>OY288281.1:23437757-24637757 GCA_958450335.1 Hibiscus tridactylites
GCTACCACTCTAATCCCAACTCTAGGTGGGTCTACCAATCCCAACCTAGTCCACATGCTTGAACCAACACTTGAGACCCAATTTAAAACATTCAACCACTCACCGACTATTCCAAGCTCAACACACTAGCCGATCAAGCTTCCAACGATTCCGAATTTGTTCCCAAGGCTTCACCAACATAAATTCTTGCTTCTAAACAACCCAACACAATCAAAACAACCTCAAATCAGTTCACAATTCAATGTAGCCAACACGGAATACAAATCAAGCACAAGACACAAGATTTCAAGCCA
The DNA here is from genome assembly GCA_958450335.1 of Hibiscus tridactylites. Lineage (NCBI taxonomy): Eukaryota > Viridiplantae > Streptophyta > Magnoliopsida > Malvales > Malvaceae > Hibiscus > Hibiscus tridactylites. Next base: position 23,438,051 of record OY288281.1, read on the forward strand.
AAGACAATCCCCAAAACCTCAATCCCGAGCAGCCATTTAGCACAGTCCAAAACTCTTGATTTCAACCTTTTTAACACACTTAAATGCTCCCAAAACAACCCCTAACTATCACACTAACATCAGCCCTCAATTTCCAACACATAGCAACCCCAAAACCAACCTTTAAACCCTTCAAAAACCCCTCTAAAACCCAAATCTGAGAATCTTCATAAAACCCTTTAAAATTCATATATGTTGGACCTTATGGTTCACAAACAACTTATATAACAAAAATAAATCAAAAGTTTTGTTAAAAATCCATAAAGCCAACACCTTTAACAAAATCTTTGGAAAACCCAAAATACAAAATACTTGGTTTCATTGAAAACTAATGGTACCAACATGAAGAGGAAGGTAAGGCCAAGTCAAAAATGTATTTACCTAAACCACCAACAATGAACAAGGGAGATGATGGAATAGTGAAATGGAGAGGGAAGGGGTTTTGACGTGAAGAATGGAAAAAGAAAGAAGAAGATGAAATAAAAGTGGTCTTTTAAGTAAAAAGGGGTTTTTAATTGAAAGGCCCTTTAATTACACTTTTGCCATTAATGAGGATAGCTATCTCAATTTCCAAATTCCATGGAATTGGGCTTTAAAATCAAAACATGTCCAACATAAAATGTTTATTTTGAAAACACGAAGCCCAAATAATATTTTATATTTTAATTATGAAACCGAAACCCAAAACATTATTTTAATATTATTTTCACCCGACCCCCAAACCCGGGTGTTACAGTTTCGCTGCTTCAGGGTGATGCCTACACCTGGTGGGTCACCATTACTTCTGGCGTGCCTGAGGCCGAGATCAGTTGGAATTTCTTTGAGACTGCTTTCAGAAAGAGGTATTTAGGCCCGAGATATTTAGATGAGAAGAAGCGATAGTTCATGGCTCTTGTTCAGGGAGACACACCAGTGACAGACTATGAGATCCGCTTTGTCCGACTGAGTCAGTATGCTCCGGAGTTGGTTCCTACTGAGAGGGACCGTTGTGATCGGTTCATGCATGGACTTCATGAGGAAGTCAAGAGGTACACACTGGCTACTGATTATTCTGATTTTGACGTCTTGGTTTCTAGGGCTAAGGACATAGAGCATAGCTTGGGGCTGACCAAGCGTTCGGGAGGATCCAGTTTAGGGAAGAGGCACAACAACTTTGATCGTGGTGATTCCAAGAGGCATCGGGGCAATGCACATCAGTTTGACCATAGGCGTGGCGGTGGCCACCACGGTAGAGGCCATCAGGGCCAGAGAGTTGGAGGGCGTTTACCCGAGTTTACCCGATGTGAGAGACAACATTCAGGATAGTGCTGGGGAAACTATCATGCTTGCTGGAACTGTGGATCGAGAGACCACTTCAGGAGAGAGTGTCCGCATTAGGCGGCACAGGCACCGATTGAGGCACAAGCTCCTGCGAGAGCGATCGACTACCATAGAGGCTGTGGGCGCGGTCGTGGTTACTTCCAGTCGAGGGCTGATGCACCTAGGATAGAGGCACCGAGGAATCTTGCTCATGTAGTGGCAGTTCAGCCAGAGGCCGGTGGACCAGCTAGAGTCTACACACAGAGAGAGTCAGGGAATGACACAGATGTGATAGCAGGTAATTTTGAGTTACATTATATTTCTTTGCTTTCCTTAGTTGATTCGGGTTCCACGCATTCTTACATTTTGAGTGAGCATGCAAAGAAGTTAGACATACCTGTTGAGATTTTAGACATAGGGATGCATGTGACTAGTTCCTTCGGTGAGATAGTTGTAGTTAGACGGATGTATAGGAGGTGTCCGTTGAAGATTCAGGGTCATGTGTTTCATGTTGATGTGATGGAGCTTCCGTTGTACGGTTTTGATATTATTTTGGGTATGGATTGGTTGGTTGAGCACAGAGCTAGTGTAGATTTTGAGACAAAGAGAATTTCGTTGAAGCTTTCTGATAGCTATGAGGTAGTGGTTGTAGGCGAGAACGTTAAGTTCTTGTCAAACGTTGTGTCAGCTTCAGAGACTCATATGTTGATGGACTCCGGTTGTGGGGTATATTTAGCGTATGTGATGAATCCAAATATGAGGGAGGTCAGACCGAAAGATATCAGGACAATTTGTGATTATCCGGATGTGTTTCAGAAGAGTTACCAGGTTTGCCTCCTGATAGAGATGTAGAGTTTGTGATTGAGACTGTTTCAAGGTCTACTCCAGTTTCTATTGCTTCATACCGTATGGCTCTTAAAGAGTTGAAAAGTCAACTTCATGAGTTGTTAGACCGAGGTTTTATCAGGCCTAGTAGTTTGCCTTGGGGTGCTCCCGTGTTGTTTGTGAAGAAGAAGGATGGCAGCATGAAGATGTGTATCGACTACAGACAGTTGAACCAATTGACAGTGAAGAACAAGTATCTTTTGCCTCATATTGATGACTTGTTTGATCAGTTGAGATGTGCCTCAGTGTTTTCGAAGATAGATTTGAGATCAGGGTACTATCAGTTGAAGGTAAAAGAATGCGATGTTCCGAAGACAGCTTTTAGGACTAGATACAGTTATTATGAGTTCCTTGTGATGTCGTTTGGGCCCACGAATGCACCATCAGCTTTCATGGACATGATGAACAGAGTTTTCTGAGACTATCTAGACCGGCTTGTAGTTGTTTTTAAAGATGACATCCTTGTGTACTCGAGATCAGAAGAAGAACATGATGAGCACTTGAGACTTGTTTTGCAGAGATTGATGAGTAATCACTTGTGTGCTAAACTGAGTAAATATGAGTTCTGGATTAGAGAGGTTGTGTTTCTTGGCCACGTTGTGTCAGTTGAAGGTATCCGTGTTGATCCGACGAAGATTGAAGCCATTGTTGAGTGGAAACAACCTAAGTCAGTGACAGAGATCAGGAGTTTCCTAGGACTAGCCAGTTACTATGGGAGGTTCGTTGATGGTTTCTCTAGAGTAGCTGCTCTGTTGACTGAATTGTTGCAAAAAAGAGTTAAGTCTGAGTGTTCAGATGCGAGACAGAGTGCTTTTGAGAAGTTGAAAGAGGCTTTGACGAATGCTCCAGTGTTGGTACAACCAGTTTCAGGGAAAGAGTTCGTGATCTATAGAGATGCTTCCTACGTAGGTTTAGGTTGTGTTCTGATGCAAGAAAAGAGAGTTTTTGCTTATGCTTCGAGACAGTTGAAGGTGCACGAGAAGAACTACCCTACGCACGACATTGAGTAAGCAGCAGTTGTGTTTGCATTGAAGATTTGGCGTCACTACTTGTATGGTGAGAAGTGCACGATTTACACTAATCATAAAAGCTTAAAGTATCTGATGACTCAAAGAGAGTTGAACTTGAGACAAAGAAGATGGCTTGAACTGTTGAAAGACTATGATTTGACCATTGAGTACCATCCGGGTAAGGAAAATGTAGTGGCCGATGCGTTGAGCAGAAAAGTTGCAGTTGAGTTGCGAGCTATGTTTGCTAGGCTGAGTGTTTCAGGGGATGGTGGTTTGATTACAGAGTTGCAAGTGAAGCCTTCGTTGATTCAGATGATTAGAGAGAAACAGTTGCAAGACGTATCTTTAGTTTCTCATGTTTAGGACATTGTAGAAGGTAGACCGACAGAGTACAGTTTCAGTGATAAGAATGTGTTGTGTTTTAGGGACAGAGTTGTGGCACCTGAAGATGTTGAGTTGAGACGTATGATTTTGAGCGAAGCACATTCGAGTCCTTTTTCTATGCATCCGAGCAGTACTAAGATGTACCAAGATCTGAAGAGTGATTATTTCTGGGTTGGTTTGAAGAAGGATGCAGCCGAGTATGTGAGCCGTTGCATGGTTTGTCAGAGGGTAAAGGCATAACATCAGGTTCCTTTAGGTTTGTTACAGCCTTTGAAAATTCCGGAATGGAAGTGGGAAAGAATCAATATGGACTTTGTGTCAGGGTTGCCGTTGTCTCCTTCGAGGAAGAATTCTGTTTGGGTGATAGTTGATAGATTCACTAAGTGTGCTCATTTCTTAGCAGTGAACACCACAGATTATTTAGACAAGTTGGTGGATTTGTACATCCGCGAGATTGTGAGACTTCATGAGATTCCGAAGTCTATTGTATCAGACAGGGATACGAGATTCACATCAAGGTTCTGGGGTTGTTTGTATAGTGCCCTAGGTAGTCGTTTGCATTTCAGTATTTCTTATCATCCGTAGTCTGATGGTCAGCCAGAGCGAGTGATACAAGTGTTAGAGGATATGCTCCGTTGTTGTGTGATTGACTTCCAGGGTTCTTGGGAGAAGCATTTACCCTTAGTTGAGTTTGCTTACAACAACAGTTACCAGGCTAGTATCCAGATGGCTCCTTATGAGGCATTGTATGGTAGACGATGTAGGACTCCGATTTGTTGGGCCGAAACGGGTCAGAAATTGTTACCTATGCCTGATTTGCTTAAGGGGACTACTGATAAGGTGAAGTTGATTTGTGACCATTTGAAAGCTGCTTCTGATCGTCAGAAATCTTACGCAGATTTGAAGAGAAAAGAGATTGAGTTTTCAGTGGGTGAGAAGGTGTTTCTGAAAGTATCTCCGTGGAAGAAGGTAATGCGATTTGGCCGGAAAGACGAGTTGAGTCCAAGGTTTATCAGTCCGTATGAGATAGTTGAGCGAATTGGGCCAGTAGCTTACCGTTTGAGATTGCCTTCAGAGTTAGATAAGATCCACGATGTATTCTATGTGTCGATGCTTAGAAGATATAGATCAGATCTGTCTCATGTTATGCCCGTTGAGGAGATGGAGCTGAATTTGAATTTGTCGTACAATGAAAAACCGGTTGAGATACTTGCTTCTGATAGCAAGGTGTTGCGTGGCAAGACCATAGAGTTGGTCAAGGTGTTGTGGTGACATAGAAGCGTGGAAGAGGCCACGTGGGAGAGAAAAGCTGATATGCTTGAGCAGTTTCCGTACTTGTTTCTGCCAGGTAATTTCGGGGACGAAATTCCTTAACTGGGGGAGAGTTGTAACACCCGGGTTTGGGGGTCAGTGAAATTAAAAATATTAAAATATTATTTTGGGCCTCGTATTTTCAAAATAAATAAATTTATGTTGGGCTTGTGTAAAATTAAACCCGATGACCATGTATTTTACACTATTGTAATAATCCATGTTCATTAAGGGTAAATGAGTCTTTTGGTTTTTAAAAATAAAACAAAACAATAAAAGTGCCTTTTCATCATCTTCTTCCCCCTCCCAAAAACAAATTCTATGACAAACTTCCCCTTCTCCTCAAGTTTACTATTCCATCACCATCCTCATTCATCTTTGAAGATTTTTGGAAGGTAATAACATTTTTGAGTTGTCCTCAACTTCCTCTTTTTTCTACATGTTTTTAGTTTTCATGGAAACCCATTATTTTGTGTTATGAGTTTTTGAGCTTAAAGAATAAAAATCCAAACTTTATTGACTTTTGATTGAGCTTTTGATTTTTTGAAGTTAGATATGTATTTGGTAGCCCAAATGGTCCAACATATATGATTTTTACATGGTTTTATAATGATTCACGGATTTGGGTTTAAATGGGGTTTTAGAGGGCTTTAAAGATGAGTTTTGGGGTTGTTTTGTGTGGGAAATTGATGGCTAATGGTTGTACGATGTTTAGGGGTTATTTTGGAAGCTATTAGGTGTGTTAAAAGTGTTGGAATCAATGGTTTTTGGCTGTGCTATTGGGCTGCTCGAAAATGTGGGTTTTGAGAGTGTCTTGTCTTGATTGGTGCTCTGAGTTTACAGTAGTGGTTTGTGTTTGTTTTGGTGATTAATAGAATGTGTTTGATTGTTTAGAAACAAGGAACTTTGTTGGTGAAGTCTCGCATTCGAATCCGGAACCGTTGGGAGCTTGATAGGTTGTTGCTTGTGTTTGGAAAGTTCGGTGAGTGGTTCTTTGAATTTAAATTGGTTTTCAAATGTTGGTTCGAGCATGTGGACCTAGGTCGGGCGTGGCAAACCCACCTAGAGTTGGGATTAGATTCGTAGTCTAATCTCAAGCTTTAGTTAGAGACCTATGGATGAACTTTGAATGTTGTGTTTATGCCTCATATGTTAATTGTGATTAATGTTGCTATGCACATTGTGGCTATGTGTGATATTGAGGCATGATGATTTGTTTATGCATTGTGATATGCATGTGTATGATGACATGTGGGTGCATGATTGTAAATCATGGTGGCTACGTGCTAGGCACGGGAAATGGTAAGAAATTTGTGTTATGATAAGCTTGTGTTGAGATAGTATTTGCACTAGTATGCTTGGGTACAAATGATCGATCATTAGGATGTTAGTGTGCACACGAGAGTCGAAATGTGCGCGTGGTCTTGGTGATGGTAGTCATCAAGATGGAGTACGGGTACGCCCGGAAATCTTCTTTTATTTGTTAGTCGGTGATGAGTGGAATCCCATCGACGGGGCGTGAGGATGAGTGTAATCCCCTCCACGTGAAACGGTGATGAGTGTAATCCCATTGTAAGGTAATGGTTGAGTTGTTGGATATGAGTTCCAACAGTTGTTATCCGGGTATTCGAGTCATAGCTAGGTGCCAATACGTATTGTTAAATGTGTTTCCATATGGTTGTGTTTATGGACATGTTGAGCATGGCATGATATTTGATGATATGTTCATGCATTATATATATGACTCTTGTGGCTTCGAAGGTAAGGAAACATGCATTCTTCCTTGGTTTGTTGCTCGTGCTTGGACCCTGCATTGTCGAGGTTTGTTTTATGAGCTTACCCTCACTAAGCTTTATGCTTACGCTCTCTTTTGTTTGACAATGCAGATCCTTAGTTCGTGATTTGCTTGTGCAAGGAGAATGCCTCCAAGTGTGCTTTTGCTATCATCAAGTATGGACTTTTAAGTAATTGATGTAATAGTTAAGCAATGGGGATTTGTGTTGTTGTTGTGTTAGGAGCTTGTTTAGACTCCTTTAATATGTTGACGTTTTGTTTATGGCTTGCTTATGCCTTGTATGTTGGCCTTGTGCCCCTATCATGAATGCTTGTGTGTATGTTTTGTTCTAAGGCATGAAACCTTAATATGCTATGTATGACTCTTTTGGTGAATGCTTGGTTCCTTAAATGCCTGGTCTTTCATGTATGTTGTGTGTTTAAGCATGCTTGTACTAAGGTGTATGCCTCTAGAGTTGTGTGCTTATGTTGTGTCTTGCTTCTTGAAGTCTTTGGGGTCATTTGGGATCGTTTAGAGATGTTTAAATCTGGTTTTGGAAACTCACTGGTTGCAGGCGTTTCGGAACGAGGGAAGCTGTTTTGGAACGGGTGTGGTTCCAGGGACACCCGTATCGGAACGCGTTTCGGTACGGTTTGGCCACTGTGAACCCCTATTTTGATACGAGTCTCAAAACGCTTTGGCTACTGTGATTGCCTGTTCCGGAACGTGTTCCGGAACGTCTAGGCGAAATGGACGCCTGTTCCGAAACGGGGTGGATGCATTTCAGTACGGGTGGTTGGCTTTTTAAACCGGGCCCGTGTTTCAAAACGGTCAAGCCTGTTTCGAAACACAGGCCTGAAAAGTGGGCTTTTGACATCTCTAAAGGTTCTCAAATGTTGGGCTTAGGCCCTCTTTGATGTTAGTCTTCTTGCGAGTCTTGTTTTCCGCTGTCGCTTCTCACATAGGTCTAATTGAATCCACCTAGACAATATAATAAATGAAAAAGTTTTCTCGGGTTGTTAACCGAAGTGGAGCCTTAACGGATTTCGCCTCGGTTATCCCCGTGTAGCCCACTCGGACCGGTCAGTCGCCCGGACCGGGACGAGGGGGTTACAGTTTAATTATTATTTTTATTAAATTTTATTTCTTAAAATATAAATCATCTATAGTTAAATAACATAATTAATTCAATGGATTGGGTAGTAATCAAACAGGGGGAAAGGATGAGATCCACTAATTGACCTAGTGGTCATGGATGCTCATCCGCTTAACTCCTTGTGTAGGTTCGTATTCCGACATTTACCTTGGAAATATTATTGTAACACCACTTGATCAAAAAATAAGAAAAAACAAAAGTTCATTTTAACCACTATAAAATTTTAAGTTAATAAGATAATGAAATTATATTTTAATATTTAGAATGTCTTAAGGGTCTGAGAAGAACTCAAACCTTTGGAAGAAAATCAATTAAGCCCCTAAACTTTTTCTGCACTCAATTAATCCCTTTAACCAAGAAATTTAATCAATTAAGACATTTGACCAATTTTGACCATTAAATTTTAACAATTTTTTGGATATGTTGGTGTCGGGCGTCGTGTCATAGTTTTTCCACTTGACATTTTTAGAAATTTGTTATTCTACTTGAAAAATTCTTTAAAAGTTCTAAAGATTCCAAAAAACTTTTAAAATCTCAAAAAAAATATTTTCTTAAAAATATGCAAATGCAACATGATAGAACTGTAGTTTATTATGTGCCGGTAATATATAAAAAAAATTGTCAAGATTAAATGGTCAAAACCGGTCAAATCGCTTAAATGATTAAATTTCTTGGTTCAAGGGCTTAATTGGGTGCAAAAAAAGTTTAAGGGCTTAGTTGATTTCACCATTAAACCATTTAAAATTTACTTCTCACCCTAAAATTTCGAATTCACTCAGACTTTCAACCGAATAGATGAAAAAAATTAAGATTAATTCTAGAAAATAAAGAGAACAAGAGAAAATCAATTGTTAGAACACCGTTTTATTTACTCATTTATTAACCAAATTTATATAAATCAGATATAGTTACTATATAATGTAGTAACTATATCTAATTTTTATTACATATATACATGTGCTTTTAATCTATTTCTATATGCGACATTTTTATATCTAATATATGTGGTATATATATTATTATTTTTATATAAATAATTGAATCAAAAATTAAAAAAATAAAATTATCAAAAAAAACTTTGAGGTATCTAAAATAGATCTGAATCGTGGTAATTTGACGCGTTATGAAACATAAGTTTATAAGATGTGGTTAACTCAAATCAAATTCTTGTTTTTATTTAATTTATAATTAATTTATAATTCTTTCATAATATAATATATGATTTATATTTAAAATACTTTACATGAATTATTGATTTTTTAATTAGTTAAAAAATAATTTGTTTAGAAATAATAATGAAAAACTTTGATACTTCACCATATAATTTCTAGAAATCATAACACAGAGTCATTTTTTTTTTCAAAATTAAGTCCAACAAGTCAAAAAGTAAAATTAATAAGAAAAAAATCGATCACCAAAGGAAATTGAACCAGACTAATTTATCATGGATGGTTCAGAAAATAAATAAAAAACATAACTAAACTGACATCACCTTCTAAATATGATAAAGTTATCTTTTAGTCCCTTCAGAAATTATAAAATTTTAAATTAATTTAATAATAAAATTACACTTTCCGCATTCGAAAAAATTATAATTCGTTTCTCGTCCCTCCTGAAAAAATTTCGGGATTCTCCTATGGACATGGAATTGTTTTGGATAATATCTCCATGTAAAGTCAACAATAGAGGAAAAAAACAATTTGACATTATCCAAGAGTGGAGAAAGAATGGCCATGACTCCTGAAATGGTATAATTTCATAGACTTATTTGATGATAAATTTTCAAATAAAACATCAATTGAGACATCATTTCACTTAGAGTTATTTAATTATCACCTAATACATTATTGATAAATTTATAATATTAACCTTTTGAATTTAATTATTATTTTTATTAAATTTTATTTCTTAAAATATGTATTATCTATAGTTAATTAACGTAAATTAATTCAAAGGATTGAGTAGTAATCAAAGAGGGGAAAACAATGAGATCTACTAATTGACCTAGTGGTCATGGATGCTCATCCGCTTAACCCCTTGTGTTGGTTTGTATTCCGACATTTGCCTTGGAAATATTACTGTAACACCACTTGATCAAAAAATAGGGAAAACCAAAAAGTTAATTTTAACCACTTTAAAATTTTAAATTAATAAAATAATGAAATTATATATTAATATTATGAACTTTAAAATGTCTTAAGGGTCTAAGAAGAACTCAAACGTTTGAAAAAAATCAATTAAGCCCCTAAAATTTTTCTACACTCAATAAATCCCTTGAACCAAGAAATTTAATCAATTAAGACCTTTAACCAATTTTTACCATTAAATTTTAACAAATTTTAGGATCTGCTGGTGCAATGCGTCGTGTCATAGTTTTTCCACTTGACATTTTTAGATATTTGTTATTCTACTTAAAAAATTCTTTAACAGATATAAAGATTCCAAAAAAACTTATAAAATTTCTAAAAAAATATTTTTCTAAAAAAACATGCCAATGCAACATGATAGAACTGTAGTGTATTATGTGGTGGTAATATCCAAAGAAAAATAAAATTGTCAAGATTAAATGGTCAAAATTGGTTAAAGAGCTTAAATGATTAAATCTCTTGGTTCTAGGGCTTAATTAGGTGCAAAAAAGGTTTAAGGGCTTAATTGATATCACCATTGAACCATTTAAAATTTACTTCTCACCTTAAAATTTTGAATTTACTTAGACTTTCAATCGAATAGATGATAAAAACGATTAAGATTAATTCTAGAAAATAATGAGAAAAAGAGCAAATCAATTGTCAGAACACCGTTTTATTCACTCATTTATTAACCAAATTTAGGGTGCAAAATTTATCCTATAATTGAAAGGAACAATGTGTTTTTTCAGGCACAACAATGGCAAACACAAATGCCACGGTGACAAATATAGGATTCACAACCTGGTGGACAAACCACGACAGAATGGGCATCATTGTTGCATTTAACTTCCACCATCGATACAATGTTAGAGGGTATTCGCTACGGCATCGGATTGCATTCACATTTGTGAGTTACCATTTTACATAAGCCGCCATGTGGACACATGAATTGACATTCCGTGTCATTATGACATGATTTTGCATCTAATACAGCTGAAGACGGTACGACATTAGAGGATAGCCGCTCGGCACTAGGTTGTATGCACATTTATGACTTGCCATTTACATAAGCCGCCATATGGACACGTGAATTGACACTCCATATCACTGTGACATGCTTTCGCGTCTGATACACCTATAGACGGTACAATTTTAGAGGATAGCCGCTCTGGCACTAGGTTGCATGCACATTTGTGAGTTACCATGTTACATAAACCGTCATGTGGACATTCGAACTGACATTCCATATCATTATGACATACTTTCGCTTCTGATACACCTGTAGATTGTACAATTTTAGAGGATATCCTCTCTGGCACAGGGTTACATGCACATTTGTTAGTTATCGTGTTACATAAACCGCTATGTGAACACGTGAACTGACATTCCATGTCACTATGACATACTTCCGTGTTCGATACACCTGAAAATTAAACATCGATTTTCCATCAATTACATGTATAAATATGTATGTAAAGATTATTAGGATATCCAAATAGAATTATATTGTATATACTAACAAGAAACTATGAGTAAAATGACGAGAAGTGAAAAAATGCAATAAACAGTCATTTTGTAGTTGTTGAGAAATGAAATTAAGAGCCAATTATATGAAGATGCTGAGCTGAGGATGTACAAAGTGTGACGCACATTGAGCATTTTATAGCTGAATTTCTAGGTCATATTTTAAAAGTCGCATATATAAATATATTAAAAGCACCTGTAAATTTGTCATATAAACCATATATAGTTACTCTATAATGTAGTAGCTATATTTGATTTATATAACATATTTACACGTGCTTTTAATCTATTTTTATATAAAAAAAATATATCTAATATATGTGGTATATATTATCATTTTTATATAAATAATTAAATCAAAAATAAAAACAAAATTATGAAAAAAAAAAACTCTGAGGTATCTAAAATAGATCTGAATCGTTGTATTTGGACGCTTTATAAAACATAAGTTTAAAAGTTGTGGTTAACTCAAATCTAATCAAATTCTTGTTTTTATTTAATTTATAATTAATTTATAATTCTTTCAGAATATAATATACTCCCTCCGTCCCATAAAAATGTCCCTTATTGACTTTTTGAAAGTAAAAAATTTTAAACTTTGACTACTATTATATTGAATATTTTAAACAATAATTTTTTTTAAAAATATATATTTGAAAATTACTCGATTAGAAGTTTTTAAAATATATTTTTTCATATTTTTATCAATTATAAATTTTAAATAATTATGAGTAAAATGTTAAAACAATTGACCAAAAAAGTCAACAAGGGACAAAATTGTGGGACGGAGGGAGTATGATTTTATATTTAGAATACTATACATGAATTATTGATTTTTTAATTTGTTGAAAAAATAATTTGTTTAGAAATATTTATGAAAAAACATTGATAATTTACCATATAATTTCTAGAAATCATAAAACAAAGTCATGTTTTTCATAATAAAATCCAACAAGTCTAAATTATCATGGATGGTTTCAGAAAATTAAAAAAAAACTTAACTAAACAGACCTCACCTCCTAAAAATGGTAAAGTTATCTTTTATTCCCTTCAAAAGTTATGAAATTTTAAATTGATATAATAATAAAATTACATCTTACGCCTTAAAAAAATTATAATTCGTTTCTCATCCCTCCTGAAAAAATTTCAGGATTCTCCTCTGGACTTGGAATTGTTTTGGATAATCTCTCCTTGTAAGGCAAACATTAGAGGGAAAAAAATTCATATTATCTAAGGGTGGAGGAAGAATGACTATGACTCCCGAAATGGTATAATTTAATAAACTTATGTGATGACAAATTTTCAAATAAAACATCAATTAAGACAACATTTCACTTGGAGTTATTTAATTATCGCCTAATATGTTATTGATCAATTTATAATATTAACCTATTGAATTTAATTATTATTTTTATTAAACTTTATTTCTTAAAATATGAATTATCTATAGTTAATTAATAAGTTAATTCAAAGGATTGGGTAGTAATCAAATAGGGGGAAAGATGAGATCCACTAATTGACCTAGTGGTCATGGATGCTCACCCGCTTAACTCAAATGCAATTAGTCAGGTTTCATGCTCTCATGTTAAATTTCAGCTCTAAAAGATCATTCAAACTTACCCAAATGCATTGTAACCCCCTCGTCCCGGTCCGGACGCTTGACCGGTCCGAGTGGGCTACACGGGGATAACCAAGGCGAAACCCGTTAAGGCTCCACTTCAGTTACCGACCCAAGGAAAAACTTTTCATTTATATTATCTTTTCTAGATGCTATATTAAACCCTATGTGAGAAAAGCAACAGCGAAAGAAACGATGAGGTAAACGACCAACAGCCCCATTAAAACAACCCATTTTAATCTTAAACAGCAAGCCGTATCGGAACGCCCATAGGGTGTTTCGATACGCCTTGACCAGGTCAACTGGCCAAAGTCAACCCGAGGAGACCGTTTCGAAACAGCGGTGGCCCATATCGAAACGCCCTCAACGGTCAACTTCTCGTGGTCAACGATACGAAGGTTGTTCCGAAACACTACAGCCTATTTCGATACGTCATTTTATCGTCAAATTCTCCGATTTCCAGTAGCAAAATCATATCGAAATGGCCCTTAGCGTACCGAAACGCCTGGCCCGAAACAAAGGGACCGTACTGAAACGGGACCAACCGTTTCCAAACGCCCTCTGTCTGCATATTGGTTTTAGCTGGTTTATGGCACAAGGATGTCCCTAAACCCCACTAAAACCTCTCTTAACACACATACAACAACTACAAGGCATGCCAAACATCTATAAGCATGCTTAACACTCCAAACATAAGAACCATACATTGAAGGAAATAAACAACATAAGAACATTCAAGCATTCAAGATTCATGCTTCACAAGGACATACACTTAAGCATTTAAGGTAGGCAATTTAAACATGGTTTACAAACAAGACAAGGCATCCAAAAGCCAAACCAACAACATCATAAAGAGGAGTCTAAATATGCTCCTAAACAAACCAACACCAACATACTTCAAAAGCTCAAAGCAACAATACATGTCCCATTGCTTGACCATTACATCATATAACTAAAATGTCCATACTTGATAGCTAAGATAGCACCACAAGGCACACTTGGAGGCCCTCTTCTTGCACTAGCTACCCACGAACTATGGATCTGCATTGTCGAACAAAAGAGAGCGTAAGGGTAAAGCTTAGTGAGGGTAAGCTCATTAAAACAAACCTCGACAATGCAAGGTCCAAGCACGAGCACAACCAAGGTAAAATGCATGTTCTTACCTTCGATCCACATGAGCCAATATACACATGATGCATGAACTTATATTCAATATTATGCCATGCTCAACAAGTCCAAATCACATCATATGTAACACATATATTAATCCATGTTGGCAACACATATCTCAATCATATTTGTACATATATCATCTCATATTGGCACCTAGCTATGACAAGAATACGTTGATAACACGTTGGAACTCACATCTAACAACAACCATTACCTTACGGTGGGATTACACCCATCACCGTTCACGCAGAGGGGATTCCACTCATCCTCACGCCCCGTCGATGGGATTACACTCATCACCAACTAACATATACAAGAAGAATTTCCGGACGAACCCGTACTCCATCTTGATGACTACCATCACCAAGACCACGCGCGCATTTGACTCATGTGTGCACACTAAACATCCTAATGGTCGATCATTTGTACCCAAGCATACTAGTGCCAATATTAAACACAATCCACAACCTTTCACATAATTATTTCATATCCACTTTTGTGCTTAGCACGTACTCACCATGACTAACATCATGCACAATCCACAAACCAAATCACATGCATATATCAATCCATCAAACCATGCCTCAACAACATGTATAACACATTATACATAACACCATAATCACAATTTAACATGAGGCATAAACAACAATTTGAGTTCAACCAAAGTCTCTAACTAAAGTTTGGGATTAGACTACCAATCTAATCCCAACTCTAGGTGGGTCTACCAAGCCCGACCTAGTCCACATGCTTGAACCAATACTCGAAAACCATTTAAAAACATTTAACCACTCACCGACTATTCCAAGCTCAACACACTAGCCAATCAAGCTTCCAACGATTCTGAATTCGACCCCGAGGCTTCATCAACACAAACTCTTGCTGCTAATCAACTCAACACAAACAAAACAACCTCGAATCAGTACACACAAAATGTAGCAAACCCAGAACACCACTCAAGCATAAAACACATGATTTCAAGCTATGAACAACTCCCAAAACCTCAATCCAGAGCAGCCATCATACCTAGTCCAAAACTCATGATTTCAACCTTTTTAACCCACTCAAATGCTTCCAAAACAATCCCTAACTATTACACTAACATCAGCCCTAAATTTCCAACATCAAACACACCCAAAACTAGCTTTTAAACCCTTCAAAAAACCCCATTAAAACCCAAATCCGGGAATCTTTATAAACCTCTTTAAAATTCACTTATGTTGGACCTTAAGGGTTGTAAACAACTTATCTAACAACTATAAATCAAAGCTTTATTAAAATTTCATAAAGTCACAACCTTTAACAAAATCCTTGAAAACCCCAAAATATGAAATACATAGTTTTAATTAAAACTAATGGTACCAAAATGAAGAGGAAGACGAGGCTAAGTCAAAAATGCAATTACCTTTTGAAAAGCACCAAAGATGAAGATCTAAGGTGATGGAATAGTGAAATGGAGTGGAGCTCTCTTCTTTGTCGTGAAAATGAAGAAGTGAAGTGGGAAGGAGATGACAAAAGGGTGTTTTAAACAAAAAGGGGATTTTTAATTGAAAGTCCATTTATTTACAATTTTACCAATTAATGAGATGGCAATCTCATTAACTCTAAAATCCATGGAATTTGATTTCCAAATCAATTTAAGTCCAACATAAAATGATTGTTTTGAAATCACAAAGTCCAAATAATATTTTATTATTTTAATTATGAAACCAAAACTCGAAACATTATTTTAATATTATTTTCACCCGACCCCTAAACCCGGGTGTTACAACTCTCCCCCACTTAAGGAATTTCGTCCCCAAAATTACCTGCCGGAAACAAGTACGGAAACTGCTCAAGCATATCAGCTTTCCTCTCCCACGTGGCCTCTTCCACGCCTCTATGTCTCCACAACACCTTGACCAACTCTATGGTCTTGCCACGCAACACCTTGCTATCAGAAGCAAGTATCTCAACAGGTTCTTCATTATAAGACAAATCTGGATTCAACTCTATCTCCTCAACAGGCATAACATGAGATGGATCTGATCTATATCTCTTAAGCATCGACACATGAAAAACATCATAAATCTTCTCTAACTCAGAAGGCAATCTCAGACGGTAAGGTACAGGCCCAATCCGCTCAACTATCTCATACGGACCAATAAACCTCAGACTCAACTTGCCTTTCCGGCCAAATCTCATTACCTTCTTACACGGAGATACTTTCAGAAACACTTTCTCACCCACTGAGAACTCAATCTCTTTTCTCTTCAAATCTGCATAAGACTTCTAACGATCGGAAGTTGCTTTCAAACGGTCACAGATCAACTTCACTTTGTCGGTAGTCCCCGTGAGCAAATCTGGTATATGTAACAATCTCTGACCCGTTTCAGCCCAACAGATCGGAGTCCTACATCGTCTACCATACAAGGCCTCATAAGGAGCCATCTGAATACTAGCCTGGTAACTGTTGTTGTAAGCAAACTCAACTAAGGGCAAGTGCTTCTCCCAAGAACCCTGTAAGTCAATCACACAACAACGAAGCATATCCTCTCAAATCTGTATCACTCGCTCTGACTGTCCATCGGACTGCAGATGATAAGAAGTACTGAAATGCAAACGGCTACCTAGGGCACTATGCAAACAACTCCAGAACTTCGAAGTGAATCTCGGATCTCTGTCTGATACAATAAACTTCGGAACTCCATGAAGTCTCGCAATCTCGCGAATGTACAAATTCGCCAACTTATCTAAAGAATCTGTAGTGTTCACTGCTAAGAAGTGAGCACACTTAGTGAATCTATCAACTATCACCCAAACAGAATTCTTCTTCGAAGGAGACAACGGTAACCCCGACACGAAGTCCATAGTGATTCTATCCCATTTCCATTTCGGAATCTTCAAAGGCTGTAACAAACCTGAAGGAACCTGATGTTCTGCCTTCACTCTCTGACAAACCATGCAACGGCTCACATACTCGGCTACATCCTTCTTTAAACCAACCCTGAAATAATCATTCTTCAAGTCACGATACATCTTAGTGCTACCTGAATGCATAGAAAAAGGACTCGAATGTGCTTCGCCAAAAATTAGACGTCTCAACTCAACATCTTCAGGTACTACAACTCTATCTCTGAAACACAACATATTCTCACCACTGAAGCTATACTCGGTCGGTTTACCTTCGGCTATGTCTTGAACATGAGGAACTAAAGACACATCTTGCAACTGTTTCTCTTTGATCAACTGAATCAAAGAAGGTTTCACTTGCAACTCGGTAATGAAACCACCATCACCGGATACACTCAATCTAGCAAACATAGCTCGCAACTCAACTGCAACTTTTCTGCTCAAAGCATCGGCTACTACATTTGCCTTACCCGGATGGTACTCTATGGTCAAATCATAATCTTTCAACAACTCAAGCCATCTTCTCTGCCTCAAGTTCAACTCTCTCTGAGTCATCAAGTACTTCAAGCTCTTATGATCGGTGTAAACTATGCACTTCTCACCATACAAGTAACGACGACAAATCTTCAACGCAAACACAACCGCGGCTAACTCAATATCGTGAGTATGATAGTTCTTCTCATGTACCTTCAATTGTCTCAAAGCATAAGCAACAACTCTTCTTTCTTGCATCAAAACACAACCTAAACCTATGTAGGAAGCATCACTATAGATCACAAATTCTTTACCTGAAACTGGTTGCACTAACACTGGAGCATGCGTCAAAGCTTCTTTCAATTGCTCAAAAGCCTTTTGTCTCGCATCTGACCACTCGAACTTAACTCCCTTTTGCAACAATTTAGTCAAGGGAGCAGCTACTCTAGAGAAACCATCAACGAATCTCCTATAGGAACCGCCTAATCCTAGGAAACTCCTAATCTCAGTCACTGACTTAGGTTGTTTCCACTCAACAATAGCCTCAATCTTCGACGGATCAACACGGATACCTTCAGCTGATACAACATGGCCAAGAAACACAACTTCTCAAATCCAGAACTCACATTTGCTAAGCTTAGCATACAACTGATTACTCATCAATCTCTGTAAAACAAATCTTAAGTTTCATCATGCTCTTCTTCTGATCTCGAGTATACAAGGATGTCATCTATGAAAACAACTACAAAACGGTCTAGATAGTCTCTGAAAACTCTATTCATCATATCCATGAATGTTGCAGGTGCATTCGTGAGCCCAAACGGCATCACAAGGAACTCATAGTGACCATATCTAGTCATAAAAGTTGTCTTCGGAACATCACACTCTTTTACTTTCAACTAATAGTACCCTGATCTGAAATCTATCTTCGAGAACACTAAAGCACCTCTCAACTGATCAAACAAATCATCTATACGAGGCAACGAATACTTGTTTTTCACGGTCAACTGATTCAACTGCCTGTAGTCAATACACATTCGCATGCTGCCATCTTTCTTCTTTACAAATAACACAGGAGCACCCCAAGGCGAACTACTAGGCCTAATGAAACCACGGTCCAATAACTCTTGAAGCTGACTCTTCAATTCTTTCAACTCTTTCAGGGCCATACGATATGGAGCTATAGAAACTGGAGCAGACCCTGAAACAGTTTCAATTACAAACTCTACATCTCTGTCATGAGGCAAACCTGGTAACTCTTCAGGGAACACATCCGGAAAATCACAAACTGTTCTAATGTCCTTCGGTCTGACCTCACTCATATTCTGATTCGTCACATAAGCTAAGTAAGCCCCACAACTGGAATCCATCAACCTATGAGCCTCTAATGCTGACACAACATTAGAAAAGAACTTAATGTTCTCGCCTACTACTACTACCTCGTAGTCATCAGAAAGCTTCAAAGCAATTCTTTTCGTCTCAAAGTCTACACTAGCTCTGTGCTCAACTAACCAGTCCATACCCAAAATAATGCCAAACCCATAGAACGGAAGCTCTATCATATCAACGGGAAAAACATGACCCTAAATCTTCAGCGGACACCTCCTATACATTCGTCTAACTACAACTGTCTCACCAAAGGAACTAGTCACATGCATACCTACATCTAAGATCTCAATAGGTATGTCTAACTTCTTTGCATGCTCACTCAAAATGTAGGAATGCGTAGAACCTAAATCAACCAAAGAAAGCAAAGACATAGACTGTAACTCAAAATTACCTGCTATTACATCTGTGTCGTTCCCGGCTTCTCTCTGAGCGTAGACCCTAGCTAGTCCACCAGCCTCTGGCTGTACGGCCACAACATGAGCAAGGTTTCTCTGTGCCTCTACCCTAGGTGCATTAGCCCTAGGCTGGAAGTAGCCACGACCGCGCCCACGGCCTCTCTGCTAATCAATGGCCCTCGTAGGAGCCTGAGCAAGATTCGGTGCTTGTGTCGCCTGATGTGGGCACTCCCTCCTAAAGTGGTCCCTCGAACCACAGTTCCAGCAAGCATAGAAGTTACCCCAACACTCTCCAGAATGTTGTCTCCCACAACATGTGCACTCGGGCAAACGCCCTCTAGCTCTATGCCCTGGTGGCCTCCACCATGGTGGCCACCGCCACGCCTATGGTCAAACTGTTGTCCGCCACCCCGATGCCTCTTGGCATCACCACAGTCAAAGTTATTATGTCTCTTTCCGGAACTAGATCCTCTTGAACGCTTGGTCAGCCCTAAGCTATGCTCGATGTCCTTCGCCCTAGCGACCCAGACATCAAAATCCGAATAATCTGAAGCTAAGGTATACCTCTTAACTTCCTCATGAAGCCCATATCTGAAACAGTTACAACGGTCCCTCTCAGTAGGAACCAACTCTGGAGCATACTGACTCAAACGAACAAAACGAATCTCGTAGTCAGTCACTAAAGCATCTCCCTGAACAAGAGCTATGAACTCTCGTTTCTTCTCATCAAGATATCTCAGCCCCAAGTACCTCTTCCGGAAAGCAGACTCAAAGAAATCCCATCCAATCTCAGCCTCAGGAACCCAGTAGTAATGGTGACCCACCAGGTGTAGGCATCACCCTGTAGCAACGAAATCACACAACCCAATTTGCGAGCACCAACGCAACCTATCTGAGCTAAGATGCGGACTGTCTTCTCCAACCACAACTCGGATCTCTCAGGTGTAGACCCTCTGAACTCTTCTGCCCCTAGGCTACGGAGCCTCTCTAACGGTAAACTAGTATCATCACCTCTAGGTTGAGCTGCAGCCTGAGCCCCAGCAACCGCGGCCTGAAACGCTCTCGTTATAGCTTGCACAAGCGGAGCCATATCTATGCCCGCAGGACCTTGGCCACCCTGACCAACCTAGGGTCCTGCTCCCTCAACTCCAGCCTCGTCTCCCGCTTCCCGCTGAGGAGGTGGTGGAGGAGGAGCTCCAACTCCAACAGCAGGCTCTCCCACATGAGCCCCTACTCCAGCCATCGGCTCATCAACAGGAGCCGCAACACGTGGTTTCTGACGAACCACCCTCAGTCTACCTCTAGGTCTCGACATCGCGCTCACAAACAACAACTACAACAACAACAACAACAACAACAAAGCACAAAAGATAGGGTTAGCAAGGCAAGGGTTCCAAGTGGCTCAAGTATGTTCCCTCACTATAAAAATCCTTTTTCCGTTGTAATAGTAGCAATGGGACTCTACACAACATGCTTCAAACAAAACAACACACATACATGCTCAAACAAGCATACAACAAGGCATACTTGATAAACAAGCAAACATGCTTTCATGGCAAGCAAACACCGTGCATTTCAATACAAGAACTTAACTTACCTCACTTACGTGCCCAAGGTCTCGGAAACCTTAGGGTATAATACCAACAAGTGTAACCCCTCGTCCCGGTCTGGACACTTGACCGATCCGAGTGGGCTACACGGGGATAACCAAGGCGAAACCCTTTAAGGCTCCACTTCGGTTACCGACCCAAGGAAAAACTTTTCATTTATATTATCTTTTCTAGATGCTATAATAAACCTTATGTGAGAAAAGCAACAGCGGAAGAAACGATGAGGTAAAAAACCAACAGCCCCATTAAAACAGCCCATTTTAATCTTAAACAGCAGGCCGTATCGGAACGCCCATAGGGTGTTTCGATACGCCTTGACCAGGTCAATTGGCCAAAGTCAACCCGAGGAGACCGTTTCGAAACAGGGGTGGCCTGTATCGAAACACCCTCAACGATCAACTTCTCGTGGTCAACAATACGAAGGTCGTTCCAAAACACTACAGTCCATTTTGATACATCATTTTATCGTCAAATTCTCCGATTTCCAGTAGCAAAATCATATCGAAATGGCCCTTAGCGTACCGAAACGCCTGGCCCGAAACAAAGGGACCGTACTGAAACGGGACCAACCGTTTCGAAACGCCCTCTGTCTGCATATTGGTTTTAGCTGGTTTATGGCACAAGGATGTCCCTAAACCCCACTAAAACCTCTCTTAACACACATACAACAACTACAAGGCATGCCAAACATCTATAAGCATGCTTAACACTCCAAACATAAGAACCATACATTGAAGGAAATAAACAACATAAGAACATTCAAGCATTCAAGATTCATGCTTCACAAGGACATACACTTAAGCATTTAAGGTAGGCAATTTAAACATGGTTTACAAACAAGACAAGGCATCCAAAAGCCAAACCAACAACATCATAAAGAGGAGTCTAAACATGCTCCTAAACAAACCAACACCAACATACGTCAAAAGCTCAAAGCAACAATACATGTCCCATTGCTTGACCATTACATCATATAACTAAAATGTCCATACTTGATAGCTAAGATAGCACCACAAGGCACACTTGGAGGCCCTCTTCTTGCACTAGCAACCCACGAACTACGAATCTGCATTGTCGAACAAAAGAGAGCGTAAGCGTAAAGCTTAGTGAGGGTAAGCTCATTAAAACAAACCTCGACAATGCAGGGTCCAAGCACGAGCACAACCAAGGTAAAATGCATGTTCTTACCTTCTATCCACATGAGCCAATATACACATGATGCATGAACATATATTCAATATTATGCAATGCTCAACAAGTCCAAATCACATCATATGTAACACATATATTAATCCATGTTGGCAACACATATCTCAATCATATTGGTACACATATCATCTCATATTAGCACCTAGCTATGACTCGAATACGCGGATAACACGTTGGAACTCACATCCAACAACAACCATTACCTTACAGTGGGATTACACTCATCACCGTTCACGCGGAGGCGATTCCACTCATCCTCACGCCCCATCGACGGGATTACACTCATCACCGACTAACATATACAAGAAGAATTTCCGGGCGAACCCGTACTCCATCTTGATGACTACCATCACCAAGACCACGCACACATTTGACTCACGTGTGCACACTAAACATCCTAATGATCGATCATTTGTACCCAAGCATACTAGTGCAAATATTAAACACAATCCACAACCTTTCACATCATCATTTCATATCCACTTTCGTGCTTAGCACGTACTCGCCATGACTAACATCATGCACAATCCACAAACCAAATCACATGCATATATCAATACACCAAACCATGCCTCAACAACATGTATAACACATTATACATAACACCATAATCATAATTTAACATTAGGCATAAACAACAATTTGAGTTCAACCACAGTCTCTAACTAAAGTTTGGGATTAGACTACCAATCTAATCCCAACTCTAGGTGGGTCTACCAAGCCCGACCTAGTCCACATGCTTGAACCAATACTCAAAAACCATTTAAAAACATTTAACCACTCACCGACTATTCCAAGCTCAACACACTAGCCGATCAAGCTTCCAACGATTCCGGATTCGATCCCGAGGCTTCACCAACACAAACTCTTGCTTCTAATCAACTCAACACAAACAAAACAACCTCAAATCAGTTCACACAACAATGTAGCAAACCATGAACACTACTCAAGCATAAAACACATGATTTCAAGCTATAAACAACTCTCAAAACCTCAATCCTGAGCAGCCATCACACCCAGTCCAAAACTCATGATTTCAACCTTTTTAACACACTCAAATGCTTCCAAAACAACTCGTAACTATTACACTAACATCAGCCCTCAATTTCCAACATCAAACACACCCAAAACTAGCTTTTAAACCCTTCAAAACCCCCATTAAAACCCAAATCCGAGAATCTTTATAAACCTCTTTAAAATTCACATATGTTGGACCTTAAGGGTTGTAAACAACTTATCTAACAACTATAAATCAAAAGCTTTGTTAAAATTTCATAAAGTCACTTTCTTCAACAAAATCCTTGAAAAACCCAAAATATGAAATACATAGTTTTAATGAAAACTAATGGTACCAAAATGAAGAGGAAGATAAGGCCAAGTCAAAAATGCAATTACCTTTTGAAAAGCACCAAAGATGAAGATGTAAGGTGATGGAATAGTGAAATGGAGGGGAGCTCTCTTCTTTGTCGTGAAAATGAAGAATTGAAGAGGGAAGAAGATGACAAAAGGGTGATTTAAACAAAAAGGGGATTTTTAGTTGAAAGTCCATTTATTTACAATTTTGCCATTAATGAGATGGCAATCTCATTAACTCTAAAATCCATGGAATTTGATTTCCAAATCAATTTAAGTCCAACATAAAATGTTTGTTTTGAAATCACAAAGTCTAAATAATATTTTATTATTTTAATTATGCAACCAAAACCCGAAACATTATTTTAGTATTATTTTCACCTGACCCCTAAACTCGGGTGTTACATGCATGTTAAACATTCAGGGACCAAAACATAACATTTCAAACTAATTTTCAACTTCACCAAACAAAGGTTTCGAAACCTTCTCAAAGGTTTCGAAACTTTCATGCAGATTTCCAGAAGATTCAACAAGTTTCGAAACCTTAAGGCTGGTTTCCAAACCAGCTTTAAAAGGTTTCGAAACCTATTCAACTAGTTTCGAAACTTACCTGCAGATTTGCAGAAAATTCACATTGAGACACTTTAGAACCTTCCTAAACATAACCGAAACAACCCTAAAACTCTAACAAACTTCAAACATAACCACAACATGATTAAAGATCAAATCTCATCTACATAACACAGAAACATCATCAAAACATAGCAATCATGCGTTAAAAGGAATCTAGAGGCATGCTTCCTATGCAAAATAACCATTAGAGAGTCAAACCACAAACCAAAGCATAAACCAATAAGTAAAGGTCATTACAAGACCCTAAGGGCATCTCAAACTTGTCACAACACATGGAGCCTCAAAACATAACCTCCCGAAGCATAAAGGTCCTTATCCCATTGCTAATACAATATTATTGATGCTAAACCATACTTGAGCAAAATAGGATCTTAAAACCTCGTTTCCTTGCCCCCTTATTGTCCAGAACACTAACAATCTGCATTGTTAGAAAATAGAGCGTAAGCAATTAAGCTTAGTGAGCAATGCTCAAGATCACAACAACAACAATGCAGTTTATAAACCATTTTAAATGTTCTGAAAATAAATCACATGCTTGGAATCTTACATCAAGCAAAACATTAGCATATGCTTAACTCAACAATTCTTATAGCATCAACAACTAGATATAACTCAACAATTTCAACATCAAAGTATACTGGCAACTATAACACTTTACTTGGATATGCGGATACTTTAGGTGGCATCTTACATCACCCAACTCACAAGGACAACAAGACTTTCGATGGCATCTTACATCGCCGTAGTCAACCACAAGCTTTTGGTGGCATCTTACATCACCGTAGTCAACCACAAGCTTCCGGTGGCATCTTACATCACCGTACTCCTCCTTAGTGGCATCTTACATCACTGTACTCCTCCTTAGTGGCATTTTACATCACTAAGGCCAAGCGCGAATTTTACAAGTGCACAAACATTCTATGGTCGACCAATTATATCCGGTAAAACTCTCAACACGTGCCAAATATACTTAGCGAAAATCAACACTTACATGAGATTATCATAGCCATAACATGAATATTTCACATCCCATCTCCACATAACAATTTCATGCCTAGCATGAACTCAACAACACATATTTCAATCCAACTCATAACAACACATGGGATTTCAAAAACACATATTCATCAACTCAATATGATTTGAAAACAATGACTTTCAATCATCAACAATGCGTGCAACATGATTCATTAAAGCGAGGTAAAATAACAAAAAAGAAACAAGGTGAAGATACACAAGCTTACTCTTGAACTTAGATTGGCCTTCCAAGAACAATCTAAACCCTTCAAAACCTTAAAAATAGATCCACTCACTGGTACAACTCAAACGATAGTCGAAACACGGATTTCAAGCCTCCACAACACCGAGTATCGCGTCCGAAGTACCCAAATTCGTTTTCGCTACTTCTAAACAATCCAAAACAGAGTATTAATACCCTTTTCAACATACATGCCCACTGAAATTCACAAACACAATATTCAACAACATTCTCTTATCGATTCATAGCTGAAGTTATCTGAAAACATCATCAAATCAGCTCTAACCAAAACCCAGCAATAACCGAGCAATATAATCATCCAAAACACATCTATTTACTCCGAAAACATCATTCTGAAGCTACAAAACCATCAGGGGTCGTTTCAACCCAAAACCAAGCCAAAAACTCTAGTATTTCAACCTTTAAAATTACCCACTTACCTAGTTTCAGGATTTTATGATTGAAACAGCATCTCAACATAATTTAACACTCAAAACATTGTTTTTAAACAACCCAAAATACAACAACATCAACGCACACGAAAAATGTAACCCCCTCGTCCCGGTCTGGATGACTGACCGGTCCGAGTGGGCTACACGGGAAAAACCGAAGTGAAACCCGCTAAGGCTCCCCTTCGGTTAGCAACCCTAGAAAATTTATTTAATTATTATCTCATCTAAATGGATTAATTTAATCCTATATGGAAGGACAACAATGGAAGCGACAAACGAGGCAATCAACCCAACAGCATACCAAAAACAGTCCATTTTAGTTTAAACTACAGGTCGTTTCGAAACACCCATGGAGTGTATCGAAACGCCTTGACTTGGTCAACAGGCCCAAGTCAACACGAGGAGACCGTATCGAAACGGTGGTCAATCGTTATGAAACGCCCTCAGCGGTCAACATCTCGTGGTCAACGATACGAAGACCATTCCGAAACGCCTAGGCCTGTTTCGATACTTTAATTTATCATCAAAATCTCATATTTCCAGTGGCAAAAACGTATCGAAACGACCCCCTGGCGTACTGAAACGCATGGCCTGAAATAAGAGGTCGTATCGAAACGGGACCAACCGTTTCGATACACATGTTACAAACAGACAGGTTTTAGCTGGTTTTTGGTACAAGGCAGTCCCAAATTCCAACCAAAACCTCCCACAACCAAACACACAACAACTCTAGATGCTAGATGCCCTAAAACAACATGTTTCACACTCATCATAGATATAAAAGCCACTCAAGTAGAACATCAAATTAACAAGGATTCATACATAGCATTTAACATAACATGCCTTAGACAAACTTACTTAGCATTCATGGGAAGGGTAAAAGTCCTCAAACACAAGGCAAATATGCATCAAGTAAGCATGGTCTACAATCCATAACATAAAGGCATACACATGGCCAACATAAAATCAACAATTTAACATGCTCATCCAAACACAAAATCAACTAAGGAGTTTGACACCAACTCCTACAAGTCTACACCCCCCATCATCTAGGCATTATTACAAATACGTAAATCATACTTGAGCTAATTCATAACTCCAAAAGCTCCTCCCTTGCCCACTTGCCTCTCGAACTCTAACGACCTGCATGCTGGAAATAAAGGAGAGCGTAAGCTAACTAGCTTAGTGAGAGAAGCTCTAAACTCAACAAGCATGCAGTTTTCAAAACACTTTTCATAATTGACAATAAATCAATGGATGCACGAATGATTATAACAACAAGACTACACATGGCTTGCACATGCACAACCAACATACACATGGTGGGACCACACATCACCGTTCGACTAGTAGTTTTCCGATGGGACCACTCATCACCTTACTCTACTACTAGTCACTATCAGTGGGACCACTCATCACCGTATTTAAGACAACCATCACGTGAGGCTCGACTTCAATACTACACAACAATAACGGTGTAAAACAACTCAAGATGCACATGATACCACAACATATAGCCACTCATCAACACATAACAAAAAGGTAGGAGTAGTAACTTACACTCGGGTTTAGGTGAACCCTCTAGGTCCCACCCAAACCCCCAAGAGTTCCATTTCGAAAACAAATCAAAGTTTGACATTTCTACACACTGTTGCTACCCAAAAGAAAGCCGGAAACCAAGCTCAAGTCTCCAAATTCTCTGGATTCGTCCCCGAGGCTTCACCAACTAAATTCCTTGCTTCTAATCATCCCAACACAATCAAAATAACCACAAATCAGTCCACAATCAAAGTAGCAAACCCGAAACATAATTCAAGCACAAAACACATGATTCAAGCTAAAAACAACTCCCAACATCCTCATTCCCGAGCAGCCATGAAGCACAGCCCAAAACCCTTGATTTCAACACTTTTAACACTCCCAAAGGCTTCCAAAACAACTCTTATATATAGTCTAACCATCAGCCCACACTTTCCCACATCAAACACCCCCAAAACTCAACATTTAAGCTCTCTAAAACCTCCATTTAACCCAATTTCGGGAAACATCATGAAACCATGTAAAAATCGAATATGTTGGACCTTATATGATGCTTTTAACTTATCTAACAACATTAAATCAAAAACTCACCTAAAGGTTATCAAAGTTTGGATTTTTATCTTCAAAACTTAAAAAATCAAAATCTAAAAACTATGAGCTTTCATGAAAATAAAGGTATCAGCTTGTAGAGAAAAGAGAGGACAAGTCAAAAATGATTTTACCTTTGAGAAATCTCCAACAACAAGCAAGATATGTGATGGAATAGTGAACTTGGAAAGGGGGAATAAGTGACGTGAGTTTTTTTGAAGTGGAAAAACGAAAAAGATGAGCAATAGTGTTCTTCATTTGTTTTGTTGATTTTTTTAAATACCAAAAAACCCATTTACCCTTAATGAATTAAGGCATTTACAAAAAGAGATATCCATGACTATTTGGGCTTATTTTGAAAACCTGAGGCCCAAAATATTATTTTAATATTACTTTCACCTGACCCCCAAACCCGGGTGTTACAAAAAATCCCCAAAAATCCAATATTTTCAAACAATGAACTTCGAGGAAAATGGGAAAAATCATTTGGGTTTTGAAGAGAATCTATCAAAAGGAGTTCAATGAAGAAAAAACAAAGTAAAGGAGAGATTACCTTCAAGAATCTTCAATGTAGATGATGTTTGGTTGAAGAGAAAGTGGGAAAAAGTTTTGGGAGAAAATAACGTGATCTTCTCTTAAAAGATGACAACTTATAAAATAAAAATCCTTTGTTATAATTAAAAATCCCTTTTAAAAATAATTTACCTCTTTACCCTTTTAAAATATTTTCATCTCAAGGCATAACCTTTTTTGTTAAAATAAATAGACCCGGAACTAGTCTAACTCGGCCAACGGATTCGGTTCGACCCTCAATCCAATCCGGTAACTTCCGGCCCTAAACTTTGGGCGTTACAACAAAATTTCATTTTAACCACTATAAAATTTTAAGTTAATAAGATAATGAAATTATATTTTAAAATTTTAAAATTTAAAATGTCTTAAGGGTCTAAGAAGAACTCAAACCTTTGAAAAAAAATCAATTAAGCCCCAAAACTTTTTATGCACTCAATTAATTCATTGAACAAAGAAATTTAATCAATTAAGACATATGACCAATTTTGACAATTAAATTTTAACAGATTTTTTTGGATATGTTGTTGTAGTGCGTCGTGTAACAGTTTTTCCACATGACATTTTCAAAAATTTGTTATTCTACTTGAAAAATTCTTTAAAAGTTCTAGAGATTCCAAAAAAAAACTTTTAAAATCTCAAAAAAATATTTTCTGAAAAAAAATGTAGAAGATTAATTGGTCAAAACCAGTCAAATCGCTTAAATGATTAAATTTCTTGATTCAAGAGCTTAATTGGGTGAAAAAAAAAGTTTAAGGACTTAATTGATTTCACCATTAAACCATTTAAAATTTACTTCTCACCCTAAAATATCGAATTCACTCAGACTTTCAACCGAATAAATGAAAAAAATTAAATTAATTCTAAAAAATAAAGAGAACAAGAGAAAACCAATTGTCAGAACACCATTTTATTCACTCATTTGTTAACCAAATTTATATAAATCAGATATAATTACTATATAATGTAGTAACTATATCTGATTTATATAACATATTTACACGTGCTTTTAATCTATTTCTATATGTGACATTTTTATATCTAATATATGTGGTATATATATTATCATTTTTATATAAATAATTGAATCAAAAATAAAAACAAAATCATGAAAAACTCTGAGTACCTAAAATAGTTCTGAATCATGGTAATTTGACGCGTTATAAAATATAAGTTTAAAAGTTGTGGTTAACTCAAATCAAATTCTTGTTTTTATTTAATTTATAATTCTTTCATAATATAATATATGATTTATATTTAAAATACTTTACATGAATTATTGATTTTTAATTAGTTAAAAAATAATTTGTTTAGAAATATTAATTAAAAAACTTTGATACTTTACCAAATAATTTCTAGAAATCATAAAACAGAGTCAATTTTTTAAAAAAATTAATTCCATCAAGTCAAAAACTAAAATTAATAAGAAAAAAATCGATCACCAAAGGAAATTGAACCAGACTAATTTATCATGGATGGTTCAGAAAATTAAAAAAAAACATAACTAAACCGACATTACCTTCTAAATATGATAAAGTTATCTTTTAGTCCCTTCAAAAATTATTAAATTTTAAATTGACATAATAATAAAATTACACTTTACGCCTTCAAAAAATTATAATTCGTTTCTCGTCCCTCCTGAAAAAATTTCGGGATTCTCCTCTAGACTTGGAATTGTTTTGGATATTATCTCCCTGTAAAGCCAACAATAGAGGAAAAAACAATTTGATATTATCCAAGGGGGAGAAAGAATGGCCATGACTCCTGAAATGGTATAATTTCATAGACTTATTTGATGACAAATTTTCAAATAAAACATCAATTGAGACATCATTTCACTTAGAGTTATTTAATTATCACCGAATATGTTATTGATAAATTTGTAATATTAACCTTTTGAATTTAATTATTATTTTTATTAAATTTTATTTCTTAAAATATCTATTATCTATAGTTAATTAACGTAAATTAATTCAAAGGATTGAGTAGTAATGTAACACCCTAAAATTACGCTCAAATTGTAAATCCTATATTCGAAAAATCCCTAATTTATAAACCTAATTTTGAAATCCCTAATTGAAAACCCTAACAATTGAGAATTTTTAATTCAGAACCCTTACTTTTTATAAGGGACTAAATAAGAATTTTTATCAAACTTAGAAGTTAATATGAAATTTCTTGAATGTTTAAGGACTAACTCCATAAATAATCCTTTTATCAAATTAAATTTTGATTCTCTTTAAGCTCACCCGTCTCTTTTGTTTGTTGTTGTTGTTGTTGTTGTTGCTGCTGCTGCTGTTGTTGTTGTTGTTGTTGTTGTTGTTGTTGTTGTTGTTGTTGTTGCCTTTGAAACTAAGGTAGAATGCATGAGTTCTTACCTTTGAAACTACAAGAGTCAAATATAGATGATGCATGAACACAATATCAATATCATGCCATGCTCAACAAGTCCATAATCACAACATATGGAACACATAAATCAATGTATTAGCAAACACGTTCCACAAACCGTATTGACACCTAGCTATGACCTGAATACGCGGATAACTGTTGGAACTCACATCCAACAACACAACCATTACCTTACGGTAGGATTACACTCATCACCGTTTCATGCGGAGGGGATTCCACTCATCCTCACTCCCCATCGATGGGATTCCACTCATCACCGACTAACATATATGAGAAGATTTTCGGGCAAACCCGTACTTCATCTTGATGACTACCATCACCAAGACCACACACGCATTTTTGACTCTCGTGTGCACACTAAACATCCTAATGATCGATCATTGTACCCAAGCATACTAGTGCCAATACTAACACATTTCATAATCTTTCACAACACAATTTCTTACCAAATTTTCGTGCTTAGCACGTACTCACCATGATTTACCATCATGCACAAACCACATTCCATGACCACATGCATATATCAATGCATCAAATGTCATGCCTCAACATACATGTATATCACAATATACATAACCACATTAATCATAATTAAAGCATGAGGCATACACAACATTTAAAGTTCAACCAAAGTCTCTAACTAAAGCTTGAGATTTGACTACCAATCTAATCCCAACTCTAGGTGGGTTTACCAAGCCCAACCTAGGTCCACACGCTTGAACCAAAGTTTGAAAACCAATTTAAACCGTGTTGAAATCATTAACCACTCACCAACTAATCCAAGCTCAACAACTCTAGCCGATCAAGCTCCCAACGATTCCGGATTCGATCCCGAGGCTTCACCAACACAATTCCTTGCTTCTAAACATCCCAACACAATCAAAACAACCATATTTCAGTCCACAAATCACTGTAACAACCCGGAACACAAATCAAGCAAGTATTTGACCCAAAAACATTCTCAAAACCCCATTTTCGAGCAGCCCTTAAGCACATCCAAAACCCATTGATCACAATACTTTTAATACACCTAAAGGCTTCCAAAACAACCCTTAAACATCAACCAACCATCAGCCAATAAGACTTCACCCAAAACAGCCCCAAAAATCAACCTAAAACCCCTCTAAAACCTCTCTAAAACCTAAATTCGGGAATCATCATAAAACCATGTAAAAATCGAGTATGTTGGACCTTTTAGATAGCAAATAACTTATATAACATCAACAAATCGAAAACTTGAGTTAAGGCTAATAAAGATGACATTTTTGATCTAAAACCTCAAAACTCCAAATTACAAAACCATGAGCTTTAATGGAAAATAAAGGTACAAGCGTTTAGAGGAAATAGAGGACAAGTCAAATATGGGTTTACCTTTCAAAAATCACCAAGGATGAGAGAGTATGGTGATGGAATAGTAACCTTGAGGAGGGGAGGGGATGTTGTCGTGGAAATGAAAGATGGGTGGGGAAGAAGATGAGCCAAAAGTTATTTTTAATGTTTGTTTTAAATTTAAAAGGCCAAAGACCATTTTACCCTTAATGAAATAAGGTATTTACAAAAGAGGGATATCCATGGCTATTTGGGCTTGGTTTGAAATAAGTTCAACATAATTTATTTGTTTTGAAAACACGAGGCCCAAAATAATATTTTGATTTCACCAGACCCCCAAACCCGGGTGTTACAGTTGGCGGATATATCCATAATATACCCCGAAGGAGTACTAGAGAATGTCTTAGTTCAGATGAAGGAGCTTATATTTCCAGCATATTTCTACGTGATAGCCATGGAAAACGATTGAACCAATTCCTCCTCGGAGATACTCCTCAGTCTCCCATTTCCCAGTACTGCACATACCAATATAGACATAAAAAGCGGTATTCTTACGATGTAATTTGACGGTGAGGTCGTAAAATTTAATGTTTATAAAGCAATGAAATATCCTGATAGCATTGCTAGTCTAAACTTGGTTGATATTGTCGATCCTTCCGTAGAAGAATTTTTCGGTTCTCAATTTGTCAATGAAATGGATAAGGAAATCGAGGAACTTGAATATGAAGAGTTCGAAGAAGTTTCCTTCACTAATTCTGAATTATGCCTCACTCAATCTAGTACTTAACATATACCCTTTATTTTGCAGGCACCAGATATTGAGCTAAAGACGTTGCCGGAGCACCTTAAATATGCATTTTTGGGGGAAGAGGATACGTTGCCAGTAATCATATCCAATAAGTTGTCTAAAGAAGAAGAAGGTGACCTTGTGACGGTTCTATGTGCGCATAAGGAGGCCATCGGATGGACCATAGCCGATATTAAGGGGCTTAGTCCCTCGACATGTATACATAAGATCAAGAACAAAGAAGGGGCAAGCTCATCACAACAAGGACAATGCTGATTAAACCAGCCAATGATGGAAATGGTAAGAAAGGAAATACAAAAACTCATGGATGCTGACATAATTTACCCAATCTCAGATAACGACTGGGTAAGTCCAATTCACATGGTACCTAAAAAGATTGGAGTAACGGTAGTGAAAAAAACAAGAAGGCGAGTTGGTACCAACACGAGTTCAAAATGTTTGGCCCGTCTACATCAATTACAAGAAGTTGAACTCCCTAACTCGAAAAGATCATTTCTCATTACCATTTATAGATCAAATGATAGAACTCTAGCTGATCAATCTCATTATTATTGTCTTGATGGCTTTTCATGTTTTTCCAAATACCGGTGGCGCCTGAGGACCATGAAAAAATAACATTTACATGCCCCTTCGGAACGTTTGCCTATTGCCAATTGCCTTTTGGGATTTGTAACGCGCCAACTACGTTCCAACGATGTATGTTTAGGTCAATATAACTTCTTCAAATAACAATATCACTTCAGGTCAATATCAGTTCAGATCAATAACAGTTGTCAATAACAGTTCATGTCAATATCAGGTCAAGTTCAAAATAGGTCAGATTCAAAACAGGTCGGGTTAAATCGGTTATCTGGCAGGTCAATCTCAGGTTCGGGTTTGTTTCGGTCGGGTGCAACTCTGGTTCGGTTACTACAGTAACAGGTCAAATTCGAGTTCGGGTTCGATTTCTACAGTAACAAATGAAATTCGGGTTCGGGTTCGTCTCGATCGGGTACAAATCGGGCTCGAGTCATTGAATTCTCAGGTCAAATCAGGTTCTGACTCGATCGAGTTTTAGGCAGGTTACTAGGTCGGGTCAATTTTTCACACCCCTACCCTTAATCCCGAAAATCTGCTAACAACGAACCGATTAGAGCATTTGGCCATAGCTATAGCCTATAGGGAATTGGTGACCATATTCTTTAGGGGTTGAAAGAATCTCTACTCCAATACATCTTCAAGTAACTCAACATGAAGCGGTTGAAGGTTGGAACTATTAGAGATGGGCTCTGAATGGGTAGGCCCATAATGACCCCCACAATATTGTTATCATCCGATGCAATTTGGACCTCGTGAAGCCCATCGCCATTTGTGCCGGATCGAACCCTTTGATCAGAAGTCTCTGTAATACCAAGGGTCGCAATAGCCTGCCCCTGCAGAGAATTAACTTCTTCCTCACCCTCCACC
Organism: Hibiscus tridactylites; assembly: GCA_958450335.1. Classification (NCBI taxonomy): domain Eukaryota; kingdom Viridiplantae; phylum Streptophyta; class Magnoliopsida; order Malvales; family Malvaceae; genus Hibiscus; species Hibiscus tridactylites. Next base: position 23,472,710 of record OY288281.1, read on the forward strand.
CTCTTCAGTAAGGAATGATCCTCACTAATGCAAGGTTCAAGAAACGAACCGTTGCTCCCTTCTTCCACAACCAATTTGGTCCATCCTGGTCGAACAACGCGTCAGCATCAATGAAAACACGGTCTTGATATGGTGTGTTGAACCATTAACTAAGATGGATACTCTTTCCGGAATGCACCCTAACTGTTACCTAGTCGTGGAAGAAGCTTCTGTTCCAAATTAGAAGTGGAACTCAAAATTGTCAACAAACCCAACACGCACACACACACTATATTTTGGTTCAATCATATATAATTGACAAAATAACATTTCACGCCAGAAATAATCTAATCCGCAGTTTTATTTTAATAGCTTGGATACTGCTGTCCTCTTAACAATGTGTCCAGAGATTTCGACTGGACTGCAACTTCCTGGCAGCTATGCCTCATGGACAAACAGCTTTCACAACAACTTGAAATTAATTAAGCTTTTTAAGACCACGACAAGCAGGTCAACCTTCTTCATAAATTACAAATGCATGAATCTGATTATTCAATTTTAATCGACTGTTTTTATCAGACACAAATACCCACGTGTGTATGTATGTGTGCAGGGACGGAACTGTACGGGGGTCTTACCCCCACGCACATATTTTTTTAAAAATGGATAATTTATAAATTTACCACCACTTTAAGACATTTATGTTTTACCTCCCCAACCCCTAATCCTTACTCCATCCCTCTGTGTGTGCAAATTAAACAATATAGTACATCTATGGGGCAATCCATATCTTTGGACTGCTGAAACTACTGCAGTCGAGAGCTGGTTGGTCGCCCCAGTTTGATTTATGCAGCTATGATAACTTACTGCCCGGGTAATACTAGACCCAGCCAGCTCGGCCAGCTGCAAGAGCATGTAAAATTCACAATTTCAGCTTGCTAATCATAAGGGGTCAAGAGTCAAAGAGGATCAATGGAGTTGTACTTATATCCCACCTGTAGTTTGCAGAAAGAAAATATAGTTTGTACTTATATCCCACCTGTAGTTTGCAGAAAGAAAATATAGTTTGTACTTATATCCCACCTGTAGTTTGCAGAAAGAAAATATAGTTTGTACTTATATCCCACCTGTAGTTTGCAGAAAGAAAATATAGTTTCACACAATGATTTTGCCATTGTGTAAGTATTATTTCAGATAGTTGTTCTTGGATTTGTAAATCTCTCACAAAGCCTTCCCTTTGTATCTCTCTCAAATTATGATACAACAGAATCTCATTTGTAAGCAAATACATGATAGTCTGACTATGCAAAAGTTTTAAAAGAATTTATTTGCAAAAAGATTCAAGTTATTTCCTTGAATGCAAAATTGATAAATATGCTACTCCAGAATGCAAAGAATACAAGACTCACCTATAAAACTACAGTAGCCTGCAATACTTTATGCTGCAACAGACTGCCTTTCATCAAACTCATCAAGGTTGAGAGCTTCCAACAACTTTGGCCACGATTCAGGGATGCCTCCTGGTAAATCAAATTCCATCAACTTTCCTTGATTGCGGTAGTAGTCCTCCAAAGGCTGACTCTGTGAGCAAAATTGGATACCGACAAATGGTTATTGGCAAACAAAGAAAGTAAATTAGCAGTAAAAAGAATCTGAAAATCCAAACTTTCATTATGTATGAACACCATATGAGCATCTAGATTCCCAGTCCACCCTATCCCAAAACAAAGGTAAAAAGACAACTTCTAAACTAAAATTAAATATTTAGCTTCTTATTTTTTTTGATAATAGGCTGCTAGCATTTTATTACCATCAATCAACCCCTCAAACATTTATTCTAATTCATTTGAGGACCCCAAATACCTTTTCTCACAAAAAAACGAGAGATTGGATGGAAATTGATGATGCCTTTCACCGATTATCAACCAACTCGAGGTTCAGCTAGGTGAAAATATGTGTTTAATGCCTTATTTGTAGCAACAATACAATATGCTACAAGCTTGGATGATTATTTAGTTTTAATTTACAGGCTCTTTTATATTTAAGGTGATAAAAGTTTTACTAGAACAGAACTTGCAACTATACTGCTGTGAAGGTGTGTTACTGTTACACATAAAGAAAACAAATTCCCCATTACATAGGAGAACAAGAAAATCACTCTAAGGTCTAGCTATATCATTTGGCATGTACATTTCAAGAAATTTTTCATGTTCGACTAACATTTACATGAAGCAAGACTATAGAACAAACCAATACCTTTTCATTGTATATCCGGAGTCTCTCTTTCACCACTTCTTCCGTATCATCTGATCTAGTTACAAGCTTTGACATACAACTTGAAGGAGGAAGAAGAGGAGCCATACTAATCCCGGGGCTGCCGTTCTGATCCTTCACATTAATTGAAGCCACATTGAAATTTTTCCCGCACTGACCACAAATTCTTCTACCAAGACATTTCTCGATCAAGACACTCTCCGGAAGCCTCAAATTCACCACTAAATCAATGTCGATTATTCCTTCCAATATTTCCTAAAAGACAAAATTTATTAAGCCAGCTACCTTGAGCAGGAATAGAATTAGAAATCTGGACAAACTAGTAGAATTAAATTCTTACTGCTTGATTTATGGTTCGAGGAAAGCCATCAAGAAGAAATCCCGATTCACCTTTAGCCTCCCCAGCTTTAAGTCTTTTTGATAATAAACTTATGACAATTTCATCCGAAACCAATTTCCCTTGGTTCACAATCTCCGTTAGCTGTAGCCAAGCAATGAAGTAATAATTTCATCAGAAAATAAATACTAGAGCAAGCTCTTAAAACTCGCTAATTATTTCATAAGCTCGTGATGGTGTTAACAGATCTCAGTGGGAAATTTTACATTAACAACGGATTTTAAACAGATCTAAAAGTTAGATCAGCAAAAAAAAGGTACGAACTTGTTTAGCGATGGATCCGGAGGAGGCAAGTTCTTCACGGACGAGATCGCCGGTGGCGATGTGAGGGACGCCGAGGAGAGTCGAGAGGCGGCTGGCGTAGGTTCCTTTACCGACGCCTGGAGATCCGAGAAACACCCACTGCACGTTCCTCTCGCTCGGATCTCGGCGCGTGATCTTGTAATTAGTGAAGGGGGAGGGCGCGTGTCGATTAGATTCGGCAACGACTGCTGAAGCAGAATACAAGCATCTCCTTACGTGAGAGATAGCCGAGGGTTTCGTGAACCGAGTGATAGCCGCCATCGAATGGGATAGAAAAAAGGTTCACCGAGCTCTCGAGCTGGGTTTTAGAGTACTGTTTCCGGTCCTCGAAACCCTAAAGTTTTCCAATTTTTATGGATGTTTCCTCTTTTTCTAGCTTTGCCTTTTGAGCGCAGATCCATTAAAAGTCGGATAAATTACATGAATCATCCCTGAACGTTTTTCTCACTCTTATTTTGGTCATTAAAGTTTAAAACGTTTTCATTTAATCACTTAATCTTTTAATTGCTCATGTTTTAATCACTCTACGTTGAATTATAAAATATGTGATGACATGAATTTTAACAAAAAAATCCAATTAAACTCGACCCAATCCAGAAAAAATTAGTAAAATATTAAATATACTGTATAAAAATTAAGAAAACAACATTTTAGTAAATATACTAGGACAGGACGGGACAAGACTCATCGAAATCTAACCCCGAAAATCTCAGTAAAATACCCGACCCGACTCGACATGATCCTCGATTAAAAATAAAAAAAATACATTCTCCGATTAAACTTTCATCCCTAATCACGTGCTTGTCTCAATATTATGCCTCGTTAACTTATAAATGATTTCTATTTGTTTTAAAGCACAATCTCCTGTTATTAACCATAACTTGAAAAATTAGTTCCACCCTATGGTCCATCCATGAAAAACTATCACGTTTCAAGAATAGTTCGCGACCAGATTGCATAATAATTTATCTCTTTCAATATATTTTACACAAATCATAACAAATTTTGTTTCCTTTGGGGTTAATGTAAGGTATAACAAGAGCATGTATCGACATTTTTATAAATAAGAAAAATACTTGAGGAATTTATCATTTTAAAGATACTTTTTAGTCCATAGTAATTAGTTAAATTGTAACACTCTCATTGGACTTAGTTGTAAACCTGGTCAAAGATGTCACGTTAACTTATTAAAGTTTATACTTGATTGAAACGGAATTAAAACGAACAAACAAACAATTAAATATTCAAAAATCATTGTTCAAAGGAAAAAACTATAAGAATATTAAATATTGGGATTTAAATACAATACAAAATATCAAAAAGGCTAAGGGAATAAATTTTTCATAACAATGGTTTTTGAAACTAGGTACATGGTTTCGATACCAGTACTCTGGGTTTTAAAACCTAAAAAGCTTACTGGTTTTGGGTTTTGAAACTGAGATTCCGAGTTTCGAAACACTGACCCCTGAAATGACCAAGTAGACTTTCTTAAGTCCCAAAAAATGACTTAAATACTACCTTAAACCGCAAGAAAACACATACAATATATATATGACAAACCACTATATATATATATAACATAAAACAAAATATCATTGGTTACATGCAACGAATCTAGAAGTTTAAAGAACAAAGGAAATTACATAAATACATGCCACTATATAAGTATTTTATCTTAAGAGTTACGACTTACGACAATATTACGCATTACACACTTTTTCCCTCTTTCCACAAACATTTACCTTCTTTTTATCACATTATCAAACTTATTGCACACTACATCACTATAAGACATCATAGGTAAAAAAAAGTCATATTTTGAGAGTCTAAATAACGGTAAGTTAGTATACGATTAATAAATGGCTGGTTTTATAATCGTTAGATGAGTATTTTAAAAAAAATAATTTTAACCGTTAGATCAAGAAAAAAGTGTGTAACCGGGAGTGTGTGTAGCAGGTAAGTTAAAAAACACGAAACTTAAAATGTTACCAACCAACCTAAATGTTACCGAAAGATATAATATTCTAAGTTGACATAGTAAGTTTCGAAACTTACTAACATGTATGGAAACTTACCATAATATGTAACATTTTCGGTTGCAACCTAAAATTTAAAAAGCACGGAACTTAAAATTTTACCCACCAACCTAAATGTTAAGGTGACATGGTAGGTTTAGAAACTTACTATAATATGTACCTACCAACCTAAATGTTACCAAAAGATATAACATTTTAAGTTGACATGGTAAGTTTCGAAACTTACTAACAAGTATGGAACTTACCGTAATATGTAACATTTATGTTACCATTATATATAACATTTTAGGTTGTAACATAAAATTTAAAAACTTAGATATATAACATTTCTGGTTGCAACCTAAAATGTTACCAAAAGATATAACATTTTAGGTTGAAACCTAAAATGTAACTACTATGAATAACACTTTAGGTTGGAATGATACAATTTTTGTAAGTTTCGAAACTTCAGACTAAGTTTTGATACATGTTGTGAGTCTTGTCGAGTTTCAAATTCTTTAACTCTTTAATGGTAATTTTGTTAATTCCGAATTAAAGCTAAAAAAATTTATTGGGTAATGAAGATTTCTTAGAGTATATGAGTAATTTAAACTTGATTTTAACAAATTAAACTCATAAATAGGTATTTGAAGAAATAATTTATTTTAAGTTCTTTAACTTTTTAATGGTGATTTTGTTAATTCCAAACTAAAGCTAAGATTTTCTATTAGGTAATGTAAATTTCTTAGAGTATATGAGTAATCTAAACTTGAATTTAACAATTCAAACCCAATATTTAGTAATCGATGAAAATTGTAATATTGCTTTTAAGCTAGAATTCTTGATTTTCAGTAAAATTTAGAGCAAAGTTTCGATACTTGTCGTGAAATATTTTCATTCTTGGACGGTCAAATATCATATAAAAATTTAGGTTGAAGTGAGTAAAACTTTAAGTTTCAACCTAAAATGTTATACAAAATTATAACAATTTCAGTTGCAACCTAAAATGTTACCAATTTAGGTTTCAACCTAAAATATTATTGATACATGTAACATTTTAGTTTTGAAACCTAAACCTGAAATATTACCCAAAATCATAACATTTAGTAAAATTTTAAGTTTCAACCTAAAATGTTATACAAAATTATAGTAACAATTTAAGTTGTGACCTAAAACGTTTCAAATTTATGTTTCAACCTAAAATGTTACCAATACATATAACATTTTAATTTGGAAACTTAAACCTGAAATATTACCTAACATCGTAACAATTAAGATTGCAAAATTATTACCAATATATATAACATTTCAGGTTGGTAACCGAGTACAGGAAAGAAACAATCACGTCGTATATTAACCGTATATTAACCTGCCGTACTACACACTTACCCCATATTTTTGGCGATACTGTTATATTTGGTGGCTTAGTTCAATTCTTTATATAGGTCTTTTCATTTTTTACATATTTCACATTTTAATGATTTTATGAATTTTATTTCTTTAAAATAAATAAAGTATAGTTATAATTTTAAAATGTATAATTGCTAACTATAAATTTTGAAAATTATATATTTTTTTATATTGTTGAGAGTTTTAACTTTTCTAAATTATTTAAAAGGAAAAAATACAAAATACAAAAAGAAATATGAAAAAAATCAAAAATATATTTCTAATAAATCAATTTTTTTAATATTTTTACACTTTTAATGATATTTGGATTTTATTTTTTAAAAATACTGTTGGGATGTATGGGGCTCGATTCGATCAACCAATTATGCTCACCAAGTGGTGGAGAGGTGGATATTTGGGTGGAAGGGTTGTGGAAGCTAGAATGTAAAATTGACACAATGATTTATAGTGGTTCGGCCTTCTAACAAGCACCTACATCCACTACCTTAGCTTCCCACTAAGGATTTCTCAATCAATCCACTAATTGATTCGTCCCCTTTTCTAGGATTAGGAGGAAACCCTTACAACCGATCAAGCTTCTACCCAAAGCCTTGATCAAAACCCTCTTTTACAAAGAGATAAATAAAGCAAACTTAAACCCTCTAATAGGTGTTTGTTTGCACAATGAAGCACTCACCCAAAACCTAAAACACTTGAGCAAATTTGACAATTTTGGCTCACTAGTGTTTGTCTATGCAAGAAATGACAAATAAAGCACTAAAACAATTTCTTGATCATTTGATGTTTGACAATTGAAGCATTAGCCTTCTCTTGATGCTTGGAGGTCCCTTTTATACTTCCAATTGAGTTTGTAGCCGTTTAGGACCGTTGGGGATGAATTGGAGCCGTTGAGGACTTTATTTCCCTTCATAAATGTTGTTCTGCAGCTACCAGTATCGATACACGTGGAACGGTATCGATACGGCCTTCATAGGAACTAGCCGTTGAGCTCTTGCCAGCTGAGGGGTATCGATACACGTGGAACGGTATCGATACGGCTTGATATTTAAATGGCCGTTGGGAAATAGCCGTTGGGGTAGTTGAAATGAGATCGATACGCTGACGTGGCGTATCGAAACGACCCCTCTCCGTATCGATACACTAAACCCTTGTATCGATACGGGTTTTGACAGTGGCCAAACTGAGGCAAAATGGTATCGGTACGGGTACAACCGTATCGATACTGTTGCTCTGAAATCACAAGTTTGGCTGTTTAAAACATGAAAAATCTTTGCCAAAAACCTTTTAAAATGCCTCAAACATAAATTCAAGTTGTTTGGACTTAAAACCAAGTTTTAAATTCTTTTCAAATTAGTCCAAAACATTTTTCAATTATTATATCAAAACATAAGTTCTACAATCTCCCCCTTTTTGATATAATAAAATTAACTTGAAAAATTGTTTGGGTTTCTCCCCCTTTAACTTTAAAAATGTGAATAAGAGATTAAATGTATGAAATCAAATAAAGCTCCCCCTTATTCATTTGAAAATTCAATTTTTCAAACCATACCATTTCTCCCCCTTTTTGTTATATCAAAAAGAATTTAAGACGTTTAAGTTCAAAATAACAATAGAGGTAAAAAGTTTTGACACAAATAAGAATTTGGTTTAAAAATGGCTCCCCCTTACTCAAAGCATCATCAAAAATGTTAGTCCATCATATATGATCATCTAGTTGAATAAACTAAAAATAAGACAAATGAATTCAAAACAACTAGAAAGTTTACCAACACTTGAACCCAAGGGAGGATGTGAAGCCTTCCTTCTTCAAGTGTGCTTTCTTGTGTGCATGGAGCTCCCCCTCAATGTTTGACTTGTTGAACATCTCCATCACACCTACAATAGACAATCAAGTAATTTTTGGTATCCAAATTGCTTTGGATCCATAAACGTTAGTTGCACAAAATTTAGTCCCCTTAGGAATCCATTTTTCAATTTCATCTTTTTTAGTTGAAGTGGTTAGTCCTTTTGGGACCCAAACACTTCTAAAACATTTTCCATTCACAAATCCAGGGGCACTAGATTGTCTAACATAAAATTTTGATTTTCCAAAATTGTTTTTCTTTTCAAGCTCTTTGGAAATCAAATATTTTTCTACTTGAACATTTTGAAGCAATTTTTGTAAATCAAGACATTTTAATTCAAACTCTTCAAGTTTTGCTTCAAGTTCAAGTTTGGTTTTAGAAAGCAAATCATTTTGAATTTTTAACTTTGAAATCAATTTATTGTTTTTCAAAATGTGGTTTTTAAAATCTAAAACCAAATCATCATAGGCATCTTGTAATTCATCAAAGGAATAAGAACATGAAGTAGATGAATTAGAAGTTACCCTTGAATCTTCTTCGATGGCCATAAGGCAAAGGTTGGCTTGTTCATCGTCGGTGGAGTCTTCATCACTCCAAGTAGCCAAATGTGCCTTCTTCTTATGGCTAGAAGTGCTAGCCCTCTCCTTTCTTTTAGGTTCTCGTTCAAGCTCTCTCAAGGCTTTCTTCATGAACGGGGCACACTTCTTGAAGAGATGAACTATCTCTTCATCTTCCTCCTCCTTTTCACTTGAGTAGACATGATGGCAAGTGGAGGATTTGAGAGCCATGGCACTAGCATTGATGCCAAGCCCTTTGATTTTCTTCTCTCCCATAGCTCTTATTTCTTCCCTCTTCTTCTCATCCTCCTTGTTCTTCTTCATGATTTGATGAGTAAGAAGTGACCCCATTAGTTCATCAAGCTTCAAGGTCTTCAAATTTTTGGCTTCGATGATGGCGGTCCTCTTTGAGTCCCAAGACTCGGGAAGTGAGTAGATGAGCTTTCGAACAAGCTTCTCCTCCGGGATGGCTTCTCCATAACCTTTAAGACCATTGGTGATGGTGGAGAACCTATCAAACATCTTCTCGATGTTCTCTTCCGGATCCATTTTGAAGTTCTCATACTCCAAGGTTAGGAGCCCAATCTTGGTCTCCTTGACTTCATTTGTCCCCTCGTATGTGACTTCAAGCTTGTCCCATACCTCATTGGCACTCTCACAAGAAAATATCTTCTCATAGATGGATGGACCAAATGCACAAAACAAGATGTGCAAGGCTTTGCAATTAAGCTCTATCTTCTTGCGATCGTCGACACTCCACTCCGCTTTACTTCTTTTAGGCACGAACGGACCATCTTCAACTACATCCCACTCTTGATTTGATGAAGAACTTCATCTTTGTCTTCCAATGGGCATAGTGGGTTCCGTCGAAAAATGGCGGTTTGTCTATGGATTGCGCCATTTGAGCCGGTTGATGAAATAGTGATCGAGCTTGCCGGATCTTCTCAATAGGATGTTAATCCCCTTCGATTGAGCAAAGCTCTGATACCAATTGTTGGGATGTGTGGGGCTCGATTCGATCAACCAATTATGCGCACCAAGTGGTGGAGAGGTGGATATTTGGGTGGAAGGGTTGTGGAAGCTAGAATGTAAAATTGACACAATGATTTACAGTGGTTCGGCCTTCTAATAAGCACCTACATCCACTACCTTAGCTTCCCACTAAGGATTTCTCAATCAATCCACTAATTGATTCGTCCCCTTTTCTAGGATTAGGAGGAAACCCTTACAACCGATCAAGCTTCTACCCAAAGCCTTGATCAAAACCCTCTTTTACAAAGAGATAAATAAAGCAAACTTAAACCCTCTAATAGGTGTTTGTTTGCACAATGAAGCACTCACCCAAAACCTAAAACACTTGAGCAAATTTGACAATTTTGGCTCACTAGTGTTTGTCTATGCAAGAAATGACAAATAAAGCACTAAGACAATTTCTTGATCATTTGATGTTTGACAATTGAAGCATTAGCCTTCTCTTGATGCTTGGAGGTCCCTTTTATACTCCCAATTGAGTTTGTAGCCGTTTAGGACCGTTGGGGATGAATTGGAGCCGTTGAGGACTTTATTTCCCTTCATAAATGTTGTTCTGCAGCTACCAGTATCGATACACGTGGAACGATATCGATACGGCTTGATATTTAAATGGCCGTTGGGAAATAGCTGTTGGGGTAGTTGAAATGGGATCGGTACGCTGACGTGGCGTATCAAAACGACCCCTCTCCGTATCGATACACTAAACCCTTGTATCGATACGGGTTTTGACAGTGGCCAAACTGAGGCAAAATGGTATCGGTACGGGTACAACCGTATCGATACTGGTTCTCTGAAATCACAAGTTTGGCTGTTTAAAACATGAAAAATCTTTGCCAAAAACCTTTTAAAATGCCTCAAACATAAATTCAAGTTGTTTGGACTTAAAACCAAGTTTTAAATTCTTTTCAAATTAGTCCAAAACATTTTTCAATTATTATATCAAAACATAAGTTCTACAAATACATTAAGCCCAATTACATTTTTCAAAAAAATATATAAGTGTAAAACATAAATTCTGAAAATTAAAGATGTTAGGCTTGATAAGCTCGATTTTCTTCAACCGTTATGGATTGCCAAGTGGTGGAGAAGTTGAATTTTTTGGTGATAGAGGCGTGGAAGCTAAAAGATAAAAGACACGATAATTTAGAGTGGTTCGGCCTTCTAACAAGCACCTACATCAACTACCTTAGCTTCCCACTAAGGATTTCACAATCAATCCACTAATTGATTCGTCCCTTTTCTAGGATTAGGAGAAAAACCTTACAACGATCAAAGCTTTCTAGCCCAAAGCTTGATCAAACCCTCTCTACAAGAGATAAAATTAGGCAAACTAAAATCCCTCTTACAAGGTTGATGTTTGCACACTAAAGCACTCACCCAAACCTAAACACTTGAGCAAATTTGACAATTTAGGCTCACAAGTGTTGTCTATACAAAGAATGGATAAATTAGGCTCTAAAGACAATTTGACATCATATGGTTGTTGACAATTGAAGCATTAGTCTTCCCTTGATGCTTAAAGGTTCCTTTTATACTTCCAATTGAGTTTGTAGCCGTTGGTGACCGTTGGGATTGAATTGGAACCGTTGGAGACTTTATTTCCCACCATAAATGCAGTTCTACAATTACCCGTATCGAAACGGTACATGCATGTTTCGAAACACGACTAAAATAGAAAGAGTCATTATACGTATTGAAGAGGTCGTATCGAAACATCTTGGGTCGTATCGAAACGCTCGTATCAAAATGTCTAGTGTCATATCGGAATAGCCTGCAATTCAAATAGTCGTTGGGAAATAGCAGTTGAGGTTATAGCCGTTGGGGTGTATGCCACGAGGCGTATCAAAACACCAAAGGGTGTTTCAAAACCACACCTATCCGTATTGAAACAGATAAGCCTTGTACCGAAACGAATTTTGGCAGTTTCAAAACGTATTGATACGGTTTACACCTGTACCGAAACAGGTACATTAAACGCACTAGTTTGGCTACTTAAAAACGTTTCAAACATTGCCAAAACCTTTTTAAACATCCTCAAACTTATTTTGAAGTTATTTTTGACTTAGAGAATATTTTAAATTCTTTTCAATTAAGCCCAAAACATTTTTCAATTATTACATCAAAACATATATTTCTACAATCTCCCCCTTTTTGATATTATAAAACCAACTTGAAAAATTGTTTGAGATTCTCCCCATTAGTATTTTAAAGATTTTGAATAAGAGATTTTAAAAATAGAGTGAGATTAAACCTGCCCTTATTCATTTGAAAAATCAAATTTTCAAACAATTTTTCCCCTTTTTTGTTATATCAAAAATAATTTAAAAGACATTAAGCTCAAAAATAACATAGGAGGTAAAAAATGACACAATTAAAAACTTTTAGTTTTAAAATTGGCTCCCCTTACTCAAAGCATAAAATATGTTAGTCCAACAATATGATTAAATTAGTTGGATTAAAATAGATAAAGTAAATTAAAACAAACAAAATTCAACTAATTTTTACCACACTTGAATCCAAGGGATGGCGTGAAGCCTTCCTTCTTCAAGTGATGTCTTTGTGTGCATAGAGCTCCCCTCAAATTTGGACTTGTTGATCACTCTTCATCACACCTAAACAAGACAATCAAGTAATTTTTGGTATCAAAATTGCTTTGGATCCATAGACGTTAGTTGTACATAGTTTAGTCCCCTTAGGAATCTATTTTCAATTTTATCCTTTTTAGTTGAAGTACTCAGTCCTTTTGGGACCCAAATACTTCTAAAAACTTTTCCATTCAAAAATATAGGGGCACTAGATTGTCTAACATAAAAATTTGATTTCCCAAATTGTTTTTCTTTTGAAGTTCATTGGAAATCAAATCTTTTTCTTTCCTAAGATCTTCAATCTCCTTTTGATAATCCTTTTCAATTGTTTGAAGCAACTCTTGTAAACTTAAAACTTTAAGTTCAAAATCTTTGATTTTTGCTTCAAACTCTAAATTGGTTTTAGAAAGCAAATCATTTTCAGTTTTTAACTTTAAAATCAATTTCTTGTTTTTCAAAAATGAAGCCTTGAATTCAAAAACCAATTCATCATAGGCTTCTTGTAACTCATCAAAAGTGTATGAATCTGAACTAGATGAGTTAGAAGTTACCTCCCTCTCATTGAGGGCCATGAAGCATAGGTGGGCTACCTCATCATCGGTGGAGTCTTCATCACTCCTTGTCACCACATATGCTTTCTTTGAAGATGATCCCTTTTTGTTGGAGTTGTGGGAATCTTTCATCTTCTTCTTCGGTTCATGCTTGGATTAAGCCATTTCGCTCTTCATGAATCGGGTGAATTTCTTGAAGAGATGAACCATCTCTTCATCTTCACTTTCCTCCTCGCTTGAATTTACATGTGGACATGTAGAGGATTTGAGAGCAACGACACTCGCGTTAATGCCTAGTTTCATGATTTTCTTCTTCCCCATCTTCTTTATCTCTTCATTTTTCTTCTCATCTTCTTTTTCTTTTTTCATCATTTCATGAGTGAGAAGAGACCCCGTGAGTTCATCTAGCTTCAAGATCTTTAGATTTTTGGCTTCGATGATGGCGGTCTTCTTTGAGTCCCATGACTCGGGAAGAGAATAGAGAAGCTTTCGAACAAGCTTGTCTTCTGGAATGATTTCTCCATAGCCTTTAAGTCTATTTGTGATGGTGGAGAATCTATTGAACATCTTTGTGATGTCTTCACCCGGTTCCATCCTGAAGTTCTCGTACTCGTGGTTGATGAGGCTGATCTTGGTCTCCTTTACTTCGTTTGTTCTCTCATATGTGACTTCAAGCTTGTCTCATACTTCATTGTCATCTTCGTAAGAGGACATCTTCTCATAGATGTTGGGGCCAAATGCACAAAAGATGATGTGCAAAGCCTTGTAATTAAGCTCAATCTTCTTGCGATCATCCGCACTCCATTCTACCTTACTTTATTGTGGCACAAAAGGACCATCTTCAACAATATCCCAAAGCTTGTAGTCTTTGGATTTGATGAAGAACTTCATTCTAATCTTCCAATGTGCGTAGTTGGTCTCGTCGAAGAATGATGACTTGTCGATGGATTGCGCCATTTAACCGGTTGATTATTTGTTGTATCGAGCTTCTGGATCACCTCAATAGGATATTAATCCCCTTTGATTGAGCCTCGCTCTGATACCAATTTGTTGGGCTTGATAGGCTCGATTTCTTTCAACCGTTATGGATTGCCAAGTAGTGGAGAAGTTGAATTTTATGGGTGATAGAGGTGTGAAAGATAAAAGATAAAATACACAATAATTTAGAGTGGTTCGTCCTTCTAACAAGCACCTACATCCACTACCTTAGTTTCCCACTAAGGATTTCACAATCAATCAACTAATTGATTCGTCCCTTTTTTCTAGGATTAGGAGGAAACCCTTACAACGATCAAGCTTTCTAGACCAAAGCTTGATCAAACCCTCTCTACAAGAGATAAAATTAGGCAAACTAAAATCCCTCTTACAAGGTTGATGTTTGCACACTAAAGCACTCACTCAAACCTAACCACTTGAGCAAATTTGACAATTTAGGCTCACAAGTGTTGTCTATACAAAGAATGGATAATTTAATCTCTAAAGACAATTTGACATCATATGGTTGTTGACAATTGAAGAATTAGTCTTTCCTTGATGCTTGGAGGTCCCTTTTATACTCCCAATTGAGTTTGTAGCCGTTGGTGACCGTTAGGGTTGAATTAGAGCCGTTGAAGACTTTATTTCCTACCTATAAATGCAGTTTTGCAACTACCCATATCGAAATGGTACCTGCCTGTTTCGAAACACGACTAAAACATAAAGAGTTGTTATGCGCATTGAAGTGGTCGTATCGAAACATCTTGGGTCGTATCGGAACGCCCGTATCGAAATGCCTAGTGTCGTAACGGAACAACTTGCAATTCAAATAGTGTTGGGAAATAGCCGTTGGGGTTATAGCCGTTGGGGTGTGTGCCATGAGGGCGTATCGAAACACCAAAGGGTGTTTCGAAACCACACCTATCCGTATCGAAATAGATAAGCACTGTACCAAAACGGATTCTGGCAGTTTCAAAACGTATCGATACGGTTTACACCTGTATCGAAGCGGGTACATTAAAAGCACTGATTTAGCTACCTAAAAATGTTTCAAACATTGCCAAAAACATTTTTAAACATCATTAAACTTATTTTCAAGTTGTTTTTGACTTAGAGAATATTTTAAAATTTTTTCAATTAAGTCCAAAACATTTTTCAATTATTATATCAAAACATATATTTCTACAAAATATGTTCAATTTTTTTTTTCAAAAATGGGATTTTTTACACATTAATATAGTTCATAAGAATAATTGATAGAAATAGTTGTATAGGGGTAAAATAAAAAGTAAGCCAACGTGTTCTCTTTTCTCTCTACGACCAACTCATTTTTTTATTTTGTAATTTTGAGATGCCGAGATTCTCGATAGCTCTAACATTGCTCTCACTGGCTGATTCCTCTATTTTTTTCTCTCATTCTTTTTGACTAATTCTTTTTTTTCTTCTTTTAGTGTCATTTTTTGTCTTAGGTTGTTCGATGAGAGCTCATCTCCTTGGAACTAGGGATTACTTTGGAAAGTTAATAGATGATTGGTTAGGGTGTCTTCCTCTAATAATGATAGTTTTGGTAGAAACGATAACTGGTTTCTCTCCCTTTTATTATCTTTTCTCTCTTTGCTTTTTATTTTTGCAAAAATGATCTTATGAGGCTTGATCATCGGCCCTTTGACTTTGTTCCTCTTACTTTAACCCTCCAACGATCCTATGTTACTTTGGTAGTTTTACCGGCAAGAAGAGTTCTAGTTCAAACAATCTTATTAACCTTGCTGTTGAGGTTATTGTCGATTTAGTCTTTTGAAATACTCGTCGGTTCGTCCGACCGTCAAAACTTCCAATTAAGTAGACCCTGAACTGAATCAAACACTTCACATTGCTCCTCCACGTTTGGTGCCCTATCATGTACGCATTTTTCTGTTAAGTTTTTTGTTTATCATATTCAGCCTCTATTTCCTTTTCTGCTCTAGGCCTATATTAAGCTGTTTGTTTTCAGGGCTATAAACGAACCAAACATTCAGCAAACTGTTCTTGAATCATTCAGCGAGAAGTCTGTTTATGTTCGTTTATTTATTAAACGAACGAACATGAACATAATTTTTGTGTTTGTTTAATTAAATGAACGAACATGAACAAAAGGCCCGCTCGTTCATTTATGTCCATGAACGTTTGCTAATATGTTCATTTATGTATGTTCGTTTATATTTATTCACACATATCCATTTATATTTATTATTTTTCATAACAAAAGTATTATATTTTAAAAAAATTAAATTTATTCACATATGTTCGTTCGTTTATTATTTTAGAAAACAAAAATGAACGAACACGAACAACTACATTTCTTAACAAACGAACATGAACAAGAAATTATGTTCATTTAGTTGTTCGTGTTCGTTAATTTGTTCAGTTAAATTAAACGAACGAACATAAATATACCATCGTTCGTGTTCGTTTGGTTCGTTTACAAGCCTATATATTTTGCGTTGAATGAAAGTTTGGGAGAAATTAGGGGAATATTGCTCCTTGGAATGATATTTAGGGAAATGAGTGTCTTAAGTTTTTTTTGAAAACTACAGTAAATTGAACAATTGAGGGGGAAGACGCCACTTGCAGGTGACGTCTTAGGTTTGTTTGATATTTTTACACTGTAAAATATCGAGTGCATTGCAACTTTGTAAAAAATAATAAAAAATAGCTTCACCTTCACTATTCATTTTACCGAAAATTCCTAAATATTTTTAATGTCTTCTATTTCTCAAAAGATAATCTCTAAACACCCTATATATCCGACGAAGCGGAAACTTTGTTTCAATTCCTTGATAAAAAAAATGAAAATTAAGCTAAAGTATAGGGGTAAATGTAATGGGATGTTACGCCTTTTACATACAGGATAAAACGACGCCGTTCAGTAAACACTGAGTCTGAACTCAACTCTATTTGCCTACAGTTGCATCCAGCAAGGCCGAACCCTTGCATTTCGTCATTTCCCAATTTCCCGCCTTTTATTTGAGATCTTCCTTCCACAGACCATCTCCATGGCCGACAAGAAGAAGCGCCGTCGTGCCGACTCAGACTCCGAGTCAACATCCCAGCCTTTCAAGAACCTTCTCAAATCCGATGACCAAATCCTCCAGATACTCAAATCCTTCTCCTCTTTCTCCTCCTCTTCCACTTCAAAACCCTTAACCCTAGCCGACCTCGCCCTCTCCACCACCTGCCGAGAAGTATCCGACCTCTCACTCTCCTCCGTCCAATCCGCCATCAAATCCGTCGTTCTCCAGCTCACCCACCAAATCTTATCCGGCCAAGGCTTCTCCTTCACCGTCCCGTCCCGCTCTTCCTCCAACCAACTCTACGTCCCCGAACTTGACCGCATCCTCTTGAAAGACAAATCCACCGTCCGTCCTTTCTCCCACATGTCCTCCGTTAGGAAAACCACAATTACCGCCAAAATCTGTAATTACTGTAAATGGAAGTGTGAATTTTAATGGAGAAAAGAAATAAGAAGAACAAATAGAAAGGGGAAGAAGACAGAGTATATCTCTCAATAGATATCCAAAAAAACGGCTAACAACAACGATATGGATGGTTGCATACCAACCAAACCCTTAAAACCCTATCTTCCCCAAAACGGCAGCGTTTCACAGTCTGTTTTATTAGCATTGATACGCACCGTATCATTAAACCAAAACAGAAACTTAAACATTCAACGGTAAATTAAAACACTCCAACGGCTACTAAGCCTTCATTTCGAGATCTTGCAAGTGTTCCTCCTTCGAAAATCATCCTTGTCCTCAAGGATGAAAATCTGGAAAACGAAGTTGGAGCTGGTGAAGTGACTCCCATGTTGCATCTTCAGGAAAAGCATTTGTCCACTCCACTAAGACTTCTGTGATAGCCCTTCCTCCCCTCTTCCCAATTCTCCTGTCAACAATTCTCAAAGGCTCTTTACTGATCTCACCATCAGGATTAATAACAGGCAACTCAGAACTGAAATCAGCACTCCCAATATGTTTTTTCAGCTGGGAAACATGAAAAATAGGATGAACCCTAGAATCCTTGGGTAACTGCAGTTTATAAGCAACTGACCCCACCTTGCCTATAATGTAAAAGGGACCAAACCATTTCGGGGCAAGCTTCTGACACATTCTCTGTTTTACAATTTGTTGGCGATATGGCTGTAGCTTCAAGTAGACCAAATCCCCAACCTGATATTCACACTCAGTTCTCTTTTTATCTGCCTGTTGTTTCATTCTAGTCTGAGCCCTATGCAAGTAAAACTTCATCATCTTCAAAGCAGCCTCTCGGTGTTGCAAATCTCTATCCACTGAGGCCACCAAGGACTCCCCTGCTGTATAAGGCAAATGCTCCCCTGGTGCTTGGCCATACAGAGCTTGGTATGGAGTTGTTTGGATAGCAGAGTGGAAGGAAGTGTTGTACCACCACTCTGCTAAATGAAGCCAACTTCCCCATTCCTTTGGCTTTTCCCCAGACATACACCTCAGATATGCTTCAAGACATTGGTTCACCTTCTCGGTTTGACCATCGGTTTGTGGATGGTAGGCCGTAGATGGTTTGATCTTCACTCCCAATTTCTGAAAAAGCTCCCTCCAAAACAAGCTCATGAAAACTTTGTCTCGATCACAGATAATGTCCCCAGGGAGTCCATGCAGCTTGAAAATATTTTCCATGAAGCACTTGGCCACATCCTTGGCCGTGAAAGGATGAGCCATGGCAATGAAGTGCCCATACTTAGTTAGTCTGTCCACCACCACCATTATGACATTCTTCTTCCTTGACATGGGTAAGCCCTCAATAAAATCCATGCTAATGGAGACCCAAGCAGAATCTGGGATAGGCAAGGGCTGCAAAAGACCTCTGGGATGTGTCAAGTCATGCTTGTTCTGCTGACAGGTTGTACATTCTCTAACCCATCTTTTAACCTCCTTCCTCATCCCTTTCCAATACATTAGGGCTCCCAATCTCTTAACAGTAGCATGTGCACCAGAATGGCCCCATATAGGACTTGCATGGAAATACTCTATCAGTTCTTTTCTCAATTCAACATTTTCCCCAACTACCAACTTCCCTTTCCTCCTCAACTGTCTCCCATTCCATTCATACTTGGAATGTTTCCCAGAGCCCTTCTTCAGATCCTCAATGATCTTCTTCAGGTTCACATCCTCCTCCCATGAATCAGCAATTCTTTTAAAGAAATCAGTAGAGATAGAGCTGATTACCATATTCTGCAAGTGAATCCCTCCAGGCCTCCTAGAGAGTGCATCTGCCACAATGTTGTTGATGCCCTTCTTGTAACACACTTCAAAATCATACCCCATCATTTTAATGACCCACTTTTGCTGTGCTGGGGTTACAGCTTGGTTTTCAGTAAGAAATCTCAAGCTCTGGTGGTCAGTTTTGATTTTAAAGTGCCTCTCAATCAAGTAATTAGACCACTTCCACCCTCCTTTCTTTAATAAATTGGTTAGTGGCCTTGCAATCCACCCATATTGCTTAATAAACCTCCTGTAATAACCTGATAACCCCAAAAATCCCCTCAGCTCCTTAATTGTAGTAGGTGCTGGCCACTCCATTATGCATTGGACCTTTTCCTTATCCATTGATATCTTCCCATCAGAAATACTATACCCCAAGTAATCCACCTTAGTTGCTCCAAAACAACATTTACTTTGTTTAGCAAACAATCTGTGTTCTCTCAAAATCCCCAACACCTCCTTCAAGTCATCAATGTGAGAGTTCCAATCTTCTGAATACACTAAAATGTCATCAAAAAAGACTAAAACAGATCTTCTCAGCAACTTCTTGAAAACCTTGTTCATGAGCCCCTGAAATGTGGCAGGAGCATTAGTAAGCCCAAATGGCATTACTAGGAACTCATAGTGTCCTTCATGTGTTCTGAATGCTGTCTTGTGAATATCTAGTCCCCACATTCTAATTTGATGGTATCCAGACCTCAAATCCAGTTTAGAGAATACCCTAGCCTTCCCCAGCTCATCAAGCAGTTCTTCAATCACAGGCATAGGAAACTTGTCTCTAACTGTAACTTGATTCAATCTCCTATAGTCGATACACATTCTCCAAGACTCATCCTTCTTCCTAACCATTACAATTGGGGAGGAGAAGGCACTGGTGCTATCCATAATGATACCAGACTGTAACATTTCAGCCACCATTTTCTCAATAATATCCTTCTGCACACTGGGATACCTATAGGGTTTCACCTTGATCACAACATCCTCATTAACCAAGGGAATCCTATGATCCTGTGCTCTCATAGGAGGTAGATCTTTTGGCTCTTCAAACACATCAAAAAATTCCTTCAACACTTCCTGAATCTTCTGGTTGCCATTCTCCATTGCTACTTTCATTTCTAAATGAGCATCCAAGGCCATTAAAGAAAAATTACATGGGCTTGAAGTACCTCTCAACAACTTAGTACAACTCTTCCCATCAGTCCATTGGAAAGACTCTGACTTGCAACCCTTCAACTCTACCAACTCTCCCTTGCTTCTGAACTCCATCTTCAACTCTGCAAAGTCCCATTTAATAGCTCCTAGCTGAGAGAGCCATTGGACACCAAGAACCACATCACAGTTCTTCAGGGCCAGAACCAGAAAATCAGAAATAAAACAGTGTCCTTGTGTCTCCCATTTCACCTTCAAACATTCCCCTAGAGTGCCCAATGAATTCCCATATGCTACTGTGACTCTCAGCTGCTTCCTTTTATCCACTAGCAACCCCAATTTCTTGACCACAGCCAAACTGATGAAATTATGTGTGCTCCCAGAATCAAGCAAGGCAACACAATCCATGGTTCCTACTCAAATCCTCAACTTCATAGTGTCCCACTGATCAGATCCCCATATAGCTTGCAGAGACAGTATGGGTGACTCAGTTGCAGGCCCATCTAAGTTTGGTAACTCCCCCTGCTCCTCACAGTCCAAAAATTCCTCCTGTTCCCCATCTTCTTCAATGCCCTCAACCAAAATCTGATACAATTATGGTTTCTGACACTTGTGCCCTGGAGAGTACTTAGCCGCACACCAAAAACACAGACCCTTTCGACGCCTCTCTTCAACCTCAGCAGCTGACAAGGCCTTCCCCGCACCTCTAGAATTGTTGACACTAGGCCCCTTGGGATGCACAGGGCTCAGTGCTTTCAGAGTTGTATTCCTCGAAGCAATAGAGGGGGCAGAGGAGTTTACTCCACTCACAGATCCTTTAAACCCAACCAGTGTGGGTCTAGGGGGAATAGATATTGCAGAAGGCACCACTGTTCGACTGAAACTAGAGTATGAACGTTTTGGCCCAGGGAAAAACATACTTTCTAAATGTTTGGCTATCTGATAAGCTTCTGATAGTGATGAAGGATGCAAGAGTTGGACATACTGACTAATCTCCAATCGTAAGTGTGCTTTAAAAAGACTTAAAACGTAGTCATCAGGAAGATTTACCTGATTAAGCAGATCAATAAAATCTTCATAATATTTCTCCACTGAATCGGTCTGCCATAGCCCTACCAAGTCTGAAAATGGGTCTTCGAACCCCCCTGGTGCGAACCTTTCCTTCATCTTAGTCAGATACTGTGCCCAGGTCAATTGATTCTCTGTGAGGTTTTTCGTCGCAAAATGGTGCCACTGTAATGCTTTCCCCTCCAAGTGAAGCATCACTAACCTAACCTTGGCACTCTCCAGCGTCCGCTCAGCTTCAAAATACTGCTCTAACTTGCAGGGCCACCCTTTGAAATCAGATCCATCAAATTTGGGGCACAACAGTTTGTAAGCCAGATTCCCAGTGTGGATCTGGTCTTCATTTTGCTCCTTAGTATCCCCCTCATCCAAAATAGTGACTTCTGGACCTGTGTTGTTCATAGTTGGTCCCGTCGTATTGCCCGGATTCGAAGAGCTAGGGGTTGAACCCGCCGCACCCTGGGTAGCTGAGTTGACATTCATGGAACTCACTACTTTCCCAATCGATTCATCCAGCAGATTTTTGAAATCAACCATCAGTTGAACTTTGAACTCCGCGAGCTTAGCTTCCACCTTCTCATCCAGTTTCGAGATTTCAGACTGCAATCTCTCCGATTCCAGTTGCCAGGTGTTTGCTTGAGTCGATTGTTGTCTCGTTTCCACCATCCCTCCGGATCGATGATGGCTCTGATACCCTTGTAATTACTGTAAATGGAAGTGTGAATTTTAATGGAGAAAAGAAATAAGAAGAACAAATAGAAAGGGGAAGAAGACAGAGTATATCTCTCAACAGATATAAAAAAAACGGCTAACAACAACGATAAGGATGGTTGCATACCAACCAAACCCTTAAAACCCTATCTGCCCCAAAACGACAGCGTTTCACAGTCTGTTTTATTAGCATTGATACGCACCGTATCATTAAACCAAAACAGAAACTTAAACATTCAACGGTAAATTAAAACACTCCAACGGCTACTAAGCCTTCATTTCGAGATCTTGCAAAATCCTCTCTTTAGTCCACCAACTCTGTCTCAAAAACATTCACGTCACCAAGCGTGACCTTTTTTACACCGACGTTAAACTCTTCCAAGATCAGATTCAATCCGATGCCGTTTTGGATGATGTTTCCTGTATGCTCGGCTGCACTCGATCCAGCCTAAACGTAATCGCCGCGGAAAAAGGAGTGGTTGTTGGGAGACTTATTTTTAGTGACAATGGAGATATAATTGATTGTACTAAAATGGGAATGGGAGGAAAAGCAATTCCTCCTAACATTGATCGAGTTGGAGATATGCAAAGCGATGCATTGTTTATTATGTTGGTAGAAAAAGACGCAGCTTATATTAGATTAGCCGAAGATAGGTTTTACAATCGGTTTCCTTGTATAATTGTGACTGCCAAAGGGCAGCCGGATGTGGCGACGAGGTTGTTTTTGAGGAAAATGAAGATGGAATTGAAGCTTCCGGTGTTGGCATTGGTTGATAGTGATCCGTATGGATTAAAAATTTTGTCTGTGTACGGTTGTGGGTCGAAGAACATGTCTTATGACAGTGCGAATTTGACTACCCCGGATATTAAGTGGTTGGGGATTAGGCCGAGTGATTTGGATAAGTATAAGATACCGGAGCAATGTAGGTTGCCAATGACAGAACAGGATATTAAGACTGGGAAAGATTTACTAGAGGAAGATTTTGTGAAGAAGAACCCTGGGTGGGTTGAGGAGTTGAATTTGATGGTGAAGACTAAGCAGAAGGCTGAGATCCAGGCATTGAGTTCGTTCGGGTTTCAATATTTGTCTGAGGTTTACTTGCCATTGAAGTTGCAGCAGCAGGACTGGCTTTGAGCAGGAGTGGTAAGAACCAAGCATGTGGAGTTTGTTGTTTAACATTTATGTATGACTATGAGAACTTGCAAAGTTGTTCAATGTTTATTTTCAGTTATTTGTTGACTGGTATGGATTAGTAGCATTCAAAACTTCCATATGTAGGAAATTGTGAAAGGTTACAATTTGTAAGAAATCATATGCATTTGAAAAAAAGCTTAATTGCCTTACATTTTAGGGTTAGGACTATCGGTTACAACTGCAGCTAGCATCAATGCCCTGCTTTATTCAACTTGTTTTGTTTATCAGTTATCTTTCTCAAGACATCAGTTGCTAATATGATAGAAAATGCTTAGTAGAGGAAGAAAATATTAATATCCAACCGAACTGATACATTAGAAATAGAGTAGTCTGTAGGGACAAATGACATAACCTCTTTATTTATTTCATAAAATTTCGAGTTAAATCCAGTCATACAACTTCTATACACTTGACCTCATCTTCAATCTTGAACACTTGTACAGTGATTCTCTTGTTCTCTTTTATATCTATTTTATAAAAAAATATTGTATGAAAAATAATGCACAAAATTGAGGTTAATACATAAACACCTCACCCAATAACATCTGCCCTTCTCTGGAGCCAAAGATTCAATGATTTCCTTGTAATCTTTAACCTTTGCTGAATCACAGGTCTCCTGGTAGAAGATAAGGGCTTTGCTGATAAACTTGTTTTTAGTTGTTTCTAGTAAAACTGTATGTGCATCAATAGGAGCTTGCAAATATACTCATCTATCCTTTTTAACTTGAGATTTCAACCAATAGTACCTCGAGCCCCAATTCGTCCTGCAGAAGTTTCATTATTGCATCTCTAACCCCAAATATTACATTGGCTGCTTCCTCATGCCGTTCACTTACTCCTAGGATCATCAGCATATCATCTTTTACTGAATGTCCTGCAATAGCATTTAGTGAGAATGAGAAACATCAAATTATGACACTTCGAAATCACACTATTTAATCTTGGATCTAGCTTTATGTGTCAGATGCATGCATGTGTAATGTTAGTCTGCCTTATAGAAAAGGTATAAAATGTTTAAACTGATCAAAGCTAGCTAGTGAAGATAGTTTCTACCTTAGTTGTATTTCTCTTTGATCATTCGTAGAACAACAAGAACAACTATCTGAGTTTCAACCTGTCAGTAGGCATTACACAAATTCTCATGAGAGATCTCATCAGGTATCACGAAAGTATAATTCATGAAAAAGACCACCTTCAAGGTTCAAGGCTGTCAGAGATTGTTTCCTAAAGTTTAGAAGATCTGTAAATATTTTGTTATTTATTAGAATTCCTATTTATAAGGGATTGTATTTCTTTACTAGAATTAGTTTC
This sequence comes from Hibiscus tridactylites, assembly GCA_958450335.1. Taxonomy (NCBI): domain Eukaryota; kingdom Viridiplantae; phylum Streptophyta; class Magnoliopsida; order Malvales; family Malvaceae; genus Hibiscus; species Hibiscus tridactylites. Next base: position 23,497,336 of record OY288281.1, read on the forward strand.
TTTCATAGTTAGGAGTTTCCTTAGCTAAGGCATAAGTCTATATATTTAGTCTGTAAATCAGTAGCAATTTAACAGTCGAAATATAATAAAAAAGATTAGTTTTGATCAGCCTTTCGACATGGTATCAGAGCCTCTTTTTCTTTAGGCTTTAACTGTTCTGTTAGACAATATTTGTTTGATTTCTCGTTCTTCTGCGACTGCCCAAGGAGATATGACAAATGAAGGAAGTCATTCTAGTTAGATGAATGACTTACAGAACATTCATGCCGCTTATAGACTCAATGGCAAGAATTACCTTAAATGGTCCCAATTGGTTCGAACCTTTCTAAAGGGAAAAGGAAAACTCAGTCATCTTCTTGGAAAGGGCCCTAAAGAAGGAGACCCTAAATTTGAAGCTTGGGATGAACAAGACTCATTAGTTATGTCTTGGTTGTGGAACTCAATGATGCCTGAGATCAGTGACACTTGTATGTTTCTCAGCACAGTCCAAAAAATATGGGAATCTGTAAAGCAAACCTATTCAAAGGTTCGAGATGCTGCCCAAATTTGTGAGATCAAGAGCAAGATTTCAACCACAAAACAGGGAAGCAAATCAATCACAGAATACTCTAATCTGTTGCAAAATCTTTGGCAAGAGATGGACCATTATCAATGCATTCAAATGAAATGCAGTGAGGATGCAACAGTTCTGAAAAGGTTTGTTGAAAAGGAAAGGATTTATGATTTTCTTGCTGGATTGAATATTGAATTTGATGCAGTGAGAATCCAAATTTTGGGGAAAGAAGATCTGCTCTCATTAAATGAAACCATTGCTTATGTTCAGGCTGAAGAAGGAAGAAGAGAAGTAATGATAATTGGAAATAATCAAGTAGAAAGCTCGGCTCTAGTGACTCAAACAGTTTCTGAAAAACCAACACGTCTAGAAAGTTTTGAAAGAAAATAAAAAACAACAAGGGTAGTGAACCGAGATTCCATGTGGTGTACGTATTGCAAAAAACCTCGACACACTAGAGAGAGGTGTTGGAAGTTACATGGGAAGCCTCAGTCCACAAACAGAAACTTCATAGAAAGGGAAGGATCAACGAGGGGGCAGAGCAGAGCTTATGCAACTAGAAAAGTAGCCAAGGAATCCACTTAACAATCTGGTGAGTTCAATCAAGAGGAAGTAGAGAAGTTGAAGACTCTACTGGAGTCCTTAGGAAAATCATCAATTGCTGGTACAGGTAATTTGGTTTTCTTAGGTATATCCTCTTCCTTTTCTCAAAACTCTAATGCCTTGGAATCCTCCATACCTACTCAAACCTCCTGGGTAATAGACTTAGGAGCAACTGATCACATGACCAATTTCTCTCTCAACTTTCTTAATTATACACCATGCCCTAGCAATAGGAAAATTACAGTTGCTGATGGTACCAAGATAATAGTTGCTGGTGAAGGAGATATTGCCATTAGTAAAAAAAATTTGCTTAAAAAAGTTCTACATGTTCCAAAATTATTTACTAGCCTTATCTCAATACCAAAACTTGTCAAGGATACTAATTGCAGTGTTTGTTTCATTCTACACACTGTTTTTTCCAGGAGCAGGAAACGAAGAAGATGATTGGGCGTGCTAAAGAGATCAATGGACTCTATTATCTTGAGAATCTTGGAGGACAAGTTAGAGTCTTGAACACTCCACCCTCATCTTTTTTTATCTAATTTTACAAACAATAGAGACCAAATCTGGCTCTAACATCTTCGCCTTGGTCATCCACCTTTTAAACTTCTAAAGACCATGTTTCCTTTTTTATGTAAAACCTTAGATGTTGAGGAATTACATTGTGTGAGAAAGGGGCCATGGTGGCCAAAGATGCAATTAATAATGGTGGTTTGTGTGTGATTGGTGGTTAGGGATTTGTTGTTTGAAGAAGATGACAGGATATTTTCTAGAGAAAACAATGTGTTTCTCTGTATTTTCTTATTATTCTTAATCATTCAAATGTATACAGAGTAAGCCTTTAAATAGGCTGATATAAAGTTCTAATATAACTAAAACTATACTTTTATCGTTAATTTAAATAGTACTTATTCCTAATTTAAATAAGACTTCTATTAAATCTAAACTAATGATTAGGAATAAACTCTAATTACACATTAAATAAAAACTCTAACACTCCTTGTCAACTTACACTCCCCCGCAAGCTCTAAGACTTCTCGGATAACTTACACTCCCCCTCAAGCTGGTGAGCAAACGTAATAGAGCACCAGCTTGGATCTTGGATGTGATGCCTACTCATATTTCTTCTGCTGAAAAAAAATGCTCCCTATTTTCGGGAGTCTTTGATTTGAAGAGTGAGGACAGAACCATGATGTTCTTGCGCAGCAATTGTTGATGGCATGCAGTTCCTAACTGAAAGGTCTGGTGCGAACGATGTAAAAAGTGATCACATGAATCTACACTCCCCCAAGCTGGTAGTTACACAGACTAGAGTTCCAGCTTGGATCTTTGATGTCATCCCTTGAAAAAATATTATCTAGTTTTTAAGGTTAAACTAGAACCTCTTCTTCTATCTTTTTAGGATGGATGGCTAAGATAGAACCAAATAGTTTTTAAGGCTAAACTATAACCTTTTCATCTATCTTTTTTATTTGCTAAGATAGAACCATTAAATAGAGAAGAAAACAGCAAAATTAAACGAGTAGAAATTTCACTAGAGATGTAAGATTCCAACGAGGGAGAAGCCAAGGAACGAGTGTGGCCTAATGACAGCAGTGGAAAAGAAAAAACAACGTACATCTGAAAAATCAGATCATGGTCAATTTGTTTCAGATTAGAGATGGCAGCAGTGGTGACGACATCAAGACCGTTGTTGGCTCTGATACCATGTGGGAAAGGGGCCATGGTGGCCAAAGATGCAATTAATAATGGCGGTTTGTGTGTGATTGGTGGTTAGGGATTTGTTGTTTGAAGAAGATGACAGGATATTTTCTAGAGAAAACAATGTGTTTCTCTGTATTTTCTTATTATTCTTAATTATTCAAATGTATACAGAGTAAGCCTTTAAATAGGCTGATATAGAGTTCTAATATAACTAAAACTATACTTTTATCTTTAATTTAAATAGTACTTATTCCTAATTTAAATAAGACTTCTATTAAATCTAAACTAATGATTAGGAATAAACTCTAATTACACATTAAATAAAAACTCTAACACTCCTCGTCAACTTACACTCCCCCTCAAGCTCTAACACTTCTCGGATAACTTACACATTGTGATGTGTGTGAACTTGCTAAACACAAACGTTCATCTTTTCAAGCAAGCAATAATAGAACCAATATTCCTTTTAGTCTTATTCATAGTGATGTATGGAGACCTTCTTCTGTTCCTAACATAACTGGGGCAAGGTAGTTTGTATCTTTTATAGATGATCACACTACTAGGGTTACTTGGATTTATTTGTTAAAACAGAAATCTGATGTTACTTTTGTTGAAAGAGAGAGTTACTTCACTACTCCTTATCTTCAGGAGAGATGTCTTTTAGGGAAGATAAGGATGCATATCTGTTTTTACTTCAGTAACAACCTTTGTCCCTCATTGATCTACCTCTTCATTCTGCAGAAATCCAGCCGCCTTCACAATCCTTACAAACAAAACTCTTACAAACAGAACCCAATAGTCCTTAAACTCCTCAACCAAACAGAAATATTTCTCAACCCAATGTTCAAGAAACCGCTGGTCCTCTAAAGACATTCGAGAAGGAAGATACCTATGCAGATTTAATCATCTCTTGCTCCTGCTCCCGCTCCCATTCCCATACATTTTGAGGTACATTCTGAAACTGATCCTGATCATAATGATATGAATTCTAATTTTGAGTTTGAATTTCTTATTCTGAGTTTGAATTTCCTATTGCTATTAGAAAGGGAAAAAGAACCTGCACCACTAAACACCCTTCATATTTGTTTATGACCTATAATAATCTATCCTCAAATCACATAACCTTTCTTACCAGCTTAAACAATATTGTCATCCCTAAAACAGTAGCCGAGGCATTAGATAATGAGAACTGGAAAAAGGCTATGCAAGAGGAAATGGATGCACTGGAAAAGAATAAGACTTGGGATTTAGTAAAGCTACCAGGAGACAAAAAAACAGTGGAATGTAGATGGGTGTACCCTGTAAAATACAAATCAGATGGCTCCTTGGAAAGATACAAAGCAAGGTTGGTGGCAAAGGGGTACTCGCAAACCTATGGGATAGATTATCTGGAGACATTTGCACCTGTTGCAAAGATGAACACATTGAGGGTTCTACTCTCCTTAACAGCTAACCAGGGATGGAATTTACTGCAGTTTGATATTAAAAATGCATTTTTGCATGGAGATCTCGAAGAGGAGGTATACATAGATGTTCCACCTGGGTTTAATTCAACTGTTGGACATGTAGTTTGCAAGTTAAAAACGGCTCTATATGGGTTAAAACAGTCCCCGAGAGCTTGGTTTGGAAGATTTGCTAAGGTAATGTTAGGGCAGGGTTTCAAACCAAGTCAAGGTGACCATACCTTATTTGTGAAGCATTCATCTTCAGGGGGAGTAACCATACCATAGTTACCCGGAACGTAATACGATACGAAACGTGGAACGAAAACGGGAACGTCACCTTACCGAATCCGGTACGACTAGTATTATTAAATAAGTATTATTATTAATATTAGTATTTATTAAATATTATTGTATTAAGCCCAAATATAATATAAAAAATCCAGTATTATATTAAATAAACGGGTATATTACAATTAATAAAGTCCATTAGATATTATGACTAAAAGGCATGTTATAGATTAAAGCCCAGTGACTAAAGCCTCATTACATTTAACTAAGGTCCTGAACCCTAGCCGCCAATAATTAATTTCGCGCGGATACCAAGGGTCAGACTATTGTTGACCGTTGGATTGCTTGCGTTAATCAAGGGCCAAGATTTATGCTTCATTGATTCCCATGCCATGTCAGAAATTAATTATGAAAGGCTCAGGTGTTCTCTCTTTTTCTATTACCATATAAAATAAAATAATAAGGTTTCTTCCTCTTTTCTCTTTCACCATTTTTTTCATCTCTGCAACTCCTCACTGCAACTCCATTTTTTCATCTCTGCAACTCCTCACAGTGAAGACAATATTGCGCGTTCCGATCGCGTCCCGCGCCGTTTCGTTCTCCGATTGGAGTCGTCGTTCTCAGAACGTCGTACGATGGGTCGTTCCCAGTTCCGGGTAACTATGAACCATACTACTGGTTTATGTGGACGATATCATAGTTACAGGTAATGATTCAGAAGGAATCATCAATCTGAGAAAGTGTCTTGTAAAAGAGTTTGAGGTGAAGGAACTTGGGAGATTAAAATATTTTCTGGGTATTGAGGTGACACACTCACAAAAGGGAATTTTTATATCACAGCAAAAATATACCCTGGATCTTTTAAAGGAAACTGGAAAGCTTGGCTGCAAACCAGCATAAACGCCTATAGAAGTTAACCACAAACTTGGAGATTGAGATGAAGATGATATGGCAGTTGATAGGGGTTCATTTCAAAGACTTGTGGGAAGACTTATTTATTTATCACATACCAGACATAGCATATGATGTGAGCCAATTCATGCACAATCCTAAGGAGTCACACCTAAGAGCTATAATGCGAATCTTGCAATACTTGAAAGGTACACCAGGTAAAGGAATCATATTTAGAAGAGGAGGAAATTTGACTCTAGAAGCCTACATAGATGCAGACTATGCAGGGTCCAGAATGAACAGAAGATCAACTTTAGGCTACTGCACCTTCTTTGGAGGAAATTTGGTTACTTGGAGAAGCAAAAAACAGAACGTGGTAGCTAGATCCAGTGCAGAAGCTGAATTTCGAGCTATGGCTTTAGGAATCTGTGAGCTACTATGGCTGAAGATCATTCTAGAAGATTTAAAAGTGGAATGGAATGGACCAATGATGTTGTACTGTGATAACAAATCAGTAATCAATATTGCTCATAATCCAGTTCAACATGACAAAACAAAGCATGTTGAAGTGGACATACATTTTATAAAAGAGAAACTCGACAATGGTTTGATTTGTACTCCTTATGTGACTACTGGTAATCAGATTGCAGATATTCTCACCAAGGGTTTACTTGGTAAGGATTTTCAAAAGTTAACAAGCAAGCTGAGGATGGAGGACATCCATGCCCCAGCTTGAGGGGGAGTGTCAGAGATTGTTTCCTAAAGTTCAGTAGATCTGTAAATATTTTGTTATTTATTAGAATCCCTATTTATAAGGGATTGTATTTCTTTACTTGAATTAGTTTCTTTCCCAGTTAGGAGTTTTCTTAGCTAAGACATAAGTCTATATATTTAGTCTGTAAATCAGTAGCAATTTAACAGTCAAAATATAATAAAAAAGATCAGTTTTGATCAGCCTTTCGACAAAGGCCTCTACCAAAACTTGCAATGTAACAGTCATATATAGTTATTCTGTCAATCTAGTTCATAAACTTGATATTTCTAAATGAATATGATACGGAAACCAACCAATTACTTAGTGATGCACGGCATACTGAATGTGATGCTATCTCTACTGAAAACATTCACATCAATGATGCTTCGATTTGCAATAGCATTTAACTGTGATCAATCATACCTTTGTAAGTCCGCGAAGGTCAATAGCTGGGCTTTCTGCCGTACTCGTCTGAAGGTGCACTGCAATCTTTTCAAGCAGTAGACTGTGAGGTCTGTCCAGGTCAGTTCTTTTAACCCTTCTTGGTTCTTGTTGTTTTCTTTTATTACACCTTCACACCATTCTTCGATGAGTTCCTTGAGATAAATGTGATTGAATTCATACCTGGCCCTGCAATAGATACCCCTTAGAGATTGAATCTTATCATTGCATAGCAACCATGAATTAATCTTCATCAGAGGGTAAAAGGTCCAATAAAGAACCTTTTATTTGATTGAATTAAGTAATCCTATTTTTTTTTGAAAATTTTCAAGAACAAGCATCTTTTATCCAAGCCACAACCTAGACCAGGTATGGAGATATGATCCTCCAAATACCCAAGCAACTGGATGTACCTGAACCGTACTACATACAATTGAAAGTGCCGACTTCCATGCTTTTTGACACTGCCATTTACGATGTTATACAAGGTGAACTCATATGCTGACACTTAGATTATTTAGGCATTCTTTCAATCTTTTAAATTTGTAAAAAAATGAACCGATAGGTGTATTAACGTATCACTTACCAAATTAGGTTGAACACCATATCTCTTCATTTCTTCAAATAATGAGAAAGCTAACTTCAACTTTTTCCTTCCCACACAAACCTAGGGTATAAAAATAGCTTGAAATATCAACATCCAACACCGATTGATTTTAGATTATGTGACAGAAAATAGCATCAGCATATCTAAGGCAGCAATCATAGAACAACCAAGTTTGTTACATATGTGAAACAGCTTTGTACCTTGATTGCTGTTGTGTATGCGACAACATCCAGTTTAATTCCAGTCACATGCATTGTTTTCAAGATCTGCGCTGAAAGAAAAAAACCATTATGACGTGAGTATGTAGTTGCATAGAACTTCTGCAAACATAAAATACTGGACTAGTGCCAATGTTAAGAATCTGTGGACTAATATGCAGTAACAAAGCTCTGTCTGGATTCTAAAAGATACAACGTGAAGCAATAATGTACTGAAGTTTGAGAAAGAACATAAATGGAAGAGAAAAATTAGATAAATTCCTTTATGAAAGGATACCTAACCTGAACTGCACCTTCTACTTTGCCTGAACCTCCACATATATCGGTTAAAGTTATCCAGCTTACATGATTAGGTGAAAGGCCAAGAGGCTTCATCTCATCCATTAAGGCTTTTGCCCGATAATAGTCGGTACAGCATGCCTTCATTAAAATATTATATGTTGTCGTAGCATGTAACACCCCAAAATTTCCTTAATTTGAAAAATCCCTAATTTTGAAATCCCCAATTCAGAACCCTAAAATTTGGGAATTTATAAACCGAAAACCCTAATTTAATTAAAGGAGTAAATTGATTAGACTCAGAATTTGTTGTTCAATTTTTGAATATTGATGACCATTTTGGGTAAAGAACAAAGTTATGTGGCCACCTTGTAAACCCTAATTAGTTCAATGGCTTCTCTTGGGTTTTACCCATTAAATTAGGTTTTTAAACCAAGTTTTCTGGTTTTGGACAACCAGTAGCCGTTCTCTTTTCTTTTTCTCACGTTATCTCTCCTTCACCCTCTCTTTTGTTCCGATTGAACTCCGACCAAGGCCTTGAGGCCGTCCGTTTGTCGATCTAACAACATCATTCGGCTTCCTACATTATCGCAAGGAAACCCCAACCATTAGATCGTTCTTTCCGTCACCATTAGCGAGAGTTCGGTAAGAAAACCAGTCGACTCCCCCTTGCGCCGTTGTGCTCCGCCGTCGTCTCCTCCATCATTGTTGTCTATTTTGAACCGAGGGAAAAACCATTCATTTTCCCTTGCTTCGTCCGTTCCTCCGCCGTTCGTGCTGCCATCCTCCTTCCATCGTGAGCTCCGCCCCTCTCCTTTCCGTGTGTGTCTTTGGGTAAGTCAGAAATTCAAGTTTTGGCTTTTAATCAATGATTTTGAGTTCTGAGTTGTGTTTTGATTCAGATTCCATTTGTGTTTTGGCCGAAAATGACTTTTTGGTGTCATCGGGGGTAATGCCGGTGAACCGCCACCGCCGATATCGTTCGTCCTTGCCGTTCTATTCTGCCACCATCGCGTTATTGTGTCGTCATGGTTATCGTCTTGTGCATCGCAGTGAGTCACCGTTGTCGCCGTTAGATTCTGTCGTCCTTGTTGGAGCAGTGCCGTCGTCGATCTTTATCCGCGCCGCCGCCGTTTTGTGTGCCAAAACCCTAGCCCCATATCGGATGCTAGGTTTGAGAGAGGTGGGTTGCGTGTGTTGTGATGTTGGGCTGGGTGGTGTTGGTTGAGCCCAATCGTGGGATTTTTGTGTGGGTTGTGGGTTGTGTGAGTGTGGGGGTGTAGTTTGGGTATGGTGTTGGGCCCGTGAGTTGTGTGTGTGCATGGCTGGGTTTGAACCATATCATGAGGCCCAGATTGTGTGTGTGTTTAAGTGTTGAACCAAAAATTAAAGGACCCAATAAATCGAACCGATATGTGAACCGATCGAACCATGGACCAGTGAACCGGATATGACCTTTTTGATAATCTTGACCAGAGTTGACCGGAATAGTTTGACTTGTGAAAGTTTGACCCTTTGACCAGTTGAGTCAGTGTTGACCGTTGACCTTGGATAGTTAACTTTGACCAATTTGACAAGTTGACTTTGACTTTGACTAGAGTTGACTTTTTCGGACAATGTTCCTCTTGACTTTTTTTCAACGTCCTGAGTCCGTATCCGCTGCCCGTTTTGTCAAATTAGATCTCGGAAGCTCGGTTTTGTTATCTGTAAGTAATTGTTATTGGAATATAATAAGTTATGATTTCAAAATTTAATTCGGAATGTTCTCGTGCTCAGGTGCCAACCTTGAGATCGTTGGGTTACCTCCAGTTGTTCAGATCGATCGTGCACGTTCTTCGAGGTCTTCAAGTGAGTATATCTTCAGTTCAATTTTCAGTGTTTTAGTCGGTGGCTTAGTGTTAGTAATAAATACTAATATAGTATTCATACCTTCGTAGGTCCTGATTCAGCTAGATCTGAGCGTAAGACGCGCTTTTCTCGGCATTAGAGCTTCTGTTGCTTAAGGTGTGTCTCTTCTTGTTTTATAAACTTATGTGTTTCTTTCTGTGCTTTTCTGGTATTAATATAAGTAAATGTTTTGTACATTTTGTGTGCATACTCTGTTGTGATTGGGTGATTGTTTTCAGACATCATGCATAACATGTCATACTGTGATTTAAGTGAAATATCGGATTTTCAGAACTGTAAAACATCAGATTTATAGTATTGTTCAAGTTGAATTTTCATAATTCAAGTTTCGGATCAGACTCGAATTTTAAAATCTGCATCATATCATTGTGGGTATATAGTTTGAGATTTGTTCGGGGAAGTTCAGTGGTTTCAACCTTCGGGTTGAATTCCGCTTCGGATCAGTGGTTTCAACCTTCGGGTTGAATTCCGCTTTGGATTAGTGGTTTCAACCTTCGGGTTGAATTCCGCTTCGGATCAATGGTTCCACCCTTCGGGCTGAGTTCCACTTCGGATGGTGACATGGAGAAAGTAGGTTCTGGGGAACCTTACTTTTCGGTGTATCGGAGATGGGTACTAGGATTCATGTGCATCAAACATCATATCATCATGATTCAGTTTTGTTGTGTTTTCATAAAAGTCTTTATCATAAAATAAAATATTGTTTTGTTTTGTTTTCGGTTGCACTTTAGAGACACACTAAGCTCTTTAGCTTACACCCTTTAGTTTTTACTTTTCAGATATCTCAGACTTATTAGGTGATCGGTACTTGGAGCATCTCTTATTTACTCAGATAAATTAACATTCAATATGAACTTTTTGACTATCTTGGATTTATGTTTTAACATTGCTTGAGATATTTGTGTAACATGGACATTGGGACTGTTTATAATTTGGGATTTATTGGATGCATGCGTTTACGAAATTATTTTCAGAGATTTTAATTAATTATCGGAACATCGTTTAAAAGATTGAGTTTTACTTTAATTGGAGTATTTATTGAGTTTACTTATTTAATCGATTCTTTTGAATTATTAAATATTTTAACCTAAATTGTATCTTGAGTGAAAAGTTTCCAATCACTACTTCCTAGATTCAGCCCATTCCTTCTGGGCCGGGTTTAAGGGGGTTACATTTAGTGGTATCAGAGCCTAGGTTCAACCCTCGGACTGTGGGGCTCACAAAAGTTGTTTTCAAATGTTTTTGACTTTTACATGCATCAGAAATATTTTGGGATAAATGAAGATTTTCTGAAAAATATACTATGATATTCTTTGATTTTGACTTCAACATTTTCAATGTGTTTTAAATCTGAGACTCCAGTACCGATTCTGACTCTAGGTTATTAGCTTCTGGTATATAGTTCATTATGCCACCGTGTAGGAGTCTTAATCAATCATTTGTTCGAGGTCGTGACCAAGGTCGTGCTGCTACTTCTGGTAGTGATCACCCGCCTTCTCTTGGGCAAGCAGAAATTCAGAATAAGTTGCGTGTTGATGTGAACCATTCGTTAAGAGGATATCATATCGAAAGTGATAACTCACTTGATATTGAGAACATTGATCGATATGTAGGAGCTGAGCTCGTAGTGAAGTGTTAAGATTATTTTAAGAATTTGAAACAGAATAGCAAGCTAGTGAATGATTTTGAGATAGAGTTTCGGAGGTTGGTCAAGTATGCTCCTGAGTTAGTTGTGATTGAGAAAGATAAGTATGATTCTTTTTAAGGAACCTCGATTACCGATTCAAAGAGATGTTGCAACACATCATGATAAAGTATTCATCGACATGGTTGATCGAGCTAAAACTTTTGAGAGATAAATTTCACAAATGAAAAAAAAAATGATCTTCAGAATTTGATCAAGTTGGGAAGTAACCGGACACATTTGTACAACCAAGTTTTGTCAGCTCGTTTGGAAAGAGACCTAGGGATGAGTTTGTTCCTTAGAGTTATCAAAATGTAAGACCCGCAGTATCGACAGTTCTGTCTGGCAGCCAGGGTAGTTCATAAGTTCGTCGGCCTATTTTTGTATGTGGTTTTTGCAATAAAAAGCATAACAGAAAGTGCAGATTGATGAATAGAATGTGTTTCAGATGTGGTTCTAAGGACCACTAGTTAAATAATTGTCCACGTTCAGCTACTGGTTCATCCGTTCAGATTTAGAGTCATGCATCAGTTCAGGCACCTCACCGAGGTAGAGGGCAATTTAGCTCAGTTGCTTCAGGTACTGCTAGTAGAGGTAGACATGCTCGTGTTGGATATGATGATATATGATGACATGGAAGGAACATTTTAATATGTTTCAGTTCTATTTTCAGTTCTATATTTTAGTATTTTCGGTTATGATAGATCATGAATTTGAAATGGGAAAGTATGTGTTTCGGTTGGTTATGAGATCTGTTGTTAAGTCTGGAAATTTCGAGGACGAAATTTCTTTTAAGGGAGGGAGAGTTGTAACACCCCAAAATTTCCTTAATTTGAAAAATCCCTAATTTTGAAATCCCCAATTCAGAACCCTAAAATTTGGGAATTTATAAACCGAAAACCCTAATTTAATTAAAGGAGTAAATTGATTAGACTCAGAATTTGTTGTTCAATTTTTGAATATTGATGACCATTTTGAGTAAAGAACAAAGTTATGTGGCCACCTTGTAAACCCTAATTAGTTCAATGGCTTCTCTTGGGTTTTACCCATTAAATTAGGTTTTTAAACCAAGTTTTCTGGTTTTGGACAACCAGTAGCCGTTCTCTTTTCTTTTTCTCACGTTATCTCTCCTTCACCCTCTCTTTTGTTCCGATTGAACTCCGACCAAGGCCTTGAGGCCGTCCGTTTGTCGATCTAACAACATCATTCGGCTTCCTACATTATCGCAAGGAAACCCCAACCATTAGATCGTTCTTTCCGTCACCGTTAGCGAGAGTTCGGTAAGAAAACCAGTCGACTCCCCCTTGCGCCGTTGTGCTCCGCCGTCGTCTCCTCCATCATTGTTGTCTGTTTTGAACCGAGGGAAAAACCATTCATTTTCCCTTGCTTCGTCCGTTCCTCCGCCGTTCGTGCTGCCATCCTCCCTCCATCGTGAGCTCCGCCCCTCTCCTTTCCGTGTGTGTCTTTGGGTAAGTCGGAAATTCAAGTTTTGGCTTTTAATCAATGATTTTGAGTTCTGAGTTGTGTTTTGATTCAGATTCCATTTGTGTTTTGGCCGAAAATGACTTTTTGGTGTCATCGGGGGTAATACCGGCTAACCGCCACCGCCGATATCGTTCGTCCTTGCCGTTCTATTCTGCCACCGTCGCGTTATTGTGTCGTCATGGTTATCGTCTTGTGCATCGCAGTGAGTCACCGTTGTCGCCGTTAGATTCTGTCGTCCTTGTTGGAGCAGTGCCGTCGTCGATCTTTATCCGCGCCGCCGCCGTTTTGTGTGCCAAAACCCTAGCCCCATATCGGATGCTAGGTTTGAGAGAGGTGGGTTGCGTGTGTTGTGATGTTGGGCTGGGTGGTGTTGGTTGAGCCCATTCGTGGGGTTTTTGTGTGGGTTGTGGGTTGTGTGAGTGTGGGGGTGTAGTTTGGGTATGGTGTTGGGCCCGTGAGTTGTGTGTGTGCATGGCTAGGTTTGAACCATATCATGAGGCCCAGATTGTGTGTGTGTTTAAGTGTTGAACCAAAAAGTAAAGGACCCAATAAATCAAACCGATATGTGAACCGATCGAACCATGGGCCAGTGAACCGGATATGACCTTTTTGATAATCTTGACCAGAGTTGACCGGAATAGTTTGACTTGTGAAAGTTTGACCCTTTGACCAGTTGAGTCAGTGTTGACCGTTGACCTTGGATAGTTAACTTTGACCAATTTGACAAGTTGACTTTGACTTTGACTAGAGTTGACTTTTTCGGACAATGTTCCTCTTGACTTTTTGTCAACGTCCTGAGTCCGTATCCGCTGCCCGTTTTGTCAAATTAGATCTCGGAAGCTCGATTTTGTTATCTGTAAGTAATTGTTATTGGAATATAATAAGTTATGATTTCAAAATTTAATTCGGAATGTTCTCGTGCTCAGGTGCCAACCTTGAGATCGTTGGGTTACCTCCAGTTGTTCAGATCGATTGTGCACGTTCTTCGAGGTCTTCAAGTGAGTATATCTTCAGTTCAGTTTTCAGTGTTTTAGTCGGTGGCTTAGTGTTAGTAATAAATACTAATATAGTATTCATACCTTCGTAGGTCCTGATTCAGCTAGATCTGAGCGTAAGACGCGCTTTTCTCGGCATTAGAGCTTCTGTTGCTTAAGGTGTGTCTCTTCCTGTTTTATAAACTTATGTGTTTCTTTCTGTGCTTTTCTGGTATTAATATAAGTAAATGTTTTGTACATTTTGTGTGCATACTCTGTTGTGATTGGGTGATTGTTTTCAGACATCATGCATAACATGTCATACTGTGATTTAAGTGAAATATCGAATTTTCAAAACTGTAAAACATCAGATTTATAGTATTGTTCAAGTTGAATTTTCATAATTCAAGTTTCGGATCAGACTCGGATTTTAAAATCTGCATCATATCATTGTGGGTATATGGTTTGAGATTTGTTCGGGGAAGTTCAGTGGTTTCAACCTTCGGGTTGAATTCCGCTTCGGATCAGTGGTTTCAACCTTCGGGTTGAATTCCGCTTCGGATCAGTAGTTCCACCCTTCGGGCTGAGTTCCACTTCGGATGGTGACATGGAGAAAGTAGGTTCTGGGGAACCTTACTTTTCGGTGTATCGGAGATGGGTACTAGGATTCATGTGCATCAGACATCATATCATCATGATTCGGTTTTGTTGTGTTTTCATAAAAGTCTTTATCAGAAAATAAAATACTGTTTTGTTTTGTTTTGTTTTCGGTTGCACTTTAGAGACACACTAAGCTCTTTAGCTTACACCCTTTAGTTTTTATTTTTCAGATATCTCAGACTTATTAGGTGATCGGTACTTGGAGCATCTCTTATTTACTCAGATAAATTAACATTCAGTATGAACTTTTTGACTATCTTGGATTTATGTTTTAACATTGCTTGAGATATTTGTGTAACATGGACATTGTGACTGTTTATAATTTGGGATTTATTGGACGCATGCGTTTACGAAATTATTTTCAGAGATTTTAATTAATTATCGGAACATCGTTTAAAAGATTGAGTTTTACTTTAATTGGAGTATTTATTGAGTTTACTTATTTAATCGATTCTTTTGAATTATTAAATATTTTAACCTAAATTGTATCTTGAGTGAAAAGTTTCCAATCGCTACTTCCTAGATTCGGCCCATTTCTTCTGGGCCGGGTTTAGGGGGTTACATAGCAGGTTTGAAATAAAACTTTTTGGTGCTTGGATGATGTGATGAATTAGTTGTGTTTCAATGTAGTAGAAACCGAAGTTTTGTTGTTTACTTGTTTTGTGCTTAACGTACTATCTATCTTTCCCTCTTGGCGTCCTGTCCGGGAGCGGAAAAGGCGAAAAGCCCGGTCATACTTAGGGATGTTAGTGGGGCGGGTTTTGCGGGGATTTGCCCCACTTCGCATTCAATTGGGCGGGTATGGTTATAAATTTAGCAGGTTGTAACATTGTAAATTAGGTTCACATCCAGAGAGAATCGTCTCTTTAATTGAAATTCCTGCACAACTAGACCTGCATTGCCACATGCACTGATCAACGATGACCATGTAACTGTGTTAAGAGAAAAATATATCATAAAAGGTTCATTGAACAGGTTATAGAAATTGAAATTGTTTCTTGGACAGTGCAACAAGCTATGTTGCATCGACTTTTTGTTTTTCTAAAAGTATATGTCCAAAACATTTCGGACATAGGGATGATTTTGCATAAAGCATTGGAATCTGTCCAAGAATACATATATACTTTTAGAAAAAAGTATCCCAGCTCATGAGACTGTTGAATACATATATATTTGGAGTGACCCTTTGATTGACCAAGTCCTGCAATACTCGTGTAACAAGTAAGCCAAATCTAGAAATGTGACAAAACAAGGGATGATTTTGCATAAAGCATTGGAATCTGAATACATGATGATCACACTGTCCGTACTGCATACATGTTGAATCATGCCGGTTACATTATATGGGCATGTGGCCGTAGGCAAACATACCTTCAATGCAAATGTTCTACGAATTTGCACCGGCCAGCCCCAAAAAATACAATATTAAGCCTTTAAATCTAAAGATTGAGAGGGGCAAAGGTCTTATTTGTCTAATATTTAAACTGAAAAGCTAAATAAAAAAATATCCGTCAGGCAATGCAAGGAACCTGTAAAACGTAGAGTAATTATATGTACAGTACACCTAAAAGCTTCCAAGCATGAGAAACACATGCAGACAAGAGCTTTAATTACATACATATAATTTCAGTAAAATATGTAACTTGCCCAAAGATTAAAAAATTGAAAAAAGTACTACTATTAAGTGGTTCAGCCGCTGAGAGTATAATTAACTCTGATTATGTAGCAACATGCTCTATTTCTTTATGCATACCGCATTGATGCAATGTGATATGGGTACAGTACAGAATAGGACACTCCTAAGAACCTCCGAATGCACTCAGAATATTATACCAAGATGCAAAATTGTATATGTAACTCCAAGAAGTGAAACAAGACACTTCCTTAAGTATATTTTTCTAGTGTTGTCCTATTAGACTTCTATAAGAGATAAGAGTATAAGTTACATATAAAGAGAACTCTTATTTACAAGTAAAAACACTAAAAGCAAACAGCTATAATCTACAAAAAGGACTCCAGAAATGGTCTAAAAACTGGACTACCTTGATTCTAAGAGGGAGGAGGAATTGAAGCATGCACCTTCCTGAGAATGGTGGGACTAAATTGCTATCTTTGAGGTGATATCATGACAATGATAAGCCAAATGATTGTTAGGTGCTGAAGAGGAGTTGACTACATGCATATCAGATATACTTTTGATACATCGAAACCTTTGAGCATACTGATACCAAATGGACTAGTTGATGCTGGATATTTCTTGTTTTACACATTTTCGGGCCGCCGATGGATCAAGTACCTCAGCAACTTCTGCTCCTGATGATGACAAATTGGACATGGATGAATTAAATGAACTCAAGGCAAGCTTAGCCTAAACGTCAATTCAAATTCAGGGGCCTAATGCTAAAGCTTGAGTTGCAGTTTTCAGTCCACATGCATTCTAAAGTATCGACTCTATGATTCTGCTGCAAATTTGCTTAAGACTGCTGAGCTTTTATATTATCTTTTAAGGTTCGCCTATAAGCGTCGCGCTGGATGAGCAGATGATGAAACTGGAAGTTGTATCTGATTTTTGGTGCTTGGTTTTCGCTCAATCTACATTGAGAAGAGTATTGTGAGTATGGTTGTGGTTTTCTTGTTCTTTTAAGATTTGAAGCAATTAAGCATGATTCTCTTTTGAGGAAAAGAGTCTCTAAAGTTATGCTATAACTTGATTTACACTTACCTCTACTGTTGTCCAACTCCAACTATTTCTGTTCCTTTATATCATTGCCAAATCAAAGTTCCATGTATTATGAATCTGTTTTGCTTTCGTGTAGGAAAAGATTTAAGCTCTTGAATCCCAGTTGAATGTAGAGTCATTGGCAATAAAAAACACTAGTTATCTTTCTGCAAATACCCATTTCATTCTAACACAATGATCCTTTCTACAGCAAATGACAGCGTTCTCTTTAGTGGTGATGTCTTGGGTTACATGTGTTAGAAGTACTATTATTTCACTTAACCGGTGCAAGAATGGTATACAACAAAAGGAATGAGACTATTATTATTGCTCCTACTAAACTAAACCCCGGACTTGTCCATAACATGAGATTTGACCTCTCCGCTCTCTTTATCGGATCGACCTCTTCGGACAAGGGATAGTTTGATTGTCTAGGATTCCAAGTAACATACTTGTTAGGAGAAAACCCTGAAAAGGACTTTTTGCTTTGCTTCTTGAAATTTGACCATGCCTTATCCCAGTCAGTTGAGAATTTATCACCTGAGTATGTTCAAAGAGTAATCGAGTAGAAGCAGCAATGTTAGTGCAATCTTAAATTAATGAGTAGTTAAATCATAACAAAGTGATCTTGCACCAACAGTTAAGCCTAACATATCAACAGGAATAGAGATCTAGATGAATAGGGGTATTCATGGCTAATCAACATACTATAACGGTTAACCATGAACACCCCTAGACTGCAATATGCTCCAATTATCACTTAATACCGTAATAAAGTTGTATTGTGTTAGTATTTTACTTTACAGGCATGCAGAAAATGGAGTTATTGAATAAACATGGACTTTCGAAGATAAATCTTGTGTTCAATGCAAACATGATTGCAGAATGCAAGGACAAAGATTGTACACGTGTATAATTTATATATATATATATGTGTGTGTGTGTGTGTGCGCGCGCGCACTAATTTACCAATGCATGAACATTACAGCAATGAGGAGAAATGATAAGGTTAAGAACTTACAGTGTGACAACTCTACAAAGAAGCAAACCGAAAAGGGTCTCGAACAAGGGCAGGTAACAGGATGCCAGCAAGAGCCGATACCTTGCATGACATTTTATTTGTACAAAGGAAGCTACATTTTAGAGAGAGGGGATGGGTTTCCCGTTGCAGTGTTGAAATTCAAACCCTATATTAGTTAGATACCATGTCTTAAGAGGTTGCATGAACCAAATTATGCTCCAGGTTCAAGTATAAGTGTATTGCCTCTATCCTTAATTCTAAAATATTTATTGTGCATACTGCATACACAAGTCTTAATCTAAAAGAAAGTACAAGGGGTTACAATGCTATGATACGAACTACGTATATATTGGATGTAGCCTCTCAAGAGTGCCTGCAGAGCTCTAGATTCTAGTATAGCATTATTGCTTCTATCCTTTTTCTCAGTTCTAAGGTATTCATTGTGCATACACAAGTCTTAATCTAAAGGAAATAATCTTTTAGATGTGCTTTCCAAGTATACCTGAACTTTGCGACGATTACAGGCAAATTGGATAGATATAAGGCTAAACTTGACAAGAATCTTAATACTAGATAGATATCGTAACTACTCAATCTTGGAGTTGGATGTCAAAAGGCACTTCAGATTTCTGAGTAATTGTGAATCATGTTCTTGAACACAAACAAATAAACCTCTATTTCCTTAATCTAGAACTTCAACATCAGCTGCCGCAATTCTAAGGACCGAGTTTCATGACATTCCCAGTGTTGCTTTATGTATCGGGTTTGTCACTTTGCAGACACACATTATATCTAAGGTATTGTCCTCTTTGAGGACCCACCGACCCCTCAAAGATTTTCCACTAGATTCGTTCCTTAGAATGAATCAAGAACCTTTCATTTATGAGAGTTCCACGGTTTCAACCAAGAGAAATGCATCTCCAATTGACAAATTCTTTAGAGACTAGTGAAGAGCAAGTAGCTAACTGCTATGAATATAAATAGCGGACTGCAACCGCAATAGCGGCGGCTATAGAGTGGTCTATGCACCGTCCGAAACCGCGATACCCACAAACTACGTCCGCAATAGCATCAGTTAAGTCCGCGATCACAATAAATAAACGCAAACCGGCCGAAAACACACCGCAGACGCAATTTAAATCCCTGCTAAGGAGTATCTAATGAAGACAATACTTTTCAACTATAATGCCCTTTGCGGTATCCAATCCAGGTTAGTCGGTTAATCGATCGGAATCCCAATTTTTCCTTTTTATCAGTTAACCCAGATTGGCAATGTACACCACAAAACAACCGAAACTAAAATTACTTTCCAACAAAGACAGGCAAGCAAATTAACAAAAAAAAACCAAACATAGAACAAAATACCCAATTTGACATATAAGTGAAATCCATGGTGGGTTGATTCAGATATTAAGCCTTTAAATTCTATCGGCATTTCATACCGTTGTTATCGCCGTTCTGTTGAGGTTGCTGCTGAGGATCCTTTTTGGAGCAGAAAGTTTTGAAATAAGAAGAGGGATGATTACATGAAGAAATACAAGATTTCTGGGAAGTTGCCCAAAAGCTTTGCGATTTTAAGCTCCCAAACCCAGCTCGAATATCCATTAGCAACTCACAAGTGAAGATTCCAATTACAGTTGATGATTTTCCTTCCAAAGAACCAAAAAAATATTATTGAACTCATAATTTCTGGGTCGTTCGTTTCTTTATCCCTTCGGAGAAGCTGAAACCTCAAGATCTGCCGCGTCATCATTTCAGTGACACGTGGCAGCAGTTTCTAATTAATTTATAGTATATATTTTTAAGGGAAAGCTACTTAAATAATACACAGCTATTATCACGTTACTGTTTTAATTCCCAACGTTACGATTTTACTTTAGTACTTCATCTGTTTAAAGTTAACAATAACAGTGATATAACATTTTTCTTTTTTTAATGCCACGTGTATTATTTTCGCTTAGTCACCATTTTACATGGGTTAAATGATTAAAATGTTAATAGATCTTTATTTAAATCCGAAATTTATAGTATATAATAAACATTAAAACAAATCAATTGATGCTCATAGGGCATAAGATAGGTAATATCTATATGGTGCACTTAGATGAAATAAAAACATCCAATGCATGCTTAGTTGCATACGATGAACATGATTCATGGCTTTGGCATAGGAAATTAGTACATGCTAGCATGAGTGTTTTAGAGAAATTAGTTTCCCTTAATCTATTTAGAGGCTTATCCAAACTTAAGTTCTCTAATGATAAAATATGTGGTGCATGCTTTAAGGGTAAACAACATAGAACTTCTTTTAAATCCATTAATGATGTTTCTACTAGTATGAGCTTGAGTGGTAAATCATATGCGTTTGTGCTTGTAGATGACTATTTTAGGTTTACTTGGGTTATATTCTTAAGTACAAAAGATGAGGCTTTAGAAAAATTCATCACATTTTCTAAAATAACCTAAAATGATCTTGAGCTTAAAATTACTCACATTAGAAGTGATCATGGAACCGAGTTTCAAAACTTGGGCTTTGAAGAATTTTTAAATGAAAATGGAATTAGTCATAATTTTTCCGCACCTCGCACTCCTCAACAAAATGGGGTAGTTGAGAGAAAAAATCAAACTTTAGAAGAAATTGCTAGAATCATGCTTTGTGAAAATAATTTACCTAAATATTTTTGGGTGGAAGCCACAAATACCACTTGCTACATTATAAATCAAGTAATGATTAGGCCTATTTTAAAGAAAACACCATATGAGATCTTAAAATCTAAGAAGCCTACCATTAGTTATTTTCATTCATTTGTTTGCAAGTGTTTTGTTTTAAACAATGGTAAAGACAACTTAGGTAAATTTGATGTTAAAAATGATGAAGTTATTTTCTTAGGATATTCTTTAAACTCTAAAGTCTATCATGTATTTAATAAGAGAACTTTAGTAGTAGAAGAGTTTATGCATGTTATTTTGGATGATAACCTCCTTCCGAAGAATGATTCTTGTGATGATGATGATGTAGGAATCATTGAAGCCGTTGATGAAGGACAAACATCAAAGGTGGATGAGATTCAAACCAAAGAAGAGGAACCACAATATTCACCTCTTGAAGCCTTAAGGGATTTGGCTCTTGAGGAAAAGGAGGTCACTTACCCAAAGGAGTTCAACTATGTCAAGAGTGGTGAAATCTTGGGTGATCCATCCAATGGGGTAATCACTCGCTTTCTCTTAAATTAATGAATCATGTTGCATTTATTTCATGCATAGAGCCTAAAAATATCAAAGAAGCATTAAAAGATGATTTTTGGATTTTAGCCATACAAAAAGAACTTAATCAATTTGAGAGAAGTAAAGTACGAACATTAGTTGATAAGCCTAATAATCAATCTACTATAGGAACTAAATGAGTCTTTAGGAATAAATTAGATGAGAGTGGTAACATAGTGAGAAACAAGGTTAGGCTTGTTGCTCAAGGTTACACTCAAGAAGAGTGAATTGATTTTGATGAAACATATGCACTCGTAGCTAGAATGGAAGCTATTATGATGCTTCAAGCATTTTCATGTTACCATGATTTTAAGATTTTTCAAATGGATGTAAAAAGTGCTTTTCTAAATGGTTTTATAAATGAAGAAGTGTATGTTGAACAACCACCGGTTTTAAGGATCCTAAATTTCCAAATCATGTTTTTAAATTAACCAAAGCTCTTTATGGTTTAAAACAAGCTCCTAGATCTTGGTATGAAAGGCTTTCAAACTTTTTGATTGAAAAGGATTTTGAAAAAAGCAAGGTGGATACTACACTTTTCATAAAAAGATATTGTAATGACATCTTAGTAGTACACATTTATGTTGATGATATCATTTTTGGTTCTACTAATGAATGTTACTGCAAAGAATTTTCTAAGCTAATTCAAGGTGAGTTCGAGATGAGAATGATAGGGGAGCTTGCATTCTTTTTGGGGCTCCAAATCAAACAAAGGAAGGATGACACATTAATCAATCAAGCAAAGTACGTGAATGAAATGCTCAAGAAGTTCGACTTGGAGAATGTGACGCCTCAAGCCACTCCTATGAGCTCTTCTATCAAGCTTGACAAAGATGAAGGAGGTAAGTGTGTCGATCCTAAGCTTTATAGATCTATTATAGGTTCTTTGATTTACCTTGCCGCAAGTAGATCGAATATTATGTTTAGTGTTTGCTTGTGTGCTAGGTTCCAAGCTAGTCTTAGAGAATCACACTTAGTAACCATTAAGAGAATTTTTATATACCTTAGAGGCACACCTAACTTAGGTCTTTGGTATCCTAAGGATTCTTCCTTTAACCTTCATGCTTATTCGGATATGGGTTATGTGGATGCAAGATAGATAGAAAAAGTACCTCCGGAACATGTCAATTCTTAGGTAGTATGCTCGTATCTTGGTTCTCTAACAAACAAAATAGCGTAACCTTATCTACCACCGAAGTGGAGTACATATCCTTAGGGAGTTATTGTGCTCAAGTCCTTTGGATGAAGTAACAACTCTTAGATTATGATGTTCAAGTAGATGCAATATTTCTTATGTGTGACAACACTAGTGCAATTTGTCTCACTAAGAATCCCATCCAACACTCTAGAACCAAACATATAGAAATTAGACATCATTTCGTTAGAGACCATGTTTTGAAAAATGATGTTGTTTTAAAATATGTTGATACCTTAAACCAATTAGCGGATATATTTACCAAACCTTTAGATAAAGAACGCTTTTGGACCCTTAGGAGAGAGTTAGGTTTAACTAGCCTTTCTTGACCCTTTTAGGTCCCAAATGGTAAAAAAAATTTGCTTGAAATTGGTTGGTATTCATGCTTATGTTAATTTGCATCATTTTGCTTTTATGCATATTGTTAGGGGGAGTATGTATTAATTTTAGCCATTAAATCTTGCTCATATGTCATTCACATGCATTTAGGGACGTTTAAAGTTAGATTTTTGGATTTGAAATGTCCAAAATGCACTTTCTGGTAATGGCGTATCGATACGGTTTCAGGCGTATCGATACGAGTTCGTTAATAGAAAGTGATACAGGTCAAACTATATCGATACGGTCACGCGTATCGATACTGTATTAAAAATTAATTTAAAATTAGGGAAAATCGTATCGATACGCTCTACAAGCGTACCGACACTGTATCGACGGAAAGTTTAAATTGGGCATTTAAATGAGAAATCCCCTTTTCATTAAACTTCCCCTTTTTCTCTAAAAACCCTAGCCACAACTCACTATAAAAATCCCTCAATCTCTCAAAAATTTTACATCAAAGTTAAAATCAATTGAGGGTTTTTCATCAACACATCAAGACTCAAGCTTTGCAAAAAATTTGTGCATCATTCATCCTTTGTTCATGTAAATTTCCTCATTCAAGGTATAAACCTTATTTTCTTTTCTTCTAAATTTTCGTTCAAATTTAATGGTTGTATTTAATAGAATTTTGTATAAAACATATACATATAGTATGAGTTTTCAAGTTTTTACAAAAATTCTTCAAAATCCGAAATTTTTGTTATTTGAATATAAATTTACATCGTATATTTTTATAATATGTTTTTCAATTTTTTTACCAGAGTTTTTTCTATACTTGTATATATTTTTAACCTATAAAATATAGTATTTTTAATCAATACCTTGAATTATTAGAATTTATCTTTGGATTGAATGTTATGATAATTGCATACATGTTCAAATTGTTTTTATCTTTTTAGGATTATGGCACCCAAAAAGAGAGCGAAACGATATTTAGCCTCTACATCCTCCGATCCTATTGAAGACGGTGAAGGTAATGCTAAACTAAACCTCCCTTTCATAATCCAAAATAGTTTTCCTAACCCTTCAGATTTATCACGTTACAAGCTATTCCAAGGTTTTACTCTTAGGGAAGAACGTGTAGTCTCAATCCCATTTTTAAATTCTGAACGTATTAAATTTGAATATCTTAGTTTGTTTAGAAGATGGAAACTTGTGAACTTTTTTAGCCTATCTCCGATCTTATATCGAAATCTAGTTATAATCTTCTTTTCAAATGCAAAATATATCCATGATGCTCAAAGAGAACATGTTGTTTGAAAAACTAATGTTTTGATATAATAATTGAAAAAAAGTTTTGGACTAGATTGAAAAGATTTCAAAAGTGCCTTTAAGTCCAAACAACTTAAAAATATGTTTGAGGATTGTTTTAAGAGGTTTTGAAGTGTTTTCTAAAGCCAAACTTTACAAAACCACCCAAGTGTTACGAAACACCCTTGGGTGTTTCGAAATAACCATTCACAGTTTCAAAACGTTCCGAAATAGCTCTGCTTATTTCGGAACGGGCTTCTAATCTGGGTGAGAATTTTGCTTAGCGTTTCGATACGGCCTAACCGTTTCGATACGCCTATGTGGCAAAGACCTCAACGGTTAAAATCTCGAACGACCTTTTAATTTGCAGCTCAACTATAACTCGTTCCAAAATGGGGTTGTTACCGTTTTGATACGGATCAAGGTGTTTCGAAATAGCTAGAGGTGTTTCGAAACAGATTGCTGCATTAGACTTCAATGGCTAGTTCTGAAGAGGGGCGTACGAGCTCGACTGTTCCGAAACAAACATCACCAGAACTGCAATTAATGTGGGAAATAAAGTCTCCAACAGCTCCAAAACAACCCCAACGGTCCTCAACGGCTACAAACTCATTTGGAAGTATAAAAGAGACCCCCAAGCATCAAGTAATGGTTAATGCTTCAATTTTTACAACATTATGATGAGAAATTGTGTCTAGAGCTTTAATTGTCAATTTCTTGTATAGACAAACACTAGTGAGCCAAAATTGTTATATTTGATCAAGTGTTTTAGGATTGGGTGAGAGCTTAATTGTGAAAACAAATACCTATTAGAGGGATTTGAGTTTGCTTATTTTTCATCTCTTTGTAAAGAGGGTTTGATCAAGCTTTGGGTAGAAAGCTTGATCGGTATTGTAAGGGTTTCCTCCTAAGCCTAGAAAAGGGGACGAATCAATAGTGGATTGATTGGAAATCCTTAGTAGGGAGCTAAGGTAGTGGATGTAGACCTTGTTTAGAAGATTGAACCACTATAAATTATCTTGTCTTTTCATTTTAGCTTCCACACCTCTATCACCCAAAAATCCAATCTTCTCTAAACCTGGCAAACACCTCGGTTGTAAGAAATCGAGCATCACAAAACTCAACAATTAGTATCAGAGCAAGGCTTAAATAGAAGAGGATTAACACCCTATTGAGGAGATCCAGCAAGCTCGACCAACATTTCAAACAACCGGCTCAATGACGCAATCCATCGACAAGCCACCCTTCTTCGACGGGACCAATTATGCTTATTGGAAGACAAGAATGGTGTTCTTTGTCAAATCCTAAGACTACAAACTTTGGGATATCATTGAAGATGGCATGTTCATACCACATGGAAGCAAGGCTAAGTGGAGTACCGACGATCGTAAGAAGATTGAGCTAAATTGCAAGGCTTTGCATTTCATATTTTGTGCACTTAGCCTCAACATCTACACGAAGTTTTCTTCTTGCGAGAATGCCAAGGAAGTTTGGGACAAGCTCGAAGTTACATATGAAGGGACAAACGAAGTAAAGAAGACCAAGATCGGCCTCCTCAACCCAGAGTATGAAAACTTCAAAATGGATCCAGAAGAGGATATTGAGAAGATGTTCCACCGATTCTCCACCATCACCAATGGACTCAAGGGTTATGGAGAAATCATTCCAGACGAAAAGCTTGTCCGAAAGCTCATATACTCTCTTCCCGAGTCATAGGACTCAAAAAGGATCGCCATCATCGAAACCAAGAATCTCAAGACTTTGAGGCTTGATGAGCTCATGAGGTCACTTCTCACTCACCAAATAATGAAGAAAAACAAAGAAGAGGAGAAGAAGAAGGAAGAGATTAGAGCTATGGGGGAGAATAAGCTCAAAGGGCTTGGCATCAACACAAATGCCATTGCTCTCAAATCTTCCACATGACATCATGTAGATTCAAGTGAGGAGGAAAGTGAAGATGAAGAGATGGCCTATCTCTTCAAAAAAATTTGCCTGGTTCATGAAGAGCAAAATTGAAAAATCCAAGCATGAATCGAGGAAGAAGATGAAGGAATCCCACAAGTCCAACAAGAAGGGATCATCTTCAAAGCAAGCATATGTGGCCACATGGAGTGATGAAGACTCCACCGATGATGAGGTAGTCCACCTATGCTTGAGGGCCCTCAATGAGGGGGAGGTAACTTCTAACGCATCTATTTCAAATTCATATACATTTGATGAGTTACAAGATGCATATGATGATTTGCTTTTAGAATTCAAGACATCATTTTCTAAGAATAAAAAGTTGATTTCAAAATTGAAAAATGAGAATGATTTGCTTTCCAAAACAAATCTTGAGTTTGAAGCAAAATTGAAGGATTTTGAACAAAAAGTTTCACATTTGCAAAACTTGCTTCAAACAATGAGAAAGGGTCATAAACAAGAAATTGATGATCTTAAAAAGGAAAAAGATTTGATTTCCAATGAACTTCAAAAGAAAAATAATTTTAGAAAATCAAATTTTTATGTAAGACAATCTAGTGCCCTAGATTTATAAATGGAAAATGTTTTAGAAGTTTTTGGGTCCCAAAAGGACTAACCACTTCAACTAAAAAGGATGAAATTGAAAAATGGATTCCTAAGGGGACTAAATTTTGTGCAACTAACGTTTATGG
Source organism: Hibiscus tridactylites (assembly GCA_958450335.1). Taxonomy (NCBI): domain Eukaryota; kingdom Viridiplantae; phylum Streptophyta; class Magnoliopsida; order Malvales; family Malvaceae; genus Hibiscus; species Hibiscus tridactylites. The sequence continues at coordinate 23,524,315 of OY288281.1, forward strand.
ATCCAAAGCAATTTGGATACCAAAATTTGTATGATTGTCTTGATTAGGTGTGATGGAGATGCTCAACAAGTCAAATCAATGAAGGGGAGCTCCATGCACACAAAGAAGAACACTTGAAGAAAGAAGGCTTCACATCCTCCCTTGGAGTTCAAGTGTTGGTAAAATCTAGTTGTTTTTATTTGCTTAATTATATTTACTTTCTTTTTAATTCAACTAGATTATCATGTGTTAAACTAACATCTTTTGATGATGCTTTGAGTAAGGGGGAGCAAATTTTAAAACCAAAACTCTTATTTTTGTCATTTTTTAACCTTCTAAGTTATTTTGAACTTAAAGTTTATTAAAGTCATTTTGATATAACAAAAAGGGGGAGAAATGTTTGAAAAATTGCATTTTCAAGAGAATAAAGGGGAGCTTTAACTTCTTTTAATTTTTGAAATCTCTTATTCAAAATTTTAAATACAAAGGGGGAGAATCCCAAACAATTTTTCAATGTGGTTTTATTATATCACAAAGGGGGAGATCGAAGAACTAATGTTTTGATATAATAATTAAAAAATAGTTTTGGACTAAATTGAAAAGATTTCAAAAGTGCCTTTAAGTCCAAACAACTTAAAAATATGTTTGATGATTCTTTTAAGAGGTTTTGAAGTGTTTTCTAAAGCTAAACTTTACAAAACCACCCAGATGTTTCGAAACACCCTTAGGCGTTTCGAAACAACCATTCACAGTTTCAAAACGGGCTTTTAATCTGGGTGAGAATTTTGCTTAGTGTTTCAATACGGCTTAACTGTTTCGATACGCATATGTGGCAAAGATCTCAACGGTGAAAATCCCCAACGGCCTTTTAATTTGCAGCTCAACTGTCACTCGTTTTAAAACGGGGTTGCTACTGTTTCAATACAGATCAAGGTGTTTTGAAACAGCTAGAGGTGTTTCGAAACGGATTGTTGCATCAGACTTCAACGGCTAGTTCTGAAGAGGGGCGTTCTGATATGAGCTCGACTGTTCCAAAACGAACATCCCCAGAACTGCAATTAATGTGGGAAATAAAGTCTCCAACGGCTCCAAAACAACCCCAACGGTCCTCAACGGCTACAAACTCATTTGGAAGTATAAAAGGGACCCCAAGCATCAAGTAATGGTTAATGCTTCAATTGTTACAACATTATGATGAGAAATTGTGTCTAGAGCTTTAATTGTCAATTTCTTGTATAGACAAACACTAGTGAGTCAAAATTGTTATATTTGCTCAAGTGTTTTAGGATTGGGTGAGAGCTTAATTGTGCAAACAAATACCTATTAGAGGGATTTGAGTTTGCTTATTTTTCATCTCTTTGTAAAGAGGGTTTGATCAAGATTTGGGTATAAAGCTTGATCGGTATTGTAAGGGTTTCCTTCTAAGCCTAGAAAAGAGGGCGAATCAATAGTGGATTGATTGGAAATCCTTAGTGGGGAGCTAAGGTAGTGGATGTAGACCTTGGTTAGAAGGTTGAACCACTATAAATTATCTTGTCTTTTCATTTTAGCTTCCACACCTCTATCACCCAAAAATCCAATCTTCTCTAAACTTGGCAAACACATCGGTTGTAGGAAATCGAGCATCACAAAACTCAACATTGTGTCCATTGAATCTCATCTTATGGGCACAACTTTTAGAATTGATCAAGATGTCCTTTGTCAAGCTTTTAGTTTTGAAAATGTCAAGATTGATGATGAAAATTCTTTAGGTCATGGTCCTCTTGGTTCTGTCAATGTTTTAAATGCCCAAAACCGTATACTTCATCTCATAATTTCATGGTTTATTCGTTCCTTGGGTGGGAAATTTTCAACTATTCGTCAAGTTGATTATTTTTGGCTTAGGTGTTTTCGTGAGGGTAATCACCCTAATCTTTGTCAAATTATATTTCTCAATCTTGTCTATCTTGTTCAACACCGTCACACCAACCAAGTCAAATCTTTTTACTCTTCAACGTGTTGAATCATTTGTTCACTCCCTTAAGATAGATTGTACCCATGACTATCTCGAACCTCTTGGCCTATCCATAGATGAACGTTCCCTCACCAGTGCTCACTTTTCCTACCTCAACAATGAATGGGTTCGTGTTCCTCGAGCTCCTCGCCAAGATGTTCAAGCCGAAGCTCCACAAGGCTCTCAAGGTGCTCTTATTGCTCAATTTTCCATGGATACTCTCATGACGTTTCTTAATGAGAAATTCAACAACATGGAAGCCGGGTTTGCCGCTATTGACACTCAATTCACATCATTGGAAGATCGAGTCAAGGGCCTTGATACTCGCTTCACATATTTGGAGGATCAAGTCAAAACCATTGTTCTTCAACAAAATTCCATGGATGTCTCTCTCAACGCCTTCGATGGTGCTTGGCTCAATCAAACTAGGAGGCCTCAACCGAATCAAGATGATGAGGATTAAGAGGACGAAGATGACGACGGTAGTGGGAATGAGTAGTCGTGCATTTCATCACATCCCATTTAGTTTTTTCTAGTTTATGCACCTATCTATTAGGACCCTATGCTTTCATTTATGTTGTTAGGATTTGAGTTTGGCTTTATATTTTTGAACTATTGGTTTCTTTGAATTATTAAGTTTTCACTTTGAATTTAATGATATTATATTGCTATTATCCTTACCTTTGTGCTATTGTCTTTGATCTAACAAAAAGGGGGAGAAGTATAATATAGAGCCAATTTTGAAATTTAATTTTGAAAACCTATCTTAAATTAAGGGGAGTAAGCTTTTCAAAGTTTTCAAAACTTAAAAATTTATATTTGGTTTTGTTATATCAAAAAGGGGGAGATTGTAAAACCAAAATTGATTTTGATATAACAATTTACCTTAGAGACTAAATTGCAAAACAATAAACTTTTAAGTATTTTCAAAGACTCACAAATTGACGAGCTATTTTGAACCAAATACTATTTCAAGTCAAAATACATTAAAAGGGTTCGAATTTTCTAAGTGTTTTCAAGAGCTTTAAGCCAAAAAGCAACAAAATACCCATGCGTATCGATACCCTAAGGCGTATCGATACGGATTTTCAACACTTGCATTTTGATCGTTCATAGCGTACCGATACGGTTTAACCTCGTATCGATAAGATATTCATCTGGGTAAGACTTTAAGCTATAGCATATCGATACGCATCGGGACCGTATCGATACAGTTTTTTCATATAAAAATATTATTTGCTATAGCGTACCGATACAGTATGTCACCGTATCGATACGATATGTTGACCTTTGCAAAAATCTTTGCATTTAATTTTCGAACGTTGAATTTTCAGTTATTAGAATCCAAAAATTCAAATGACCATTGAACCATACCGATACGCTAAGGTAGCGTACCGATACGCCTTTTAGCAAAACTCAATTCAGGATTCTAGTGAGAAAAAATCGTATCGATATGACATTTCGTATCGATATGACATTTCGTATCGATACACCGCTTAATACCGTACCGATACGCCCTTCAAATGTATCGATACACCCTGTTTTTCAGTCATAACGACTCTTTCTTCTTTGAGACATGTACTGATACGCCCACGAACCGTACTGATACGGTAGGTTGTTGAGGAACATTTATTGCGGGAAATGGCAGCCCAACGGCTAGATTAATGACCTCAACCACCCAAACGGCTAGAAATCAATACAATGGTATAAAAACAAGTCTCAAATGCTACAATAACAATTATTGAGCCTTCAAGCAACATCAAAGCATTCAAATCCAAACTTTAGCATTTTAGAGTCAAATCTTCGTACCCAACTCAATTGAGTCTTTCACTGTAAATCTTATTGAGAGTTTGGGGTGTGATTAATTGTATTTGGGTAAACATCAACCTTTGAGAGGTAATTGTAAGGTTTACCAAACTTCTTCTTTGTAAAGAGTTAGTTGGATTAAGCTTTGGGTAGAAAGCTTAATCGGTCTTGTAAAGTTTCCTCCCCATCCAAGAAAAGGGGAAGAATCAATTAGTGGATTGATTGAAAATCCTTAGTGGGAGCTACGGTAGTGGAGGTAGAGTTCATTTAGGAACTTGGACCACTATAAATTGTCTTGTGTCCAATTTTTCATTCATCCATTTTCTCTCTTCAAATTTTAATCGCCAATTCACCCCCTCTTGGCCATTTGCAATCGATTGATCAACTCAACAATACATGTTCCGGGGACCAAATTGTAATTTTTTACAAATTACAGGAACTTTAGCCAATTTAAAGTTACCAACCTTTAAATAGTCATATATCATGCCACAGTGTCAAAACTCAACTCAATTTGATCATTCAAATTCATTTAATTGCATTCACAAATATTATGGACTAAAATGGAAGAATCATAAACTCAAAAGATCACATTAACTGAAATAACAGTAGCCCGTATCAGTACACAAGAAAGTGTATCGATACACTTTTACAATTCCAAGATTTCATATTCCAATAGCTCAAAACTGTACCGATACACCCCTTCTCATACCGATATGTCTAGCCAAAATACCCTTACATGTATCGATACACCTTTCCAAGTATCGATACGCCTTGTCAAATTTTACTTACCCATATCGATACAGTTCTACCCGTATCGGTACATAAGGGGTTGAAATGTCCCATTTTTCTGGTTTTTCATGCTTTTAAGGTTTCAAACTCATACCAACATGCCTTAAACATAATCACATGAATATTAGAGACCAAACTATGTCAATCCAACACATAATTATCATCAAAAATTAACCATAGTGCTTCAAAGGAAATCTAGAGGCATGCTTCCTAGAGAATAAACCATCCAACATTCAAAACATTAATCTCAAGCACGACCAACATATAAAGGCCATTTACAACTTCAAAACAACAATATAAACTTGTTCAAAACATGAAGTTTAACAAACACACTCCCAAATTAACAATGGACCTCATTATCTTTATTATTAAAAGTCTTGTTTGAAATCATACTTTCAAAGAACGAAGTCCTTGGATCCTCCTTGCTCACTTGCTGCCTCCACTCCTTTAATTCTCTACAATGATGGACAAAGAGAGCGTAAGCACACTAGGCTTAGTGAGGAGTGCTCAATACAAAACACCATCAATGCAATTTACAATGCCTCATGTATTACCATGTGCCTTGAAAACCATCATGCCTTGAAAGCCACTCACTTAAACCTTTCCAAAACTAGCATATTACCATGTGCCTCATGTATCATTAATCAACATCAAATACCATTGCTAAACCTCAATTTAAGCCTTCCCATCATAACAACCATATGCAAAACTTAAAGAGTAAACATGTATAAATCACATTATACAACATAACCCTTATCATGATACATCAACAATTATATTGGCTTACAAGTGATCATTAACCAAGTTCCATTTCCAAAATATCATATCGGATACACGAATTCAACAAGTGTCCTCCCAACACTTCATGCCATTTTAACCGAAATAACGATATAATCACAACCAACGAGGACAACAACCCCACAGAGACAACAACCCTAATCATCAGTTAGATGATTAACCCATTAATGAGAGACGAGAAACCAACCTCCTCGATCGTTAGGGTACTTGGATGGAGACGGGACACCAACCTCCTCGACATCCAAGGCGTTTTATTTACAGTGCACTCAATCCTACGGCCGACCAACTATATTCAATAACATTTTAAAACCACATCACTTGCCAATATAATTCATTGTAACCACATACCTCACTGTTTTCATATGCATCAACATAAATCATTTTCCAAAGCATCAAACCATGCTTAAAACACAAGCACAATACACATACTTACATGGATCACTTACCACGTGCATCCGTCATCATCTCATAATTAAAAAACAGTATATCACATACTTAAAAACATGCATAAACAATGGGTACATGTAATCAAAACCAAGTGCATAAAACCATTTCGTAAAAGCATGACCAAGAGAAAAAATCCACATATACTTACTTCCAAACTTAGACAAGCGTTTCAAGCTCAAATCTAAGTTCCCAAACCACCTTCAAACCTTTTAAAAGCTATAGGTTTTGTTCTCACTCACCGACACGCGAAACTTCAATTCGCCAACGCGAATTCAAGCATCTGAAGCCTCCAAAGCTTTACTGATAGCTACGAAATCAACCTCCCCTGTTTTAACCACACAAAAACAGAGGCACAATGCATCACAATGCATTCATAAACCCAACAATAATAATCCTCAACATTGTCTTGCTAACGGCTATCAATCGACAACCTAAATCATCTGAAATCACCACCAAAACACTTCTAAGCCTAACCCAGCCACAAACTAACATTTCAAACTTGTTGCGTGTAAAAGTATCTATCGCAATGTAGTGCAAGTGTACACGACGCAAGTAGTAAAGTGATATTGAAGTATCGGATATCGTCTCCACAGGGACTAGGCTAATAGCTTCACCTTGAATTACTGCACGAGAGTAAAAAGAATGGTTTAATATGTTGTCACGAAAATAATAAAGAATACTGGAAAATAGAAGTAAAGTAATTAAGATAGAGAGAATGAGCTGGTATTGAATTGCTCAGTAGTGTAGGTATTGCTAAGTCTAGGAAAATCTGCTTTGTCGTCGTCCCCGTCGCGGCAGCGGTCCGTTGTTTGTCGCGGCAGTGATCACACAACTCTGTACTTCAAGCTTGGCAAGAATCCTTGCTATGCCTTGGCCTATCCCTAGGTCCAAGTCTGTCGATGAACATGTCTTTGATAATACCTCCCGGCGTGAATTGAAGGATGAACACCGATGTTGTTGAATTCTTCTTTAGCCACTTAACCTCGTCCTATCCCTAGGTCTGAGATAGTTCAACAATAAACTAGAGAACTCGCACTTATTCCTTTCGTATACTTAACTCTCTCGATATTAAGTAAATAGATAACCTCGCAATGCTCTCCTGATACTCTTGCAAGATGTTAATAACCAGAATAAGAGAACTTAAAGTTTATTTTATTGAATAGAAAATTCCTAAAACAAAAGCAACCCTTGCAACTACTTTACAAATCAACGTGGCCCTAGGGGGAATTTAGAACATGTTGAGAAGGTGAAAACGGCTAGGGTTTTGGGAAGAAGGCTAGAGATAGGTGATATCCTCTCCTAGGTCGAATTACATGCCTTTATATAGGCTTTGGGTCCAAGTTTTCTAATATGGCAAGAATACAAGTTTAAATTAAAGTACAACTCTAATAAAGACTAAATCTTCAGAGAATATAGCTTTAACTCGTCCTTCCTTCTTGCTTGGAATTTCTCTCCTTGAACTTTGGGCTTGGCCTTCATTCTGATCTAGGGCTTGGAAAAATATAGTGGTATTCCACGACAGACGGGCTTAATTTTCTCTTTCTGTCGAGGCCCACTTTGCTTCTTCTCCTCAAAACTGTTGTCGTCCTTTGTTGTCACGGCGGCGACCATGGCAGCATCGTCCTCCTTGACTGCTCATCCAGTTCTAGCTTTTCTGCTTCACTGCCCAGCGCCTGCCTCTCCATCTGCTACAGCAGCAACCTGCAAAAGAAACCAATTTCAGTAGAAACTGTGCCATTTAATATATTTGTGATGTCTAACTGTAATCTAGCCTAAATGCAATGAATTATTCTTGAATGCAGCAGAAATATGGATTAAATAGGGGGTAAATAATAGAAATTTTACACACTCAACACACCCTCAAACTCAAGTTTTTGCTTACCCTCAAGCAACTAAGACCTAAAAGAAGAATGAATATTTTTTTTGGCTTAAAACAGTGAACTTTTCCTTACCCTCCATTCCTTCTCTGTTGACGGCAGCAAGTTGTCGGATAGTTTAGGATTCGTCCGGAATCTTGCTATATTCCTCGTGCAGTGTGTGCATGCTTGTGAACAGTTATATGCCAAGACTCCCTTAGTTTCACTAGAATAATTCAGCTTCTAACTTGAATTTTTATGCCAAAGTTTTATCTTTTTGACGGCATTTCTTATGCTCCTTTGATTTTTTTTTTGTTTTGACTCGATTATTTTTCTAAGCTAAAGTTTCACTAGAGCCGATTTCGGACACCTCTAGCTAACTTCCTAGAGCCGGTTTCGGGCACCTCTAGGGCTATTAAGTCTCTTTTGCTAAACTTCTTTCCTAGAGCCAGTGTTAGGCACCTCTAGTGGCTATTCAAGTGCTAAGCTTCCCTATTCTAGTTAACTAGAAGAGTTCTAGGCAATATAACAGTCACAAATAGTGTTTAAGTTTCAGAACTATAGAAAGGCTCTAAACTGCTCCTAAAACTATCCTAAAGGCACTGCCACGACAGAGCTGTCACGACAGGTAAGTTCAGTTCAAAGACTTAAGCCAAAATTTTCAATTTTTCATTTTTTATAGCAAAAAAATAAACTAAGTAAAAGACACGAATTTTAAAACTAAATTAGACTCCATTAATGGAGGGATGCCACCCCCAAACTCAAGGGTTGCATTTCCCTCAATGCACATGACAAAATAAAATATAAGAAAAGTACATCACAAAATATATAGAAGCAGACAGCAAGATAAGTTAAGAAACTCAAATTTTATGCGCTGTCATCATTGCTGCTGCTGACTCGGAGCTGTCAGCGGGCAGGGGCCTTCTTAACTGGCTGGCGGATGGGGGAGGCAGATGTGTTCTTCGTTTTGGCCTCCCCCGAAGGTTGAATTCTGGTAGGAGAGATGTGAGGGGGTTTCTCCACAACCTGTACCTCCGAGCTACTGCTGTTGTCCTCACTGCAGCTGCCGCTGCCACTATCTGGCTTGTTTTTGTCTGTCATTCTCTTCTGTCGTTTCACCGGTGTAAACTCTTTGGAGAGATTCCTCTTAACAGAGGGTTCGTTGTCGCTTTCCTCCCAAATTGAGGACGAAGAGAAACCGGCGATGAAGGCATCAAGCTCTTCCGAAGGCATTCTTCTCTTGGTACCCCGAGCAGATGTAACAGCTGCACGGTTGCTGCCGACAGCTGTCGTGGCAGGGGTTGGTGTGGATGCTGCAGACAGTGTCTTTGGTGTGGCAGCAGGTGTAGGGGTATGGGCAGGGGTAGGTGCAGCAAAATAATGGGATGGGAAGGCAGGAAAGACAACATCAGGGAAATTTAAAGAAGTTTGGATGAATTGTACCATAGCTGCGGTGAAATCCCTGATGAAGCTCATGAGACCCAGCTTTCGTTCCTCCATCTTCTGTATGGTAGCAAGGATCTGGGAGGAGGAGTCGGTCGGGGCTGCTGCTGTTGTTTGTTGCCTAGCTTCGGTGGCAGCAGGTTCAGTGTCTGTCATCTCTGCTGCCGTGGCAGTGGGTCAAAAGATGACAGCGGGGTGGCAGCAGTCACCTCCATCAAGTTGAGTATGTTTTTGTCGGTCCATCCCTTTCCTTGAACTCTGAGATCGGTGGCAGCTTCAGGTACATGGTGGCCGCGGCAAAGGGCTGTTATGAGGTAGGGGAGGTAGAGCGGTCCCGTCGACCGGTGTGCACACTCTAAAATGCTTTCTCGGATGAAGCTGCCCACACTAATAGGCCTCTCATGCAAAATAGAATGAATGAGGGCTAACCTGGGTTGGTCGACAGTGGTGTTGTGCGAGGATGGCATGATGCGCTTTTTGATAAAAGCGTTCCACAGTTTAGCTTCCGGCAGGAGTTGAACTCTCTTAACCGTCCTCGGGTTCTTACGATTTGTGTTCCACTGAGTACCTTCATCCGTGAGCTCTGCCATGACAGCATCGTAGGCAGCAGGGTCTAAGCTGTTCAGAAATTGCTGGTGACCATCGTCGTTGCTGCCCACGTAAAAGTCGTACAAGGTGTTGATGTATTCTGCTTCGAAGGGCACCTCTCTTCCTCGCACGGTAACTACTGTCGCCGTTCTGCTGTTGATGGCAGCGTAGAAATCTCGAACCAAAGATACGTTCATCTCCTCTGGTTGTTCTACAAAGATCTGCCACTATAGGGCCTTGATTTTTCTGGTAATAAATGGCTGCAGGCCCAAATTCCCCTCTTTGGAAGTGTAAATAAATCCCCTTTCCTCCCATTGGTCTCGGATCTGGAAAGATCGTGAGGTTGATGCTGTCGGGGTGGAGCCTGAGGCAGCACTCCTGCGGGTGTTTCTGAAAGACATGGTTGCAAAGGTTGTGAGAATAAAAATGCAAGCAAATAAAATTTTCTAGAGCAAGTAAGAAGAGTAGAAGTGAGTGAAAAATGAATAGTGAAACGGGGTTTATATAGAGAAGAGTTTGCTGCCCATTGGAGCTGTAACGGCAGGCGCGAATAACGGGGCCAGCTGTTACGCGGTTTCTAACGCGTCTGTCACGCGTTTTCGTGTCTGCTGCGCGTCTGTTACGCATTTACGTGTCTGTCGCGACAGCCTGTATTTTCCGCGTCTGTCGCGGCAGCTGTAACGACAGGCTCCAAAATTTGGGATTTTTGGGCTGATGGGAGGATGGTGGGCTGAATTCACTTCTGCTTTTCTTCTTGTCTCCTTTATTTCCTAAATAAAAATAAAAACATTATTAAAAATAAATCTAATTTCCTAATATAATAAATAATAAAATAATTAAAAATAAAATTTAGGTTAAATTAGGGATACCAGGTGGGGCATCGCCTAAGGTAACCACTTCCTGCATTCTTGAGGCTTCAGTCCCCTGATAGTGCTTCAATCGTTGTCCATTGACTTTGAACTGGTGCCTGTCCTTTAAAGATCTGATTGTGATGGCACCATGGGGAAAAACCTGAACCACTTGGAATGGGCCAGACCATCTAGATTTCAGCTTCCCTGAGAAGAGTTTCAACCTAGAGTTAAAAAGCAACATAAGCTGCCCTGGTCATAACTGTCGTGGCAGCAACTTCTTGTCATGTCACTTCTTGGTTTTATCCTTGTAGATTCTTGCGTTGTCATAGGCCATTGTCCGAATTTCTTCAATTTCATTCAGATCCAATAGCCTTTTCTGCCCTGCCTTTTCCAAGTCCATATTAACTGCCTTGATTGCCCAGTATGCTCTGTGCTCTATCTCGACAGGTAAATGGCATGTTTTCCCGTAAATCAGTCGATAAGGAGACATTCCCAATGGAGTTTTGAACGCTGTCCTGTAGGCCCATAACGCATCATTAAGGTGTAAAGACCAATCTTTCCGAGTTGGCTTAACCATCTTTTCAAGAATGTTCTTGACTTCCCTGTTGGATATTTCAGCTTGTCCATTGGTCTGAGGGTGATATGCTGTTGCAATCCTATGCTTGACACCATACTTTTTCAAGGCAGCAACTACAACCCTATTGTCAAAATGCCTCCCTTCATCACTGATGATCGCCTTAGGGATTCCGAATCTGGAAAAAATATTTTTATGTAAAAACCTTTGAACCGTCTTGGCATCATTCTTTTGAGTGGCGATTGCTTCAACCCACTTGGACACATAATCTACTGCTAGGAAGATGTATAAATTCCCACATGAAGATGGAAGGGTCCCATAAAATCGATCCCCCAAACGTCGAAGATCTCGACCTCAAAAATGTTCTGCAGCGGCATCTCGTGTCTCCTTGAGATGTTCCCCGTCCGTTGACACTTGTCACAGTTCTTGTAGAATATTTGAGCATCTTTATATAGTGACAGCAAATAGAATCCGGACTGTAAAACCTTGGCAGCAGTTTTGTTGCCTCCTAAGTGTCCTCCATACTATGAAGCATGACAGTGATGAAGTATATCTTCATGTTCATCCTGTGGTACGCATCTCCTTATAACCTGATCTGCACAGATTTTGAAAAGAAGAGGTTCGTCCCAGTAATAATGCTTAACATCATTTTGGAACCTCTTCCTGGCTTGATAATTAAGGTCAGGAGGAATTATTCCGCTAAGTAAAAAATTAACGAAATCAGCATACCAGGGGAGTTCAGAAGACTTACCTGTCGCCATGGCTGTTACGGCAGTGATTGTGGCAGCAAATAGCTGCTCATCAGGGAAGGTCTCTAATATGTTTGTCTCATCTGTCGGTAGACTCTTTCCCTTCTCCAACCTTGACAAGTGATCTGCCACTTGATTCTCTGTCCCCTTTTTGTCCTTGATTTCAAGGTCGAATTCTTGCAGTAGCAGAATCCAACGTATCAGTCGATGCTTTGCATCCTTTTTCGTGAACAGATATTTCAATGCAGAGTGGTCTGTGTGCACTATGACCTTCGTTCCAAGTATATAAGAACGAAACTTGTCAATGGAGAATACCACAGCTAATAATTCCTTTTTTGTGGTGGTGTAGTTCACTTGGGCGTCGTTCAGTGTTTTGCTGGCATAGTATATGACATGAAAAAGTTTGTCTCTCCGCTGCCCAAGTGCTGCTCCGACAGCATAGTCACTAGCATCACACATGATTTCAAACGGCAGTGTCCAATCTGGTGGATGTACTATTGGGGCTGTTACCAGCTTTCCGTTCAAAACCTTGAATGCCTCAGTACATTCAGTGTTAAAGTCAAAGGGTCGGTTCTGCTCCAGAAGATGGCATAGGGGCTTGGTGATTTTTGAAAAGTTCGCAATGAATCTCCTATAAAAACCAGTATGTCCTAAGAAACTTCTGATTCCCTTGACTGTGGTGGGTGGCGACAGCTTTTCGATCACTTTTATTTTGGCTCTGTCGACTTCTATGCCACAGCAGCTAATCTTATGGCCAAGGACTATCCCTTCATCCACCATGAAGTGACATTTTTCCCAGTTCAAGACCAAGTTTGCTTTTTCACATCTTTCGAGCACCTTCTGTAGGTTGCCTAGGCAGCTTTCAAAGTTGTCTCCGAAGACTGAAAATTCATCCATAAAGATCTCTAGGAAATCCTCCACCATATCGGAGAATATTGCCATCATGCACCTTTGAAAGGTGGCTGGTGCATTGCATAGTCCAAAAGGCATTCTCCTAAAAGCATAAGTTCCGTAAGGGTATATGAACGTCGTCTTTTCTTGATCTTCCGGTGCGATAGCTATTTGATTGTAACCTGAATAACCATCAAGAAAACAATAGTAAGGTTTACCTGCTAATCTATCAAGCATTTGATCAATAAAGGGTAAAGGAAAGTGGTCCTTTCGGGTAGCTTTGTTAAGCTTCCGATAGTCCATACAAACCCTCCAACCGGTCACAGTCCTGGTTGGGATTAGCTCATTGTTTTCGTTGGTTACTACGGTCATTCCTCCTTTCTTTGGCACGCACTGCACCAGGCTCACCCATTTGCTGTCCGAGATGGCGTAGATTATTCCAGCATCTAACCATTTGATTATCTCCTTTCGCACCACCTCTTTCATAGCATGGTTCAGACGCCTTTGTGCATCAATAGTCGGCTTATGATCATCCTCTAAAAGAATTTTATGCATACATAATGCCGGACTAATGCCTTGAATATCAGCTATCGTCCATCCAATAGCCCTTTTGTGCTGCTGCAGCATCCCTATTAACTATTGTTCATATTCCTGCATCAACTTGGAAGAGATGATTACAGGCAACGTATCATTTAAACCAAGAAAAGCATATTTTAGCTGCCCTGGCAGGGGCTTAAGATCTAAAACATGGGGCTCAACAGTTGATGGCTTTTGGATTACATGATTATCTGAGGTATAGTTCAGAGGCTCGAATAACTTACCTGGACGATTGCCTATCCAGTTTACCTCCTCCTGATCTTCAGTATCAAATGTATCATATTCTGAGGAGTTTCTTTCATCGGTGCTGTCGTGGCAGTCTTCTAAGTGGCTGCCGAGGCAGTGACCAATTTTGATGTCGTGGCAGCCCGACCTGATGCAGGGTTGGTCAAGGGTAACTTTAGTGATACCTTGCATTCTTCTTCTGCATCAGCATGCTTCATTGCTTGGAGAACATTCAACTTTATTTCTTGATCGTTCACTCTCATGGTGAGTTCTCCTTTTTCCACATCAATTAGTGATCTTCTCGTGGCTAAGAAGGGTCGCCCCAGGATGATTGGTGCGTTTTCATCTGCTTCACAATCTAAGACAAGAAAGTCAGCAGGAAAAATAAACTTATCCACCCTTACCAGAATATCTTCAATTTTTCCTTCTGGATGAACGTAAGAGCGGTCTGCCAGCTGCAGAATTACTGTTGTGGGCCGAGCTTTCCCAATACCTAATTTCTGAAAAATAGATTTGGGCATTAAATTTATACTAGCACCAAGATCACAAAGTGTCTTACCCACATATTTGTCGCTGATTACGCATGGTATGATGAAGCTCCCATGATCCTTCTTCTTCTGGGTGGATGCTTGTGCAGAATACTCATGCATCCTTCTGTCATCATAACCGTTTCAAATTCCCCAAGTCTATATTTCTTTGACATGGCATCCTTGAGAAATTTGGCATAAACGGGCATCTCCCTAACGGCATCTAACAGTGGAATGTTGATGTGAACCTGCTTAAAAATATCATAAATCTTTTTAAGCTGTGATTCTTGTTTCAATTTCTGTAACCGTTGAGGAAAAGGAGGTGGGGGACGATAATCAGCAATGCGTCCTTCCCACTGTATACGGATCTGAGGAGGTTTAGGTTCATCATTTTTCTCATCTGTCTCTTCTGCTGTCGTGACAGGCTCATCAGCAGTAGGCTGTTTATTACCTGTCGGGGCAGCTTCCACGACATGTGACTCCAAGGCTGGTTTCTTTATTGTTTCAGCTTCCTTTTCAGGCCCTGGTAGTTTCTTCCCACTCCTAGTAGTGATGGCTTTGCACTGCTCATGTGTGGGTTGTCTAGCGTTTTTAGTATCGCTAGGAAATCCTCCATTCTGCCTTGGTTTAATAAGCTGGGAAACCTGACCCATCTGTGTCTCCAACGATTTCAGAGTAGCTTCATGATTGGTCATCTGCATCTCTGTTTTATCCATGAATGTTTCCGTCTTCGTGACAAAGTGATTCATGTTCTCAATGTAAGTTCCTGTTTAAGACATAAACGTTGCCAGAGTCTGTTTCAGTATACTATTTGTGGCAGCTGGTGGCTGTTGCTGCTGCTGCTGCGGTTGCTGCCGAGTCAGCAATCTAGGTCCTCCCTGGTTCTGATTATTTTGTGCTTGAGGATTCAGAGCATTGTTAGGATTGCTCCAAGAGAACTTGGGATCCTTTCGCCAGTTGGGATTGTAGTTGTTGGAGTTGTAATTCTGCTTATTGTAGTTTCCAACATACTTCTCCTCTTCTAACTGTATTGGACATTCCTCCAAACTGTGATTTCCTTCACAAATTTCGCATACCTCTTCAGTAGCGTATACAGGCTGTGAATCATCGTTCAAGAGCTTTTTCATTGCCTTAGTGAGATATGCCACCTGTGATTTCAATGTGTTGTCGGCCTCATAATCCTTAACAGCTAGAACCCGTTTACCCCCTCTTCTTGCTGTCGGAAACTGCTCCTCATTCTTCGCCAGATTTTTCAATACTGCCATTACCCCATCTGGGTCTTTGTCCAGCAGTAATCCGTTTGCTGCTGAATCAATTCGAATACGAGTTTGTAAATTGACAGCATTATAAAATTTTGTTACCTGGTTCCAAACGGGGAATCCATGCATTGGGCAGTTCCTTAGAAGAGTGGTAAATCTGTCCTAGGCCTCGTGCATTGGCTCGTCATCTTCCTGTTGAAAAGTAGCAATTTCGTTACGTAATCGCTCAGATAAGTGTGAAGGATTAAAACGAGATAAGAATTCACGAGTCAAATCTGCCCAAGTTCTAATTGAACCCGGCATAAGTTTATTCCACCAAGTCTTTGCCCTGTCCCTCAATGAATGAGGAAATAACCGAAGCCTCAGTATCTCCGGATTAACTCCTGGTAGTCTAAACGAACCACAGATTTCCTAGAACATTTTCAGATGCTCCTTAGCATCCTCTGTAGCAGCACCACTAAATTGATCGGTGTTGTTGATCATGCTGAACATAACAGGTTTCAGCTCAAAGTTGTCAACATCTACATCCGGCATGGTGGTTTCTAGTTCTACATGATCATTCAACATGTAGTCTCGGCATGACCGGTGTGCGGCAGCGACAGGAGGGTCGGCGACAAGAGGGTTGACGATAGGTGGTATGATCCCTCCATCTCCGACAGGATTGTTATTATCCTGGGGATTCCCTTGGTTGTTCATTGCCTCTAACTGTTCTTCAAGGTATTCGTTTCTGGCTAGTACGTGGCGAAGTCGGTTCCTAAGATTGTACGAACGTTCTATTTCAGGATCTAATGGATACTCAGGTTCCTCTCCTCGTCTCAATCAGCGCATAAACAAGAAACCTTGTGAAAAGCACAATTTGAACGAACCAAGATAAAATAGAAAAATAAAAAGAATGCAGTAAAAAGTAGGGTAAAGTTATGTTGCCAGTCCCCGGCAACGGCGCCAAAAACTTGTTGCGTGTAAAAGTGTCTATCGCAATGTAGTGCAAGTGTACACGACGCAAGTAGTAAAGTGATACTGAAGTATTGGATATCGTCTCCACAGGGACTGGGCTAATAGCTTCACCTTGAATTACTGCACGAGAGTAAAAAGAATGGTTTAAGATGTTGTCACGAAAATAATAAAGAATAATGGAAAATAGAAGTAAAGTAATCAAGATAGAGAGAATGGGCCGGTATTGAATTGCTCAGTAGTGTAGGTATTGCTAAGTCTAGGAAAATCTGCTCTGTCGTCGTCCCCGTCGCGGCAGCGCTCCGTTGTTTGTCGCGGCAGCGATCACACAACTCTGTACTTCAAGCTTGGCAAGAATCCCTGCTATGCCTTGGCCTATCCCTAGGTCCAAGTCTGTCGATGAACACGTCTTTGATAATATCTCCCGGCGTGAATCGAAGGATGAACACCGATGTTGTTGAATTCTTCTTTAGCCACTTAACCTCGTCCTATCCCTAGGTCCGAGATAGTTCAACTATAAACTAGAGAACTCGCACTTATTCCTTTCGTATACTTAACTCTCCCGATATTAAGTAAATAGATAACCTCGCAATGCTCTCCCGATACTCTTGCAAGATGTTAATAACCAGAATAAGAGAACTTGAAGTTTATTTTATTGAATAGAAAATTCCTAAAACAAAAGCAACCCTTGCAACTACTTTACAAATCAACCCGTGGCCCTAGGGTGAATTTAGAACATGTTGAGAAGGTGAAAACGGCTAGGGTTTTGGGAAGAAGGTTAGAGATAGGTGATATCCTCTCCTAGGTCGAATTACATGCCTTTATATAGGCTTTGGGTCCAAGTTTTCTAATATGGAAAGAATACAAGTTTAAATTGAAGTACAACTCTAATAAAGACTAAATCTTCAGAGAATATAGCTTTAACTCGTCCTTCCTTCTTGCTTGGAATTTCTCTCCTTGAACTTTGGGCTTGGCCTTCATTCTGATCTAGGGCTTGGAAAAATATAGTGGTATTCCACGACAGACGGGCTTAATTTTCTCTTTTTGTCGAGACCCACTTTGCTTCTTCTCCTCAAAACTGTTGTCGTCCTTTGCTGTCACGGCGGCGACCATGGCAGCATCGTCCTCCTTGACTGCTCATCCAGTTCCAACTTTTTTGCTTCACTGCCCAGGGCCTGCCTCTCCATTTGCTATAGCAGCAACCTGCAAAAGCAACCAATTTTAGTAGAAACTGTGTCATTTAATATATTTGTGATGTCTAACTGTAATCTAGCCTAAATGCAATGAATTATGCTTGAATGCAGCAGAAATATGGGTTAAATAGGGGGTAAATAATAGAACTTTTACACACTCAACACAAACCACCAATCATCATTGATTAACATCAAAAATCTTCATATTATCATCCTTATACCCCCAACATTCATAAAACCACCACAATTCCACAAAAACCCAAATCTAGCAACCTAAATAATTAGAGATTCACATAGTTCCGGGATTACAAGTTTTAAAACCTTTATCTTAACATTATCAAACTTTAAAATCATGATTAAAATCAATCATAAACCCTTCGAAACAAATCCAATCCGAAAAGCATGTAAATCCATCAATTAAATCTTGATTTCATAATTTCCTCCAATTAAATCACAAAACCTTAATAGAAACAACATTTAAAGAGTCAAGAATTTGGGAATTTCAGTAAAGAACCTTTCATTAGAGGAGATGAATGAACCTTACCTCCAATGATTGAGTTTCCCCTTAATTGGTTGTTTTCTCTTGAGAAACAATGAGATTTAATAAGAGATTTAGAAATATAATTGAAGAATCATTTAGGAAATAAAATATTAAGAAGGGTCAACTACTGCAGGGGTCACTTTCGTTTCCCGTTTGTACAGATTTAGTCACCACTTTTGAAAAGTGCCAATAAGTGGTCATCTACGTTTTCGATGTGTAAAGACTTGGTCACTCCGACGTTATAGTCTGTTAATCTCCTAACGGATTGTTGATGTGGCGGAATTAATTAAATGGCAATATCCACGTGTATTCCCACGTGGATAATAAGTTGAAGTGTGGGGCGATTTTCTTTCGATGCAGTTCACGGCGAATAGCACGACTAATGGCTTTGACAGCTTCATCCTGACCAATGACTCGTTTATGAAGAGTCTCTTCCATTTTAAGCAAACGGTCAGATTCATCGGTTGATACTTTCTCAACCGTTGTGCAGCAGAAACTAAGGACTCATCCGTGTAACGAAGCTTGTGGTGAATCTCGTAACGCTCCCGCAAACCTTTCAAAAT
This sequence comes from Hibiscus tridactylites, assembly GCA_958450335.1. Taxonomy (NCBI): domain Eukaryota; kingdom Viridiplantae; phylum Streptophyta; class Magnoliopsida; order Malvales; family Malvaceae; genus Hibiscus; species Hibiscus tridactylites. The sequence continues at coordinate 23,542,935 of OY288281.1, forward strand.
ATGTATAGTTTCATCCACAGTTGGTTCGGGAACTTTGACTGGCTGGAAACGTCTTTCCAGAGCTGGGTCTTTCTCAATATGCTTCCGATATTCATCAAGTGTTGTAGCTCCAATACACTGCAATTCACCTCTTGCAAGAGCAGGCTTCAAGATATTGGCTGCACCAATTGCACCTTCCGCTGCTCCTGCTCCAATCAAAGTGTGAACCTCATCAATAAACAATATTATCTCATCACTTTGCTTGATTTCCTCCATTAGCTTCTTCAATCTCTCCTCAAACTCTCCACGATATTTTGTTCCAGCAACAAGAAGACCCATATCAAGAGTTATAACCTTCTTGCCCTCAATTGTCTCAGGAACATCACCACTAGCAATTCGTTGGGCAAGGCCTTCGGCAATAGCAGTTTTCCCAACACCAGGTTCTCCAATAAGACACGGGTTGTTTTTGGTCCTTCTACCCAATATTTGGACAACACGTTCAATTTGATCATGCCTTCCAACAACAGGATCTAATTTACCCTCTTCAGCTAACTTGGTTAAATTGGTTCCATATTCCTCAATCGTTGGCATTTTCGTGTTTCCAGATGATCCTCCAGTAACAACACTAACTTCGTTGCCCTCACCAACCATGCGAATAACCTGTGTGCGGATATTACTTGGGTCAGCACCTAAATTCTCAAGAACACGGGCTGCAACACCTTCACCTTCACGAAGCAAACCAAGAAGAAGATGCTCGGATCAAATATAGTTATGACCAAGTTGGTGAGCTTCTTCCAACGAGAGTTCCAAAACACGTTTGGCATGAGGAGTAAATGGAATCTCCACAGCAACAAAACCACTGCCCCTTCCAATTATCTTCTCGACTTCTACACGAGCATCTTTCAGATTGATTCCCATGGATTTTAGAACTTTTGCAGCAATGCCAGTACCTTCACCAATAAGGCCCAACAAAATTTGCTCGGTACCAACAAAATTATGACCAAGTCGTCTGGCTTCCTCTTGAGCAAGCATGATTACTTAATTGCTTTCTCAGTGAACCGCTCAAACATGGCTTTAGGTACACATCGACTTCCTCTACCACGTCGAGAAGATATTGAAATTGCAACCTTAGAATGGAAATCTTGGCCGACTCTGACCTTACTATCTAAAGAAGTTGAACCACGCAACCCAGCAAAGCTGCCTATCGTCAATCCAGGTGTTCTTAAACTGCACATCATTTTAGCAGACCTTTTCAATTTTCCAAATTGTTTGGACGGACCATGACTTCGACTAGTAACTAGAGCAGGAACAACAGCCGACTGAGCCAAGAGTTTAGCCATCTCTTCTACTAAGCTATCCAAAAGATCCGACGAAGACGACAAGAAAAAGGCTGAAATTGAAGAGAAAAGAAACCCTTTTTCCCCTTTAAATCTACTGAAATGGTCGGCCACATCAGCAACCTTCCAACGTTATTATCCACGTGGGAATACACGTGGATATTGCCATTTAATTAATTCTGCCACATCAGCAATCTGTTAGGGGATTAACGGACTATAACGTCGGAGTGACCAAGTCTTTACACATCGAAAACGTAGATGACCACTTATTGGCACTTTTCAAAAGTGATGACTAAATCTGTACAAACGGGAAACGAAAGTGACCCCTGCAGTAGTTTACCCTATTAAGAAAAACAAGATCATTACCTAGAAATATCTGATGAAAAAGAGTTATTTGGCTGAAAGGATTTTGAGAGAAAATATGAGAGAATAAAAGTTACGTCAAATTCTCATTTTATGAAATAACCAACTTATTAACTAATTCTTCTTATATTTCCTTAATTAAAATACATTTTAAAATAAGCCTCATTAAGGGAAAACTCAGATTTAACCAATTGGTCAAAATCTCCTTAAAGATTCAAAGTTTTGACTCTTTACAAAACAATCTGTTAGGCTTGATAGGCTCGATTTCCTTCAATCGTTATGGATTACCAAGTGGTGGAGAAGTTGGATATTTGGGTGATTGAGGTGTGGAAGCCAAAAGATAAAAGACACGATAATTTAGAGTGGTTCGGCCTTCTAACAAGCCACTACATCCACTACCTTAGCCTCCCACTAAGGATTTCACAACCAATTCACTAATTGATTCGTCCCCGTTTCTAGGCTTAGGAGGAAACCCTTACAACGATCAAAGCTTTCTAGCTCAAAGCTTGATCAAACCCTACAAGAGATAAAGAAAAGCAAACTAAAATCCCTCTTACAAGGCTGATGTTTACAACTCTAAGCACTCACCCAACCATAAAAACTTGAGCAAATTTGACAATTTAGGCTCACAAGTGTTGTATATACAAAGAATGAATAATTTAAGCCCTAAGACAAATTTTTCATCATATGGTTGTTGACAATTGAAGCATTAGTCTTCCCTTGATGCTTGGAGGTCCCTTTTATACTTCCAATTGAGTTTGTAACCGTTAAGAATCGTTGGGGTTGAATAGGAGCCGTTGGAGACTTTATTTCCCACCATAAATATAGTTCTGCAACTGCCCGTATCAAAATGGTACCTACCTGTTTCGAAACATGACTAAAACAGAAAAAGCCATTACGCGCATTGAAGAGGCCGTATCGAAACACCTTGGGTCTTATCGGAACGCCCGTATCAAAATGCCTAGTGTCTTATTGAAACATCCTACAATTTAAATAGTCATTGGGAAATAGCTGCTGGGGTTATAGTTGTTGGGGTGTATGCTACGTAAGCGTATCAAAACACCAAATGGTGTTTCAAAACAACACCTATTCGTATCGAAACATGTGAGCCCTGTATCGAAACGAGTTCTGGCAGTTTCAAAATCTATCGATACAGATTATGCCTGTATCGAAATGGGTACATTAAAAACACTGGTTCGGATACATCTTCAAACTTGTTTTCAAGCTGTTTTTGACTTAGAGGGTATTTTAAATTCTTTTCAATTAAGTCCAAAACATTTTTCAATTATTATATCAAAACATATATTTCTACAATCTCCCCCTTTTTGATACAATAAAACCAACTTGAAAAATTGTTTGAGATTCTCCCCCTTAGTATTTTAAATTTTGAATAAGAGATTTTAAAAGTTGAATGAAGTTAAAGCTCCCCCTTATTCTCTTGAAAAATCAATTTTTCAAACCATTTCTCCCCCTTTTCTTATATAAAAAAGAGTTTAAAAGACATTAGGCTCAAAATAACATAGGAGGTTTAAAAAATTTGACACAATTAAAAACTTTTGGTTTTAAAATTGGCGCCTCCTTACTCAAAGCATCAAATATTGTAAGTCCAATAATATGATAATCTAGTTGTAAAGAAAAAATGATCTAATTAAAACAAAAACAACTAGAAATTTTACCAACACCTTAACTTCAAAGAAGGATGTGAAGCCTTCCTTCTTCAAGTGTTCTTCCTTGTGTGTATGGAGCTCCCCTAAAATTTGGACTTGTTGATCACTCTCCATCACATCTAACGTAAGACAATCAAGTAATTTTTGGTATCCAAATTGCTTTGGATCCATAGACATTAGTGGCACAAAATTTAGTCCCCTTAGGAATCCATTTTTCAATTTCGTCCTTTTTAGTTGAAGTGGTTAGTCCTTTTGGGACCCAAACACTTTTAAAACATTTTCCATTTACAAATCTAGGGGCACTAGATTGTCTAACATAAAAGTTTGATTTTCCAAAACTATTTTTCTTTTCAAGCTCTTTGGAAATCAAATCTTTTTCCTCTTGAAGTTTATGAAGCAAATTTTGTAAATCAACACATTTTTGCTCAAACTCATTGAGTTTTGCTTCAAGTTCAATTTTGGTTTTAGAAATTAAATCATTTTGAATTTTCAAATTTGAAACAATTTTCTTGTTTTTCAAAATGTGATTTTTAAACTCCAAAACCAAATCATCATAGGCATCTTGTATTTCATCAAAAGAATATGAACATGAGGTAGATGAATTAGAAGTTACCCTTGAATCTTCTTCGAATACCATAAGGCAAAGGTTGGCTTGTTCATCGTCGATGGAGTCTTCATCACTCCATGTAGCCACATATGCTTTTTTCTTATGGCTTGAAGTGCTTGCCCTCTTCTTCTTCTTCATAGATTCATGTTCGATTTCTTTCATTGCTTTCTTCATGAATGGGGCACACTTCTTGAAGAGATGAATTGTCTCTTCTTCTTCATCCTCCTCCTTGCTTGTATCAACAAGGTTGCACTTGGAGGATTTGAGAGCAACGACATTGACATCAATGTCTTGCTTCTTGATCTTTTTTTCCTTCTCCTTCTTCAAAGGTAGATACATCATCTCATGGGTAAGAAGAGATCCGATTAGCTCATCAAGCTTGAGCTTCTTCAAGTCTTTGGCTTCAATGATGGTTGTCTTCTTTGAATTCCATGGTTTGGGAAGTGAATAGATCACCTTCCGAATGAGTTTGTCTTCCAAAATCTCCTCTCCAAAACCTTTGAGTTGATTGACGATTGTGGAGAATCAGTTGAACATCTTTTTGATTTCTTCATCCGGGTCCATCTTGAAGTTCTTATACTCTAAGTTGAGAAGACCGATCTTGGTCACCTTTACTTCGTTGGTTCCCTCGTATGTGACTTCAAGCTTATCCCAAACTTCCTTGGCATCTTCACAAGAAGACATATTCTCATAGATGTTAGGGCTAAATGCACAAAAGAAAATGTGCAAAGCCTTGCAATTTAGCTTCATCTTCTTGTGATCATCTGCACTCCATTCTACCTTACTTCGTTGTGGCACGAACGAACCATCTTCAACTATGTCACAAAGCTTGTAATCCTTGGATTTGATGATAAACATCATTCTTGTCTTCCAATAGGCATAGTTGGTTCCGTCGAAGAGTGGTGGTTTGTCGATGGATTATGCCATTTGCCCGTTGATTGAATATTGTATTGAGATTTCTAGATCGCCTCAATAGGATGTTAATCCTCTTCAATTGAGCCTCGCTCTAATACTAATGTTAGGCTCGATTTTCTTCAATCGTTATGGATTGCCAAGTGGTGGAGAAGTTGGATATTTGGGTGATTGAAGTGTGAAAGCTAAAAGATAAAAGACACAATAATTTAGAGTGGTTCGGCCTTCAAACAAGCACCTACATCCACTACCTTAGCTTCCCACTAAGGATTTCACAACCAATTCACTAATTGATTTGTCCCCTTTTATAGGCTTAAGAGGAAACCCTTACAACGATCAAAGCTTTCTAGCTCAAAGCTTGATCAAACCCTACAAGAGATAAAGAAAAGCAAACTAAAATCCCTCTTACAAGGTTGATGTTTGCAACTCTAAGCACTCACTCAATCCTAAACACTTGAGAAAATTTGACAATTTAGGCTCACAAGTGTTGTCTATACAAAGAATGAATAATTTAAGCCCTAAGACAAATTTTTCATCATATGGTTGTTGACAATTGAAGCATTAGTCTTCCCTTGATGCTTGAAGGTCTCTTTTATACTTCCAATTGAGTTTGTAGCCGTTAAGGACTATTGGGGTTGAATAGGAGCCGTTAGAGACTTTATTTCCCACCATAAATGCAGTTCTACAACTGCCCGTATCAAAACGGTACCTACATGTTTCGAAAAATGACTAAAACAGAAAGAGTTGTTATGCGCATTGAAGAGGCCATATCGAAACACCTTGGGTTGTATCGGAACCCCCGTATCAAAATTCTTAGTTTCATATCGAAACAGCCTACAATTCAAATAGTTGTTGGGAAATAGTCATTGGGGTTATAGCCATTGGGGTGTATGCCACGTAAGCGTATCGAAACACCAAATGGTGTTTTGAAACAACACCTATCCGTATCGAAACAGGTGAGCTCTGTATCGAAACATGTGAGCCCTGTGTCGAAACAGGTTCTGGCAGTTTCAAAACGTATCGATACAAATTATGCCTGTATCGAAACGGGTACATTAAAAACATTTGTTTGACTACTTAAAAACGTTTCAAACATTCCCAAAACCTTTTGAAGCATCCTCAAACTTGTTTTCAAGTTGTTTTTGACATAGAGAGTTTTTTAAATTCTTTTTAATTAAGTCCAAAATATTTTTCAATTATTATATCAAAACATATATTTCTACACAGTCACTAAAACTAGTTTTTAAACTTTACATTTTGGTCACTAGTCCAAAATGTCACATTTCTAAAATTCATGTTCCAAAATTAATTTCACCAAAACCTTTTATATATTTAAAAAGGATTTTAGATGATTTTCCCATATTTTTATCACCTTCCCAAATATGTTTCCCCTGAACTCATCCTGAAACTTACCTAAATCTCTAATCTCAGTCCAACAAACCCTAAAACCATCACAAAAACCTCTAGGCCCAAAACCGGGGCGTTTCATAAACATACTCTTTATACGCTTGTCTTGGAATCATTCCTTGCCACGAACCACAACCCTGCACTTTCTTAACTTACTGCATTGACGAAAGAAAATAGAGCATAAGCATATAATGCCTAGTGAGTGCGCTCAAAAAGTAAAACACCAATGCATTTTCAAAATCAAAACCTATATTAGAAACTCGTATTAAAGCAATTCCAACTCATCATTCTCAAATCATTTAAACAAAACATGCTTGTTTGAAACATATGCATCATGCTTTCATTCATGCTTTCCATCATATACTTATATATTGGCAACAACGTGACTAATCAAAATCGTCAACATTTAATCATAAATCTCATCGGATACTCAAATTACGGTGGTGATAGTCTTTCAATCACCTTTTAACGGTGGTAATAGTCTTTCAATTGCCTTTTTAAGGGTGGTAGTAGTCTTTCAATTACCTTTTTAAGGGTGGTGGTAGTCTTTCAATTACCTTTTCATGCCTCCAACCCCAGATAATGTCTTTCAATTATCTCAAAGTCAGGGATACCATCAGCCCGAAAAATGTCTTTCAATTTCCTCAAAGCCGCAGAACAAACGATCGATTAGGCTCTTAGCCCTTTACAATTTATAGTGCACTTTTAATCATATACCATGCTGTTGGGTTATTGGGTGCTCGATTTCCTTCAACCGATGTGTTTGCCAAGTTCAGAAAAGATTGGATTTTTGGGTGATTTGGTGGAAGCTAAAAATAAGATATAAACACAAAGATTTAGAGTGGTACGGCTTTCTAACCCAAAGCCTACATCCACTACCTTAGCTTCCCACTAAGGATTTCCAAACAAATTCTCTAAAAATTTCATCCCCTTTTCTCGACTTAAGAGGAAACCGTTACACCGATCAAGCTTTCTACTCAAAGCTTGATCAAACACTCTCTTACACAAGAAAGACTTAGAAAACTAGAAATCCCTCTAGAAGGTATATTTTTGCACAATTAAAGCTCTCACCCAAAACCTAAACACTTGAGCAAATTTGACAATTAGGCTCACAAGTTTTGTCTATACAAGAAATTGAACAATAAAGCCCTAAGACAATTTTCTTATCATATTGTTGTTGACAATTGAAGCATTAGCCTTCTCTTGATGCTTGGAGGTCCCTTTTATACTTTTAAATGAGTTTGTAGCCGTTGGGGTTGTTTTAGAGCCGTTGGAGACTTTATTTCCCACCATAAATATTGTTCTGCAGACGAGTGTTTCGAAACACTCGACCCCGTTTCGAAACTCCCTTCTTCAGAACTAGTCGTTGAAGTCTGATGCAGCAGGCCGTATAGAAACGCCTATGGTCGTTTCGAAACCTTTCTAGCCGCATCTAAACGATTACAACCCGTTTCAGTATGATTGATAGTAGGGCTGCAAATTAAATTACCGTTAGGAAATTAGCCATTGAGGATTTGACCGTTAAGGAAAATAGCCGTATCGAAACGGTGAAGCCCATATCGAATCGCGGTGTAAAACCCTCACCCAAATTGAAGCTCGTTTCGAAACAAACAAGGTTGTATCGAAACGTTTTGTTTCTGTAAATGGTTGTTTCAAAACGCATAGGGGTGTTTCGAAACACCTAGGTGATTTTGTAAAGTTTGGCTTTATAAAACACTTCAAAACCTCTTTAAAAAATCCTAAAACATATTTTTAAGTTGTTTGGACTTAAAAGCACTTTTGAAATCTTTTCAATTTAGTCCAAAACTATTTTTCAATTATTATATCAAAACATTACCTCTTCAATCTCCCCTTTTTGATATAATAAAACCAATCTTGAAAAATTGTTTGGGATTCTCCCCCTTCAAGTTTAAAAATTTGAATAGGAGATTTCAAAATAGATAAGTAATTAAAGCTCCCCCTTATTCATTTTAAAATGCAATTTTTCAAACCATTTCTCCCTCTTTTTGTTATATCAAAAAGACTTCAAATAACTTTAAGTTCAAAATAACTTAGGAGGTTAAAAATGACAAAAATAAGAATTTTGGTTTTAAATTGGCTCCCCCTTAATTAAAGCATCACCAAAGAATGTTAGTTCGACATATATGATTAAACTAGTTGACTGAAAAGAAATAAAAATAAATAAAAAGAATTCAACTAATTTTACCAACACTTGAATCTAAGGGAGGATGTGAAGCATTCCTCTTCAAGTGTCTTTCTTTGTGTGCATGGAGCTCCCCCTCATTGATTGGACTTGTTGAACACCTCCATCACACCTAATCAAGACAATCATACAAATTTTTGTATCCAAATTGCTTTGGATCCATAAACGTTAGTTACACAAAATTTAGTCCCCTTAGGAATCCATTTTTCAATTTCATCCTTTTATGTGAAGTGGTTAGTTCTTTTGGAACCCAAACACTTCTAAAACATTTTCCATTTGAAAATCTAGGGGCACTAGATTGTCTTTGGTAAAATTTTGATATTCCAAAATCATTTTTCTTTTCTAGTTCCTTGGAAATCAAAATATTTTCTTTCTTAAGATCATCAACTTCTTTTTTATGATATTTTTCTATTGTTTGAAGCAAGTTTTGTAAACTAGAAACTTGTTGCTCAAAATCCTTCAATTTTGCTTCAAACTCAAAATTGGTTTTCAAAAGCAAATCATTTTTCGTTTTTCAACTTTGAAATCAACTTTTTGTTTTTTGAAAATGAAGCCTTGAATTCGAAAACCAATTCATCATAGGCTTCTTGTAACTCATCAAAAGTATAAGAATTTGAAATGGATGAGTTAGAAGTTACCTCCCCCTTATTGAGGGCCATCAAGCATAGGTGGGCTACCTCCTCATCGGTCGAGTCTTCATCACTCCATGTGGCCACATATGCTTGCTTTGAAGATGATCCCTTCTTGTTGGACTTGTGGGATTCCTTCATCTTCTTCTTCGATCATGATAAGATCTTTCCATTTCATTCTTCATGAACCGGGTGAATTTCTTGAAAAGATAGGCCATCTCTTCGTCTTCATTTTCCTCCTCACTTGATTCAACATGTCGGCATTTGGAGGATTTAAGAGCAACACACTCCCGTTGATGCCTAGCTCTTTGACTTTCTTCTCCCACATCTTCTTTATCTCTTCCTTTTTCTTCTCCTTTTCTCTTCCTTTCTTCATGATTTCGTGTGTGAGGAGAGATCTTATGAGTTCATCAAGCTTTAAGGATTTGAGATCTTTAGCTTCGATGATGGTCGTCTTCTTTGAGTCCCAAGACTCAGGAAGAGAGTAGATGAGTTTACGAACAAGTTTGTCTTCCAGAATGATTTCTCCATAACTCTTGAGTCCATTTGTGATGGTGGAGAATCGATGGAACATCTTCTCAATATCCTCTCCCGGATCCATTTTGAAGTTTTCATACTCTAGGTTAAGAAGGCCGATCTTGGTCTCCTTTACTTCGTTAGTCCTCTCGTATGTAACTTCGAGCTTGTCCCAAACTTCCTTGGCACTCTCGCAAGAAGACATCTTCTCGTAGATGTTGAGGCTAAGTGCACAAAAGATGAAGTGCAAAGCTTTGCAATTTAGTTCCATCTTCTTACGGTCGTCGGCACTCCACTCCGCTTTGCTTTCTTTTTTGTACGAAGGGGCCATCTTCTATAATATCACAAAGCTTGTAGTCTTTGGATTTGACAAAGAACATCATCCTTGTCTTCCAATAAGCATAATTGGTCCCGTCGAAGAATGGTGGCTTGTCGATGGATTGCGTCATTCGATCAGTTGGTTGATATGTTGTATCGAGCTTCCCAGATCACCTCAATATGATGTTAATCCTCTTCGATTGAGCCAAGCTCTAATACCAATTGTTGGGTTTTTAGGTGCTCAGTTTCCTTCAATCGATGTGTTTGCCAAGTTCAGAGAAGATTGGATTTTTTGGTGATTTGGTAGAAGCTAAAAATAAGAGATAAACACAAGGATTTAGAGTGGTTCGACTTTCTAACCCAAAGCCTACATCCACTACCTTAGCTTCCCACTAAGGATTTCCAAACAAATTCACTAAAAATTTTGTCCCTTTTTCTCGGCTTAGGAGGAAACCGTTACACCGATCAAGCTTTCTAACTAAAGCTTGATCTAACACTCTCTTACACAAGAAAGACTTAGCAAACTAGAAATCCCTCTAGAAGGTATATGTTTGCACAATTAAAGCTCTCACCTAAAACCTAAACACTTGAGCAAATTTGACAATTAGGCTCACAAGTGTTGTCTATACAAGAAATTGAACAATAAAGCCCTAAGACAATTTTCTTATCATATTGTTGTTGATAATTGAAGCATTAGCCTTCTCTTGATGCTTGGAGGTCCCTTTTATACTTCCAAATGAGTTTGTAGACGTTGAGGAACGTTGGGGTTGTTTTGGAGCCGTTGAAGACTTTATTTCCCACCATAAATGTTGTTCTGCAGACGAGTGTTTCGAAACACTCGACCCCGTTTCGGAACTCCCTTCTTCAGAAATAGCCGTTGAAGTCTGATGCAGCATGCCGTATCAAAACGCCTATGGCCATTTCGAAACCCTTCTAGCCGTATCGAAACCATTACAACTCGTTTCGGTACGATTGACAGTTAGGCTGCAAATTAAATTATCGTTAGGAAAATAGTCGTTGGGGATTTGACCGTTGGGGAAAATAGCCTTATTACCCCTTTAACGCTACTGCAGGGATCAATTCCTCATTTTCTTTTAACACTCAGGCCACTGCCGCTTTTCCATTCACTTCCCCTTTTAAGCATATTATATATATAGCTTGGACGAATAATCTCGAAAATTAGGGGTTTTCTTTGAATTTGATTTTAAAAAGATTTAGAGTCACCACAGGTTACTTTGGTAGACCAGGCACCATAAAATAATACGAGATTATTTTAAAATTGGGGTTAGAAGTCGATTATGTGTGGGGAAGGATTATCACCCATAAACGCCCGATATCGGTACCTTTAATTTTGCATGGCGTTTTGGAAGAACAATTCGAGTTTAATTTAATCATTATTTATTAACTGGTTTTTGTTCAAAATGGAAATATTTTTTTATAATGAAATATATTTTTACTTCGAATATAAAATTAAAAACACCCATATACGCTCAGGGCATCACCTTTCATATTCCAAAAATATATTCCATTACTTTTGAGCACCATCCTTAATTAAACTTCAAACTTATATAAATTATTCTGCTACTAATTAATTATTCTAATTATTAAAGTTCTAATCATATTTAAGTCTTTATTTAATTAATCTAAATTACTTATTAATTTTCTAAGATTTTAATGAATATTGAATATTTTATTTAAGAGTTCGTATTGACTAACATTTCATTGAATATCATTCAAATTTGAACTCCAAATTTTCTCAATCAATGCTCATTAATTTTCTACAATTATCTACCTTATTCCAATTATTGAAAGACTAATTAAAAAACCTAAACTAAGGCTTTAATTAAAAAACTAGATACTTAAATTACCTAACGATATACTATATGCATTAATTGACCACATGACACATGTTGGAATTTAAATTGCAATTAAATAAAGTAATTAAATTAAAGAGAAGGGATAAATTGAACAAATTGAAAATGAATTTTTTATTTTTATTATTAATAGGGACCGAATTGAAAGAATTATAAAATTGGGGCAATAATCATAAAAATTCAGATAAAAGGGTGCGACCCTAAAGTTCGACTCGATTTAAGTTCGCGGGTCAGTCTAACCCGGCATTAAAATGGTGTCGTTCCATTTTGCTTATATAAGGCCCTCATCATGCCAAAAATTCTCTTTTCTCTTATTTCCCTTCTTTCTCCTCAGCCGAGCTTGCCCTCTCTTTTTAAACTATCTGCCCACAAACTTTTTATTTCCCGGAAAATTCATAAATAAGGATCAAAACACTAATGTTCATTGGTCTTCATCCTTGTTCTTCATGAAAATGAAAAACATGGATGAACACAACCAAAAACCAACACCTTCGTCGTATCAATCTATCTCAGCCCAACTTCGATCACCAACCATTTTTCGTCAGCTGTCGGGAGGTAATTTTTGACCGTCACAGGTGACCGCCAACCACCACTAATCATCCCTAACTTTTCTCAAGCTGCCTTGAGGTGATTTTCGACCGTCGTCCGTCGCCGCTTCGAAACCCTAAGAAACTTAAAAACCTTCATTTTTCGACCTAAACTAAAACCTTCCCGATCCAGCAGGAACTTTCCTCTTCCCTAGCCTAAAACCTAAAGCTACTTGTTTCCAGCTCGTTTTTAACTCCACCGTGACCCAATCCACTCATGTCAACTAGATAAGTCCTTATCTGAGTTTCAATTTGCTCTCTCTTTAGATTTGCTTTAATTTTTAAATTGTTTATGTTTTTTATATATATCATTTATGTATGTTTTCTTTTTTGCAGGAACTAAAAGAGAAGATGAAAATGTACCTCCTTAATATCAATTCCAACAATGATCTGCATTTCAACGACGTCTTGATATCGTCGAGCATTCATTCTCCACTGACGACTCAGTTCTGGCGACTGTTCTTTCTCCAATGGTTGTTCGGCTCTCAAAAAGTTAATTTCTCTCTCCCACTTTTAATTTTGTAATAATTTCTTTCCTTAATTTTCATTAAAAATCTGACAATTTCTCTCTTTCCTTTATATGTGGGTGGATCGTGACGTCATCTAGGGGTGGGCAAAAATACTCGACCCGAAAACTCGACGACACGAACTTAAAACTCGGGTAATTTCCGAAAAAAATTACTCGACCCGACAAATTTACCGGGACACGGGCCGGAAGTTTTCTCTTACCGGGTGCCGGACCCGACCCGATAAAAATTAATATATTTTTTTATATTTTTATTTTATGTTTTTTAATATTTTCACTCTAAAATTAAGTTTAAATCCCTACATTTTTTCTATGTTTGTATTATATTCTTTTAAGTTTTAAGTTTATTTTTTTTAAAATATTTTTGTGTTTAACATGTGATTTTTTTAATTTTAGAATTAAAAAAATAAAAAAAATAAGAACCGAATACTCAAATTTTACGGGTACCCAGATATAATGGGCCGAGACATTGGCCGCTTAATGAAGTACCCAGATGAATCGGGTACCTGATTTTCCGGATACCTGACAATGCCCACCCCTAACGTCATCCATGACGACACGAGAATGATGTCAGCAGTAACTGAATCTAAATAAGGCTTGGAAAAAACACAATTCTTGTGTTGTTAACGGACCAACGGCTAGGCGACACGTATCCCTATTTAGGCGAAAAAATGAATTTCATATTGATTTTAGTTTTATTGGGTTGGATATGGACTGTAAACAGTTGTAAATGGGATAAAAGGGATTGTTATCAAATGTAATTTGGGCTCTTAAAATCTGAATTGGGCCTTGGATTTCTATGTAATGGACATTTGGAATGGACTTTATTTATATAGACTATTATTATTGGGTTTATGTTATTTATTTACTTATTGATTTATTTATAATATATATATATATATATATATATATATATATATATATATATATATATATATAAAACCAAATGGAGCAGCAGACACAAATAAGGGAATCACTTAGGGTACGTTTGGTTCTAGGGAATAGAGTCCGTTTTCATTTTCATTTTCTTAAAAAATGGAAAACGTTGAAGAAAACGTGTTTGATTGTGAAAATAAAAAATGATTTTTAGAAAATGGAAACAAAAATAAGTGAAATCTTGAAAACATAAAAAAAAATGTTTTCATCGTTTTCATTGAAAATGTTTTAAGAAAATGGAAAATATAAAAACAAGGATTTTTAAATTTTAACCCGGGATCGAATCCTTCTAATGTCATTTTTTAAAATTTTAGTTTATTTTCATATTATTATTATTATTATTATTATTATTATTATTATTATTATTATTATTATTATTATTATTATTATAACTATATTTTATTTCAATTATTTAATAATTGTGTTTTTTTTTTCATTTTTATTTTGAAAATCTATATACTAAACACATTCTCACTATTTTCATTTATGAAAATAACTTTCCATCTTTATTAACCAAATATGTTTTATAACTTTTAAAAATTTAAAAATAAAAACTATTTTTTTTAAAATAAAAACAAAAAATAAAAATAAAAAATTTTTTCTATAATCAAACAGAACGTTAACTCCTCCAAGCCTTCGGCAGACCGCAATATATGCATAACAGGGCAATAGCGACCGCGCCACTCCCTGCCTTGGCCATTCAATTATTTCCCCTTTTTCAGCTTTAAAAAAATTCTTACAATATTTCATCGAATGATCAAATAATTCAATTAACCACACCACTTATCATCCTTTTTCAAGAACACAAATCTAAACTTATCCAATTCAATTAATTATGGTGCTAATTTCATAAAATTAAGATCAAATTTCATCTAACCTATTAAAATTACCTCTCAGTCCAATTAAAACATCTTTATTTTATCTATCAAATCACAATTACTCTTTTATCATTCAAAAACCCAATCAACATATTAAAGGCGTAAATGTCAAATTTGCCCTCAACGGAAAATAAAAAAACCAATTAAGCTCTTATGAAAATTTTGCACCCAATTGAGCCCTCAAAATTACGATTAACCAGGCCCTTAAAGTTCAAATTACAATCAATTTAGCCCTTTCGTTAAGTTGGCCGTTAACTCAAAAGTAGTTATTATGATGGTGACATGTGGCACATTTTGGACGTGCCACGTCATCAAAACCATAAATAATTATTTAAAAAATATTTAAAATTATAAAACAATATATTTAAAATAAAAAATATTAAAAAATATGGAAAAGAAAATATTTAAAATTATAAAAATTATTTAAAAATTAAAAATATAAAAAAGGCTTAAGGGTCAAATTGGCCCTCAACGAAAAATCAAAAAAACAATTAAGCCCTTATGAAAATTTTGCACCCAATTTAACCCTCATAATTCAAATTACCCAATTTGGCCTCTTTGTTAGTTTGACCATGTTGACTGTTATTGTTCTCTAACGGTCAACATATATTCATCAAAACCGATTTTTTAAAAACAAATTCTAAAAAATATTTAAAAAATCATAAAAAATCTAAAAATTAAAGATGTAAAAATATTAATTTAATTTATTTTTTCTTATTTCTTTTATTTTATACAAAAAATATAAAAATTATTTTTTTCTAAAAAACCCAAAAGTCTCAATTCCTTAAAAAAACCTCATAAATCCCTAAATCAAAAATTAGCACCGAATCAACCACCGGCCACTCCCCGTCGCAAGAAAACCCCTTTCTCCCTTAATGTTCTTTCTCACCAGCACCGTCGTCTGCCACTGTACATACTGTAACACTTCGTTTGTTTTTTTGAAAATAATAATACAAAAAAGGAAGAAAATTTGTGCTTTCATGAGGGTTTGAACCCCCAACCTGGGGTCAAAGAGTGCAAGCATTAACCGTTTGAGCTAAGGTAGAATATGGCTATAATCTACCTCAACTTCGATTTATTTTATTCACTCTTGCCATATCGAAAATAATAAAAGTCTGAATCAATTTTTTCCCATGTGTTAATTTGAGCCCTCAAAAGAAATACCCAGGTTTTAATTCCCTTTTTTTCTCGCGACCCATTCCCCCGGCCTTGCGCCGATCTCGACCACCGCCGGCTCGTGGCGTGCACTGTCACCACCGGCACAACCGCCGTCGAACAGCAAGCCTGATGCCACCAACCACTCGCGGAGATTCCTGGTTGATCGACGGGAAGATTGATTTGAAGGTTCGACCTAACCACCTATTTCCGCTCGGTTTTTCAGCGATTTCAGCTGCTACTGCCGACCGTTGGTCACGCCAAGGCCACCGTTGCACTCCCCGTCGTGTAGTGAGCAAAACCCCTAAGGTTCCGAGTCCAACCGACGTCGGGAGAGCCCTCATCGGTGTTACGTGGTTTTCTGGTGAGATTTAGAATTTTGGGGTAAGTTTCGGGCATATTCCGGGTTAAATCGTTGAATACTCGGCTTGGATGAGTTTTTAAATTCATGATCTTTGTTTTTCCAGCAGAAACGACTCGAAAGGAGTTTTCCGGCGAAGTTCCGGCGACATTCCGGCGACGTTCCGGCGAGATCTTTAGGGTAAGTGAACCGGTCCGGACTGGTATAGATTAAACCGGTCTGGATAGAACCGGTCCGACCCAATAACCGGGTTAGCCCTTTTATTTATATAAGATGGGTCGGCCTGTTAAGGCCCAATGGCCTTTAGCCCATACCCGGTGAGTCCAAGCCCAAACCGAAATTGACCCGACCCGCGTCCGCCTGAGTCCGAACCGAACCCAAACCCGTCAGTCTGACCCGTTGACCCGTTGATTCGACCCATTGACCCGACCCGTTGACCCGACTGTTGACCGAGTCAACCCAGTGAGTCAACTCGCCCGAGTCAACCCTGTGAGTCAACCCGATCAACCAATGACGTCAGCATGACGTCATCGTTGACTTTGACTGGTGACGTCAGCGTTGTCGTTGACATGCCCGTTGACCGTTGACTTTGACCAAAAAAGTCAAAATTTCTGAAAAGTCATATTTTATGTTTTTCGACGTCTTGAGTTCGATTTTGATGCCCGTTTCGAGAAATTCTAACCTGGAAGCCTCCGAATTGGACATTGAACTCGAGTCTGCTTATGTATTTTAATAATCAGTTGTGGGCAAGGTGATTAAGGACTGAAATTGGATTTTGTGCGATTTAAGGTACTCGAAGTTCCTTGTATTGGGATGTAGAGGACGACGCGTTCGAGTTCGAGAGTGATCGAACGGAGTAAAATGGTCGACCGATATAACAAGTATTAAAGGTAATACATTACTACCTCTTGTATGCTTTGAGAACATGTTGGTAATTGTTAATGCATGCATGAATATGATAAGGAGTGTTGTTAGCCTTACTTAAGTCAAACTAGATATGAAATTGAGTATGATAACCTAGAAAAGATCGAAATGCTCGAACGAGGAAGTTAACAAATGTAATGATGTGAAGTTCAATAAATTAATTAATAAGGCGGCTAATCCTCAAACTTGATTATAAATGTCAAGTGATTAAATGCTAAAGATACCTGGACATGAAATTACGAAAATGCCCTCAAGGTATGAGAATGACTTAAATACCTTGGAATTGGAAGAGATCTAGAAGTCCACAGTGGATATGGTAAAACAACTCGATTTGTCTGGAAACCTCGATCTACTTGTAAAGTTATAGAAAACAAGAATTAAATCTTCGAGATTGTAAGGTGTTAGGTTTCCTTGAATTTGGAATAAATCTCCGAATGTAAAATTTACGGGAAACTATCCATATCTCCGAATTAATCAAGTGACTCAAAATACTGAATTGATCGTAATGACTGAAAGTATTGGAAATAATGTTATGGTTAAATTAATCGGAATGATCGTATTGACTAAAAAGGGCTGAAGTATCCTCGGACACCGAGGGTTTACAAATTAACTGGAAGGATGGATAAACCCTTGAGTTCTGAAATGAATGAAGTGGTTGGAAGTACCGAAATTTCTAGAATGGCTGAGACACCCACGAACATTTAAATGATTGAAATACTACAAATGGTTCAATTGACAAAAATGATGGATATCCCGAGCTCCAAAATGACTGAAATACCCCTTTGGCTGGAACTAAGTTGCCTTTGATGAAATTCTAGAAATGCCAATAAAGCTGAAAATGACTGAAATGCCCTCAAGGGTTGAAGCATGACTTACGTACGTCAGTCACTCTTGATATTAATATAAGGGTGGAAGTCTTCCCGCACAGAGTATTAGTTCGACTACTCCGTGGCAAGTTCCGTGGTGAAATATAAAGGCAACCATTCAGATATACGATACAATCAGTATTTGGAAATGATACTTGTGAAGTGCGTACATTAGAAGGTTTGGTTAGTACTGCAAGGTTGGAATATGTTAGTTTGAATGGTTTTGGAGGCTCGATAAACTTCTAGAAATCTTAAATATTATGAATCGTCATATCATCATTAATGGGCTAAATTACAAAGTCACCCCTGATAGTTAAATGACCAAGATGCCCTCGTTGGCCCAAGTAATCAAAATAGCCCTAAATGTATCTGACATCGTGAAGGATCTTGACGTAGAAATCTCTAAATGCCTGGTTGGAAACTTGATGAGCAAATAGAATTTCTGAGCCATTGTTTACGCTTGTTGGTATAAATTACCAAAATGCCCGTGTATGATAAAATGACCATAATGCATTTGGTAGGCTTAAATGGCTAAATCACTCATGATATGCCTAAACTCTCAAGATCTTGATGTATCATCTCCTGACTATCTGGTTTGAACCGTTAGTACAAACCCCTCTTTTAATAGGGACTTTGTTTCAAAGATTCGTTCAATTGTCAAAGGCTTAATGTGTTCTCCTCCGTAAATGTCAAGTATCCCCAAGGAATAAATTGTTCCACCTAGTGTGTTCCACGTGTGCTACACGACTGTTTTTGCATGTTGATTTACATGTTATAATACCGATCACGTGTACATGACTGACATACATGAATACACAGGAACATGACATGTTTTAATAATTAAACATGACCGTACTGTATTTCTGATATATGCATATGCACTCAATATTACAAACATGCTATATGGATAATGTATTACTAAAAATACAGTTATTGATTAATGAACTATTGATGATCTGATTCACTGGGGTAATTGGGACATGATATGAAGTTGCCGTTTTCGGATTCTAGTCTTCGGTCAGGTCCGTACGTTTTCGGATTCTAGGCTTCAGCCAGGTCCGCCCGTTTTCGGATCCTAGGCTTCGGCCAGGTCCGCCCGTTTTCGGATCCTAAGCTTCGGCCAGGTCCGCCCGTTTTCGGATCCTAGGCTTCGGCCAGGTCCGCCCGTTTTCGGATTCTAGGCTTCGGCCAGGTCCGCCCGTTTTCGGATCCTAGGCTTCGGCCAGTTCCGCCCGTTTTCGGTTCCTATGCTTCGGCAAGGGTCGCCCGTATTCTAAGGTATTCCTTAGGATGGTACCCACGCCCAATGGGCTCGGGTTAATGCCTGTACATGATACCACACTGGGAAAACTATATACTGGAGTATGGTTTGAGGGTAAATAAGGAATTAAAAATGAACTTTATGGCTACTTGGATCAAATGTATTTTAAATAAAAAGGGTTTACTGCATTGTTACATTTCATGCATTAACGTTGAACCGTTGGAACACACTAGACACTAAACTCTCTGATTCTTACCTCGTATATTACCAGCCTATATAATTCCCGTCTAATTCCCGAGGTTTGATTAAAGAGAAAATATCGTTATTCTCGAGGATGATGCAACCTCGAAATAGTAGAACAGAAATGGAGGTCATTACTGTGCAGAACATCATGAAAATGTTATGCCTACCATATATCTGCATGAGCTTATAGCATCTTTTGGTAGTTCTGTATTGCTGAGCTTTTCCAAGCTCACGTTGTTTTTACCATCGCAGGTTAAAAGAATATATCATGGTATAATGGTTGACAGCAGTGTTCGGAGTTGTCTCGGCGTTGCCTTTGGAGTACGGTACTGTATAGTTAGTGGGCATGTATGTCATGTATTGTTTTATGACCGAGTCTGTAAAGCACTTTCTGAAATTTATATTATGTTTAAATGACTTCCTAAAATGGTATTTTAAACAGAAGTGGATTTTACAGTTTAAAAAAGTGTTTTGAGAAAAAATGTTTTCATGTGAAATTTTACCGTAGGTCGCTCTTGTGACCCTAATGTGACTTCCTAGGATCCGTTGTAACGCATAGGTGGGTCTAGGGGGTTACATTTAGTGGTATCAGAGCTTAGAGTTGCGTCATTCTGGGTAGATCGGCCGATCGTCTGTCATAGGATGCCTGGTCTGTGCATGCCCCTAGATCATAATCGTACTCCTACGAGCCGAAACTCCAATGTCAAACCCTTTTTCTAAAATAAATGTATCTAAGTGATCTGCCTCCCAAAGCTCAATATGTATCGGCAAGAAATAACTATAGCGTTCGTCTGTGGTTTGGATTAAATTGATGGATTTGAATCTGGATAAAGAACCTAAGATGGTTTATGCATGTGGAATTAAAGATCTGAATCATATTAAGAATAAATGTTTGATCATATGAGGTAACTGATATAAGATTACATGTAAGGTAGCTCGGTGATGATGATTGTGTTTGAAAATATTCTGATGAAAATTTGATAAAAGTATTACGAATTTAAAAGAAGGGTGTCTGCGAGATTGGTGAAAGTATAGATTATGCGGTGACTGTATTATGCACGAAGTAAACGATTATCGGAGTATTACGCTGAAGGTAAGTGACATATATTTAAAACCTTGGTTATGTTTGATCGGTTAGAAGAAAGATATTTTTAGGGAAACATGGCACAGTGTACTGTCACATGTATCTTACTGATTGAAACGTGATGTTTACATCCTGATTCTGGAAGGCCTTGGTAGAGGCCTTGAGTGCTCGTCTGTATATTTCAGGTACCGCTTTTCTTTCGTAAATTGATATTCAACCTAGTAGAATAATTAAGATTATAGAGAAGATACTTCATGATTTTAAGATTGACTTCCGTGGTAGTTGGGAAGATTCTGACCCGTAGTTGAGACCATCATAATTACGATTATGAGACCAATTTTCATTTGACTTGGTAAGTTCTGTATGTATTCATATATTGTTTCTGATTGGTTGGTCTGAGATGTATAATGAGATGATTGTGGGTCCAAAGGACTACCCGAGTGGCTGAGAACATTGCTTGATTGATCTGTGACTTTTTGGGAGTTCCGAGAAATAAGGATACCTTGATGGTATAGTTTGAGGACATGAATGATGAAAAAGTAGTTTTTGTATTTCTCTGACTCTAGTAAATTTCGAGGACGAAATTTCTTTTAAGGGAGGAAGAATTGTAACACCCCATTTTTTTTTAAAATAATAATACAAAAAAGGAAGAAAATTTGTGCTTTCAGGAGGGTTTGAACCCCCAACCTGGGGTCAAAGAGTGCAAGCATTAACCGTTTGAGCTAAGGTAGTATATGGCTATAATCTACCTCAACTTCGATTTAATTTATTCACTCTTGCCATATCGAAAATAATAAAAGTCTGAATCAATTTTTTCCCCATGTGTTAATTTGAGCCCTCAAAAGAAATACCCAGGTTTTAATTCCTTTTTTTCTCGCGACCCATCGCCTTTCCCCCGGCCTTGCGCCGATCTCGACCACCGCCGACTCGTGGCGTGCACTGCCACCACCGGCACAACCGCCGTTGAACAGCAAGCCTGATGCCACCAACCACTCGCGGAGATTCTCGGTTGATTGACGGGAAGATTGATTTGAAGGTTCGACCTAACCACCTATTTCCGCTCGGTTTTTCAGCGATTTCAGCTGCTACCGCCGACCGTTGGTCACACCAAGGCCACCGTTGCACTCCCCGTCGCGTAGTGAGCAAAACCTCTAAGGTTCCGAGTCCAACCGACGTCGGGAGAGCCCTCATCGGTGTTACGTGGTTTTCCGGTGAGATTTAGAATTTTGGGGTAAGTTTCGGGCATATTCTGTGTTAAATCGTTGAATACTCGGCTTGGATGAGTTTTTAAATTCATGATCTTCGTTTTTCCAGCAGAAACGACTCGAAAGGAGTTTTCTGGCGAAGTTCCGACGACATTCCGGCGACGTTCCGACGAGATCTTTAGGGTAAGTGAACCGGTCCGGACCGGTATAGATTAAACCGGTCTGGATAGAACCGGTTCGGCCCAATAACCGGGTTAGCCCTTTTATTTATATAAGATGGGTCGGCCTGTTAAGGCCCAATGGCCTTTAGCCCGTACCCGGTGAGTCCAAGCCCAAACCGAAATTGACCCGACCCGCGTCCGCCTGAGTCCGAACCGAGCCCAAACCCGTCAGTCTGACCCGTTGACCCGTTGATTCGACCCATTGACCCGACCCGACCCGACACGTTGACCGAGTCAACCCAGTGAGTCAACTCGCCCGAGTCAACCCTGTGAGTCAACCCGATCAACCAATGACGTCAGCATGACGTCAGCGTTGACTTTGACTGCTGACGTCAACGTTGGCGTTGACCTGCCCGTTGACCGTTGACTTTGACCAAAAAAGTCAAAATTTCTGAAAAGTCATATTTTATGTTTTTCGAAGTCCTGAGTTCGATTTTGATGCCCGTTTCGAGAAATTCTAACCAGGAAGCCTCCGAAATGGACATTGAACTCGAGTCTGCTTATGTATTTTAATAATCAGTTGTGGGCAAGGTGATTAAGGACTGAAATTGGATTTTGTGCAATTTAAGGTACTCGAAGTTCCTTGTATTGGGATGTAGAGGACGACGCGTTCGAGTTCGAGAGTGATCGAACGGAGTAAAATGGTCGACCGATATAACAAGTATTAAAGGTAATACATTACTACCTCTTGTATGCTTTGAGAACATGTTGGTAATTGTTAATGCATGCACGAATATGATAAGGAGTGATGTTAGCCTTACTTAAGTCAAACTAGATATGAAATTGAGTATGATAACCTAGAAAAGATCGAAATGCTCGAACGAGGAAGTTAACAAATGTAATGATGTGAAGTTCAATAAATTAATTAATAAGGCGGCTAATCCTCAAACTTGATTATAAATGTCAAGTGATTAAATGCTAAAGATACCTGGACATGAAATTACGAAAATGCCCTCAAGGTATGAGAATGACTTAAATACCTTGGAATTGGAAGAGATCTTGAAGTCCACAGTGGATATGGTAAAACAACACGATTTGTCTGGAAACCTCGATCTACTTGTAAAGTTATAGAAAACAAGAATTAAATCTTCGAGATTGTAAGGTGTTAGGTTTCCTTGAATTTGGAATAAATCTCCGAATGTAAAATTTACGGGAAACTATCCATATCTCCGAATTAATCAAGTGACTCAAAATATTGAATTGATCGTAATGACTAAAAGTATTGGAAATACTGTTATGGTTAAATTAATCGGAATGATCGTATTGACTAAAAAGGGCTGAAGTATCCTCGGACACCGAGGGTTTACAAATTAACTGGAAGGATGGATAAACCCTTGAGTTCTGAAATGAATGAAGTGGTTGGAAGTACCGAAATTTCTAGAATGGCTGAGACACCCACGGATATTTAAATGATTGAAATACTACAAATGGTTCAATTGACAGAAATGATGGATATCCCGAGCTCCAAAATGACTGAAATACCCCTTTGGCTGGAACTAAGTTGCCTTTGATGAAATTCTAGAAATGCCAATAAAGCTGAAAATGACTGAAATGCCCTCAAGGGTTGAAGCATGACTTACGTACGTCAGTCACTCTTGATATTAATATAAGGGTGGAAGTCTTCCCGCACAGAGTATTAGTTCGACTACTCCGTGGCAAGTTCCGTGGTGAAATATGGAGGCAACCATTCAGATATATGATACAATCAGTATTTGGAAATGATACTTGTGAAGTGCGTACATCAGAAGGTTTGGTTAGTACTGCAAGGTTGGAATATGTTAGTTTGAGTGGTTTTGGAGGCTCGATAAACTTCTAGAAATCTTAAATATTGTGAATCGTCATATCATCATTAATGGGCTATATTACAAAATCACCCCTGATAGTTAAATGACCAAGATGCCTTCGTTGGCCCAAGTAATCAAAATAGCCCTTAATGTATCTGACATCGTGAAGGATCTTGACGTAGAAATCTCTAAATGCCTGGTTGGAAACTTGATGAGCAAATAGAATTTCTGAGCCATTGTTTACGCTTGTTGGTATAAATTACCAAAATGCCCGTGTATGATAAAATGACCATAATGCATTTGGTAGGCTTAAATGGCTAAATCACTCATGATATGCCTAAACTCTCAAGATCTTGATGTATCATCTCCTGACTATCTGGTTTGAACCGTTAGTACAAACCCCTCTTTTAATAGAGACTTTGTTTCAAAGATCCGTTCAATTGTCAAAGGCTTAATGTGTTCTCCTCCGTAAATGTCAAGTATCCCCAAGGAATAAATTGTTCCACCTAGTGTGTTCCACGTGTGCTACACGACTGTTTTTGCATGTTGATTTACATGTTATAATACCGATCACGTGCACATGACTGACATACGTGAATACACAGGAACATGACATGTTTTATAAATTAAACATGACCGTACTGTATTTCTGATATATGCATATGCACTCGATATGACAAACATGCTATATGGATAATGTATTACTAAAAATACAGTTATTGTTTAATGAACTATTGATGATCTGATTCACTGGGGTAATTGGGACATGATATGAAGTTGCCGTTTTCGGATTCTAGTCTTCGGTCAGGTCCGCACGTTTTCGGATTCTAGGCTTCGGCCAAGTCCGCCCGTTTTCGGATTCTAGGCTTTGGCCAGGTCCGCCCGTTTTCGGATCCGTTGTAACGCATAGGCGGGTCTAGGGAGTTACACATACAACTTTCACTGTTGATTAAACTAATTTGAGGAATTGGGAATGTAGAGTGAGGGTTTAGGACAAGGGATTTGAAAACTTCAGGAATTTTGATTTTTTTTTTAAATTTTGTGATTTTATAATTAAAAATATTTAAATATTATTCATTATAAACATTTATATAATTTTTTAATAATTATTACAATTATTTTATATTTTTTATTTTAAGTAAAAAAATTATGATTTTATACATAATTTTAATCATTTAAATATTTTTTAGATTTTTCTTGAATTTTTTAAATAATATATTTTTTTATTGTTAAATTTTATTTTTTTATAATTTTAAAAATTTTTCAGATTTTTATTATTATATTTTTTAAAAATATTAAATATATTAATTTATAATTTTAAATATATTTTAAAATTATTAAATAATTATTTACGGTTTTTATGATGTGACTGCCTAGAGTGCGCCACGTGTCACCATCATATTAACTAACGGTCATGTAGAACTGATGTTTTGATATAATAATTGAAAAATGTTTTGGACAAAGTTAAAAATAATTCAAAACTATTTCTAAAGTCCAAACAACTTGAAACTATATTTATAGGATATTTTAAAAGGTTTTATATGTTTTCAAAGTCAAATTCAACAAAACCATCCAGGCGTTTCGAAATGCCTATAGGTGTTTCGATACAGGTCTTTACAGTGACAAAACGTTCCGAAACAGCTTCGTCTGTTTCGAAACGGACTTTAATCTGGGTGAGCATTTTGCTTGGCGTTTCGATACGGTCTTACCCATTTCGATACGCTTATGTGGCAATGGCATCAACGGTCATAAACCCCCAATGGCTATTTCCAATGGTAATTTAATTTGTAGCCTAACTGTCAAACGTATCGAAACAGGTGGTAACCATTTCGATGCGGCTAGAAGGGTTTCGAAACGGCCATAGGCGTTTCGATACGACCAGCTGCATCAGCCTCCAACGGCTAGTTCTAAAAAAGGCCGTTTCAATACGAGCTCGACTATTCCGAAACGGACATCACCAAAACTACAATTAATGTGGGAAATAAAGTCTCCAACGGCTCCAATTCAACCCCAACGGCTAGTAACGTCTACAAACTCAAGAAGGAGTATAAAAGAGACCTCCAAGCATCAAGTAATGGTTAATGCATCAATTGTAATACAACATTGTGAAACAAATATTTTAATTTTGATATAACTAAAAACCTAAGGACTAAATTGAAAATGTCAAAACGAATTTTAAGTCCTCAAAATATCCCCATATGTTTTTAAGATTATGCCCAAGTTAAAAACAAAGTTTTCAAATATTTTTCTAAGTGTTTCAAGCTAAAACAGTGATTTTCAAGCACATGTTTCGAAACGGCCCTTAGGCGTTTCAGAACGTTTTCATCACTGTCGACCACCGTTCCGAAACGTGTATCGAAACACTTGACCCCGTTTCGAAACGGTATGTCTCGTTTCGAAACTATTCTTCATATTTGATTTGAAAAAGGCCAACGGTTGAGATATTTTTGCTAAATATTTAAATATAAAAAGGGTGTTTTGAAACGGGATAAGTCCGTTCCTAAACGACCCTTGACAGTAGCAAATCTGTTTCGAAACGGATCCAAGTCGTTTCGAAACAGGTCTTAAGTTTAATTTGAAAATAAGACCGCTGAACTTGTTTTTAACTGATTTTCTGAAAACCGTTAAGGTGTTTCGAAACGGGCTAAGACCGTTTCGAAACGACCCTTGACAGTGGCAAAAGTGTTTCGAAACGGCCCTAAGGTGTTTCGAAACGGGCTCTTAAATGCACCCCAACGGCTCTTTCTATTTTAGTCCGTTCCGAAACAGGTACCCCGCGTTTCGAAACGGGTTGGTGCAGACTGCATTTATGGTGGTAAGAGAGGGTTCCAACGGCTCCATTTATGTTCCCAACCACCCAAACGGCTAGAAATCAATGAGAAGGTATAAAAGAGACATCCAAAAGCATCAGCAACAACTATTGATCCTAAAGCAAACATCCAAACATCAAATT
The DNA here is from genome assembly GCA_958450335.1 of Hibiscus tridactylites. Taxonomy (NCBI): domain Eukaryota; kingdom Viridiplantae; phylum Streptophyta; class Magnoliopsida; order Malvales; family Malvaceae; genus Hibiscus; species Hibiscus tridactylites. Next base: position 23,569,731 of record OY288281.1, read on the forward strand.
CAAGCAATTGTGCAAAAATCCCATTTTGTGTAAAAATCCCAATTGTAATCTTCATTCATATTTTGTTCAATTGGGTTGAGTGCTTGTATTGGGGCTATTATTTGTATTGAGAGATACCTTTTAGCCATCAAATTTCTTTGTTCACTTGTGTGAGGATTGGGTTGATTTTTGGGTAGAAAAATCAACCGAAATTGTAAAGGGTTGCCTCCTTGTCCTAGAAAAGGGGAAGATCAATTTAGTGGAATTGTTGCAAATCCTTAGTGAAGCTAAGGTAGTGGATGTAGAGTTCATTTGGAACTTGAACCACTCTAAATCCCTTGTCAATTATTTTCAATTTGCAATTTCCACCTCAAAACCTTTAAATTTCCAATTCACCCCCCTCTTGGTCAATATCGATCTTGCGATCCACTCAACAATTGGTATCAGAGCCTAACTCTTTGAGGACTAACAACCACAAGAGGAGTTCCTTGGAAGAGTGTGATCATCAAAGTATCAAGAGATGACTTCAACCTCCGGTTCCGGCATGTACGAGTCACAATCGACCACAAAGCCTCCTTTCTTCAACGGTGATAACTATTCTTTTTGGAAGAATAGAATGCGTCTATTCATCAAGTCAAATGACTATCTTGTGTGGGATGCCATTGAGGATGGGCCATACATTCCATTGAAGCAAGATGGTGAAGGCAAGATGGTGTTAAAGAAGAAAGTGGAGATGAGTGAAGAGGAGAGGAAAAAGATTCAAGTCAATGATAAAGCTCTCCACATGCTATTTTGTGCTTTCGGTCCGGACATCTACTCAAAGGTCTCATCAATTGAAAGTGCCAAAGAAGTGTGGGACACTCTTGAGACCACTTATGAAGGCACCAATGATGTTAAAGAAACTAAGATTGGAATTCTCAATCTTAGTTATGAAAATTTCAAGATAGAGCCCGATGAGACGGTGTCAAAGATGTTTGATCGATTCTCCACGCTTGTCAATGGTCTAAAGGGCTTTGGAGAGATCATACCGGAAGACAAGCTTGTCCGGAAGCTTCTTTATTCACTTCCCGAGTCTTGGGATGGGAAGAGAACCGCCATCATCGAAGCAAAGAACTTGAAAACGTTAAAGCTTGATGAGCTTGTGGGTTCTCTCCTTACTCATGAGATCATGAAGCAAGGAAGGGAAGATGAGAAGAAGAAAGAAGAGAAAAGGGTAGAGAAGCTTGAGGTTGAGAAGAAGAAGAAGATGGGAATAGCTCTCAAGGCTAAAGCTTCACAACTTGATGAGAGCTCATCTAGTGATGAGGATGAACTTGAAGAATTGGCTATGATAGCCAAACGGTTCTCACGTTTCATGAGGTCCAACCGGGGAAGAAAAATCCAAAGGAAGATGGACTTCAAAGGCAAGAACAAAGAAGAAGGAAATGATCCTATCATTTGCTATGAGTGCAAACAACCTGGCCACATACGTTCGGAGTGCCCTCAACTCAAGAAGAAGGGCTTTGAGAAGAAGAAGAGACTCAAAGCCAAGCTTGCTACTTGGAGCGATGAGGAGTCACCGGAGGATGACGAACAAGAAGTGGCTAATCTTTGTCTCGTGGCACTTGAGGAAGATTCCTCCTTGGTAACCTCTAACTCGTCTACTTTAGATTTTTCATATGAAGAATTAAATGATGCATATGATGAGTTACAAGAGGTATATGATGAATTAGTTGAGAAGTTTAAAGAGTCGGTCATTAAAAACAAGAAAATTATTTTAGAACTAAATGAGAAAAATGACTCACTCACTCAAGCTAATTCAAAATTTGAGAAAAAGATATTAGGATTAAAAGATGAACTAAAATTCTTTCAAGATGAAAATGTTGATCTTAATAATCTTTTATCTCAATGTAATAGTGAACACCAAAAGGTGTTGGATGAGCTAAATGAGCTCAAAAAGTCTTTAAAAAATGTTGGTAGTGTCAAGCATGAAGTAGGAGAATTCTCTAGAACACACCAACCTAAGAAAAAGACTAATTACTACAAACAAAGTAGCTACCCTAGACATAGTAAAGCTAAAAGAATTAGAAGTGTATGGGTTCCTAAGGAACTTGTTAAATCTAATAATATTATTGCTATGTCATCTTGGATTCCTAAGGGAACCAAGGTTTTGGGAGCTAACACTCATGGACCCAAAATGATTTGGGTACCAAAAACCAAAGTTTAATATCTTTGTTTGTAGGGGGAGCATTGTTACAAGGCCAAAGCACAAAGTCAAAACTCATGGTACCTTGATAGTGGATGCTCGAGACACATGACCGGAGACAAGAGTCGATTCATGGATTTAAAGCCAAAAAGTGGAGGAGTAGTAACATTTGGTGACAACTCCAAAGGCCACATTAAAGGTATTGGCTCCATAGGTAATCACTCTACTATTCTCATTGAAAATGTTTTATATGTCGATGGTCTTAAACACAATTTATTGAGCATAAGTCAATTATCTGATAAAGGATTTAATGTTTTGTTTGATAAAAATGGATGCAAAATTGTAGACATTAAATCTAATAACATTATGCTCATAGGTCATCGCATAGGGAATATATACATGGTGCATCTAGATGACATTCATACATCTCATGCATGCTTAGTTGCTCAAAATGAAAATGATGCATGGTTGTGGCATAGGAAGCTAGGACATGCTAGCATAAGTGTTTTGGAAAAACTAGTCTCTCTAAATCTAGTTAGAGGTTTACCCAAAATAAAATTTTCAAATGATAAAATTTGTGATGCATGCTCAAAGGGTAAACAACATAAGTCTTCCTTTAAATCCATTAATGATGTTTCTACTAGTAGATGCTTACAATTAATTCACATGGATTTATTTGGGCCAATTAGGACTATGAGCTTGGGTGGTAAGTCTTATGATTTTGTGCTAGTTGATGATTTTTCTAGATTTACTTGGGTTCTCTTTTTAAGTACTAAAGATGAGGCTTTGGAAAAATTCATCACATTTTCAAAATTAACTCAAAATGATCTTGAACTTAGAATTTCACATATTAGAAGTGATCATGGAACCGAGTTTCAAAATTTAGGGTTTGAAGAATTTTTGAATGAAAATGGTATTAGCCATAATTTTTCGGCTCCTCGAACTCCTCAACAAAATGGGGTAGTTGAGAGGAAAAATAGAACTTTACAAGAAATGGCTAGAACTATGCTTTGTGAAAACAATTTACCTAAATATTTTTGGGCAGAAGCCACAAACACCGCTTGTTATATTGTAAATCAAGTAATGATTAGGCCAATTTTGAAGAAAACACCTTATGAGATTTTAAAATCTAAAAAGCCTAACATTAGCTATTTTCACCCTTTTGGGTGCAAGTGTTTTGTTTTAAATAATGGAAAAGACAACTTAGGTAAATTTGATGCAAAAAGTGATGAAGCCATTTTTATAGGTTACTCTTTAACCTCTAAAGCCTATCGAGTATTTAACAAAAGAACTTTAGTAGTAGAAGAATCTATTCATGTTGTATTCGATGATAACCTCCTTCCTAGGAAGGATTCTTGTGATGATGATGATGTAGGAATCATAAATGCCTTTGATGGAGGTCAAACTTCAAAGGAGGATGAGATTCCAACAAAAGAAGAAGACACACAAGATCCACCTCTTGAAGCCTTGAAGGACTTGGCTATTGAGGAAAAGGAAGTGAGCTACCCAAGGGAGTTGAACTATGTCAAAGATGGTGAAATCTTGGGTGATCCATCCAAGGGGGTAACCACTCGTTCTTCTCTTAGATTAATGAACCATGTTGCATTTATCTCATGCATAGAGCCTAAAAATATAAAAGAAGCATTGAAAGATGATTTTTGGATTATGGCTATGCAAGAAGAGTTAAATCAATTTGAGAGAAGTAATGTATGGACATTAGTTGATAGGCCTAGTAATCAATCTACAATATGAACTAAATGGGTCTTTAGGAACAAACTAGATGAGAGTGGTAACATTGTGAGAAATAAAGCTAGACTTGTAGCACAAGGTTACACTCAAGAAGAGGGAATAGATTTTGATGAAACCTATGCACCCGTAGCTAGAATGGAAGCCATTAGGATGTTGCTTGCACATGCATGTTATCATAATTTCAAGCTTTTTCAAATGGATGTTAAAAGCGCATTTTTAAATGGTTTTATAAATGAAGAAGTGTATGTGGAACAACCACCGGGTTTTGAAGATTCAAAATTTCCAAATCATGTTTTCAAACTTACCAAAGCTCTTTGTGGTTTAAAACAAGATCCTAGAGCTTGGTATGAAAGGCTTTCAAATTTTTTGATTGAAAAAGGTAAGGTGGACACTACACTTTTTATAAAAATGTACAAAAATGACATCTTAGTAGTTCAAATTTATGTTGATGATATTATTTTTGGTTCTACTAATGAATGTCATTGTCAAGAGTTTGCTAAGTTAATGCAAGGTGAATTTGAGATGAGCATGATGGGGGAGCTCTCATTCTTTTTGGGACTCCAAATCAAGCAAAAGAAGGATGGCACCTTCATCAACCAAGCAAAGTACATAAAGGATATGCTCAAGAAGTTTGGCTTGGAGAATGCAAAGCCTCAAGCCACTCCTATGAGCTCATCTACAAAGCTTGACAAAGATGAAGGAGGTAAGTGTGTTGACTCTAAGCTTTATCGTTCTATGATTGGATCTTTGCTTTACCTTACCGCAAGTAGACCGGATATCTTGTTTAGTGCTTGCTTGTGTGCTAGGTTTCAAGCTAGTCCTAGAGAGTCTCACCTTATAGCCGTTAAGAGAATCTTTAGATATCTTAGAGATACTCCTTGTTTAGGTCTTTGGTATCCTAGAGACTCTACCTTCAACCTTCATGCTTACTCGGATGCGGATTATGGGGGTTGCAAAATCGATAGGAAAAGTACTTCGGGAACTTGTCAATTCTTAGGTAGTATGCTCATATCTTGGTTCTCTAAGAAACAAAATAGTGTAGCCTTATCTACCACCGAAGCCGAGTACATATCCTTAGGGAGTTGTTGTGCTCAAGTCCTTTGGATGAAGCAACAACTCTTAGATTATGGAATTAAAGTTGAAACCATACCCCTAAAATGTGACAACACTAGTGCAATATGTTTAACTAAAAATCCCATCCAACACTCTAGAACCAAACATATAGAAATAAGGCATCATTTCATTAGAGATCATGTCCTTAAGGAAGATGTGGTTATAGAGTACGTAGACACCTTGAATCAATTAGCGGACATATTTACAAAACCCTTAGACAAAGAGCGTTTTTGGTCCCTTAGGAGAGAGTTAGGTCTAGCTAGCCTATCTTGACCTTTTAGGACCTCTTTTGTGCTTAAATATGCTTGATTTTGTGAAATGCCATGTTTATGTGTTTAAACTCCTAATTTCATCCATGCCTATAGTTAGGGGGAGTATGTTTATGCTTAAATATGTTTTGCATGCTCATTCATAACATTTATACATGTTGGGCCTCTTAAAACTTCATTTTTCTGCACTTTTAGAGCCTTTTCTGCACTTCCAGGCCCAGGTGTATCGAAACGGGTGACCCTGTTTCGATACGGATACCTTAAATCCTGTTCTGAGAGAAGGGCGTTTCGAAACGCCTCAAAAGCGTTCCGAAACGTTTTTGCTACTGCCAAGGGGTGTATCGAAACATGTTTCGATACGGGTCAACAGGGTTTCGATACGGTCAACATCGTATCGAAACGGTCAGCCTATGGTCTCAAGACGGTCAAACCCTAGTCGCCCCGTTTCGAAACAGGTCTTGACCGTTCCGAAACGGCATCGCGGATAGCTTTATCTAGGGCTTTTAATGTTAAAATTCACTTTTTATCAAAACTCTTAAAACCCTAAATCGCCTCCCTCCCTATAAATACCCTCTCAAACTCATTAATTTTCACAAAATTGTGAGGGGTTTTACTCTAAAACTCAAGTCTAAGCAAGTTTCATCAACATTGTGCAAGGATTTTCATCAAATCATCCAAAATCCCAAACTAAGGTAATTTTTTTATTTTCTTTTTCTTTCAATTTATGTTTGAATCTTAGGTTAGAAAATTTTATTTTTGTATACATTATAGTTTTTCCTTTGTGGGTTTTCCATATCTTGTAAAAAAATTTCAAAATCTCAAAATTGTTGATTCGAATATAAAATTTTTCAGTCGTGTTTTTCGTAAATTTTTTTTACTGTTTTTTTTTATTTTAATTTTGTTTCAAAAACCTAAGTGGGATTTATTATTGGATTGATTTTAAATATCAATGCATACACTTAATTTTAAAATACACTTGCTTAATGTTTTTAGATGGCGGATCAAGCTAACAAAAAGCGCAAGGCCGTTCAAACCGGTGATTCGAGCGTTCGTCCGAATCTGACTTTGCTTTTTCAGAAATCCCTCAAAACTCCGGAGATGCGTGCTCGCTTTTCTTATGTCAAGGATTTCAAAATTCGTAAAGAACGCGTCATTGACCTTGACTTCCTCAACTCCGAGCGATTCCTATTCCGTTATCTCGACCGTTTGAGCGAGTGGGATCTTATCTTCTTCTTGAGCATTCCGGATATTCGCTACAAACATATGGTACTCCTTTTCTACTCCAATGCTCGCTTTATTTATGATGAGTCCAAAACCGAGATTATAGGAATTGAATCTTCTTTATTGGGCAAAAAGTTTGTTGTCAATGTTGCTCTCTTGGAGTCTATTTTTAAACTTAAGGATGAGTGTCTTGAGGATGAACGCCACTTTGGCACTTTCACCGGTAAGGCACTTACTTTGGATGTGCACGATCGAGTTCTTCACGTAATGGTTTCTTGGTTCATTCGACCTTCCGGAGGTAAATACTCTCATATCCGTCAAACTGATCATTTTTGGCTTGAGTGTTTCCGTAAGGGTGAGCGCCCTAATGTGCCTAAAATAATTTTTGCCGAGATAGTCAATAATATCAAGCTTATTGACACAAATTAGTTGAAGTCTTTTACCTATGGTATACTCTTGAGCTACATCTTTCATAATCTTGGTATCGATTGTACCTACGACTCTCCGGAACCTCGCAAGACCAAGATTGGCGAGTCATCCCTTCGCAAGTCCGGGTTTACATATGCGAATGATGTTTGGAAAAGAATTGATAGAGAAGACGTTCCTCCTCCCGTTGCTCCTCCACCGCAAGTTCAAGTTGCAAACAATGAAGCTCTCACGGCTCTCATTACCGAGCGGTTCAATGCTTTGGACACTCGGTTCAATGCTTTGGACACTCGCATTGCTTCGGGTTTTGAATCTATGGGCAATCGTTTGAAGAATTTCGAGGATCGTCTTCATACTCTTGAGACTTCCCACTCAAACTTGGATCTCTCCTTCTCTACGCTCTATGGGCAATGGACGAAGTTTCACCGTTCTCAAGCCAAGAGCGATGATGATACTTCGGATGATGATGATGAGGCCTAGGATTTTCATATCATATCATATCATATTATCTATGCATTTTAGGATTAAGGTTGCATCTTTATGTTTTATGTTTTAGGAACCTATGCTTTTGGCTTTTTATTTGGGATTTTATGTTGAACTTCATGTTGGTTTATGTTTTGGATATTTTGATATTATGAATTAATATTATGGTTGCTTATTAATGCTTATTGGTACTAATCCTTTGTCTTCTCTATGAGCTTTCATTATTCTTTTTGATCTAACAAAAAGGGGGAGAAGAATTTTAAGAGCCACAAACCAAAATTCGTTTTAAATTTTAAAGTTAAATTTTTTTTTAAAAACCTATCTTAAATTAAGGGGGAGTTAGAATATTTTCAAAAATTTCAAAATTCTCAAAAATTCTAACTTTGGTTTTGTTATATCAAAAAGGGGGAGATTGTGAAACAAATATTTTAATTTTGATATAACTAAAAACCTAAGGACTAAATTGAAAATGTCAAAACGAATTTTAAGTCCTCAAAATATCCCCATATATTTTTAAGATTATGCCCAAGTTAAAAACAAAGTTTTCAAATATTTTTCTAAGTGTTTCAAGCTAAAACAGTGATTTTCAAGCACTTGTTTCGAAACGGCCCTTAGGCGTTTCGAAACGTTTTCATCACTGTCGACCACCGTTCCGAAACGTGTATCGAAACACTTGACCCCGTTTCGAAACGGTATGTCTCGTTTCGAAACTATTCTTCATATTTGATTTGAAAAAGGCCAACGGTTGAGATATTTTTGCTGAATATTTAAATATAAAAAGGGTGTTTTGAAACGGGATAAGTCCGTTCCGAAACGAACCTTGACAGTAACAAATCCGTTTCGAAACGGATCCAAGTCGTTTCGAAACAGGTCTTAAGTTTAATTTGAAAATAAGACCGATGAACTTATTTTTAACTAATTTTCTGAAAACCGTTAAGGTGTTTTGAAACGGGCTAAGACCGTTTCGAAACGACCCTTGACAGTGGCAAAAGTGTTTCGAAACGGCCCTAAGGCGTTTCGAAACGGGCTCTTAAATGCACCCCAACGGCTCTTTCTATTTTAGTCCGTTCCGAAACAGGTACCCCGCGTTTCGAAACGGGTTGGTGCAGACTGCATTTATGGTGGTAAGAGAGGGTTCCAACAGCTCCATTTATGTTCCCAACCACCCAAACGGCAAGAAATCAATGAGAAGGTATAAAAGAGACATCCAAAAGCATCAGCAACAACTATTGATCCTAAAGCAAACATCCAAACATCAAATTCAAGCAATTGTGCAAAAATCCCATTTTGTGTAAAAATCCCAATTGTAATCTTCATTCATATTTTGTTCAATTGGGTTGAGTGCTTGTATTGGGGCTATTATTTGTATTGAGAGATACCTTTTAGCCATCAAATTTCTTTGTTCACTTGTGTGAGGATTGGGTTGATTTTTGGGTAGAAAAATCAACCGAAATTGTAAAGGGTTGCCTCCTTGTCCTAGAAAAGGGGAAGATCAATTTAGTGGAATTGTTGCAAATCCTTAGTGAAGCTAAGGTAGTGGATGTAGAGTTCATTTGGAACTTGAACCACTCTAAATCCCTTGTCAATTATTTTCAATTTGCAATTTCCACCTCAAAACCTTTAAATTTCCAATTCACCCCCCTCTTGGTCAATATCGATCTTGCGATCCACTCAACAATATGATCAAAATGTGTCTTAGTGCTTAATTATCAATTCCTTGTATAGTCAAACACTAGTGAGCCAAAATTGTTATATTTGCTCAAGTGTTTTTAGGATTGGGTGAGAGCTTAATTGTGCAAACATATACCTATTAGAGGGATTTGAGTTTGCTTATTTTTATCTCTTCATAAAGAGTGTTTGATCAAGGCTTTGGGTAGAAAGCTTGATCGGTTTGTAAGAGTTTCCTCCTAAGCCTAGAAATGGGGACGAATCAATAGTGGATTGATTGGAAATCCTTAGTGGTAAGCTAAGGTAGTGGATGTAGACCTTGGTTAGAAGGTGGAACAACTATAAATCATCTTGTCTTTATTCATTTTAGCTTCCACACCTCTTTCACCCAAAATTCCACTTCTCCACCACTTGGCGAGCAAGGACGGTTGAAGGAATTGAGCACCACAAAACCAAACATATGGTATCAAAGCTTGGCTCAATTGAAGAGGATTAACATCCTATTGAGAAGATCCGGCAAGCTCGATCAACTTTTCAACCAACCGGCTCAATGACACAACCCATCGACAAACCGCCCTTCTTCGACGGGACCAATTATGCTTATTGGAAGACGAGGATGATGTTCTTTGTCAAATCCAAATACTACAAGCTTTGGGATGTCATAGAAGATGGCCCATTTGTACCACAAGGAAGCAAGGCGGAATGGAGTGTCGACGACCGCAAGAAGATGGAGCTAAATTGCAAGGCTTTGTACTTCATCTTTTGTGCATTTAGCCTCAACATCTACGAGAAGATGTCTTCTTGCGAGAGTGACAAGGAAGTTTGGGACAAGCTCGAAGTTACATACGAGGGGACAAACGAATTAAAGGGGATCAAGATCAGGCCTAGAGTATGAAAACTTCAAGATGGACCCGAAAGAGAACATTGAGAAGATGTTTGATAGGTTCTCCACTATCACCAATGGACTCAAAGGTTTTGGAGAAGTCATCCCAGAAGAAAAGATTGTTAGAAAGCTTATCTACTCCCTTCCTAAGTTAGGGGACTCAAAAAGGACCGCCATCATCGAGGCCAAAAATCTCAAGATTTTGAAGCTTGATGAGCTTATGGGGTCACTTCTCACTCACCAAATTATGAAGAAAAACAAAGAATATGAGAAGAAGAGGGAAGAAATTAAAGCTATGAGGGAGAAGAAGCTCAAAGGGCTTGGCATCAACACAAATGCCATTTCTCTCAAATCCTCCACGTGTCATCACGTAGATTCAAGTGAAGAGGATGATGAAGAAGAAGAGATAGTTCATCTCTTCAAGAAGTGTTCCCCTTACATGAAGAAAGCCTTGAAATAGCTTGAACGAGAATCCACAAAGAAGAAGAGTGCAAGCACTTCAAGCCATAAGAAGAAGGCCTATGTGGCTACTTGGAGTGATGAAGACTCCACCGATGATGAACAAGCCAACCTTTGCCTTATGGCCATCGAATAAGATTCAAGGGTAACTTCTAATTCATCTACTTCATGTTCATATTCTTTTTATGAATAACAAGATGCCTATGACGATTTGGTTTTAGAATTTAAAAATCACATTTTGAAAAACAAGAAAGTGATTTCAAATTTGAAAATTCAAAATGACCTGATTTCTAAAACCAAAATTTAACTTGAAGCAAAACTCAATGAGTTTGAACAAAAATGCTTTGATTTACAAAATTTGCTTCATAAAGTTCTAGAAGAAAAAGATTTGATTTCCAAAGAGCTTGAAAAGAAAAATAATGTTGGAAAATCAAATTTTTATGTAAGACAATCTAGTGCCCCTAGATTTGTAAATGGTAAAGTTTTTAGAAGTATTTGGGTCCCAAAAGGACTAAGTACTTCAACTAAAATGGATGAAATTGAAAAATGGATTCCTAAGGGGACTAAATTTTGTGCTACTAACGTCTATGGATCCAAAGCAATTTGGATACCAAAAATTACTTGATTGTCTTTTGATAGGTGTGATGGAGATTGATCAAGAAGTCAAACATTGAGGGGGAGCTCCATGCACACAAAGAAAGACACGTGAAGAAGGAAGGCTTCGCATCCTCCTTTGTGTTCAAGTGTGGTAAAAATCTAGTTGTTTTATTTGTTTAATTTGATTTGTTTTTTATTACAACTAGATTATGACATATGTTGGACTAACATTGTGATGATGCTTTGAGTAAGGGGGAGCCATTTTAAAACTAAAATTCTCATTTTTGTAATCTTTTTCAAACCTCCTAAGTTATTTTGAACTTAATGTCTTTTGAATTCTTTTTGATATAACAAAAAGGGGAGAGTTTGGTTTAAAAAATTGTAACTTTAAATGAATAAGGGGGAGCTTTACTTTCTTTACAATTTTTCATCTCTTATTCACATTTTTAAACTTGAAGGGGGAGAATCCCAAACAATTTTTTAAGTTGGTTTTATTATATCAAAAAGGGGGAGATTGTAGAACTAATGTTATGATATAATAATTGAAAAATGTTTTGGACAAAGTTAAAAAGAATTCAAAATCATTTCTAAAGTCCAAATAACTTGAAACTATATTTATGTGACATTTTAAAAGATTTTATATGTTTTCAAAGCCAAATTCAACAAAACCATCATGACGTTTCGAAACGCCTCTAGGTGTTTCGATACAGGTCTTTACAGTGGCAAAACATTTTGAAACAGCTCTGCTTGTTTCAAAACGGGCTTTAATCTGGGTGAGCATTTTGCTTGGCGTTTCGATACGGTCTTACTCGTTTCGATACGCTTACGTGGCAATGGCCTCAACGGCCAAAACCCCCCAACGGTAATTTAATTTGCAGCCTAACTGTCAAACGTACCGAAACGGGTGGTAACCGTTTCGATACGGCTAGAAGGGTTTCGAAACAGCCATAGGCGTTTCGATACGGCCAGCTGCATCAGCCTCCAACGGCTAGTTCTGAAGAAGGCCGTTGCGATACGGGCCCCACTGTTCCAAAATGGACAGTACCAAAACTGCAATTAATGTGGGAAATAAAGTCTCCAACGACTCCAATTCAACCCCAATGGCTAGTAACGGCTACAAACTCAAGAAGGAGTATAAAAGGGACCTCCAAACATCAAGTAATGGTTAATGCTTCAATTGTAATACAACATATGATCAAAATGTGTCTTAGTGCTTAATTGTCAATTCCTTGTATAGACAAACACTAGTGAGCCAAAATTGTTATATTTGCTCAAGTATTTTTAGGATTGGGTGAGAGCTTAATTGTGCAAACAAATACCTATTAGAGGGATTTGAGTTTGCTTATTTTTATCTCTTTGTAAAGAGGGTTTGATCAAGGCTTTGGGTAGAAAGCTTGACTGGTTTGTAAGGGTTTCCTCCTAAGCCTAGAAAAGGGGACGAATCAATAGTGGGTTGATTGGAAATCCCTTAGTGGTAAGCTAAGGTAGTGGATGTAGACCTTGGTTAGAAGGTTGAACCACTATAAATCATCTTATCTATATTCATTTTAGCTTCCCCACCTCTTTCACCCAAAATTCCACTTCTCCACCACTTGGCGAGCAAGAACGGTTGAAGGAATCGAGCACCACAAAATCCAACAGGTCAACTTAACGGAAAGGTTAAATTGATTTTTTTATTTTTCATTGAGGGCCAATTTGAGTGCAATTTCAATTATGAGGGCTAAATTGGGTGCAAATTTGTCATAAGGGCTTAATTGGTTTTTTGATTTTTTGTTGAGGGCCAATTTGACCCTTAAGCCTATAAAAAATTATTTAAAAAATCAAGAAAAATCTAAAAATATTTAAATGTGTAAACAAATTAAAATTATGTATAAAATTATAAAATATATTTTTTACTTAAAATCAAAAAATATAAATAATTGTAATAATTATTAAAAATATATATAAATATTTATAATGAAATAATATTTAAATTTTGTATAATTTTTTAAAAATATTTTTTAATTATAAAATCCCAAATTTTCAAAAAACAATCAAAATTTTTAGATCTCTAACCCTTAACCATAACCCTACATTCTCAATTCCTCAAATCAGTTTATATGACGGTGGAAGTTGTTATTATTGTGCTAGACGATGGTGCTGGTGAGAAGAAATATTAAGGGAGAACGGAGATTTTCTTACGACGGGGAATGGTCGGTGGTTGAATCGGTGCTAATGCTTGATTTAGGGATTTATGAGACTTTTTTTGAAAGAAATGAAACTGTGGGGTTTTTATAGAAAAAAATATTATTTTGTGTTTTTTTTAAAAAAGGAAAAATAAATTAATTTAATATTATTTACATTTTTAATTTTTACAATTTTAATGAATTTTTATATTTTTGTAGATTTTTTTAGATTTTTTAAAAAAATTAATTTTGATGACGCGACACATCTAGAGCGTGCCACGTGCATGTCTATATTTTGACCGTTAGAAGGCATTGACGATCAACACGATCAAACTAACAGAAGGGCCAAATTAAGTGTTATTTGAATTATGAGGGCTAAAATGAGTGCAAAATTTTCATAAAGACTTAATTAATTTTTTAATTTTTTGTTGAGGGTCAATTTGACTTTTAAGCCTACATTAAAATACATTTTTAATATCAAAAGACAATAAAATTGATAGAAGTTCAATATAAAATATTAGGAATCAAGAACTTACCCAAATGATTTGAAAAATGGTATGGAAGTTAAAAATCTCCTCCACCCTTTGTACGTGAATTCCAAGAAGAATTGATGAAAGAAAAATTTAGATATATTTTTCTCATCTTAAGAAAATAATAATCGTTATCTACTTATCTTCTTTTGTTAGAAATGAGAGAAAATATATATTTAATAATTAGTTTAATAATCCAATAAAAATATCACTTTAATTCGTTTTACAATATTATCATCATTAATAATTTACAATTCTCGCAAAATAATCATCATTTAACTTAATATTAAATCGGTCCATTAATAATTACTCAAAACTTAATTTCATCCTTTAATAAACTTATTAACTTTATTTTCAAAAATATTGACTATAACAAATTTACCAAAAATCTAATTTGAATATGTAAAATGTGGGATTTAATGCTCTTGGAATTATATAGGAAAATACTTTGATGCACAAGCTTGTGTAAATTTTAGTTTACACAAGCCCTTTAATTTTAGGGTTTAGGGTTTTAGGTTTTAGGTTAGGGTTTAGGGGTTTAGTACGTAGGGTATATAATTTAAGGTTTATGAGTAGAATTTAGAGTTTAGGGTTTAGGGCTTAGGGTTTAGGTTTTAGGTTGTTAGGGTTTGTGATTTAAATTTTAAATTTTATAAAAGGATTGTGTAAAAAAAATTTACACAGCTTGTGCATCAAAATAAAACCCAATTATATAAGCAATATTTCATTTGAAATAAGTGTTTATTCTTAATACAACAAAATGTAAGGACTTATTTAAAAAGTTTTAAAGTAATTGCGGTTTTTTTTTAAAAAATATTTTCATGAATTTATTTACAATTAATTGGACGGGCTAAGTTCGAGTCTTAACCTATTTAAATTCGGCTCATTGGCCCATTTCCTAATAAAACAGAATATAAATAATCCACACATCTCAAAACCCTAACGCTCCTCTCTTTTCTCCTGTTTCTTCACTCTCCCTCTCAACCCAAACCCTAAACAATGGCAGCAGCCGCGCGCCCTCTGGTCTCCGTTCAGACCATAGAGTCCGACATGGCTACTGATGCCTCACCAACTGTTCCTCTCGCCGATGTCATGAAAGCCTCGATCCGTCCCGACATCGTCACCTTCGTCCACAACAACATCTCCAAAAACAGCCGTCAACCCTATGCTGTCTCCAAACGCGCTGGTCACCAGACCTCAGCTGAATCCTGGGGTACCGGTCGTGCCGTCTCGCGTATCCCTCGTGTTCCTGGCGGTGGTACTCACCGTGCAGGCCAAGGTGCTTTCGGAAACATGTGTCGTGGTGGACGCATGTTTGCTCCTACCAAGATCTGGCGCCGCTGGCACCGGAAAATCAATGTTAACCAGAAGCGTTATGCTGTTGCCTCTGCCATCGCCGCTTCTGCTGTCCCTTCCCTCGTCATGGCACGTGGCCACCGTATTGAGTCTGTCCCGGAGATGCCGCTGGTCATTTCTGATGCCGTGGAGAGCGTGGAGAAAACCTCAGGTGCGATTAAGGTTTTGAAACAGATCGGAGCTTATCCTGATGTGGAAAAAGCTAAGGACAGCCAAGGAATACGACCCGGGAAAGGGAAAATGAGGAACCGTAGGTACATTTCCCGGAAAGGTCCTTTGATTGTTTACGGGACCGAGGGAGCTAAGCTCGTTAAAGCCTTCCGTAACATTCCTGGAGTCGAGGTTGCCAATGTCGAGAGGCTTAATCTTTTGAAACTGGCACCTGGTGGACACCTTGGAAGGTTCGTTATATGGACCAAATCAGCGTATGAGAAGCTGGACTCGATTTACGGGTCGTTCGATAAGCCTTCTGAGAAGAAGAAAGGCTATATCCTGCCTCGATCTAAGATGGTGAATGCTGATCTGGGTAGGATCATTAACTCCGATGAAGTTCAGTCGGTTGTGAAACCAATTAAGAAGGAGATCAAGAGGGCACCTATGAAGAAGAACCCACTTAAGAACTTGAATGCTATGCTGAAGTTGAACCCGTATGCCAAGACCGCCAAGAGGATGTCTCTTTTAGCTGAGGCACAACGTGTTAAGGCTAAAAAGGAGAAGCTTGACAAGAAAAGGAAACCCATCACTAAGGTATATATTTTTGGT
Organism: Hibiscus tridactylites; assembly: GCA_958450335.1. Lineage (NCBI taxonomy): Eukaryota > Viridiplantae > Streptophyta > Magnoliopsida > Malvales > Malvaceae > Hibiscus > Hibiscus tridactylites. Next base: position 23,585,576 of record OY288281.1, read on the forward strand.
TTTGTTATTTTGTGTTTTCTTAATGGTACAATTGCAATTATCTGTTGCTTAGGATTATGTGTTATAGTATATTTGAATGGAATTGCACGTTTTTACTTATGTTTTGTTAAATTTTATGTTTTTATTTCTTAATACTGCTTCATAGTTGTTCGATTAATTTGTGGTATAACTTGTTTTGCTTATGAGATTAGTCTTTTTAAGTGTAGAGCTCTTAGAAGTTAGAAGTCTATATCAAATTTGTTTCACACGTTTTGTTTGTTGACCGTAAGGAACATATGTGTCTTGCATTTGGCCTCTGATACCTATATTCTGTGAACTCAACAATATATCTGTTCTTGAGTTTTGTTTTCTTTATGTTTATCATTTCGTGCAAGTTTGCACCATTTGTTTTGAGTCATTTATCAAGTCAAGTTATATTTTAGATGATTTTTATGCATTATCGATTCCACCTTATGTTGAGCATTAATGCTGCTGACACAGAATGATTTTTTGGGGTTTCACTTTTACCCTATTTGAATCTGTTGTGGTATTAATACTAATGATTCTAGTTTTCTTGTTGTTATTCTATGAATTATGGTTCCTTTTCTTCAAATCCTATGTTTGTGTTTTTGAGTCCATATTTGTTTATCTCAACTGTTCAGGAGGAGGCAACAGCAATTAAGGCAGCAGGCAAAGCTTGGTATCAGACTATGATCTCGGACAGTGATTACACTGAGTTTGAGAACTTCTCAAAGTGGTTGGGTGTGTCTCAGTGATTTTAGTTTTTGCTTTAGTAATATCAGAACTTGTGGGAACCTTTTGTTTTAGACTCTTGTCTTGGATGTTGTCATTTTAATTATTTTGCTTTTTTGTGTTTGTGTGGGTGGAAGGGAAAATTAGTGAAATGTCGTGCTCGTATAATACTCTCTGTTTTGTCCTCCCTCTGCTGTTTCCGCATTCTATGGCTAGTGAAATAGTTTCTATAATATGAGAACAGTTTACAATTGCCATTGGTCTTTATTTTATTGTTGTGCTTGTTTTTGTTGATCCATGTTCTCATTCTCATTTCCTTTTTGGCTTTTGGGAGGAATTTAAACTTATTTGAATCTGCATATTCCCTCTTAATTTCTATGTTCTATGAGTTCTGTTTTTTCAATGCTGGATGATTTTTTAATTATAATATAGTGGATGTTATTTTGGTGAAGTAATGCTCTTTGAATCCATGCAAATTGTGTAGGTATGATGTCAAGAAATGTTTGATTGAATTCTCACTTTTGTTTTTTTAAGCATTTTAATTATCAATGTTGTTTAATGTTAAAATAATATTTACATAAAAACAATTTGACAAAATTATGTCAGCAAAAAAATTGTATTTTATATAATTTCATGATGCTTTCATTTTGGTCATTAAACTTTTAAAATTTTCATATGGGTCATATAATTTTTAGGGTAAAGTATACTGGTCACTGAACTTTTAGGTCGCTTTTATTTTGGTCCTTGAACTTTTAAAAATTTTATTGGGTTTAACTTTTATTTTGCTTTTATTTTGGTTTGGTCTTTCTTATCATCTTTTGTGAAAAAATGCTGGCGTGGCGGTTAGTTTTTTTTTCTTCAAGGGTAAACTATATAAATGGTCACTAAATTTTTAAAACGCTTTTATTTTGGTTACCAAAATTTTAAAATTTTTATTAGAGTCACCCAACACAAAGCCTTTTTTGATTTTAGTTATAATAGTATTTTTGGTATTTATTAGTTTAAGTATTAATCAAATAAGATTTTTGTCCTTTCCCTTTTATATATTTAAAGGTTTAATAGATTTTTTTCCTTTTTCTCCTATTGTATGATCCTAATTTCGTCTCTAATGATGAAGTAAATTAATGTTTGAACTTAAACATGGGGTGCATCAATTTCGCTTGCATATTCTAAGAAATTTGTGGAACAACTTTTAGATACAAATTTTAAAAGTAAACTAAAATGTTATATTCTTGGTCAATAATTAACTTCAATATTTTTTATCTTCGTTGTACTTATTAACCTTGAAGTAGCTTGAAGATGAGGTTGCATACAATATGACCAATAAATTAAAATAATGAGTTTACATAACAAACAATATTCGAGAACACGATATATAAAAAATATTTTATGTTGGTAAATACATCAATATACACAACTTTAAGTACTGTTCATCGATAATCATAAAGTAAAATTTACTTATTACTGTTGTTTTTTATACATTGAAAGAGTTTTTTCTTAAACCAACGGGTTGCTTTAAAGCAAAACAAAAGTTGGGTGATTCAAATGAAAGATTTAAAATTTTAGTGACCAAAATAAAAGTGTTTTAAAAGTTTACTGACCATTTATATAGTTTACCCTTAAAGAAAAGAAAAACGGGCTACATCAGCATTTTTCAACAGAAAGTAACGAGAGAAGCTGGAAACTCCCTACAAATTTAATGACCATTATTGTACTTTACCTTAATTTTTATTTTGTTTTTATTTTCATCCTGTTGTTAGAAAAATGATGATTTAGCTTGTTAGTTTTATTTTTATTAAAATAATATGTTGAAAAACATTTTGATAAGATGATTTTTTCGGGCTTCGATCCATCAAAGAAAAGTTGGACTTTTTTAGAAAGTTGAAAATTTTGAAGATTTAATTGTTGAGATTTGTTTGTGTGATAGAAACGAAATATTCTATCACCAAAGTTTTTACGATTATTAGTTAAGGCCCCATTGATGAAATTTAAAAACTATAATCTTCGAAAAATCAACATCCACTTGAAGAAAACAATGAAAAGTAAGAAGATTTAAGGATTTCTTCAAATCAAGATCACCCCAATTCAAGTAAAACGTTGAAAACCAAGAACTTGAATGACCAAAATGATATCAAAACCTTACAAAGAAAGGTAGGACTTTGTACGGTTTTGTGATTTAATTATAGATGTGTTCAGCCATGGAGGAAAGAGATGAAAGGAAGAAAAAAAAAGATAACTGTTACGCTAGTGTTTTTAACGGAGACTAACGGAAGGAACTAAAATAAAAGCATTCTAAAATTTTGATAATTTAAATAAAAAATTTTAAAATTTGGTGAGCAAAATAAAATATTCTAAGAATTTGACGACCAAAATGATTATTTAATTAACTATTAATTTTTCTTGACATTATGTCAGTTCAGGTAATTCTCTGCAACCAAGAGAATGTTGCTACTATTTATGTACTATCTAGTTCGGTTTATTGGGTTTAGATGTTTAAACCAAGTTGATGGTTAATGTATTTTAAAAATAAAGAATACAAACTAAAATAATTATCTAGTTAAATACTATTAGCGTTTTTTTTTACATTATGTTAATGGTGAACACCACCAAAGTTATACTATTTACCTTTTTTTTTTCCAACAACAAATAGAATGTTGCTACTACCCATGTACTATTTAGTTTGGTTATTGAGTTTGGATGTTTAAACCATATAAATTTATTAATTACATGTATATATTTAGCTAATTAAATAGTTAAATATGAATTTGTTCAATCTAATTATTCATGTTTTATTTAAATAATGGTTGTTTTATTTTATATACGAAATAATATATAAAAACAAAAAATAGGTTATTGGGATTAATTTGTCCCTAAAAAATCCAAATCAACAATGTTATTAATACTATTTTAATTGCATCAACTTTACTGTTGAGTTTATTCAGTTGCATCAATTTAATTAGGTAAACTATACCATTTACCACTGAACTAATTGGGGATTCTTATTTTGACCACCGAATTAACAAACTCGTCAATCAGACCACCGAACTTATTAAATTAACCTATTTTGATCACCGCCGTTAAAAACGTAACGATGCACTGACGGAGGGATGACGTGGCAGTTAACGAACTTTTATAAAATTACACATTTAATCCTTGCTATTTACACATTCTTTCAATTTAGTCCTAATTTTAAATTAATAAAATAAATTAATTATTTAATTAAGTAATGACACGTGTCAACACCTGATTGAAGAACTTTAATTATTTATATTTGATTTTATAAATTTATTTTCCTCCTCCAATCAAGTGGTGACACATGTCACCACTTGTTTGAAGAAAAATTAAGCAAATTTGGAAGAATGGGATTGGGGTGGATCAAACCTAGGACATGTGGGTTTCAAACCCACACCTTTACCACTGCAGCAAGCCTCTCTCAATGGCATGGATTGCGTCATTTAATATATATTTTATAATGCAGTAAATGTTAGGGGGAAAGTAAAAATGATTGAAAGGGGATTCGAACCTAGACCACTTGGGATGTGTATAATCACACAAACATTCGATTTAAGATATTCGAATATTTTTCTTTTTCATACTTAAATTAATTCGAATACTTGATTTAAATATTTTAAATCGAATATTTTAAAAATATTTTTTTTCTTTTTCATACTTTAAATATTTGATTTAATTTAAATACTTTAAAATATTCGATTTAATACAAATTTTGCTTTTCCAGTTTAAAAAAATATTTATTAAAATGTTTAATAAATTTTATTACAAATTTTAATACAAACTTTCCATTTTATTACAAATTTTAATACAAATATTCGATTTAATACAAATTTTGCTTTTCCAGTTTAAAAAATATTTGTTAAAATATTTGAATATTTTAAATCAAAATTTTAAAGTATTTAAATTAAGTCGAATATTTAAAGTATGAAAAAGAACAAAATACTTTTAAAATATTCGATTTAATTTAAATATGAAAAAGAAAAAATATTCGAATATTTTAATGGAATTTCTTTTCTTTATATCGAACGTTTGTGTGATTATACACATCCTAAATGGTCTAGGTTCGAATTCCCTTTCAACCATTTTTACTTTTTCCCCTAACATTTACTGCATTATAACATATATATTAAATAGCGCAATTCATGCCATTGAGAGGGGCTTGTGCAGTGGTAAAGGTGTGGGTTTGAAACCCACATGTCCTAGATTTTTGTAACACTTGAGTTTGGGGGTCGGGTGAATTAAATAATTAAAATAATGTTCCAGGTTTTTGTTTTCGAATTAATTAGTTGTGTTGAACATATTTTAAAATTAAACCCCAAATAGCCATGGATTTCATGCTATTGTGAATATTTCATTTCATTAAGGGTAAAATGGTCTTTGGCTTTTAAATTAAAACAAAACAATAAAAGATAGCTTTTGCTCATCTTCTTCCCCTCCCAAAAACCAAATTTCACGACAAACTTCCCTTCCTCCTCAAGTTCACTATTCCACCACCATACACCTTCATTCTTGGTGATTTTTGAAAGGTAAGCATGTTTTTGACTTGTCCCCACCTTCCTCTTCATGTCTATACCTTTAGTTTTCATTAAAACCCATTGTTTTACATTTTGAAGTTTTTGGGTTTTGAATTAAAAATGGTAACTTTGATAGTTTTTAATTGAGCTTTTGATTTGTTTGTTGTTAGATAAGTTGTTTGCTATCCAAAAGGTCCAACATACCTAATTTTTATAAGGTTTTATAATGATTTTCGGATATGGGTTTTAGAGAGGTTTTGGGTGGTTCTAAAGTTGAGTTTTGGGGCTGTTTTGTGTTGGAAATTGTTGGCTGATGGTTGTATGATGGTTAGGGGTTATTTTGGAAGCTATTATGTGTGTTAAAAGTGTTGGAAACGTTGGTTCTTTGCTGAGTTTGTGGGCTGCTCGAAAATGGTGTTTTGGGTCGAGTATTAGCTTGATTTGTGCTATGGATTGCTCAGTTGAATTGTGGACTGAAATGTGGTTGTTTTACTTGGGTTAGATTGTTTAGAAGTAAGGAATTGTGTTGGTGAAGCCTCGGGAACGAATCCGGATAGCTTGGTAGATTGATCGGCTAGAGTTGTTGAGCTTGGAGTAGTCGGTGAGTGGTTAATGATTTCAACTTGGTTTAAATGGTTTCCAAACATTTTGGTTCGAGCATGTGGACCTAGGTCGGGCTTGGTAAACCCACCTAGAGATGAGATTAGATTGGTAGTCTAATCTCAAGCTTAGTTTAGAAGACTTTGGTTGAACTTCTAAATGTTTTGTTATGCCTCATGTTTCATATTAATTGTGATTGAAGTTGTTATGTATATTGTGATATACATGTGTGTTATTGAGGCATGATAATTTGTGGATGCATTGTGATGTGCATGTGGTTGATGTAATGTGTGTTCATGATTGTAAATCATGGTGGCTACGTGATAGGCACGGGAAATGGTAAGGAAATTGTGTTATGAAAGATTGTGAAATGGGTTAGTATTGGCACTAGTATGCTTAGGTACAATGATCGATCATTAGGATGTTTAGTATGCACACGAGAGTCGAAATGCGCGCGTGGTCTTGGTGATGGTAGTCATCAAGATAGAGTACGGGTACGCCCGGAAATTTTCTTTTATGATAGTCGGTGATGAGTGGAATTCCATCGACGGGGCGTGAGGATGAGTGGAATCCCCTCCGCGCGAAACGGTGATGAGTGTAATCCCACCGTAAGGTAATGGTTGAGTGTTGGATGTGAGTTCTAACGGTTGTTATCCGCGTATTCGGGTCATAGCTAGGTGCCAATACGTTTGTTAAATGCGTTTCCATATGGTTGTGTTTATGGACATGTTAAGCATGGCATGACATTTGATATCATGTTCATGCATCATATATATTTGACTCTTGTGGCTTCGAAGGTAAGAAAACATGCATTCTTCCTTGGTTGTGTTGCTCGTGCTTGAACCTTGCATTGTCGAGGTTTGTTTTATGAGCTTACCCTCACTAAGCTTTACGCTTACGCTCTCTTTTGTTCGACAATGCAGATCCTTAGTTCGTGGGTTGCTTGTGCAAGGAGAAGGCCTCCAAGTGTGCTATCTTAATCATCAAGTATGGACTCTTAAGTAGTTGATGTAATAGTTAAGCAATGGGGATTTGTGTTGTTATTTTGTGTTAGGAGCTTGTTTAGACTCCTCGATATGTTGATGTTTTAGTGTGGCTTGTTGATGCCTTGTTTTGGATTGTAAACCATGTTTAAGATGCGTATCTTGAATGCTCTTGTGTTTTGTCCTAAGTCATGATACCTTGAATGCTATGTATGTCTCTTTATGGTAAATGCATGAATCTTTTGAATGCATGATCCTTGTTTGTTTCAAATGTCTCGTATGCTGAAATCTTGGTTGTTTAATGTTGTATGTTTGCTTGCTCGTGTCTAGGTGAATCTTAATTTGCATCTAGAGTTGTGTTTTGGAGTCTTTGGCTGGAAATTTGAGTATTGCAGTGCAGGGCGTATCGGTACGCCCAAGGGCCGTATCGATACGGCCCTACACTTTGGGACTCAAATTTGGCCTAGCGTACCGGTACACGGGGGTGTATCGATACGCCAAAACCTCTCTGGAAATCTGAGAATTTGACGAGATTTTGGCGTATCGGTACGAGTCTTGGGTGTATCGGTACGGTCTTGTATCGTTGACCGTGAGAAGTTGACCAGTGAGGGCGTATCGGTACGGTCAACCAGTGTACCGATACGGTCTCCCTGGGTTGACCTTGGGCTGTTGACCTAGTCAAGGCGTATCGATACCCTCTTTCAATGTATCGATACGGCCTGCTGTGAAAAGTAAAATGGGTTGTTTAAGTTGTATGTTCGCTTGCTTCGCCTCGCTTGTTGCTTCCACTGTCGTTGTTTCACATAGGATATTTTAAAGCATCTAGACAAGATAATAATTAAGGAAAAAGTTTTCTCGGGTTGTTAACCGAAGTGAAGCCTTAACGAGTTTCGCCTCAGTTATCTCCGTGTAGCCCACTCGGGCCGGTCAGTCGCTCAGGCCGGGACGAGGGGGTTACAGACTTGATCCACCCCAGCCCCATTTTTTCAAATTTGCTTAATTTTCCTTCAACTAAGTGGTGACACGTGTCACCACTTGATTAGAGGAGGAAAATAAATTTATAAAATCAAATATAAATAATTAAAGTCCTCCAATAAGGTGTTGACACGTGTCATCACTTAATTAAATAATTAATTTAAAATTAGGACTAAATTGAAAGAATGTGTAAATAGCAAAGATTAAATGTGTAGTTTTATAAAAGTTTGTTAACTGCCACGTCATCCCTCCGTCAGTCCACCATTAAGTTTTTAACGGTGGTAGTCAAAATAGGTTAATTTAATAAGTTCAGTGGTCTGATTGACGAGTTCGTTAGTTCGGTGGTCAAAATAGAAATCTCCAATTAGTTAGGTGGTCAATGGTGTAGTTTAACCATTTAATTATTTGACCGAACTTAACAATCATAATGTTGACGTGAAAGCTTAATAATCATTCTAGAGGTTATTTTTTCCCTCGTTAAAATAATACATGGACTATGGTTTATAACCAAGTGGCAACAAATAAGGGGTCCAGGGTATAATCTGCAGCCTTCTAGAGGCATGCACACACACTAGAATCTTCTGGTCCGAAACAAAATCTTTTCCTACATATATCTTCTACAACCCGCAGTTTAACGAGAAGCAGAATCAGATCCACTTATTACAAGTAGCTTCTTCTTGTTTCTTTTGTTCGTTTCTTAATCCTCAGAAATGGCGAACAAGTGCTACCCGACAGTGAGCGAAGAGTATGAAAAAGCAGTACAGAAATGTAAGAGGAAGCTTCGGGGACTCATTGCCGAGAAGCACTGTGCTCCCATCATCCTCCGTTTAGCGTAACCTCCTCCTCCTTCTTCTTCTTCTTCTTCTTCTTTCTTTGTTTTAATGTTATTTTTTTGGTTTAGGGTTGGACTTTATTATCAACGTTGATTGATGTGAAACAGATGGCACTCGGCTGGAACATTCGACGTGAAAACCAAAACCGGAGGGCCGTTCGGGACGATAAGGCACCGAGATGAGCTGGCTCATGAAGCCAACAACGGCCTCGACATAGCTGTTAGGCTTCTAGAGCCCATTAAGCAACACTTTCCCATCTTGTCTTACGCCGATTTCTACCAGGTATCCTATCCCCGATCACTGTTTTCTTCATTCGTCGATTTCGCCACATTGCCAATAGAATAAATTAGGCCTGATTTTTTATTTAGCCTTAATTTGCTTTATTTACTATTTTTTTTTGTGGGGTGAAAAAGTTGGCCGGAATTGTTGCTGTTGAAGTTTCGGGAGGTCCTGAGATTCCTTTTCACCCTGGGAGACCGGTATGCGATCCATGAATCTTCCATTTCTTCTTCATCTCACCTTGTTCTCCACTAAATATACGAATGCTTCCCCCCAAAAAAAGGAATCAAAATGTATGGTTAACTCTTTACTTGTAAAAATTCAGGACAAAAACGAACCACCTCCAGAGGGTCGCCTGCCGCAGGCCACCAAAGGTCAGTTGTTTTAACAACTTCAAATCATGCATGAAAAAGTGTAATCTAAAAGTTTTTGTTTGATTTCAGGTTCGGATCACCTGAGAGATGTGTTCGGCCACATGGGTCTTACCGATCAAGACATTGTTGCTTTATCCGGTGGTCATACACTGGTAAAGTTGATGACTGAGATTATGTTCACCAACTGTTCGATCAAAGTTCAATGCGTTCTGCTGATATTATTACAATTTACAGGGCAGGTGCCATAAGGAGCGTTCTGGCTTTGAAGGACCCTGGACTTCCAATCCTCTCATTTTTGACAACTCCTATTTCAAGTAAAGGACTCTTTAGTCTTTACTTACATAACTTATTGTTGAGAGTTGATTGCTGGATTCAACTCCACAATGTTTGCATTGTATTTGTGACCCGTGTTTTTTACATTCTTGTTTGAGACAGGGAACTTGTCAGTGGAGAGAAAGAAGGTCTGATCCAGTTGCCATCCGACAAAGCACTTGTGGAAGATCCTGTCTTCCGCCCTCTTGTCCAGAAATATGCTGCGGTGGGTATCATTTTATGTATTTCAGCTTTTTTGCTTTATAAATCGTATTCCAACTTTAGTTCAGTTGACAGTACATTCGAGATTGATCAAATTATGTAGTGAATTTTTGAATTCATTGTATTCTAGACATGTTGATTAATAATTATTTAGGGGCACTATTTTCCTCCTTCCGCTGTCAGTTTGATTTCGGTACATGTATGTATCTAATTCATTAGAACTTTTGGTTATGAATAATGTGTGTTGTTCTGCCTTGCTAGGACGAGGATGCCTTCTTTGCTGACTATGCTGAGTCTCATTTGAAGCTGTCGGAGCTTGGGTGAGTATTAACCAATCTTTCATTTCATCCCTCCCCCAAATTTTCTTGCATTTTCCCATTTCAATCTAACATTTTCTTTGACCTGTGTCTTTAGATTCGCGGATGCTGAGTAGGAAACTCACGAAAGCATCGAACATGATCTTGTTGCTGTCTGCTGCTGTCTGATGTTTCTGTATTTAACTTTCAGACTATATAATAATATATGGTACTGTGGTTGTGTCTTTGCAGTTTGGGAAAAACTTGTTGATCCAAATTTGTGTCGTGTTTGTTCAATTAGTAAATACTACTATTGTACGATGAGTAAGCATTTAGAACAAAGAAATGTTCCATTTGGCTTCTGGTTTTTTAGAAATGGATAAATCCTTTTATCCGTCTAGTTCTTTTTTATTAAAGCACTCTTTGATAAAGAGATGTTTGAGTTAAAATTAGAGGTTTAGCCGGTTAAATTTGCTAATTTGAATTTTTGGTAGGAGTGGAAAAAATACCCGACCCGATTGACCCGACTCGAAAACCTGACGACCGAAACTAAAATACCGGTTAAACGGGTCGAAAAAAATGATACCTAAAAGTCCAGATACTTAATATTTCGAGTACCCAAAAATAAACACTCCTAATACATATTCATGTCTCGGATCTAGTCGATTATAGAACTTTCAACAAATTTAATAGTATTATGTTTTTGGAATATCCTCTACATTTTTAATCTTCGGGATTATGTCTTCCAAATTGTAAGTGAGATTTTATAAAAATAAAATTAGGTGTTTGAAAGTTTATATATAATTGCTCAATAAGAAGTATATTAAAAGGTAAAGTGATATTTTTGTCCTACAAATTCGACCCAAATTAATAATTTAATTCATTGCATAAAAATATAGTTAATTAGTTCTTTCAATTCACAAATTCTAGCAAATTAGCCCTTGAATAATATTGACTAACAAAACTGTTGATTGTTGTATATGTAATCATTAACTACATGTCACGTCACGGCTGACATGTTAAAAATATTGATGTGGGATCACAAATTTTTGAAATGAAAATAATTATTTTTTATATTAAATTTTAACAAATGAAACACGGCATCGTTTTATTGATTTTAAAATAATGAGTTAAAATTCTGTTATAGAAGAGTTGGGAATTCGATCTTCCGATTAACCGAACTTCTTAATTCTCATGTAGCAGGACTACAATAAACAATCCAAAAACAACAATATTTAAATTACAACCAGCTAAGAACATTTCTAATTGGCCTTTTATTTCTCACCTTAAGAGCCTCCTAACTGCTGCAAAGCATTGACAAACCGGGGATGCTACTCAGGTGACCAGCAGGCAGCACCTCCTTTGCTTCCTACCAGTCTGCTGCTGCTGATCGGAAAACTTCGCCAGTGGTACAGACCGAGAATTGGTTGTTGAACACGAAATCGCTCTCCTACAACTTGTCTTTCATCCCGTAGAACCAGATTCTTCTCTTAGATGGTGAAAATATGACAAAAATAATGAAGCAGCAGCAGCAGCAACAATGCTATTTTGACCTATGTTATATATTTCATTTAGTGTTTATTAACAAATCAGGGGTTGGTTTGATGGTTAAGCGCTAAGCTTTTCACCCACTAAACTTGGGTTTAATTCTTAACTCCTCCATAAAATAATTTAGGGATAACTACTTATTTAGTACCTTATTTATTTCCATTTCCTATTTTAGTATTCCACTTAATTTTTTTAACAAATGCACCTAGTGTTATCTTTTCTTAACATATTAGTACTCCGCCGTTTAAAATTAACGGAACCAGTGACGTGGACCTATTTTCTTATTTTTTTTAAAGCCACGTGTTTTTCTCCTCCACTCAGCTATTCCATGTAGGCTGGCCAAATAAAATAATAATTAAAAATTTTATTAAAATAAAGTGGGGTACTTAAACTTCTTTTATCATCAAAATTACCCGACGTTTGCGTTTCTAAGGTTCTTAATTTAGGGGAAAATTTTTCTTCTGGAGTTCATTGCTGAAAAAGAGAGAAACCGGATTTGATTAAGATGAGTGGTAGGAGGCGTAGAGAGAAAGGAAGACCAAGTCCTCTTTATGGTACGTTATTTTTTGCCACTTTTAATTTAGGGTTCTTGATTTAGGGGGTAATTGTGTATTGAGTTCTTATTAAATTGGGCAATAGTGTTTTAGGGTTTGGTGTTTTATTGATTCTTCTACTTAAAGGGACGTTTGTATGCTCTCTTTATTAATTCTTATTGATTCTTCTAATTAGGTTCTTGATTTAAAGGACAATTGTTTGGTCGAAGTAGATTTCCATTTAGGTTTCCACCCTTTTAATAAAAAATTTTAATTATTATTTTATTTAGTCAGCCTACATGGAATAGCTGAGGTAGAGGAGAAAAAACATGTGGCTTTAAAAAAAAGGAAAAATAAGTTCACGTCACTGGTTCCGTTAATTTTAAACGGTGGGGGTACTAAAATGTTAAGAAAAGATAATGTTAGGTGCATTTTTGTTAAAAAAAATTAGATGGGGTACTAAAATAGGAAAATGAGAATAAGTGGGGTACTAAATAGGTAGTTATCCCAATAATTTAACTCTTTACTTTAAAACTAATCCGATAATGTCACATGTCATCATATGATTGGTTAAAATTTATAATATAAAAATAAATATAAAAAATAACTATTTAAAAAAAAAACTATGATGCCACGTTAGTATTTTTTGACATGTTAGCCGTGACATGGCATTCAGTTAACGATCATATATGCAGTAGTTAACGGCTTCGTTGGTCAACGTTAGTCAATGGTCTAATTTGCTTCAATTTGCGAACTAAAAAACCTAATTGACTGTATTTTCGTATGAAAAACTAAATTATTAATTTGGGTCAAATTTGAGGTCAAAATTACATGTTTAGCATTAATTAAATGTGAAGTGGCTGTTCTAATTTTTTTGTTTGATTGTTGAGAAAATCGGAGAATTTGATAAAGAAATTTAAGTTATTCAAATGCTTATAATTTAGGAAAATTACATCAATAGTAGTTGAGTTTTAAAAGTTGTTTCGTTTTGATAATTGATTTAATTGTTGTATATCAACGGTCGTTGGTCACGACAAAATTGATACTCAAACGTTTACAATTTTTCTCTTTTTTATTTTTGGTAATAATTGAAATAGCAACAAAGCTAAGAGTAACTAAAGTTGCTTGCCACTACGCCCCCTTCTATAACAATCGGTGGATTTCTTCATTTGGTCTTGGAATGGTTTGCAAACTGAAGCCCCAAGGGTTGGTTCACTCCCGATTTAGCAATGAAATCATCAACTTTGTTTGTTTCTTGTGGAGTGTAAAGCACTTTGTTACCGTGGTGCACCCTAGGGTCCAATCTGTCGCACACCTAGGGGCCATTTCCAGCACCCATGAGGCCCTAGTTCGTCCAGCCCACTCTGCCGCACCCATGGGGCTACAAACCAGCCGAGCCAACAGCCCGAGGGGCCTTGCCAAGCACCCTGGGCCTGTCCGTGCAACCTTGTCCGCGCACACCCGAGGGCCTGTCCGAGCAGCATCGAGCAGCCCGTCTAGTAGCACCCGAAGGCCTGTCCGCGCAGCACCCGAGGGCCTGTCCGAGAAGCCCGTCCAGCCACACCTATGGGCCTGTCCGAGTTTCACCATTCCATGGCCATTCAGGCCCATTTCTTGGGGAATATCCACCCCTTTGACCATGGTATTCAAGGCAAGGACCAAGCATCCATCTCTTCCCCGATTCATGGAGATTCATATCCTTTTCACAAGGAAAGAAGCCCTAACAAGATGGAAGGAATCATGGATCCTATTCTCTTGCCATTATTAGATATATTAGGCCAATCTTCGCCATCCATTGTAATCGATAGTGACCGTTAGATCGGGAGGTGCCAGACTATAATAGGGCCTCACCCCCTCATTTGTAATCATCCTGAATTCCCTTTGTTTTCTTACTTTCTTTCATCAATAAAAGAATAGCAACGTCGAGTACTCTTTTCCCCCTAACTAGGCTTAGAGGGGGTTTTTAACGAGGCTCTTCGTTTTGCAAATCACTCGAGCCATCTCACTTTACTTTCTCTTCGCAACGCTTCCGCTCACCTAGCCAAGCCAAGACTTGACTTTAAGGCTTACTTGGTCCCTTTCGAAGTCCTTTCCCGACCAAGTGCCGCACGAGCTAGCCATATAAGCCTAGCCTCGTGACAAGTGGTATCAGAGCCTACGTTTTAGCGAAGAATTGTTTGAGATGACGAATCCAAGTGACGCTCCCATCGACGGCAACACAAAGCCAATGGAGACTCGTGGTTGAAAAACCAAGAGGGCTAGTTTGAGAGATGCCATCTCTACCTTGCAAGACAAAGTTACCCGTTTGGAGAACAACACGAATGTGTAACCCCCTCGTCCCGGTCTGGCCGGATGACCGGTCCGAGTGGGCCACACGGGGAAAACCGAAACGAAACCCGTTAAGGTTTACCCTCGGTTAGCAACCCTATTTTTTTTCTTTAACTTATTCTTTTCTAACAGTTCATTTAAGTCATATGTGATCGAACAACGGAATAAGAATACATGAGACAAACATTCGAACCTAAAACAACATTTAAACAGCCCAATTTTTATCTTTTAAACAGGCCGTTTCGAAACACCCTTGAGGCGTTTCGAAACACCCTTGAGGCGTATCGAAACGCCTTGACCAGGTCAACTGCCCCAGAGCCTATACAAGGGGCCGTATCGAAACGGTGGTCAACCGTTCCGAAACGCCCACGACGGTCAACTTCTCGTGGTCAACGAGATTTTGACCGTTTCGAAACCCTTATACCCGTTTCGATACACCTTCATCTCGTGAATTTCTCAGAATTCCAGTAGCCAAAACATTCCGAAACGCGTTTCGGAACAGGGGTTTCAAAGGCCATACCGTATCGAAACACGTTCTGATACGGGGTCCCTGAAGCCTTACCCGTTCCGAAACGACCCTTCCTGTTTCGAAACACGGGCTGTCTGCAACCCTTGAAAACCAGATTTAGGCGAATCTTCACAAGTCTAAAGGTCCCATAGGACCCCTAAAGGCACACAACACCATCAAACAAAGTCTAGAGGCATACATCCTATGTTTAACATGCTCGAACACATACAAGACATAGAATTAAACAACCTTTCATACATGGAAAATATCCAATAGAAACATGTCATGAAGAGCATATTTGAAGACCTTTAAATAGACAAAGGATACCAATCACTACATATAATTTTACTTGTCATCAAACATCCTTAAATATCTAAAAGACATACATCAAAAGAGCATTTGGCAAGGTATAACATGCTTATAAATCAAGTCAAACCATAAACATCAAAATCACATATGAGTCATACAAAGCTCATACAAACACACTCTCTTGCCACATTGCTTAACTACTACATAATTAATAACTGTACTTGAGCAACAAACTTGGAAAGCCCTTCTTGCCTTGCTTCGAGCTAACACCACGCTAATGATCTGCATTGTTGAAAATGAGAGCGTAAGCTATAAGCTTAGTGAGGATGCTCTAAAACCAAAAACATCAACAATGCAGGGTTCAAGCATGTATTCCCTAAATCTCATATCTAACATGCATAGATAATTTCACAAGTAGACCTAGCTAGTCTTTCAAGAGTCATGCATGGCATCTCACATCATATCAAGCTCGAACATCAATAACATTATCATATATTAACATCATATATCACAATCATATGAACAAGTTTAATTGGCCACTATTAGTTACCCGGATGTGCGGATTAAAATCTCAACAACCACTTTACCTCGGTGGGATTTCACTCATCACCGGACCTTGCATGGGCGGGATTCCACTCATCGCCACATGCCTTACGGATGGGATTCCACTCATCATCCCGTAGAACATATAATAGCTTCCGGTGGAATATTACATCACCGTACTCCTCCTTGATGACTTAACACCATCAAGGTCACGTACGTTTTGACTCAATTTGTGTGCACACTAATCCTAATGATCGATCATTTACACCCGGTAAATTAATTAGTGCCAATTTCCATTTACCACATCACATATCCATCAACCACATCTCATGCTCATCACATATACATACCATGGTATACATGTACAATTTAACCACATAGCACAAGAGCATAAATAGGCATTACACATAGCATTTAATGGAAAACAATAGCTAAATTAACAACTTGAATTTATATAGAAATGGCCTACCAAGCACATTTCACTCACACACTACACACACTCGAACCAAACTTTAAAACATGATTAAAACCACTCACTGCCCTTCCTTAGCAACCAAAACAAGTCTCCTACGAGCCCGGATTCGATCCCAATGTTCCTTCGACGTCTCCTCTTGCTTCTAGCCAACCAAAAACACAACCATTAATCACAATCAATGCTAACATTCAATCAACACTCAACCCTTGAGCTCAAACTAACTTCAACCAATTTTCCAACCAAATTAATCCCCCAATTATATCAATTTTCGTGCTTCCTCAAACCCTAGCTGAAATTTCCATTTTCAATCCTCCAAAAGACCCCCAAAAGGTCCCAAAACATCCTCCTAACCTATACAAACCATCAGCCCTTTAATTTCAACCTAAAACCCACCAAAAAACAAGTTTTTGACATCCTAAAAATTGCTTCAAGAACCCATTTTGGGTTTTCAACAAAACCCAACCATTTTAACATATAATGTACATTTTAATGTGGTTAAAATAAAACCTAACTTTATATTTCAAAACAAAATGAAAATCATCATAAAAACTCAAGCTTTAGCAAAACCCTAACATTTCAAAAGTTCATAGTTTTAAATTCTATGACTATGGGGAGATAAAGGATGAAAAGGAGAATTAGAAAATGCCCTTACCTCTCAAAATGGTCTTGAAATAGAGTTGAAAATCAATGGAATAGTGATTTGAGTTTGGGAGAGTTTGAAAGAGGGTTTTGGCTATTTCACGTTGGAAAGGGGAGTGGGGGAGAGAAGATGACAACTTTTCTCAAAAGTGGTCTTGCTTTTAAAATTCTTTTGGTCAAATTACCTCTTTGGTCCCTCCTCTTTTTATTAAAGCCAAATTAGATCTCAATTAGATCCTAATTAAGGTTGAATTGATTTAATTTAATTTTACCGACTCGGACCACAAACCCGACTAACTCCTAACCCCAAAACACGGGTGTTACAGAATGAGTCGAGAGATAGGCTCGATGTTGTTAAGAACCGACTAGTTACGTTGGAATCTCGGGGTGATGATCGCAAGGATGATTCCCAGGACCTCGAAGATAGACTCGAGACCGTGGAGTTGGAGAATAGATCTCTTAAAAATGGTCTAACCGAACTAGAGAAGGCGATGAACGTGCTAAGGGAGTTGTTTCAAGTCCGAGTAGAGTGCTAGCCGATGTGCCGAAACCAAAGGAATTCAAAGGATCGAGAGATGCTCAAGAAACCGATACATTCTTGTGGAGCATGAACCAATATTTCCGCAACACCAACATCGTGGATGAATCCACTAAGGTAAATATTGCTTCTAGTTATTTTACTCACAGCGCTCTTTTATGGTGGAGACGCAGGTGTGCCGAGAGTCCGATGGAGACGTTCCCGTAGATACTTGGGAAGAGCTTCAAGACGAGATCCATGAGGCGTTCTATCCTAAGAATGCTCAAAGAGAGTTGCGCTCAAAGCTACGCCAACTCAAGCACGACAACAAAATCCATGACTATGTGAAGAAGTTCACCGAGTTAAAGCTTCAAATCACCAACTTAGGAGAAGATGAAGGCTTCTCAATTTTCATGGATGGATTGAAACGATGGGCTAACATGGAGTTGGAAAGACGTGGTGTCAAAGATCTTTCACATGCCCTTGATGAAGCCGAGGCAATAGCCAAGTTCGAAAAGCGAGACTCGCCCAAACCAAAACCGAAGTCTAGAGGTTGGGGAGACAAGAATGTCAAAGCCGAAGGTGAGAGATTTAACCATGATAGGCCTTCCAACAACAATCGACAAGGCCGATCAACTAAGCCACAAGAGAGACGAGGTTGTTTCCATTGCAATGGACCTCATCATATTCGAAATTGCCCAATGAAGACAAGCCTTTCTACCGTCAAAGTTAACGACGAGCCCGCCGCCCAACTTGGAGCAATTGTAAGTAATCTCCAAGTGAATTCTTTATCTAACAAGCCCAAAAGTGGTCTTATGTTTGTAGAAGTCACGATTGTCGGAAAGCAATTGCGTGCACTTGTGGACACCAGAGCTTCCGAACTGTTCATTTCCGAAGGAGCCGCCTAAAAACTCAATCTCAACGTGTTGAAGAAGAGTGGGTGGATTAAGACGGTCAACTCGAAAGAAGAGCCTATTGCCAGAGTTGCAAGAAGGGTCGAGATCCAACTTGGTAGTTGGAAGGGCCGTGAGGATATTAAGGTAATTCCTCTTGATGATTATGATCTTGTGATTGGTTTATCTTTTTTAGACAAGATTAATGCACTTCTCTTGCCCTTTGCCGATGTATTGGTTGTACTCGATCGCGCCCAACAATGTTTGGTGCCCGTGAGTCGAGATGTAGGTATCCAATCCAAGATGTTGTCTTCCATCCAGTTCCGCAATGGTATGCGAAAGGAGGAAGAGTCTTTCCTTGCCGTGATCAAGGAAGACGAGGCGATTGAAGCCGAAGAAGTGGAACGTGTTCTCGTGGGGTTCGAGGACACTATGCCTTCCGAATTACCGAAGGCTTTGCCACCCAAGCGTGAGGTGGATCATCGAATTGAGTTGGTGCCAAATGCCGAGCCGCCGAGCAAAGCACCTTATCGAATGGCGCCACCGGAGTTAGAAGAACTCCGAAAGCAACTTGGAGAGCTCTTGGATGCCGGGTACATTCGCTCATCCAAGGGACCGTTTGGAGCACCCATTCTCTTTCAAAAGAAGAAAGATGGTAGCTTGTGCATGTGTGTCGACTATCGCGCTCTAAACAAACTCACGGTAAAGAACAAGTACCATATTCCTTTAATTTCTGATTTATTTGATCAACTTGGAAGTGCAAGGTTCTTCACAAAGTTAGATCTACGTTCGGGGTACTACCAAGTTCGTATAGCCGAAGGTGACGAGCCCAAAACCGCGTACATCACAAGGTATGGTTCTTTTGAGTTTCTTGTAATGTCTTTTGGCCTTACAAACGCTCCCGCAACATTTTGCACTTTAATGAACAAGGTACTTTCACCTTTTCTTGATAATTTCGTAGTTGTCTACTTAGATGACATTGTCATCTATAGTGAGACTTTTCAAGAACACTTAATGCACTTGAGGAAGGTTTTGCAGGTTCTAAGAGAAAATGAACTCTACATCAAACGCGAAAAGTGTAGTTTCGCTCAACAAGAAGTTGCGTTTTTAGGCCACATCATTGGAGGTGGTAAGATCCGAATGGATCTAAGCAAAGTTCGAGCCATCGACAATTGGGAACCGCCAACTAAGGTAACCGAACTTCGCTCTTTTCTTGGTTTAGCTAACTATTATCGGAAATTTGTGCAAGGTTACTCCGCCATAGCTACGCCTTTGACCGAACTCTTGAAGAAGGACAAAGTTTGGGAATGCAGTCCGAGTTGTCAACAAGCGTTCGAAAGGCTTAAACAAGCCATGGTAAGTGAGCCCGTTCTAGCCTTGCCCGATCATTCCAAATCATTTGTTATCCACACCGATGCATCCGACTATGCCATTGGTGGAGTTTTGATGCAAGAAGGTCATCCAATTACCTTTGAAAGCCGAAAGTTGAACGATACCGAGAGGCGTTACACCGTTCAAGAGAAGGAGATGACCGCTGTCATCCATTGCCTTCGCACATGGCGACATTATATCTTGGGTTCCAGGTTTGTCGTATTTACCGATAATTCTGTCATTTCTTATTTTTTAACCCAAAAGAAATTGTCTCCTAAGCAAGCTAGGTGGCAAGATTTCATGGCGGAATTCAATTTTTCAATGGAGCACAAGCCCAGAAAGACCAACACCGTGGCCGATGCACTTAGCCGCAAAGCTATTTTTGCTTCCATTAGCCAACCAAGTGGTGAGTTGCTCGAATCCATCAAGGAAGGCTTGACGCATGATCCCACCGCAAAGAATTTGATCACCTTTGCCAAAGAGGGTAAGTCACGCCGATTTTGGGTCGAAGATGATCTTCTCTTCACAAGAGGCCAACGCTTATTCGACCCCTACTTCAACAATTTGCGAAAGACATTAATGAAGGAATGTCATGATTCGAAGTGGGCGGGACATCCAGGTATGCATCGTACTTCAGCTTTGCTTAATGAACGTTATTATTGGCCTCGTATGAATGAAGATGTAGAAGCATACGTGAAGACTTGTCTTGTTTGCCAACAAGACAAGATCGAAGCAAACAAGCCGATGGAACTACTTCAACCTTTGTCGATACCGGAAAGACCATGGGAAAGTATTTCTTTAGACTTTATCATTGGTTTTCCTTGTGTTAATAACTTTTCTAGTATCATGGTTGTAGTAGACAGGTTTTCGAAGTATGCTACTTTCATTCCCGCCGACGAAGCCGCTCGCCTTTTCTTAAAGCATGTCGTGAAGCTTTGGGGTATTCCAAAGTCAATAGTAAGTGATCGAGACGCTCAGTTCACGGGCAAGTTTTGGACCGAGTTGTTCAAGTTGTTGGGTTCCTCCTTGAACCTTTCAACGAGTTTTCATCCACAATCCGATGGGCAAACCGAGAGGGCCAACGCGTTATTGGAGATCTATCTAAGGCACTTTGTTAGTGCATCTCAACGAAATTGGCCCGATTTGCTAGACGTGGCCCAATTCTCCTACAACTTGCATAGGAGCGAAGCCACGAATCAAAGTCCGTTCGAGATAGTGATGGGCCAACAACCGCTCACACCCGATGCCATCGTGACCAAGTATCAAGGTCCAAATCCCGCCGCCTTCCATGTAGTGAAGGACTTGCAAGAGCAAAGAGACTTAGCCAATGCTTGCCTCCACAAAGCAAGCAAGCGAATGAAGAAGTGGGCCGACAAGAAGCGACGCGACGTCGAATTCCAGGTATATGATTTAGTTTTGGATAAACATCATCTAACTCTTCGCAATTCCTCTAGTTACAGGGCTCTTGTGAGGAAGTACGAAGGCCCATTTCGTGTGATAAAGAGAGTAGGCAAGGTGGCCTACAAGCTAGACTTGCCGCCCCACATCCAAGTTCATCCCGTCTTCCACATAAGCGTTCTTAAGCCCTATCACAAGGACGAGGAAGATCCGGAAAGAAACATCTCCAAGCGAGCACCCGTTGGAGTTAGGACTTCGTTCGAGAGAGAAGCCGAAGCCATCTTAGCCGATCGAGTCATTCGACGCCAAGGGTTCAAACCAAGGTACGAGTACTTTGTGCTTTGGAAGGGTCTAATCGAAGTCGAGGGTAGTTGGGAGTTAGACAAAGACTTGTGGCAATTTGAAGACAAGATTGCCGATTTTGAAGCCCAACGAGCGACGAGGGCGTCGCTCAATTCGGTGGAGGAGAATGTTACCGTGGTGCACCCTAGGGTCCAATCTGCCGCACACCTAGGAGCCATTTCCAGCACCCATGGGGCCCTAGTCCGTCCAGCCCACTCTGCCGCACCCATGGGGCTACAAACCAGCCGAGCCAACAGCCCGAGGGGCCTTGCCAAGCACCCTGGGCCTGTCCGTGCAGCCTTATCCGTGCACACCCGAGGGCCTGTCCGAGCAGCACCGAGCAGCCCGTCCAGTAGCACCCGAGGGCCTGTCCGCGCAGCACCCGAGGGCCTGTCCGAGCAGCACCGGGCAGCCCGTCCATCAGCACCCATAGGCCTGTCCGAGCAGTACCGAGTAGCCCGTCCAGCCACACCTATGGGCCTGTCCGAGTTTCACCATTCCATGGCCATTCAAGCCCATTTCTTGGGGAATATCCACCCCTTTGACCATGGTATTCAAGGCAAGGACCAAGCATCCATCTCTTCCCCGATTCATGGAGATTCATATCCTTTTCACAAGGAAAGAAGCCCTAACAAGATGGAAGGAATCATGGATCCTATTCTCTTGCCATTATTAGATATATTAGGCCAATCTTGGCCATCCATTGTAATCGGTAGTGATCGTTAGATCAGAAGGTGTCAGGCTATAAATAGGGCCTCACCCCCTCATTTGTAATCATCCTGAATTCCCTTTGTTTTCTTACTTTCTTTCATCAATAAAAGAATAGCAACGTCGAGTACTCTTTTCCCCCTAACTAGGCTTAGAGGGGGTTTTTAACGAGGCTCTTCGTTTTGCAAATCACTCGAGCCATCTCACTTTACTTTCTCTTCGCAACGCTTCCGCTCACCTAGCCAAGCCAAGACTTGACTTTAAGGCTTACTTGGTCCCTTTCGAAGTCCTTTCCCGACCAAGTGCCGCACGAGCTAGCCATATAAGCCTAGCAATAAGACAATCCGATGCAACCATAATGCGACGGAAACCTTTATCCCAAAGAACTCGCAACCCATCAAGTAGAGCCCAAAGTTCCGCGTTGAGACTCGAGCAAGAACCAATTCGAGCCGGAATAATTTGCAGCCAAAGGGTACATGCGAGTTGACAATCTCGGAGAACATGGATAATATCCTCGGATACATGACCACAAACAACACACGACTTGTCCGATGACATGCCTCTGCGAACCCTCTCGCAATTTGTAAGTAGTCGAGACTGAAGGATTAACCAAACGAATTGTCGAATGCGCTGAGGGCCTTCAAACGACCAAGCCAACGGCCATCACTCATCAGTTTCTGCAAGCAAATGAGAGATCTTGTTCTCATAAAAAAAAATTGTTGCAAAAATGCAACATTCCAATTGCCGCAATCATCTGTAGCTTCACAAACTCGCAAAGCTATATTAGAAATATCATGTGGATCAACCAGATCGACAAAAAATCATCTAAAGTTTTGACCTTTTAATGATCTAATCTTCGCCTACGATTGTTTGATGAGACTAATTTTCAAATGTATTATTTATTTTTTCAAAGAATATTTTTCATTGTTCAAATTTTCGGTCGTGCACCCCAAATCTCTCAAAACTAAAAGTCACCAAACCTCAAAATGATATTTTTTTGTGTAAGTTTCATTAATTTTAAAGAAATTTAAAATATAAAGTGGCGGAGGATGATGAGATAAATTCGTGTGTGTTTAGAGTGACTAAAAATATTAAAAAAATGACAGTCTCTTTGAGAAAACCTTAAATTTAATAAAAATGTGAGATAAAAATAAATAAAAGTATCATTGACTAAAAAATATAGAAATCCTTCAACCTTTTCGGTGTCCCTACTTATGTCTCACGCTCAAAATTAGGTTTAGGGTTTAAGGTTTAAGGTTAGAGTTTATGGTTAGAGTTTAGTAAATTTAGAGTATAGTGTATTTTTAGAGTATAAGGTGTAGAGTTTAGAACTTATAGTTATGACATAAGTAAAGACACCGAAAAATGATTTTAATCTTAAAAAATGTCCCATTTCCTTACTATTTGTCTATTGCCTAAATTAAGACGATTCATTAAGTTGACATACTAATGATGTATTTTATCTTATAATTTATTACCTTCTACGCTCCGTCGTCCGCCGCCACACCATTGCTAAAACTTCAAATCGAACTCGCTTTTTTTTCTTTCTTTCTTATTTGCTTTAAGCCATCTACATTGCTAAAATCTCATAACCCACCTACCATCACCAGCGATCTCCTATCAAACCCCACCAACAAACATCTCAAATCACCAGAATTCATCTCCAAAATTAAAAACCTGCACCACACAAATCGTTCAATCATGTACTTGGTGGTAGAGTTTGAGGATCAATTTAACTTTTTAAAAAAATAAAGATTTAAATTAAAATTTTCAAAATTTTTGAATAGTTTAATTTACAATTTTTTTCAAAAAAAAATGGGTCTAATTAAACTTTTTGAAATTTGAGAAGCTTAATGAGAATTTTTTAATTATTATAGGAAGGATTTAATGAAGAATGTTAAAATTTTGAAGCTCAACCTGAATTAGAAAAGTTTTGTGAGGGTTAAATTAATTTTTTTTAAATCTACAAAATTAAATTATAATTTTCTAAATTTTGGAGGAGTCTCAGCCCCACCAGCCCCCGTTGTGTTCCGCCCATATCAATCCTCATCGAAGATTGTCTCTTCCATTATATCACTAAACTCAAGTCATATTCGACCAAATACTAAATAAGAATCCTTTTTGATGTTTAGATTTATCGTTAACGATTTTATTTATTAAAATTTTAATTTTAGTGGTGGTTCGAAATTTAGAATTTTTTTTTAAAAGAGAAATTTGACGTACTTTGTATTTTTTAGGGTGGTGTTGTTAATAAAAACAAATTAAAATTTTAACAAATAATAATGAAAGTTTTTATAAGTAAAACTAAAATGACCAAAATGAAAACATTGTAACGTTTAGTGACCACCAGAATAGTTACCCGCTTACCCTATTTATAAATACAACTAAAATGTAGCAGATAGAAACGACGACGTTGGTTAGTCTTAGACAGAGTTAACTTAACACGTCGTCGAATGGGGGAGCGCGACCTAATCCAGAAACAGAAATCTCAGAAAAAAAAAACAGGAAATATAAAAATCAAACAAAAAAATATGAAATAAAAAAGAGAAACTCAACGAACGGTGTTGATAAACCTGTTTCTCTCATCTGAGTCGTCTCCTCTTTGCTATTTTCTCCAGCGTCCGATCTCCTCTCTTTCTTCCCATCCCTACTCCAATCTCTCCATCTCCCGCCCTTTTTTCTTTTCATTTAGGTAAACTTCCATTTCTTCCCATTTTACTCTTCCTAGGGTTTCGTTTCGATATTTTATTATTTTATTATGGATGTTCGGTGATTTGGAGTTAGGGTTTTCGCCATGGCTGACGCACCTGCTCCGGCGAGCCCCGGTGGAGGAAGTCACGACAGCGGTGAGCAAAGCCCGAGGTCGAACGTACGGGAGCAAGATAGGTATCTTCCTATTGCTAACATTAGCCGCATCATGAAGAAAGCACTTCCTGCCAACGGGAAGATCGCTAAAGATGCTAAAGAGACTGTGCAAGAGTGCGTCTCCGAGTTCATCAGCTTCATCACCAGCGAGTACGAACTTTATTTAGCTTTTGATTTTTTATAGTTATTTTATTAACTGTTTACTTTTAGCTGAATTTTTCTGATGCATTCAGAAATTTATGTGTAATTGGTCATAATTGATGTACAGAGCTAGCGACAAGTGTCAGAAGGAGAAGAGGAAGACAATTAACGGGGACGATCTGCTCTGGGCTATGGCAACTTTAGGGTTTGAAGATTACATCGATCCGCTTAAGATTTACCTTTCCAGATATCGAGAGGTAATTATCTCAAGACTGTTCTCTGTTAATTCATTATCCAGTATGTTGGACGCACAGTTCAACAACTTTACAAATGGATTTGCCACTTACAGGGATGAACCTGCATAGTGGGTTGCCCCTCCCCAAATTTGATGGTTTAGTTGCATTCTAGGCTACTAATAGTTTTGAAACCATTGCAATTAAGCTCTTGCCGCCACTTGTTTATTATTTTTAGGATTGTCGGTTAAAATTAATGAAATTAAGCCTTGTCCTCTCATTTTTTGGGTTTAATTTCTTTTTAAGACTCTTCAATTTTAAAAGTAGTGAAATTGAACATTAACTCACTTAATTTTGTATGGATTAATTACTTTTTAATACCCCATTCATTTCAAAGTTAATCAACTTTCCCCTTCATAGTTGCTCCGTCCCTGGTCACTTATCTATTTAACTAATTGTTTTTAGTCTAATAGTGGTGACTTCCGCATATCTTTGTTTAATGAGCATTTGAAATTCATATAATAATCAATTTGCTCATCGAGTTTCTTTTTAGACTCAAATGCTGGTGTATATGATAATTGGCCATATGAAAATAACGGGAAAGAATTTGGCTTATGGATGGTGAAATATGTAAGATCTCTACGTATTGTTCTTCTACATGTGATTTCTGTGCTACATGAGGGCTCCCATAGTTTGGTATTCTCTGGTTTATATTATTTGTTTCATTTACTATCATTTTAATAAGTTATAATGAACTGATTGATGTTTTTCTTTCCCTTGTTGGTTCTTGTGGTCGATTGGGTCATTGCAGATGGAGGTTTGTTAATACTATCTTCTTCAATTCATGTTGTTACTTCATTAATATTTTAGAGCCTCAGACTTGTCTTCTCCAAGCTACCTCTCTGATATGGCTTTGGTTTGCAAACTATTTTGTCTGACAGGGTGATACCAAGGGCTCAGCTAAAGGTGGAGATGCATCTGCTAAGAAAGATGTCCAACCAAACCCAAATGTCATGGTGAAATACATGTTTTTCATCACTCATACATTCATCTTAGTTGTGTTCCTATGGTTCCACTTATTGTTTGCCTTTTTCTTTGTAAATCAAGTTCATGCATATGCAAACTTTGCCGTCTTTTTATCTGATTTTCTGGTAAATAATTCTGGCAGCTTGCTAATCAAGGTTCATTCTCGCAAGGTTTTAGTTATGGGAATTCTCAAGTAATCTCTCTCTCTCTCTCTTTGTGTGTGTGTTGTCTTTTTTGCATCATGGCACATCAAAGCACGGATACTGTCATGAATGTTTACATTATCCATCTTTTGGAAAGTGTGTATTTACTGTTGTCCTGCTGTTTTTGGTGCCTTACATGTGGGAAATGTTTTCTATTTGGGAAAATCCTTGTTGGCTGTCTTGTACCCTGATGTAAATAAAGTTATATTAGGAGTTCATCCATTGCTGCATTCAAACATTGATCTGAAGGATATGTCTTGATGCTGTTAAAGAGTATTTACGGGAACTGGTATTCTGAGAACTGTTTTTTATTTAATGTAAAACGCTTTTGGCATAATTGGTGGTTTAAATTATGCTGAATCTCTTTATACATTTCACATGCTTGAAGGTGTGACCCATAGAGTTAGTGAATCAAGGCTGATAAGATCCTCAAGGAGATTTGATTGCCTGTGCTACATCACTTAGAAACCTTTCTCGTTTATATTGCTCAACTCTTGTTATTTACTTATTCTTGATGTTACCGAATTCTTGTTATAGAAGTGAGAACGATATAATGGTGCCCCCTATTCCAACAGCTTGAGAATTTACTCATGGAGTAATTGTTGTAACAATTACATTTTAGCAGTGAATAGCTGACGTTTTTTGTTGCTATGAAGCACAATCTTCAATCCTTTCATTTCTGTGTTAATGCCTTTGCTTGGAGATCTTTAACACTAGATGGGGGGAAATGGATCGTTCTAACATATTGCTATTTTTGTAGTAACAAAGCCATCTGATGCCTTCTGATCCAAGGCACCAAGTAGCGATTCACCTTATCAGCAATTCTGATCATCTAAACCCCATTGAATATCATATCCCGATGTTGATGCGAAAACTGACATTTTGGATGATCTGCATTCTCCTATCTTGTAAGTTGCTATTTTCTGTAATGTATGTATATCAGATGTTCTTTGTAATAGATTATCATTTCAAAGAACTCGTGAATCTTGGGAGCTTAATTTAGATTTGAGCTCTAGGGGAGGGCATAGAATATTTGTTATGTTAATGACATTGTTTAGGTAACTTATGCTTTTCTTCATTCACCCTATTATTCTACGACTTGGAAACAAGATGGTAAGGTCGTTTCTTTATTATTATTGTTTGAAGAGTAAGGTCGTTTATTCAACCCGAATGGACAGATGATTTATTTCAGGCTAAACTGCACTTTTTGGTCACTTATTTTATCCCTTTTTCTCCAATTTTGATACTTAACTTTGAGAAGTTACATTTTGGTCTTATATATCCAAAATGATCACTTGAATGTGGCATGTTAGCAAAAGGAGTTAATTTCTAATTTGACACTTGAATTTAAGCTAAAATATGAATTTAATACTTTTTACATTTTCTTAAACTATAATTTTGAAAACTTCTACTTTTAAAAAAAAATAAAAATATTTGAAAAATATAAATTTGTTATTGGAAAAATAACTTTCCTCTCCATGATTGAATTAGCATGGTTATAAAAAGTGGATTCCAAATCTTGTTATTGATTTTTCTTGTCTGAATTGACAAATGTGATCAAATCCTCATAATCGAATATATTTATATATAATTTAATTGAGTTTCAAATTTTAATTTGTATATTGTTTTGGCATTTTGTATCAAAATCAAATTTAAAAATGTTCTTTTACTGAAACATTATAAAAAAATAATGGTTAGCAGTAGAGTTAAATTTACTACCGTAAATTATTATACGATCCAATTAAGTTTTGAATTGATTTTGTTGAAAACAAGTTTTCAATGTTTCAATGGTTATCGTTAATTTGCCTTTTTCTTTTCCAATTAAGAGAAAATGTGAGATTCTTTAGTCATTAGGTCAACTAGTAGATTTTTTTTTGCTAATCCTATTGTGTCCTGGTGGCAAAGGTAGATGTTTATCATCCCTTGAGACCCGAGTTTGAGTATTAGTAATGTCATGCTGAATGTGCCGTCTTTGAAAATACTTAGAAAGTTGAACAGATGCTACCCTTGCATCGCACTAGTATATTAAAAAAAATTAGTAGGTTTTTTTTGTTAGACAGATATATATTACATTCTTATGCTGGGATTTAGACTCATATAAGATGGAGAAGTATGAGCATTCTTAGTCACTAAGCCGATTAGTGGATTTTTTTAGGGTAAACTACTAGGGCGACCACCCAACTATTGACTCCGACCTGTTTTGACCACTGAACTATAAAAATTTAAAATTTGACCACCTAACTATTTAATTGGACCTATTTTGACCACATGCCGTTAAAATCTAACGGAAGGGTGACGTGGTTGTTAATAGACATTTGTATAACTACACATTTGGTCCATGTTAGTTACCTATTCTATCAATTTGATCCTAATTTTAATTTAATTTAATAAATTAATTATTCAATTAGGTGCTGACACGTGTCGTCACCTAATTGGAAGAATTTAATAATTTTATTTTTTTTTCAATCAAGTGGTGACATGTGTCACCTGATTCGATGAGGAAAATAAAATAAAGAGTTATTTTGGCCTAGGTGCAGATCAAAAACAAGTTCTTTAGGATTATAAAGAACTGGTTTACCACTAAACCAAATGGTTATTTCTCATGTAAAATACACGGTGTAATGTATAGTTTATTGTTTTCTTGTCATCTTCTCCAAAGCTTGGGTGAAAAGTTTATATGTCGGATTAGAGTCGGTCAAAACCCGGTCGACTGTGTCCATCCCTATAATAGAGGGGGTTAATGGATGGCCCCACGTCGTCCACTTCCAGTTGTTGTGTTTCCAAAGTATAGCTTTTGCGTGTCCCACCCGTTGTGCTTTGTTTCCTTCACCTCTACGTATAATCCGGTGCTCCCAAAACCCACACCATATATTTCTTATTCTTTTCGTATGAGAATCCTACTGTTTGTACAATACATCTTTTTTCATTTACATTATTATAATGAGTTAATGAGGCTGATTCCATTATTATTATTATTATTATTATTATTATTATTATTATTATTATTATTATTATTATTATTATTATTATTATTATTATTATTATTATTATCTGATTTATTATTGATTAATTTAAATAAAAAATTGCAAAGTAAAGTCTCATATGATTCAAACTCTAATTTTACTTAATAGATATAAAGTCTTATATACTAGATTAATCTATAGTTGATACCGATGATGAAATTTTAAATTAAGATGTCAAAATTTTAAAAAAGATAGTGTCAAATTTAAATTAGAGTGTCAATATTTAAAAATGATATAATTATTCTTTTTAGATATATTTTAATAGTTTTGTATAAAAGTTATATTGAACATAAAAAAAATTGAGTGTCAACTTACGAGTTACACCCAATCGATCTTCTCATTAGTGCAATTTGTTTTTTTTTTTTCAAAAGTAATTGAATCTTGAAATTTTATTATTGATTGTTCGAAATTTTAAAGTATAAATGATTTGAATACAGATAAAATAGATTACCAGTTGAAAAATCAATGATAAATTCGTATCACTCACGTAAATGGGATGAGAGGTTTGTACTTATCTCTTAAAAGTTTATTAAATCAATTTATGATAAAATTAATGGCCCTGTTTGACAATTAGCGTATAGCTGATAGCGGATTGCATTAGTTGATAGCTAATAGTTAATTGCATTAGCTGATTTGATTAGCGGATTGTATTAGTTGATTGTATAAAAGTGTTTGGTAAAATTAACTGATAGCTGATAGATTATTTAAACAAGCAAAATAACATATAAGGACATGATTATATTCAATATTTGTTTGAATAATTTATTAGTTAACAATATTTTGTATTTAATTATTATTAATTAGATTTATAAAAATTATTTTTAATATAACTTTTCTAAACATATTCGAATTATTTATATATTAATTTATTATTTATATAATTATTTTAATATAATTTAATTAATTAATAAATTCAAATACACATAAATATGCGATAATAAAAAGAAAAAATAAATAGGATTGACTTATAAATAGGGTGAGAAAATATTTAATATAGGTTATTTGTAGATTTTTGGTAAATGATAAGGGTAAAAGAGTCCTTACAACTATAATATCAAACCTCTAATCTCAAAAGACTCATATTAAAAGCTTTTTCAAAATTAGCGATTTCACCTCAATCCGCTCTTTCAATCCATTGTTCACCAAACAACAATATTAACAAATTTAACTAGTCAAACTTCTAATTATATCTTAAACCTCTAATTTTTACCCAAACCGCTCTTTAACAAACAAGGATTTAACATAAAATAAATAAATAAATTGATAAACTATCTTTCGCGCTTAGTACAAGTATCTTAAACCGTTTTATTTTTATTAATGTATTTTTTTATATATTTTTAATGAGTTCCAAATTCTAATAATAATAATATCTGTTTAATTTTTATTTTCCATTAATTTTAAATGATTTTCAGTTCCCTTTTACCTTATATTAAAAATAAAAAATTACAAATATTAAACCTATTTTTCGTCATTTAAAACATCTCATTGATTGATTACCATAATTACTAGTTCAAGAAAAAAAGAAAAAAAACATTAACCGATTTAAACGTTATTTATAGTGAATAATTTTGTAATTAATTCTTTATTTTTGTGAAAATGGGTGTAATACATTAAAAATAACTGTTATTTATGTGTGACAATTATGTTGGTAATGATAAAAAACTGCAGGGATTTATATGTGAAATAATCGAAATCTTTCACCAATAATGACCAATAATGACCGGAATGTGGACATGAAAATATTATCTATGAAGTTCAAATAAAAATGGGAACGAGATTATTATATCCGCATCATGGAGTCTTCGAACCGTGCTTTATAAATTTCCGTGGAGTCCTAAAAATATCCACAGAAATTCTGATATTCTATAAAACTAAATTTTATCCCCGATATTGTTACTTGTAAGTTATTATTATTGTTTTAAAATAGTTGATTTATTGTTATCAAAATTAAATTTATCAGTTATGTTTGTAATTTTGAGATATAATGTTGGAGATATATTTTAATGTATTAAGTTTGACCATATATTTTGGCTAGTAAAATAGTAAATTTTGTTTATTTTTCTTTTGGATGAGGGATCCCGAAAACCAACGAGGATTCACACGGAAGCTGTATGGAGACGAAAAATCCCTGAGGCATCTAATGTGATTACCCGAAATCTCGCAAGTGTTGGGATGGGGTAAGAAATGCAAAACTCCCGACCTCGTCCCGTTACTATCCCTATTGTTATTTCTTAAAATAAAAATTTAAAATTAGAACAACTGAGAAAACAAAAAATACACAAATGATCACTGAACTAAATAAAAACGTTTTTTTATTTCTAAAGTTTTAACAACTATAAAATCTTATTAAATTTATCGAAATATTATAAAATGATCACTAAACTTTGTTTTACTATTATAAAATGACCATTAAAACTTATTAAATTGTTACAAAATAGTCTTTATTACCACTATTTTAGTGATTGTTTTGTAATAATTTAATAACTATAATGACCATTTTATAATTTTTGAAATGTTAGTGTTCGAAAAGATATTTTTACTTAGTTTAGTGTCTATTTGTGTACTTTACCAAAAAACCCCTAAAAACTCAAATGATCCTGCGGTCAAAAATTTCGCATCTCATCACAAAGCCCACGATGATAATCTGAAAAGCTAGTATTTTTGAAGGTGTACGATTTTTGATACAACTGAGTAGCACACGATCCTCTAGGAGCCAGTGGTATATAAGTACGGAAAAGAACTTGATTATAATCCCCTGGCTTTTCATCATCATCATCATCATCACAATTGTATAAACATCAGCAGCAGGAAGAGGAAGAAAAGATCGTCAATTTTCTATAAGTTAATCCCGTTTATTATAATTCTGTAGGTCTTCGATTCTCTCGAAACACGGATTAATCTATAATTCTTCTGTTTATGTACTTAAAAACAAGAGAAAATGATCAAATTTTCTTTGACGTGATTTGTTTTGTTTTTCTTAGATGTTTTTAAGCTAATCGATTAGTTGTTATTTTAGTTTTCTTTTTATTTTCTCGTTAATTTCTTTGTTTTCTGTGTCTTTTCCCCATTCTTTTAACAGTTTCGAGTTGTACTAAGGATTGATCGTTTGTTTTTATGGTTTTGATGCATCGTCCCCCAACCTAACCCTAATTTATTTTCGTTGTTTTGATTTCCTTTGGTTTTTAAAGACTGCTTTTTAAGTTTCTAAAAAGAATTCACTTTCGAAGTTCTATAAACTGAACCTTTTTATGATTTTTTTGTTACTGTAGAACAGCAATTTTTCATGTTCTACGATGATTATTCTTATTTTCTTCCTAGGAAGCTATGAATTTTCGCTTTGTTTAATGCGATTACTTCTTCTTTTTATTATTTTTAATATTACATGTTTGTGTAATTGCTTTTGTTTGGAAATTTGTCAGTCCAAAAGAGAAAGAAGAAGAAGCAGCGAATTCAAATGGAAAGTCGAGGGCAGAAACGAATGGAAACGGCCGACGAATTACCAGCAGATAAGCGAGCTTGTAGTTCATTAGAGTTTCGACCAAGTTCCTCCAACTGCTCCTCAATCCGAACTCATCTCAATTCACCAATTCCCACTCCCGATGCTGACATGGAAACATCCTCCTCTGCCTCTGGTTCTACCCGATCCGATGATGAGAAGGAAGAAGATTCAGCTTATGGGTCATGTGATTCCGACGATGCTGAGCAACAACCACGACACCACATTTTAAGAGATTATCAGAGAAGAAGATCGTCGAGTGATCATGGGAAGTTGAGTAGTATTTTGTCAAATTTGAACGAAGAAGGAAATGGAGGTTCTGGTCAACTGGCTGCGTTGACTGAACTTTGTGAAGTGTTGTCTTTTTGTAATGAGGATTCGCTTTCGAGTTTGATGGCGGATTCTTTATCACCTATACTTGTAAAGCTTGCGAAGAACGAGAGTAATGCTAATATAATGTTGTTGGCAATTAGGGGTATGACTTATTTATGTGATGTCTATCCTAGATCATCTGGTTTCCTTGTTAGGCACGATGCAGTTCCTGCTCTTTGTGAAAGATTATTGGCTATTGAATATGTGGATGTAGCTGAGCAGGTATGTTTTTAAGCCTGTTTATTAGATTATAGTGTGATTAGTTTGTTATGGTAAGAAAGTATAGTGAGATTGAAGTAACAAAACTTGGTTTTGCTGATAAATGTTTTGCTATGCAGTGTTTGCAAGCATTGGAGAAAATATCTCGGGATCAACCACTTGCTTGTTTACAAGCTGGTGCAATTATGGCTGTTCTAAATTTTATAGATTTTTTCTCAATTAGTGTCCAGGTAATTCATTTTCATTTTGTTCTTAATTTTGGGAGTAGGGTATATGCTGTTTCGTTGAATTTTGATTCCAAATTTTCTAGAGAGTTGCACTTTCCACTGTGGTGAACATTTGTAAGAGACTTCCTTCAGAGGGTCCTGCACCTTTTGCTGAAGCTGTTCCCAAATTATGTGATTTACTTCAGCATGAGGACCGACAGGTTTTAATTCTTTGTAGTTTTCCTCTTTTTGATGATTCCTTCAATGTATTTATTCTCATATAATTTTATTGGCCTAAGAATTAATACAATGTTCAAATTTCTAGCTTGTTGAAAGTGTTGCAACTTGCTTGATCAAAATATCTGAGAGAATGTGTCAGTCTTCTGAACTGCTGGAGGAACTATGTAAGCATGAGCTGATTAATCAAGTCACACACCTTATGAAATTGAACAGCCGGACTACTGTATCCCAGCCAATATACAATGTATGCAAATTTCCTTAATCATTGATCAGTGATTAGCTATATTCATATTTCACTGCCTGTTAACTGGCGATTTGATTGTTCCATGTTGGTTGGTACTTGGCAGGGCTTGATAGGATTACTTGTCAAGCTTTCTTCTGGGTCATTTGTAGCTTTTAGGAATCTCTATGAGCTAAACATAAGCAGCACACTGAAAGATGTCTTATATACTTATGACATCTCTCATGGAATATCTTCTCCACACGTAGTTGATGGCAATTGCAATCAGGTTTGCCTCTTAGATTGGACTTCTCTGAATGGCATTCCATTTTGGTTTGTAATGGTTTGGGTTTTTATTTTGAGTCTACCCTTGTAGTGAGTAACAGTTATTACTGTGGTAATTGGCACCGGGTTCATCTCAAACCATAAATACTATTATCAGTTGGTTTTCTAGCTATGAACTTTCAAGTTCAAATGTCTCTATTTATTAAGTAAAGAGTAAGTGTTCTTAAAGGAAAGCCCCTGGTCACTATTTCTATTGTCTTTGGCAGGTACATGAAGTTCTCAAATTGCTCAATGAGCTGCTTCCCACCTCCACTGGAGATCAAGCTAATCAGGTAGTGTTGGATAAGGAATCATTTTTAGCTGATCACTTGGATCTTCTGCAAAGATTTGGAATGGATTTATTTCCCATGCTGGTCCAGGTTAGCTCCCCGATATGTACAGTTGAAATTTCTCTATTTTGTCCTTACAATAGTTTTATAATACATGTCTCACCAATT
This sequence comes from Hibiscus tridactylites, assembly GCA_958450335.1. Classification (NCBI taxonomy): domain Eukaryota; kingdom Viridiplantae; phylum Streptophyta; class Magnoliopsida; order Malvales; family Malvaceae; genus Hibiscus; species Hibiscus tridactylites. The sequence continues at coordinate 23,620,846 of OY288281.1, forward strand.
GAACAGGTTGTTAATTCTGGTGCAAACATATATGTTTGCCATGGCTGCTTATCTGTTATCCACAAGTTAGTTTTTCTGAGCAAACCTGACATGCTTGCTGAATTGCTTAAGACTGCCAACATTCCAAGGTGAATAGGGATATCTTTTTCTTACGTTTTTCTTTTTAGAAAATATCTATGGATAAGTCAGCAGAACTTGAATGTATTTTCATGAATCTTTTTATGGCAGTTTCCTGGCTGGAGTGTTTACTCGAAAGGATCACCATCTGCTGATGTTAGCCCTACAGATTGCTGAGACCATTCTTCAAAAGCTTTCTGATGTTTTTCTGAACTCATTCGTAAAGGAGGGTGTTCTTTTTGCTATTGATGCACTTCTAATGCCTGAAAAATGCTCAGAACTGATGCTTCCAGTGTTCGGTGGTATCCAGCCATCATTTGATTCAAGCCAAAAGTCTTCTTTCCAGAGATGCTTGTGCTATGCATTTGATACAGTGCCATCTTCCTCAGTCCCATCTTGTAAGATTGACAAGGATACTATTTGCAATCTTGCAAAACATATTAAAACCAATTACTTTGCTCCAGAATTAGTAGAGTCTGACAAAGGAATGACTGATGTTCTTCAAAACCTCAGAACCTTCTCTGCTGCCTTGAGTAATTTGATAGACATGCCTGTTGATGGTGATACACCTGCTCATCATGAAGAGAAGTTCTACTGCATATTGCATCAAATTATGCTGAAGCTTAATGGCAGAGAACCAGTTTCCACTTTTGAATTTATTGAAAGCGGAATTGTGAAAGCGCTTATACATTACCTATCCGATGGACTATACATGAGAGAGAATGTGGAATTCAAAGGTAGTTATGATCATTTGGTTGTTTTGGTGAAGAGGTTTCAGGTGTTCGCGAAGTTGTTTTTTTCTTATTCAGATATCCTTCTGGAGGAATTGCCACTGTCAATACTAATACAGAAACTACAAAGTGCATTATCATCTTTGGAAAATTTCCCTGTTATTCCAAGCCATGGATTCAAGCATAGAAATTCTTTTGCTACAGTCCCAAATGGACGTTGTGTTATGTATCCGTGTTTTAGGGTTCGTTTTGTGAAGGGGGAAGGGGAGACCTGCCTCTCTGATTGTGCTGAAGATGTTTTGGCTGTTGACCCCTTTTCTTCATTAGATGCCATTGAAGAATATCTTTGGCCCAAAATTTTTACTAAAAGAATAGAAAATGGGGTATTAAATGCGGAAGCATTGGAACAGAGGGACATTCTACCTGACCCTTTACCATCAAATGCAAATTATAGTCCAGGCGAGAGTTCAGGTTTTATAGACAGCATGTCCACTGATTTGCCAGAGATGCAGGTGACTCCTGCAGTTTGTTTACCTTAAATGAGTAGAATCTTTTAGTTGCATGGTTTTTTCTTTTCTTTCATTTCTATATTTATTATGGTATTTTTTTAATAAGTTTTGAGTTTTGCTTTCCTGCAGGAAGATGGAACTAACTTGTCACAGATGACGTCATCTGAACAAGTGCATTTCGGAGATTCAAATTCTGCTGAAACAATGTCTTTGGATGAAACCAATAAGGCATGTTTCATTAGCTTACTATTGTCGTACTTCTTGTATGTATCATAAGAACTTGATTAAATTACTGTTTTAAATTTCCATATCAGTGGTCTTCTCTTTACCATAAGGGCTGCTTTGATTTAAAAAGAGGTACTTCACTCTCACTGACTGCAAATTCGATTATTTTACAGAGCTCGGCTGGGAAGGAACAAGAGTTTCCTACGGAGTCGACTAAAACAATGAAAACTCCCTGTTCTGCATCTGGTGGCAGTGACATTGAAGATTTGTCACCTAGATTATTGCTTTATCTAGAAGGACATCAACTAGACCGAACTTTAACACTATATCAAGTGATTCTTCAACAGTTATTAAATTCTGAGAAAGAATTTATAACATGGTCAAAGTTATGGAGTAGAATCTACACAATAACATACAAAAGAGCTGTGGAATCTAAGCAAGATGATCCTCAGAAACATACATATCTAGAAGAAAAGTCCTCCACATCAGATAACAAGATCGCCTGTATGCAGAATATGGCATTTTTTCCCAGCATTTTTGCTTGCAAACTTGCTTCTGATTTGGACAAGTCAAGTCCTGTTTATGATATACTGTTTCTGCTCAAAATTTTGGAAGGCATCAACAAATATTCATTTCATCTAATGTCTTGTGAGAGAATATGTGCATTTGCTGAAGGTAGGATTGATAACTTGGATCACTTGAAGGTGATGGTTCATTCAGTTCCTCAAAATGAGTTTGTGAGCAGTAGATTGACAGGAAAACTAGAGCAGCAGATGCGGGATTCTTTTACTTTGTCTACTGGTGGTATGCCTTTGTGGTGTAATGATTTAATTTCTTCTTGTCCCTTTTTGTTTGGCTTTGAGGCAAGATGTAAGTACTTCCGTTTGGCGGCTTTTGGTCCACGAAGAGTTCAACTCAATGTCATTTCACGTAGTAATTCAGGTGCTTCAAATGACAGGCAAACAACTTCAGGTGGTTTGCCTCGTAAGAAATTTTTAGTCTCACGTGATAAAATCCTAGATTCTGCTACCAGAATGATGGACCTTCATGCTCGTTATAAGGGACTTCTTGAAGTGGAGTATAGTGAAGAAGTTGGCACCGGTCTGGGTCCAACTTTGGAATTCTATACTCTTGTTAGTCATGAATTTCAGAAATCTGGTCTTGGCATGTGGAGAGAGGACCATAGTTCATTCATCACTTCAAAAACCTTGCCTACTGATTCTGTAATCCTGCACAACAGTTTTGGGCTTTTCCTTCGTCCATGTTCACCTAAATCAGATTCATATAGTGGGATACAGTTTCCTCAAGTATTACAAAAGTTTTTTCTTTTGGGCCAAATCGTTGCAAAGGCTATTCAAGATGGAAGAGTCCTGGATGTTCCCTTCTCCAAAGCCTTCTACAAATTAATTTTGGGGGAGGTACACTTTTGGCCTTTGAACTTCAATCATGATTGAACTTTCCCTTAAACGTTTTATAACCTTGCACTGCAATTAAGAAATGCAACATTTTGGTTTTGTAGGACCTTAGTTTGTTTGACATCCAATCATTCGACCCTGAGCTTGGTAGGACACTACTGGAGTTTCATGCTATTGTGAATCGGAAAAGGCATCTGGAGTCTGTTTGTGTTGAAAAATCTTCATTGGAACAGGATTTGTGCTTTCGAGATACCAGGATTGAAGACCTTTGTCTGGACTTTGCCCTTCCTGGCTATCCTGATTATGTTCTTTCATCTGAGTGTAATCACAAAGTGGTGAGTATTTCTAAAGTATGTTTTCATTCACTTATCCTGAGATCCATTTATTTAATTAAAAAGTTTATTCACATAAGTTACGAATTTTTCAAGGTAAATTTGGATAATTTGGAGGATTATGTTGAGCTTGTTGTGGATGCTACCATACATAGTGGAATTTCCAGACAAGTTGAAGCTTTCAAATCTGGGTTCAACCAGGTGTGTACCATCATGCACTGCATTTGTTTTAAAAGAAGCAAAATACTAATTGTCTTCGTGTTCTAATTAACTGAAACCAACAATGAAGAGATGTTCAATTTGTTCTGCATGATGTGTTGTGAACTTGAACAAAATAATTTTTGAATAACTGTGGAGCAAAATTCCTTGCACCTTTAATTTATGAATTGTATTGCTTTTTAGTGTGATCGTTCTTTGCTACAAGAGGTCCTTCCATAAGTAGGTTAGGTTATTCGTAATTTAGTTTACCAGGGGGTAATTTCGTTTCGAGATCTATTGTCTGTTCAGTTCATCTATATGCTCCCATGTTTGAGGTTCTCTTGCTTAGTAAAATATATTGCACCAGAATTTTCCTTTGGGACTCAGATTTGGATATTATTTTTCAAAAAAATTGAAAGAGAAAATACTTAAGTCTGTCTTTTTCTGGTTGTCATCCCAGGTTTTTTCAATTAGCCATCTCCGTATTTTCACAGAGGAGGAACTAGAACGTCTACTCTGCGGAGAACATCATTATTGGGCGGTATGTATACCTATCTCTTGATTCTTCAGTGTATTTGGAGAGAGAGTAGAGAGGGATTGACTTTACTAAATCCTAATGTTGTTTTTGAAGCAGTTCAATGAACTACTGGAACATATCAAGTTTGATCACGGATATACAGCTAGCAGTCCACCCATCATTAATGTTAGCATTCCTTTCTTTTCCCACTTCCCTTTTTTGCCCTGCTTTTCTCATCAGTTAAAACCCAAGTCACTGACTCACACGTTGAATTTCAGCTACTGGAAATCATACAAGAATTTGAATATGTGCAACGGCGAGCATTTCTGCAGTTTGTGACTGGTGCACCCCGGCTACCTCCAGGAGGTTTGGCATCTTTAAATCCAAAATTGACAATTGTCCGCAAGGTTAGTATAATAAAAAAAGTAGACCTTACTTTCCCAGTTTGTATGCACATATATTTTCCCTTTCCTTGTACTATGTAATCATCATTTGTTTAAATTTTAATGTTTCCTTCAGCATAGCAGCAACTGTGCTGATACAGAGCTGCCCAGTGTCATGACTTGTGCCAATTACCTGAAGTTGCCGCCCTATTCTTCAAAAGTAATCCTTTAAACCTTAACCAAATCTTAAAATGAAATTCCCTATAAAGATGAAGTTAAAAAGAGAAACCGGGTTTTCTTTTTTACAGGAGAAGATGAAAGAGAAGGTGTTATACGCAATAACAGAAGGGCAAGGGTCATTCCACCTTTCATAGCCTTTCTTGCAGGTACATATCTGTGAATTTGTAATTATTATTTAGGTAGGTGCATGGTCGGGTCGGTGTACATGAAAATGGGTGACAATTTGGTGGAATGGAAATAGGTGACAAAATAGTTGGGGTGGTATTTGGGGAAATGCAGAACTAGTTGTTTTAGTTTTCAAGTTGGGGGCTTAGCTTTTGTATATAAAGGAGTGATGGCTATTTCTAGCTTTTTATCAATGCTCAAAGATGTTTAGCACTCTCAGCATTCAGCAAGCATCTGTCCCTTTATTATTATTATTATTTATTTTTTGCTTTTAAACGTCATTGGTTTTGTTATCATGGAATGAGATTTTTAAGGCATTTCAGGTTTCATTTGCTATAAGCCTCTCCCAATAGGGGTGAGCAAGACACAAATAAATCAAAAATTTTGACTCAGACTCAATAATAAAATGAAAATTTGAATAATTTGAAATTTTTAATAATTAGTGGATCAATTTTCAAGTTCAATTTGTCTTTCAATATATATGTGATGTATATATGTATCCCATATGAAAAAATATATATGAATTATTTATGGTTATAGAAATTTGTTTAAATTGAAATGATATGATTAGTATCATAACATTATAAATATTTATAAATATATTTAAACAAAAACTCGAACAATTTGACTCGAATTTTTTAAAATAAAGTTTGAGTTATAAATGTTTACTATTTGACTTGATTTTATTAACATTATAAATATTTTCAATTAAAGTAATTTGACTAACTTAAAAAATTTTATTCGACTCGATTTGATTGAATGCTCATTTTTATCTCTTAATTATTCTGATTGGTAATTTCTAGATACGACTAGGGTGGCTATTTGATCGAGTCATGTAAAAAATTTCAGAGTTAATTGAGTTGAGTCTTATTTTTAAACTCGAAATTATTTAAAATTTTTCGAGTCAAGTTGAATTGTTTGAATTTTTGTTTAAATATTTATAATGTTATGATATTAGTTAGGGGAGATTTAAATGTTTTTTTATAACTATATACATATATTATTTTGTATATTTTTTATATTCGATATAGATATATCATGCAAAGTTGAGGAATTTGACTCAAACTTGAAAGCAAATATATAAATTACTAAAAATTTGTAGTTATTCGTGTCACTCGAATCTCGTTTTATAACTTAATTTTTTAAAAAAATTTCAAGTTAAATTTATAAAATTAAAATTTAAGTCAAATTAAATTGATTTTTTCATATGAAATCGAAAATTTTGATATTTTTTAATGGAGTTAGAGTTTGGTCATTCCAATGCAGCTGCTATCTTCCCGAACTAACAAAATCTTAATTATTATGTTGGTTGGTTTATTTTTAAGCTCCTTTGCATACGGAAAATTATGTTTATTATTATCAGGAATTTTACAATTGTGAGTTTCTCTAAATTAAACGAATATATGTGTACATACTAAATAAATGTGTATGATTATTAAATGAAAAAAAACATAATTAATATTTTAGAAAAAAATATTTATGACCAATGTACAAATTTAGTCAAATTACAAACAACCATGTTGAACCCATCAAGTGGTTCTAATAGAAAAACAAATAATGTTCATTTAAGTAGACCCATGTTCCATTGTTCTATCTACAAGGTGTGTGTGCATAGGGATGGCCATTTGACCCATACCCGATGAGTTTCGACCCGACCCAATCCTATTGGTCGGGTTTTTTAAAAGAAAATTTCGGTTTTGGATCTGATTTTTTGAGGATAAGGTAAGGTCGGGTTGAGTTGGGTTTGAGTTTAAGGTGAAAATACCCGACCTGAAATAATAGTTTAATTTTATTCTAAATATTTAGGTATAATTGCTATAATGCCCATATATATATATTTCAATTATCTCACTATTTTGTTTAATTAAAATGGAATAATTATTATAATGCTCCCTCTTTATTTGTATTTTTTAATTAGTTATCTATTTTATCAAATAATAGTGAAAAAATAATTATTTTTATTTATGTTGGGTAAGGTTAGATTTCTACTCTAAAATTAGGGTTCATGTTCAGGTCGGGTGGAACATCATAAAATGTCGAGTCGAGCCGGGTTTTGATGGAGGTGTTAGATTTCCGGGTCAGGTACGGATAGGCTAAAAACTTAACCCAACCCGACCCATGGCTATCCCTATTTGTGCATTGTCAAAAATTAAGAATATATATGGACATATACTACATAGTAATATTTTAAGACTATTAAAAAACATTAACTCTTATTATATTGATAATATAACGCGTTGACAAAAAGAGTTAAATTTACATTTTGAATAAATAAAATAATAACACGACAATATCAATAAGAATAGAACGATAAACAAGTTTTAAATGGACTTCATATATAACTTAGTGAATTAGCATTAAATAAAGGTTATTAGTATATTGTTTTGTAAAAAAAAATCTCAAACAGGTTTGAGCCAATTTAGATCAGTTAATTCAGGTTCGTCTTTTTCAAGTTCATAATTTTTTTTTTTCGAATTCAGTCTTTTTGTGATTGATTTGTTATAAGTTCAAATTTAGTTTATTTTACATTAAATGTAATCGCACTTTATGACCCCTCTAATTTTGCCTGTGTTCTGCTCCTGGTTATAAATCTCAGTTTATGAGAACCATCTTTTAACTTGAAAAACTACCTGCGATTTTTAATTTTAATAAAAAAGGTGAAAAAACCTTGGGAAAAATATATGAGCGTAGAGAGTCGTGGTTACCGTGTATTGGAGTTAAAAGTTTGATCAAAATCCTTGACATGATAAGTAGGGATGTAAAAACAAGTCAGAACCTGGAAACCCGACTGAAACCTGCTCGAGTCAGAACCTGATTTGACCTGAAGTTTTGATGACTCGAACCCGATCTGTAATCGACTGTTGTTGATCCGAACCCGAATTTGACCTGTTACTGTAGTAACCGAACCCGATCTGCGTCCGACTGAAAACGACCCGAACCCGAATTGGACCTGTTAATTTGGACCTGAAACCCGACCTGCGTCCGACTGAAACGAACCTGAACCCGAAGCCGACCTGGCAAATAACCGAATTTACCCGACTGAATTGACCCGATATCCGATTTTACCCGACCTGAAATGAACCCGACCTGAAATGGACCCGACCTGAAACGGACCCGACCTGAAACGGACCCGACCTGAAAATGGACCCGACCTGAAATAGACCCGACCTGAAATGGACCCGACCTGTTTTGAACCCGACATGCTTTAAACCCGACCTGTTAAGTGACCCGACCTGTTGTTGACCTGAACTGAAATTAACCCGAAATCTATGACATGATGAATTAAAAAATTTTAGAAGTTGATATACCATATACATAATTATGGGTAACTTATATTGGTAAGAAACCAACATAATTTAAACTAGGGCAACACTTAGATAAGAGAGAAACAACAAGCTACCAGTAACCAGCAGCAACACCAAGCCATTAACAGCAGCAGCATTCAGCATCACCAACTCACAAACAACAACAACATTCAGCAAAACCAAGACAAACATTAAACATACTTATTTTTAACTAATATTTACGTTACTTAAAAAATATAATTTATGAAATTAAAAAATATTAAATTAGTTTAAGGTTATTGGTTTATGAGATTTATTTCGATTCCTTAAAGTTTATGGTTATGTGTTTAGTATTAATTATTTATGGATTAGTTTAGGGTTATTGATTTGCGAGATTAATTCCAATTCAACCAACCAAATTATGCATTTGAATTGATTAACGATGCTCATATTTTTCCTATCTTGTATGGATTTGAATCCCAATATAAAAATGTAATACCTCTTATTTAATCAATAAATATTTAAATCAAAGCTTCATGTGTATAATTGAACTAAATTAAAGTTTCAACTTTCATGTGTACAATTACATGTTTACATTCAAATAAAAATTTGTGTATAATTATTTTAAACCAAAACTAATAATAATAATAATAATAATAATAATAATAATAATAATAATAATAATAATAATAATAATAATAATAATAATAATAATAATAATATCCAAATTGAATTAACTTATTAAACTTAAGATCTAATTGAGCTAAACTAAAACCTATAAACATAAATTACTTTAAATTTAGACTCAATTAAATTAAATTAAAATTTAAAAGTACAAATTTAAGACTTAATGAAAACATCTAAAATCAGAAGGGCTAAGGAAATAATTTCTCCTAACCTGAAAAATAACCGGCTCTTTCTCCCGCCCTTCCATTTCAATTAAGAAAAAGGGGGAAAACATGATAATTGGTTAGGAAAAAAAAGGGGAAGCCACCGCATTTCAATTAGAAAAAAGAGGGAAAAAATATAGTTTAAAGAAGAGAGGGAAACAGATAGAATATGGAGGGAAAAAAACCTCCTATTTTTTAGAAGAGTTTAATTACCTTTTTAAGTTTTATTGTATTAAAATATTCTATTTTAGTCTTAATATTTATTTTTAATTTTTTGTTTAATTCAATTTAGTCATAAATACCCTTACGATATGGACTTCGAATATAGCAATCCCCTCCACAAGGTGATATTTAATCATTAAAAATTTACTTTTAGTCGAATTTTGCCCATATTTCTTTCTAATTTTTATAATTTAGTCTAATAATTTCAATATGCTAATATTTTTGTTTATTTTAGTTCATAAGATTTAATTTTTAGCCAAAACTGACTCATTTATTTCTATGGTAAAATTGTGAAATTGGTCATTATATTCAAATTTCTTCACTTTCAAATTGTCAAATTAGTCCCTAATTTCGATTTTATGCTATATATTTATGGTAAAATTGTAAAGTTGGTCACTAGACTCTCAAACTTTTATACTTTTAAATTGTCAAATTGGTCCCTGATTTCAATTTTAGAGTATATTTTATAATAAAATTGGTCCCTAATTTTGGTTTATGACTTATGTTTTAAACTTTAATGTTAATGGTTTAGGGTTTATGACGTAGTTTAAGATTACTAGTTTATGAGATTAATTTCCATGGTTTAAGGTTTTATAGTTTATGATTTAGTGTTTAATGTTAATGGTTCAGGGTTTATGGCATAGTTTAGGATTATTATTTTATGAGATTAATTTCCATGGTTTAAGGTTTATAGTTTATGGTTTAGTGTTTAGTATTAATCGTTTAGGATTATTGATTTATGAGATTAATTTGTATGGTTTAAGGTTTATGGTATATCTTAGTGTAGGAGATTATTTTCAATTGTTATATAGTCTATAGCATAATATATATATATATATATATATATATATATATATATATATATATATATATATATATAACATATCATACACGATGATATTATTATTAATTTATTACCATAGTCTATATTAATGTATGAACTCTAAACCCTAAAGTATATAAGTATGTATAAATATACCTATCAATGTATGAACCCTAAACCCTTAATGAATTTTTTCTTAACCCTAAACCCTAAAACCATAAAATAAACCCTAATATATGTAAATATGTATGTATGTATGTATTTATGAATATATGAACCCTAAACCCTACACCCTAAACCCTAAATCATAATGTATACAAGTATGTATGTATCTATCAATATATGAACCCTAAACCATTAATGAATTTCCCCTAAACCCTAAACCCTTTAAATCATAAATCATAAACCCTAAATCGTCTAATGTTTTATAATTTTAATTTGATATTTCTGTTCATTATAGCCCTTAAATCTTCATTTCTATTCTAAATTGACCCTTACTAATTGTTTTTTAATTAGTCCAATAATATATAATTTTACTTTGACATTTTGTTCATTATAGTTCCTAAACTTTATTTGTATTCTAAATTGACCACTTTTTATTTTTTTAAGTAGTCCGATGTTTTATAATTTTAATTTGATATTTTGTTCATTCTAGTCCTCTAAACTTTAGTTTAATTCCAAATTGACCCATATTTATTGTTTTTTTAATTCGACCGATGTTTTATAATTTTAATTTGGTACTTTGTTCATTCTAGTCCTTTAACTTTATTTCAATTCCAAATTTACCCCTATTCATTGTTTTTTTAATCCGTCCAATGTTTTATAATTTTAATTTGATATTTTCATCATTCTAGACCCTAAAACTTTATTTTTATTCCAAATTGACCCACATTTATTTTTTAAATTTGTCCAATGTTTTATTAATTTAATTTAATATTTTCTTCATTCTAGTCCCTTAACTTTATTTTAATTCCATATTAACCCTTATATATATATATTTTAATCCATCATGTTTTATAATTTTAATTTGAAATTTTGTTCATTCTAGACCCTAAAACTTTATTTTTATTCTAAATTGACCTCCACTTATTGTTTTTTTAATTACTCTAATTTTTATACTTTTAATTTGACATGTTTGTTCATTATAGTCCCCAAAACTTTATTTTTATTCCAAAAAACCCATTTTCCTTGTTTCTTTTAAATTTGTCTAATGTTTTATAATTTTAATTTGATATTTTTGTTCATTATAATCCGTGAAACTTTATTTTTAATCCAAATTGACCCATTTTCAGTCCAAATTGACTCATTTTCACTATTATTTTTAATTACTCCAGTGTTTTATAATTTTAATTTGATATGACTTTAAATAATTAACTCAAAATCAATGACGATTGACGAAGGTCAACCTAAAGTCTATCGACTACTTATACAGTTGTACCGAACTCAAACTCAATATGAATTCCAATCCCAAAAATACCCTGACCTAAATTACCCGACCTGAAACTACCCGACCTGAAATTACCCGACCTGAAATGCACCCGACCTGAAATGAACCCGACCTGAAATGGACCCGACCTGAAATGAACCCGACCTGAAACGGACCCGACCTGAAGTGTATCCGAACCCGAATTAACCTGCCAATTATCTGCTTCGGACCCGACCTGTTTTGACCCGATCTGAAATGGACTCGACCTGAAATGGACCCGACCTGAAATGGACCCGACCTGAGATGGACCCGACCTAAAATGGACCCGCACCCGACCCGAGTCGAGTCAAAACAAAAAAATGACCTGAAATGACCTGTATCCGATTTTACCCGACCTGACAATACCCGACCTGAAACCCGTCCGATTACCTGTTTTTACATCCCTAATGATAAGGGATTGAAACTTGAATATGCAGTGAAAATAATCCAGTGATAATTTATGTAAGTGTTTTAAATGAATAATATATGATGCACTGGCGGTAAAAATAAAAGGTTTTCACAAACGTCTTAATTTTAGAGGTTAAAGATTCAATTTAGGGTTCATAGTCTAGGGGTTTAGAATTTAGGGTTAGGATTTAGAGTTTAGAAGATAGGTTTTAGAATAATATGTTAGGGATTTAGTTTTTTACCTATAACCCTTAAATTCTAACCCTAAACTCTAAATTCAAACCATAGCCCCTAAATTCTAAGAACATAAGCCTAAATCCCTAAATGATAAACCTTAAACTAAATCCCTAACCCCTAAAATTAAGGCACTTGTAGAAACAAAATGTTTCTACCGCCAATGCATGATATAAATACCCGTGTTTCTACCGCCAATGCATGATATAAATACCCCTAATTATGGTGTTGTAACCGATTCGGTGCCTAAGCGGACTCCTTTGGTCCGGGCAGCTGCTGATAGGCCTTCGAGTAGCAGCAAGGAAGCTGGTGCCCGTGCGGAAAGTCATGGACTTTGAGCTGATGGGCGTAAGGGTTTGGCGAGTGCGAGTAGTATTAGGGATATTAACCGTGGTGAGGGAACTGCAATGGGGAACCTTGACAAAGGAAAAAGTATACTTTCGGATAGGGTGGTGCCTCTGAGTCGAGTTCCTGATGATGTCTCCTCTCGCGCACAGTTGCAGGATGTAACAAATTTGGTTGGGCAAGGTTCTTCTGATGCTGTGGGGGGTAGGGGAGTTTTTGTTTTACCAACAATAGCGGGATCAGAAACACAAGCTGTCTCGTATACGCCGACAATTGCTTCTGGAACTCACAAAGCTATCTCCATTGTGGAGGGGAGAAATGATTTCAAATCGACGACAAGGTTAAGAAATGTTTTAAGTCCGGGTAAGGGCGGGGTTGCCATGAAAGCAGTTAATAAGAAGAGCTTAAAGGTGGCGAAGAAAGCCGAATCACGAGTGCCCCCGCATCCAATTTTAACGGAATGGATTCAATCTCTTTCATCTAAGCTAGACAAGCTTCAGCCCCCGACCAAGTACAAGCCGATGCTCAAGGTGGGGGTGTGCGTGAACAGTTTGTGAGCGTCGACATGGATGCTAGCGCGGGACATGGCATAGGTGCAGGGAAGGAGAATCTACCTCTTTATCAATAAGGTCCCATTCTCTTTCTTATGTGTTTTAATGATTAACATAATGTTTTGGAATACTCAAGGTGCGGCGAGCACTGAATTTCGGCGTTATTTTAGGAATTTTGTGAGGAATAATAATCCGCAGGTTGTTGCTTTGTTGGAACCTCGCGTGAGTAGTGGTGAAGCGGACAGAGTGGTTAAAAGACTTGGATTTCCAAATTCTTTTCGGGTGGAAGCGCGAGGCTTTAGTGGTGGTATCTGGCTCTTATGGCGGGATGATGTGGATGTGGTTGTTATTTCTGTGTCTAATCAATTTGTGCATGGGAGGTTTCGCGATTCTAATTTGGACAAATGGATCTATTTTACTACAGTCTATGCTAGTCCCAATGCTACTGTTCGTAGGCATTTGTGGGATAATTTGCTCATCCTAAATCCTGGGGATGACGTGCCTTGGGTTTTTGGTGGCGATTTTAATGCGATCCTTCGTAAGGAGGAGCGGCTTGGCGGTTCGAGTGCTGTTTTAGAGACTAGTTCTTTCTTTCAGGATTTCATTTATAGTGCAGAGCTGACTGAAATTGACTACAAGGGGGAGGAATTTACTTGGAGTCGGGGCAATTTATATCAGCGTCTTGATAGGTGCTTAGCTAACAATGCTTGGTTATTGGACTTCCCGGAGACAATTGTTATTCATCTAGACCGAATTGGGAGTGATCATTGTCCACTTCTTTTACAGCCGTGTGGTACCAAGGTATCTAATGTGGAGCGACCTTTCCGTTTCTTGGCAGCGTGGCAAGATCATCCGTATTTTCACGATCTTCTTGCGTCTACTTGGGATAGTTCGTCTAATGTTGTCGATAATGTGCAGCGTTTTCAGGAGGTTGTGAAAAAGGTGGAATATGAAAGAGTTTGGTCATATTGGGTGGAAGAAAAAAAAAGATTTTAGCAAGGCTTCGTGGTATTGATAAGGCTATGCGGAGGTCGCCTTCGGATTTTTTGATTGAGTTAATGGGCAAGTTGCGGGCTGGTTTAGACATTATCCTTGAACAAGAGGAGTCTATGTGGTTTCAGAAATCGCGAGGTCAATGGATATTGTTTGGTGATAAGAATACCCAGTATTTTCATGCTTCTACAATGGCGCATAAGAGGGCAAATGCGATTGTGGCTCTCAAGTTGAGCGATGGCAGTTGGAATTCGGACCAGGTGACTTTGCAAGCGCATGCGATTGAGTTTTTCAAGAATTTGTTTACTGCAGATCCTAATTGTACTGGTCAGTATCATATTCGGGGGAATTTCTCTCGGATGAGGTAAATTATATATCGTTCTTTGAATGCTCCCCTTGCGGATGTTGAGATCAAGGCGACAATCTTTGAGAATCCGATGAAAGCTCCAGGGATAGATGGCTTGCATGGGGCTTTCTATCAGCGGAATTGGGACATTGTTGGGCATAGTGTGTGCCGATGTATAAGGGGTATTTTTGCAGGGGATCCGTTTCCGACATCTATTAATAGAACGCTTATGGTCTTAATTCCAAAGATCACATCTCTTGAAACAATGAGTCACTTTCGGCCTATAAGCCTCTGCACTGTTATTTATAAAGCTGTGACTAAGGTGGTGGTAAATCATATAAAGCCTTTTCTCTCAGATTGGATCTCTGATAGCCAAACCAGTTTTGTTCCCGGACGGGCTATATTTAGGGTTTAGGGTATGAAACGGAAAACTGGAAAGCGTGGGTGGATGGCTTTGAAGATTGATTTGGAAAAAAACGTATGACATGTTGGAGTGGGCGTTCATTGACGATACTTTGCGTGATATTGGATTTCCCCTGGTATTCGCGATCTTATCCTAAAGTGTGTTTCTAGCGTTTCGACTCAGATCATTTGGAATGGCTCTTTGACTGATTCTTTCGCCCCTACTCGGGGTATTCGACAAGGCGATCCTATCTCGCCTTATTTGTTCATTCTTTGCATGGAACGTCTTAGCCAGGCTATAAACCAAAAAGTTGCCTTGGGTCAGTGGAAAGGCTTTTGTACTTATAAGCATAGTCCGGTTATTTCTCACTTGATGTTTGCGGACGATATGGTGCTCTTTGCGGAGGCTTCAATGGAACAATTGGAAGTGATTCGTGAAGTTCTTATGGATTTTTGCAAGGCTTCTGGGCTAAAGGTTAATGTGCATAAATCAAATATTTACTTCTCCAAGAATGTGGCTAGTGATTTGCGTCAGTCGATAAGTACAATTGTTGGTTTTTCTGAGGTGGCAGATCTTGGCCGCTATTTAGGCGTTCCCATGTTGCACCAAAGAGTAGCTAAATCGTCTTATGCTTACTTGGTGCAGAAGGTTCGAGACCGACTTACGGGGTGGAAGGCTAAATATTTGTCGTTTGCGGGCCGTGTTACTCTTGCTAAAGCGGTGTTATCTGCGATACCGTACTATGCTATGCAATCGACTAGATTGCCTATGGGTGTTTGTGAAGAAATTGAGCGTTTGATACGTAACTTTGTTTGGGGGCATTGTGATGGTAAAAAAGGGTGCATTTGATAAATTGGGAGGAATTATGTAAGCCTATGTTATCCGGAGGCTTAGGCTTCAAATGTTTGAATATGCAAAACGATGCGTTCTTAATGAAGATTGCCTTCAATTTAATTGATAAAAGGAGGCATCTTTGGGTCCGTTTTGTCCGTGCTAAGTACAAGTGTAAGGAGATTGTACCGGAGTCCATTTATCGGCGCAATTGTTCTCACCTTTTGCGTGGCTTAGCTTCGGTTTGGCAGGATGTTCGCAGTAGCATTATTTGGAAAGTAGGGAATGGTGCGAGTATTGACTTTTGGCATGATACTTGGGTTAGAGATGTCGAACCTCTTGCTCTGGTCGCTGCTGTTCCGGATTCTCAGCTTCAATGATTCACGCCGTTAAATGAAATGTAGACGGCTGATAGACAGTGGGATTGGGGTCAATTTCAGCATGCCCTCCCTACGGTTGTCCTTGATCATATAGCGGCAATTAAAGCCCCTGGTTCCAACGTTGTTGCCGACTCACCTGGTTGGCGATGGAGCGACAATTTGGCATTCACTGTTAAGTTTGCATATTCCATGAAGTTTCCGCAAGTTGTGAGTAATGGGTCTGGTGTTTGGAAGCTATTACAACAGTTTAAGGGACCTCAACACATTAAATTGTTCATGTGGTTGGTTTGCAAAGGACGAGTTTTAACGAATAGTGAGCGTGTTCGGCGTCATCTTACGGATTCGTCTGCATGTATGGTGTGCGGGTCAAGCGAGGAGGATATCAACCATGTTCTTCGCCATTGTACGACTGCAAAAGCCGTTTGGTCGAAGCTGGTTCTAGCAGAAAACCATGCGATTTTCTTCAATACCCCTATGGCTGCATGGATTGAGTCGAATCTGAAAAATTCCGAGGTAGTTTGCGATAGGGAGGAGCATTGGGATTTATTATTTGGTTCGATCTTATGGTATCTTTGGTTAGCTAGGAATAGAATGGTCTTTGACGCTAATGCCATGGCTGAGGAGGATGTCCTTGTCCGTAGCCGCCGACAGGTCCAAGAGGCTATCCGTGCTCTTGCAACCCTTTGAGCAGCGGTAAGCCCGTGTGTGGAGAATCGGCAGCAGCATACGCGATGGCTGCCACCAGCTACCGGTACGTGGAAAATTAACGTTGATGGTGCGTGCGATAGAGTTGAGGGTTTGGCATCCTGTGGGGGTGTTATCCGTGATTTAGCGGGTAGTTCGATTGGTGGTTTTTCGAAATTTATAGGGCGTTGCAATGCTCTTGAAGTTGAGCTTTGGGCGGTTCATGAGGGTTTGGTTTATGCTTTAAATCGTAATATTGAGGTGGTGATTCTTGAATCTGATTGTCTCGAGGTGGTTCGTATGTTGCAGAACCGTGGTGGGAAGTTTTTTCAGTCGCCTCTCCTGGCTTCTATCCGTCGTTTGTTACCTAGGTTTGGTAGTTGTGAGTTTCGTCACGTGTTAAGAGGTGCTAACTGGGTTGTCGACGTCCTTGCTAAGTTGGGTCCTTGGAATGGCTACTAGGTGAGCTATTATTGGTCTCTGCCGGATGAGGTGCTTAGCTTGTTGCACGATGAGCTGCCTAGCCCTTGCTAGATTGTTTTGGTTTTATTGTTTTGGATCTCCCGCTTTTCTGTTATACTACTGTGGGTACTCTTTTCCTCCGTCTAGGTTAGGGAGGTTTTTAACGAGGCCCATAGTAGTATCCCCTTATTAATAAAAAAGAAATATGGTTAAAATTAGTTGGTCGTACCAACAAGTTTCTTGGTGGTTGTATGATGCGCGGATCAAGGATGACATATCCGAGGCGGAACTAAAAATTTATAATAAGATTTAAAATTTTGATGAATTATATTAAGATTTTAAAAAATTAAAATGATTGTAAAATTATTTTTTTCTAAATATTATTTTATTATTATTAGAAAAAAGGTTGATAGTGACTCACGTCCCAAGAATCCGTGGACATGCCATAAGGTTCTATGAGTTAGTGCACAAGTTTTAAAGACCGGACTAAGTGTCATAAATGTTCAACCTCACCGCTGAGCTTAGAAGATCAGACTAAGTATCGTAAAGTATAATGTACACTAGTATTTGGTAATATGAAAATTGACCCGTTAATTGTTAAGTCTAGGTAATCATAGGTTTTGTAATATGAATCAAATCAAATGACATTTCTTAAAGTGTAAGTCTAAATTAAGTAAAATAAGTAATTGTGTAATCTTTTAAGTATATGCTAGATACTTATGCTAATGTTATGCTATTGTACATCATATGTTTGACTATTTTACTAAGCTTATATAAGATCAGTTTGTTTGTTTACTGCACTTGTAGGAATTAAGCTGATGAGCTCGATATACTTCAACTGAATATCACCAATGAAAGGTGTAAAGATCTCTTGTGAAGTTGGGAAGCAAGAACTGACAAAAGAAATAATAATTTTGGCACGATCGATTTTAGAGTGGTTCGACCTTCTCAACTAAGGTCTACCATCCACAACCTTATCATCCACACTAAAGATTTTCCGATTCACTAATAAATTCTTTCTTTTTACATGAAAAAGAGATAATCTTTACATCTATATCTTTTCAAAGGCTAAGATAGAATCTCCCTAATTTTTCTAAGGCTCAAGTAGAACTTATCCCTCAATAACGAGGTCTTGACATTTGTAAACAAATTACCTATCTAGGTGGGTGTTTACACAATTTGGCTCACTATGATTGAATTAAGTACAAGAGAAATAAGAAAATATACAATGAATGACTATACTCTCTTAGTCTTTAAGCTTGAATGTCCATCCTCTTTTTCTTCAAATGTCCTTAGCTTGTATTTATAGCATGGAATGAAAAACTAACCATTTATAGCCGTTCGAGACTTTAATTCCAGCCATAAATGCATTTCTACAACCTTGGGTATCGGTATTCGAAAGTGGGTATCATTACCTGCCAAAACAAGAAAGAGCCGTTGCACATAAATGCAGAGCGTTACGTTGCTTTAGAAACAACGTTGTAGAACTAATGTTTTGATATAATAATTGAAAAATGTTTTGGACTAAGTTGAAAAGAATTTAAAACTTGGTTTTAAGTCCAAACAACTTGAATTTATGTTTGAGGTATTTTAAGAGGTTTTTGGCAAAGTTTTTTCATGTTTTAAACAGCCAAACTTGTATTTTCAACGTCCCAGTATCGATACGGTTGTACCCGTACCGATACCATTTTGCCTCAGTTTGGCCACTGTCAAAACCCGTATCGATACAAGGGTTTAGTGTATCGATACGGAGAGGGGTCATTTCGATACGCCACGTCAGCATACCGATCCCATTTCAACTACCCCAACGGCTATTTCCCAACGGCCATTTAAATATCAAGCCGTATCGATACCGTTCCACGAGTATCGATACCCCTCAGCTGGCAAGAGCTCAACGGCTAGTTCCTATGAAGGCCGTATCGATACCGTTCCACGTGTATCGATACTGGTAGCTGCAGAACTGCATTTATGAAGGGAAATAAAGTCCTCAACGACTCCAATTCATCCCCAACGGCTAGTAACGACTACAAACTCAATTGGGAGTATAAAAGGGACCTCCAAGCATCAAGAGAAGGCTAATGCTTCAATTGTCAATCAACAAATGATCAAGAATTGTCTTTGTACTTAAATTGTCATTTCTTTGTATAGACAAACACTAGTGAGCCAAAATTGTCAAATTTGCTCAAGTGTTTTAGGTTTTGGGTGAGTGCTTCATTGTGCAAACAAATACCTATTAGAGGGTTTAAGTTTGCTTTCTTTATCTCTTTGTAAAAGAGGGTTTTGATCAAGGCTTGGGTAGAAGCTTGATCGGTTGTAAGGGTTTCCTCCTAATCCTAGAAAAGGGGACGAATCAATTAGTGGATTGATTGTGAAATCCTTAGTGGGGAGCTAAGGTAGTGGATGTAGGTGCTTGTTAGAAGGCCGAACCACTATAAATCATTGTGTCTTTTTACATTCTAGCTTCCACAACCCTTCCACCCAAAAATCCACCTCTCCACCACTTGGTGAGCTAAGTTTGGTTGATCGAATCGAGCCCCACGCATCCTAACAATTGGTATCAGAGCCTCGTCTCCATCGAAGGACTAACATCCGGGAGTAAAGATCATTTGCTCGAAGTCCACCGTTCAAGAAAATGGCAAGATTTGAAGAAGGCCGCTCTATCTCGTGTCCTCCGCTCTTCGAAGGAGAAGCATACTTCCAATGGGCAAATATCATGAAATTCTTCATCAAGTCTCAAGACTATGAGGTTTGGGACATCATTGAAGAAGGGTATTTGGAAGCTCCAAAGAAGAAGAAAAAGCAAAGGAGTGCCAACGACACGAAGGCAAAGCTAAACACCAAGGCGATGCACATCCTTTATTGTAGCCTCAATGAAGACGTTTCCAAGAAAGTCTCCACATGCAAAAGTGCCAAAGATATATGGGAGAAACTTGAGAAGCTCTATGGCAACAAGAAGGGAGAAAAGAAAGATGATGATCAATCATGTGCAACCCTTCTCTCCAACCCAAAGGTGGATGGTGTTTTGGCTCTCGATGAGCCTAAGGTATCTTCTAACTCTAGTGAGCTTAATTCTTACTCTTTCGATGAGTTGCAAGATGCTTTCGATGAATTATTTTTGGAATTTGAGACCATGAATTCCAAATTTAAGAAAATGTTTTCAAAACTTGAAATTGAAAATGATTTTCTTTTAAAAACAAAAATGGATTTTGAAAACCAAAATAAAATTTTGAAAAATGATTTAGAGTCTTCAAAAACAAGCAAAGATGTTTTAGAAAAAAAAAATCTTGATTTAAAAGTTAAGCTTGAAAGCTTAACAAAAGAAAAAGAAATTATTTTCAATAATTCATCTTGTCACGTAATGGCAAAATGCTCACATTGCCATTATCATGGTCATTCTATACATACTTGTCCTATAAAGAAGAGACAATCTTATAGGATTAGACAAGTATGGGTTCCTAAGGGAACTAAAGACATTGTGACTAACGTAAATGGATCCAAAGCAATTTGGATACCAAAAATCAAGTAAATGTCTTTTGTAGGTGTGTTGGAGCAATGGCAAGCAAAGCAAAATCAAAGAATGCTCAAATCACACATGAGAAGAAGATTGGGTAACCTCTAAGCTTAATATTTTTATTTTATACATTATGGTTATCTAACTTTTGTTTAAAGTCTTGGATTAATTGTTAAGCCTAATATAATACTTTGAGTAAGGGGGAACCAATTTTAAACCAAAAATTTTAAGCGTATCAATTTTTGTTTTGTCTCCTATTGTTATTTTGAACTTAAATGTCTTAAATTCTTTTTGATATAACAAAAAGGGGGAGAAATAGTATGGTTTGAAAAATTGAATTTTCAAATGAATAAGGGGGAGCTTTATTTGATTTACATTTCTAATTCTCTTATTCACATTTTTAAAGTTTAAGGGGGAGAATCCCAAACAATTTTTCAAGTTAGTTTTATTATATCAAAAAGGGGGAGATTGTAGAACTAATGTTTTGATATAATAATTGAAAAATGTTTTGGACTAAGTTGAAAAGGATTTAAAACATTTCCAAAGTCCAAACATGTTTAGGGATGTCTTTAAAAAAGGTTTTTCATATTTTCAAAGGCCATTTTTCACAAAACTGACCAAGTGTTTCGAAACACCTTAGGGCGTTTCGAAACAGGTGCCTCCAGTGGCTAATACGTTTCGATACACGTATCGAAACGGGCCTCAACATTTCGAAACGGGCTAGGCCGTTCCGATACGCCCACGTGGCACTGACCACAACGGTCATAAACCCCAACGGGGGAGAAATAGTATGGTTTGAAAAATTGAATTTTCAAATGAATAAGGGGGAGCTTTATTTGATTTACACTCCTAATTCTCTTATTCACATTTTTAAAGTTTAAGGGGGAGAATCCCAAACAATTTTTCAAGTTAGTTTTATTATATCAAAAAGGGGGAGATTGTAGAACTAATGTTTTGATATAATAATTGAAAAATGTTTTGGACTAAGTTGAAAAGAATTTAAAACTTGGTTTTAAGTCCAAACAACTTGAATTTATGTTTGAGGTATTTTAAGAGGTTTTTGGCAAAGTTTTTTCATGTTTTAAACAGCCAAACTTGTATTTTCAACGTCCCAGTATCGATACGGTTGTACCCGTACCGATACCATTTTGCCTCAGTTTGGCCACTGTCAAAACCCGTATCGATACAAGGGTTTAGTGTATCGATACGGAGAGGGGTCGTTTCGATACGCCACGTCAGCGTACCGATCCCATTTCAACTACCCCAACGGTTATTTCCCAACGGCCATTTAAATATCAAGCCGTATCGATACTGTTCCACGAGTGTCGATACCCCTTAGCTGGCAAGAGCTCAACGGCTAGTTCCTATGAAGGCCGTATCGATACTGGTAGCTGCAGAACTGCATTTATGAAGGGAAATAAAGTCCTCAACGGCTCCAATTCATCCCCAACAGCTAGTAACGGCTACAAACTCAATTGGGAGTATAAAAAGGACCTCCAAGCATCAAGAGAAGGCTAATGCTTCAATTGTCAATCAACAAATGATCAAGAATTGTCTTTGTACTTAAATTGTCATTTCTTTGTATAGACAAACACTAGTGAGCCAAAATTGTCAAATTTGCTCAAGTGTTTTAGGTTTTGGGTGAGTGCTTCATTGTGCAAACAAATACCTATTAGAGGGTTTAAGTTTGCTTTCTTTATCTCTTTGTAAAAGAGGGTTTTGATCAAGGCTTGGGTAGAAGCTTGATCGGTTGTAAGGGTTTCCTCCTAATCCTAGAAAAGGGGACGAATCAATTAGTGGATTGATTGTGAAATCCTTAGTGGGGAGCTAAGGTAGTGGATGTAGGTGCTTGTTAGAAGGCCGAACCACTATAAATCATTGTGTCTTTTTACATTCTAGCTTCCACAACCCTTCCACCCAAAAATCCACCTCTCCACCACTTGGTGAGCTAAGTTTGGTTGATCGAATCGAGCCCCACGCATCCCAACAAACGTTCCTTGTCTGTTAACGGATCTAGGATTGAAGCAAGCATAACTTTGCAATAAAACACAAAGGGGATGTTATTAGGCTTAGAATAGGCTGGAATCAAGAAAAGAAACAAAGAAAAACGAAAGGAAACAAGGGTGAATTTTCTAGCAGATTCGAATCAAGGTTGAAGATGAATTCGTGTAACTTCATTCATGGCAGCCTTGAATACTCAAATATGGCAGAATGGACATTGAAATTTGTTGGAAAAATACGAACGACGTTGAACTCGAAAGAACCCGAACAATATACTGAACGAACCCGAATCAAATATGTTCTTCGTCAACGGACTTGGACCCACTAGATAGCGATATAAGAACCCAAAGTATCAAGAAAGATGACACAATCAAACAAAGTCTGAAAATGCCAAGTAGTTCAATGAAGAACTGAAATTGAGAGTAAAACTCACAAAGAAATTTTTCATATAATTGTCTAACCTTTTAATATTGTTTAGAAGACATATATATAGAAAAAAGGGTGGCGACCAAATTTACTTGTGTGGCTGAAATTAAAGCATTCAAAAATTGAATTTGAATGCTAGTAACCTCTTTGGGCGGCAACAAATATCAGCCATGCATTCAAAATGCAAGTGGCGCCTCCTTTGCA
The DNA here is from genome assembly GCA_958450335.1 of Hibiscus tridactylites. Lineage (NCBI taxonomy): Eukaryota > Viridiplantae > Streptophyta > Magnoliopsida > Malvales > Malvaceae > Hibiscus > Hibiscus tridactylites. The sequence continues at coordinate 23,644,141 of OY288281.1, forward strand.
CATTTAACATGTGCTAAATGTTTGAAATTTAAACAAAAACGTCCACCCATGCTTATCCATTCATGTGTCACACAAATGCAAAAAAGAGAGGTTGTTTTCGGCCAAACTTGCACACACTCCTTTGAGCTGAAGTTGAGCTGACTGGAGCTAGAATGAGCTAAATTCAGCTAGCTGGAAGTGAAGTGAGCTGAGCTGAGCTGCTTACACTCCTTTGAGCTGAAGGTGAGCTGCGTACACTCTCGTGAGCTTCAACCGAGCTAGCATGAAGCCTTTGAGCTACTGCCCAATAGTGTACCTTCACTAAAACACAACAAACATGCATAAATAGTCTTGTAATCTTATTTAAAACTTGTAAACACACTATAAGCATAATGCAAACATACTTATCATATTATAAACACACTATAATCACAATGCAAGCATATTTAGCATATTATATACATATTCATCATACCTAATACGTAGTATAACCTAAGTATGTCACATATCATCATGCAACACATTATAACACTTATGTTCTAAGACATGAACTTGCTCAAATGAATAAGGAATTGTAGCACATGTAAGGAAAAGAGCTTCCCTAGATTTCTTTACCTTAGAACGGGTAATAGGTCCTAATGGTAAGACCTTCAGATCAATTTGCTTGTCTTGGAAGGATGTGCTCACATCACCCCCCTTCTTGAAAAGGATTTGTCTTTAAATATGTAGAATTGTCATAAGGGGTTAAATCAGAAACATTAAATGTGGCACTTACAGTGTATTCACCCGATAAGTCTATCTTGTAGGCGTTGTCATTCACTTTCGCCAACACCTGAAAAGGACCATCTCCATGCGGTAACAACTCGGACCGCCTTTGGGCTGGAAATCTTTTCTTTCAGAAATGAACCCAAGCCCAATCACCAACATCGAAGGTGACTCGCTTCCTTCCTTTGCGCTGTCGTCACTGCTGCTGTTGACTTGGAGCTGGCGGCGGGCATGGGCCTTCTGAACTGGCTGGCGGATGGGGGAGGCAGATGTGTTCTTCGTTTTGGCCTCCCTCGGAGGTTGAATTCTGGTAGGGGAGATATGAGGGGGTTTCTCCACAACCTGGACCTCCGAACTGCTGCTGCTGCTGTCACCGCTGTTGCCGCTGCCTGGCTTGTTTTTGTCTGCCATTCTTTTCTGCCGTTTCACCGGTGTAAACTCCTTTGAGAGATTCCTCTTAACAGAGGGTTCGTTGTCGCTCTCCTCCCAAATGGAGGATGAAGAGAAACCGGCAATGAAAGCGTCAAGCTCGTCCGAGGGCATTCTTCGTTTTGTTCCACGGACAGAAGTCTCAGCATGGGTGCTACCGGCGGCTGCTGCGGCAGGGGTTGGTGTGGACGCTGCAGAAGGTGTCCGTGGTGTGGCAGCAGGTGTTGGGGTGTGGGCAGGGGTTGGAACAGCAAAATAATGGGCAGGGAATGTAGGAAATACGACACCGGGGAAATTTAAAGAGGTTTGGATAAAGTGTATCGTAGATGCAGTGAAATCCCTGATGAAGCTCATAAGACCAAGCTGTCGTTCCTCCATCTTCTGTATAGCAGCAAGGATCTGGGAGGAGGAGTCGACCGGGGCTGCTGCTGCTGGTTGCTGCCTGGCTTCTGTGGCAGCAGGTTCATTATCTGTTGGCTCTGTCGTGTCTGCTGTCGTGGCAGCGGGATCAAATGAGGACATAGGGGTGGCAGCAGTCAGCTCCATTAAGCTGAGTATGTTTTTGTCGGTCCATCCCTTCCCTTGGACTCTAATATCAGTGGCAGCTTCAGGTACCCCATGGCCGCAGCAGAGGGCTGTGTTGAGGTAAGGAAGGTAGAGCGGTCCCGTCGGTTGGTGTGCGCACTCCAAAATGCTTTCGCGGATGAAGCTGCACACGTTAATAGGCCTCTCATGCGAAATTGAGTGGATTAAGGCTAACCTAGGCTGATCGACAGTGGTGTTATGCGAGGACGACATGATGCACTTTTTAATAAAAGCATTCCACAATTTGGCTTCCGGCAAGAGTTGAGTTCTCTTCACTGTCCTCGGGTTCTTGCGGTTGGTGTTCCACTGTGTTCATTCATCAGTCAGCTCTGCCATGATAGCATCATAGGTAGCAGGGTTAAGGCTGTTCAGAAATTGCTGATGACCGTCGTCGTTGCTGTCCACGTAGAATCCGTACAAGGTGTTGATGTATTCAGCTTCGAATGGCACTTCCCTCCCTCGTACGATAACTGCTGTCGCCGTCATGCTGTTGATGGCAGCGCAGAAATCTCGCACTAAAGAGACGTTCATCTCCTCAGGTTGTTCGGCAAAGATCTGCCACTGTATAGCCCTTATTTTGCGAGCAATGAATGGCTTTAGGCCCAAATTTCCCTCCTTTGAAGTGTAGATGAATCCCCTTTCCTCCCACATGTCTCTGATCTGGAATGATCGTGGGGTGGATGCTGTCGGGGTGGAGCCGGAGGCAGCACTTCTTCGGGTATTTCTAGAAGACATTGTTGCAAGGGTTGAGATAATAAAAATGAAAGCAAATAAATTCTAGAGGAAGCAAGTGAGAAGAGTAGAAGTGAGTGAAAATGAAAAACTGAAACGAGGTTTATATAGAGAAGAATTTGCTGCCCGTTGGAGCTGTAACGGCAGGCGCGAATAACAGGGCCAGCTGTTACGCGTTTGCGTGTCTGACTTTAAATAAAAGCATTATTTAAAAAATAAAATAAATCTAATTTCCTAATAATTAATAAATAATAATAAAACTAAAAATAAAAATTAGGTTAAATTAGGGATGCCAGGTGGGGCATCTTCTAAGGTAACCACTTCCTGCATTCTTGGGGCTTCAGTCCCCTGATAATGCTTCAAGCGCTGTCCGTTGACTTTGAATTGGTGCCCGTCTTTTAAAGATCTAATCGTGATAGCACCATGGGGAAAAACCTGTACAACTTGGAACGGGCCAGACCATCTAGATTTCAGCTTCCCTGGGAAGAGTTTCAACCTAGAGTTAAAAAGCAACACAAGCTGCCCTGGGCAGAACTATCGTGGCAGCAACTTTTTATCATGCCACTTCTTAGTTTTATCCTTGTAGATTCTTGTGTTGTCATAGGCCATTGTCCGAATTTCTTCAATTTCGTTAAGGTCAAGTAGCCTTTTCTGCCCTGCCTTTTCCAAGTCCATATTTACTGCCTTGATTGCCCAGTATGCTCTGTGCTCTATCTCGACAGGTAAATGGCATGTTTTCCCGTAAATCAATCGGTAAGGAGACATTCCCAATAGAGTTTTGAAAGCTGTCCTATAGGCCCATAACGCATCATTAAGGTGTAAAGACCAACATTTCCGAGTTGGCTTAACCATCTTTTCAAGAATGTTCTTAACTTCCCTGTTGGATATTTCAGCTTGTCCATTGGTCTGAGGGTGATATGCTGTTGCAATCCGATGCTTGACACCATACTTCTTCAAGGCAGCAACTATAACCCTGTTGTCGAAATGCCTCCCTTCACCACTGATGATCGCCTTAGGGATGCCGAATCTAGAAAAGATGTTTTTGTGTAAAAACCTCTGAACTGTCTTGGCATCATTCTTTTGAGTAGCGATAGCTTCAACCCACTTAGATACATAATCTACTGCCAGGAGGATATATAAATTCCCACATGATGATGGGAAAGGTCCCATAAAATCGATCCCCTAAACGTCGAAGATCTCGACTTCAAGAATGTTCTGCAACGACATCTCGTGTCTCCTTGAGATGTTTCCTGTCCGTTGGCACTTGTCACAACTATTGTAGAAGATTTGAGCATCTTTATACAGTGACGACCAATAGAATCCGGACTGCAAAACCTTGGCAGCATTTTTGTTGCCTCCTAAGTGTCCTCCATATTGTGAAGCATGACAGTGATGAAGTATGTCTTCCCGCTCATCCTGTGGTACGCATCTCCTTATAACCTGATCTGCACAGATTTTGAAAAGAAGAGGTTCGTCCCAATAATAATGCTTAACATCATTTTGGAACCTCTTCCTGGCTTGATAATTAAGGTTAGGAGGAATTATTCTGCTAACTAAAAAATTAATGAAATCAGCATACCAGGGGAGTTCAGAATACTTACCTGCCGCCATGGCTGTCGCGGTAGTGACTGTGGCAGCAAACAGCTGCTCATTTGGGAAGGTCTCCAATATGTTTGTCTCATCTGTCGGTAGACTCTGTCCCTTCTCCAACCTTGACAAGTGATCTGCCACTTGATTTTCTGTCCCCCTTTTGTCCTTGATTTCAAGGTCGAATTCTTGCAATAGCAGGATCCAACGTATCAGTCGAGGCTTTGCATCCTTTTTCGCGAACAGATACTTCAATGTAGAGTGGTCTGTGTGCACTATGACCTTCGTTCCGAGTATATAAGAACGAAACTTGTCAATGGAGAATACCACAACTAATAACTCCTTCTCTGTGGTGGTGCAGTTCACTTGGGCGTCGTTCAGTGTTTTGCTGGCATAGTATATGACATGAAAGAGTTTGTCTCTTCGCTGCCCGAGTGCTGCCCCGACAGCATAGTCACTAGCATCACACATGATATCGAATGGCAGTGTCCAGTCTGGTGGCTGTACTATTGGGGATGTTACCAACTTTTCTTTCAGAACCTTGAATGCTTCAGCACATTCAGTGTTAAAGTCGAAGGGTCGATTCTACTCCAGAAGATGGCATAGGGGCTTGGTGATTTTTGAAAAGTTCGCAATGAACCTCCCATAAAAACCAGCATGTCCTAAGAAACTTCTGATTCCCTTGACTGTGGTAGGCGGCAACAGCTTTTCGATCACTTCTATCTTAGCTCTGTCGACTTCTATGCCACGACAGCTAATCTTATGGCCAAGGACTATCCCTTCATCCACCATGAAGTGACATTTTTCCCAGTTCAAAACTAAGTTTGCTTTTTCACATCTCTCGAGCACCTTTTGTAGGTTGCCTAGGCAGCTTTCAAAGTTGTCTCCAAAGACTGAAAAGTCATCCATAAAGATCTCTAGGAAATCCTCGACCATATCGGAGAATATTGCCATCATGCACCTTTGAAAGGTGGCTGGTGCATTGAATAGTCCAAAAGGCATTCTCCTAAAAGCGTAAGTTCCGTAAGGGCATGTGAATGTCGTATTTTCTTGATCTTCCGGTGCGATAGCTATTTGATTGTAACCTGAATAACCATCAAGAAAACAATAATAAGGTTTACCCGCTAGTCTATCAAGCATTTGATCAATAAAGGGTAAAGGAAAGTGGTCCTTTCGGGTATCTTTGTTAAGCTTCTGATAGTCCATACAAACCCTCCAACCGGTCACAGTCATGGTTGGGATTAGCTCATTGTTTTCGTTGGTCACCACGGTCATTCCTCTTTTCTTGGGAACACATTGCACCGAGCTCACCCATTTGCTGTCCGAGATGGCGTAGATTATTCCAGCATCTAGCCATTTGATTATCTCTTTTCGCACCACCTCTTTCATCGCATGGTTCAGCCGCCTTTGAGCATCAATAGTCGGCTTATGATCATCCTCTAGAAGGATTTTATGCATACATAGTGCTGGACTAATGCCTTGAATATCAGCTATCGTCCATCCAATAGCCTTTTTGTGCTGCTGCAGCATCCCTATTAACTGCTGTTCCTGTTCCTGCATCAACTTGGAAGAGATGATTACGGGCAACGTATCATTTAAACCAAGAAAAGCATACATTAGCTGCCCTGGCAGGGGCTTAAGTTCCAAAACAGGGGGATCAACAGTTGATGGCTTTTGAATTGCATGGTTATCCGATGTATAATTTAAAGGCTCGAATAACTTACCTGGTCGATTGCGTATCCAGTTTACCTCCTCCTGATCTTCAGTATTAGATGTATCAGATTCTGAGGAGTTGCTGTCGTTAGTGCTGTCGTGACAGTCTTCTAAGTGGCTGCCGAGGCAGTGACCAATTTTGATGTCGTGACAGCCTGACCTGATGCAGGGTTGGTCAAGGGTAACTTCAGTGATAACCTTGCATTCTTCTTCTGCATCAGCATGCTTCATAGCTTGGAGAACATTCAACTTGATTTCTTGATCGTTCACTCTCATGGTGAGTTCTCCTTTTTCCACATCAATCAGTGATCTTCCCGTGGCTAAGAATGGTCGCCCCAGGATGATTGGTGCGTTTTCATCTGCTTCACAGTCTAAAACAAGAAAGTCAACAGAAAAAATAAACTTATCCACTCTTACCAGAATATCTTCGATTTTTCCTTCTAGATGAACGTAAGAGCGGTCTGCCAGCTGCAGAATTACTGTTGTGGGCCAAGCTTTTCCAATACCTAATTTCTGAAAAACAGATTTTGGCATTAAATTTATACTAGCACCAAGATCACAAAGTGCCTTACCCACATATTTGTCTCCGATTACACATGGTATGATGAAGCTCCCAGGATCCTTCTTTTTCTAGGGTGGATGCTTGTGCAGAATACTCATGCATCCTTCTGTCATTTTAACCGTTTCAAATTCCCCAAGTCTAGATTTCTTCAACATGGCATCCTTGAGAAATTTGGCATAACCGAGCATGATACGATCTCGGTTATGAATTCCGAGTCATATACGAAGTTGCCCGATCGTGATTCTAGTAAGAACTTAATTCCCGAAAGCTTGAACTCTGAAATTGCAAAATAAAGATGTAAGAAGGATAAATATGATAATAATGATAAATGAAGGGTGGAATAAGGGATTGTAGATGTTGTTTGATGGTTATGGAAGAGTGATGGATTTGGGGTAAAATGAAGGAAAGGAAAATTGATGGTGAAGATGGTGAAGGTGGTGAAGGTGGCGTGGACTATATAGATATGTAAGGATGACAGATTGTGACCCGTTAGCTATAGAAAGCTAGGAACTAACAATATAAAAGTATGGAATCGAAGTGGTAGGAGTATGGAACGAGACCCACTAGCTATAAAGGAGCTAGGAACCAACGTTATAAACAAGTGGAATGAAAAGGGGAAAATTTGCCACAAGACTAGCTTGAAAGCCGATAAAGTTCTTAAAGAACAATGAAGAGAACACTCTCATATATTTTCATCAAAAAAAAGGTCCTTTACAAAGGCAAATGAGCATCCTATTTATAGTACATGGCAGCCTAGAATTTGAATGGACAAAACAATGCATTAAGGCTCCAATTTATGACATTCAATGGTTTGTCTTCAATCCTATCAAGTGTGGCTGGCCATTTGTGTAATTTAGAATGAATTTGGACATAATAAGGCTTGAATGAAGACTTATACACGTCCAAGTGATGCATCCTTTGATATTCCACTTGCTTGGCTCTTAAAAGTGCATGTAGATGACTTGGAATGAATCTGCCCATGTTTGCATCTAAGTGTATGTGTCTCTTCCACTTCCTTTCTTTATTTCTCAACTTTATTGGCTGAATAAAAGCATAATAAAGTCTTCTAAATGCTTCATCCCCCATGGAATTCAAAAAGACTCTCTTTGAATGGTGATAAAGATGGCATGTCTCCTTGAAGAAGATGAAAAGTCTTCAATTGTTCCCATCTTAATCCCAACGTATAATGACACTAAAAACACATAAAATATTAATCAAAATATGATAAAAATGTTATGCAAACTCAAAGAATTAATTGAACAAGTTCAATGAATGAACTAGTTTAATTAATGAACCTACATGCTTAAATGAAACACATACATAAGTGAAGTATTTTCATAAATGAAGTGCTTGCATAAATGCATAAACAAGCATATTTATTCTCATGAAATGAATGAACTATTATGAAACTACTCATGCAAATTCTCATGCAACTACTCATGCAAATTCTTATGCAACTACTCATGCAACTTATTTCAACTTTCCAACAAACTCAAAACGTTGCAAGATCTAATTGTTGCTGTCATTTCTTCATTCATTTTCCAGCATTGGCAAAGCAAACTTTCCACAGCATCTTGAATCATTTTAGCTCTTGCACGAGTCATAGGACCTCTAGGAAATTCATTGGAATTCTTGCTGGTTGTGGTCACATCATTCCCTCCCTCTTGAAAGCGATTTGCCCCCAAATCGTCACCTGCATCATAAGGGGATAGATCAGCAACATTGAAAGTAGCACTCACATTATACTCACCAGGAAGGTCTATTTGATAAGCATTATCATTAATCCTCTTGACCACTTGGAAAGGACCATCTCCTCGAGGCATAAGTTTCGATTTGCGTTGGGCTGGAAACCTCTCTTTCCTCAAGTGCAACCAAACCCAATCTCCGGGTTCAAAAGTTATTCGTTTCCTCCCTTTGTTAGCTTGCTGCTCATATTGCTTTGTTCTCCTCTCAATGTTCTCCCGTACTTGTTGGTGAAGCTTTTTCACAAATTCAGCTCTATTTTGCCCATCCTTATTTTTGAATTGATCAATAGGCAAAGGAAGCAAATCAATTGGGGTCAAAGGATTGAAACCATATACCACTTCAAATGGAGAACATTTAGTGGCGGAATGCATGGAGCGATTGTATGCAAACTCAACATGTGGCAAGTCCTCTTCCCAAGTCCTTAGATTCTTGCGTATAATTGTCCTAAGAAGCATGGACAGTACACGATTGACAACTTCAGTTTGGCCATCCATTTGTGGATGACAAGTTGTAGAAAACAACAGCTTTGTTCCAATCTTACTCCATAACGTCCTCCAAAAGTGACTCAAGAACTTCACATCTCGATCAGACACAATAGTTCTTGGAACTCCATGTAATCTCACAACTTCCCTAAAAAACAGATTAGCAATATGGGAAGCATCATTAGTCTTGTTGCATGGAATGAAATGAGCCATTTTTGAGAATCTATCTACTACAACAAAAATGGAATCTTTGTTATTCCTTGTGCGTGGAAGTCCTAGCACAAAATCCATGGAAATATCCTCCCATGGAGCATTTGGAATTGGTAATGGTGTGTAAAGTCCATGGGGCATGACTTTGGACTTTGCCTTCTTACATGTGATGCAATGCTCACACCACTTCTCCACGTCTCGTTTCATCTTTGGCCAATGCAAATGTTCTTGCAATATAGAGTGTGTTTTGGCCACTCCAAAGTGTCCCATTAGTCCTCCACAATGGGCCTCTTTGATAAGCGATTCTCTAATGGATCCTTGAGGGATACAAAGCTTTCCTTCCTTGAAAAGATAGCCATCAACCCTACAAAACTTCTCATATGTTCCTTTTTCACATGTTTTGTAAATTTCACCAAAATCATAATCAGATTCATAAAGCTCTTTGATTAAGGCAAAACCTACCAATCTAGAATCCAAAAGGTTAAGAAGAGTATACCTTCTTGATAAAGCATCAGCAACAACATTTTCCTTACCCTTCTTATATTTGATAACATATGGGAATGTTTCTAGGAATTCAACCCACTTGGCATGTCTCTTATTAAGCTTGTGTTGTCCCTTCAAGTGTTTCAGCGCCTCATGATCCGTGTGGATGATAAACTCCTTAGGCCATAGATAGTGTTGCCACGTTTCTAATGCCCTTATGAGAGCATACATCTCCTTGTCATAAGTTGAATAATTTAGAGTTGCTCCACTCAATTTCTCACTGAAATATGCAATAGGACGTCCTTCTTGAGATAATACAGCTCCAACTCCTAAACCTGATGCATCACATTCAATTTCAAAAACTTTATCAAAATCAGGTAAAGATAATAAGGGTGCATTGGTTAAAAGTTGTTTAATCAAACAAAAAGACTTCTCTTGTTCGTCTCCCCAAAAGAAGCTAGAGTTCTTTTTGATAACTCCGGTCAAAGGTGCGGCTATGGTGCTGAAATTGGGAACAAATCGGCGATAGAAACTAGCAAGTCCATGAAAACTCCTCACTTGACTAATGTTAGTAGGTATTGGCCATTCCTCAATTGCTTTAATCTTTTCTTGATCAACCTCCAAACCCTTTGAACTAACAACAAAACCTAAGAACACAACTTTGTTAGTGCAAAATGTACATTTTTGTAGGTTAGCATACAACTTTTCTTTTCGCAAAACATCCAATACTAACCTTAAATGTTGAGCATGATCATTCAAAGTTTGGCTATACACAAGTATGTCATCAAAATACACAACACAAAACTTACCCAAGAATGGTCGAAGTATATGATTCATTAACCTCATGAATGTACTTGGTGCATTAGTTAAACCAAATGGCATAACCAACCACTCATACAAACCTTGCTTGGTTTTGAATGCTGTCTTCCACTCATCTCCTTCTCGCATTCTTATTTGGTGGTACCCACTCTTAAGATCAATCTTAGAAAAGATGTTAGAACCACTTAATTCACCAAGCATATCATCTAATCTAGGAATAGGATGACGATACTTTACCGTTATCTTGTTCACTGCTCGACAGTCCACACACATACGCCAAGTTCCATCCTTCTTAGGTACAAGTAAAACCGGCATGGCACATGGACTAAGGCTCTCTCTCACATAGCCTTTTTCCATTAACTCGGATACTTGTCTTTGCAACTCCTTAGTTTCTTCCGGATTGCTTCTATATGCTGGTCGATTTGGAATGATAGCTCCAGGAATGAAATCAATTTGATGCTCTATTCCTCGAATAGGTGGAAGCCCATTCGGAATCTCCTCCGGAAACAAATCTTCAAATTCCTGCAATAAAGAGACAATAAAAGATTGCAAACCAGGATCAAGATCATTAGTGTTCAAAAGATTTTCCTTGTACATGAGTACAAGTGCCCATTTCTCTGAAAGCAAACACTTTTTGATCTCTTTCTCTCTTGCAAAAAGAATGGTTTGTTTTCCCTCATTTTTGTCACTCTCTTTGGATTTAAACTCTTTTTCTTTCTCTTGGGCTGTTTTGAAACTCTCTCTCAAGTGGATTTGGTCTTTATGGACTTGTTTTGGTGAAAGAGGGGCTAAAGTGATCTTTTTGGTTTGATAGGTGAAAGTGTAACGATTGGTATAACCATCATGTATAGCCCTTTTGTCGAATTGCCACGGTCTCCCCAACAAGATATGGCTAGCGTGCATTGGTACAACATCACACAACACCTCGTCTTTGTATTTTCCAATGGAAAATGGCACAAGTACTTGCTTGGTGACTTTGAGTTCTCCCCCATCATTGAGCCATTGTAGCTTGTAAGGATGAGGATGCTTTGTTGTTGCCAATCTAAGCTTCTCTACCATCAAAGTACTAGCAACATTAGTACAACTTCCTCCATCAATAATGACAAAGCATACCTTTTCGTTTACATGGCAGCGAGTATGGAAGATGTTCTCGCGTTGATCTTCTCCTTCTATGGCTTGCACGCTTAGGCTTCTTTTCACAACAAGAACCTCACCATCTACAGCATGTTCCATCTCTTCTTCTTCTTGGATAGGAACATCATCTTCTTCCTCCTCTTGGTCAGTTTCGATCTCTCCATCTTCTCGAATGAGCATTGTGTTGCGATTTGGACATTGGCTAGCAATGTGACCTCGCCCCAAGCATTTGAAGCATTGCACATCACGGGATCGAGCTGGCATAGTGGTGCTCTTTCCCTTACTAGTTTCGGCAATGGGTTTGGCACTCTTTGTTGGAACGCTTCGTTCATTAGGCGTAAAGGATGCCTTCTGTTTGTAGGTACCTTGCCCCCATTTAGAAGAAGAGCCTCCATAGGCACGAGTTGTGCCCTTCCTTTTGAGTTGCCTCTCGACCTTCATGGCCATATGAACCATGTCTTCGATCTCCACATAATGTTGCAACTCAACAGTGGCCGCAATATTAGGATCAAGGCCGGATAGAAATCTAGCCATGGTGGCTTCTCGATCCTCTTCAATGTTGGCTCGGATCATGGCTACTTCCATCTCTTTAAAGTAATCCTCAACACTACGGTTGCCTTGGGTGAGATTTTGAAGCTTGTTGAACAACTCCCTATGATAGTGAGTTGGAACGAACCTCCTACGCATAACGGCCTTCATCTCATTCCAAGTAGAAATTGGATGTTCGCCATTGCGTCTCCTGCTAGATGTCAACTGATCCCACCATATTAGTGCATAATCTATAAATTCAATGGCTGCAAGTTTTACCTTCTTAAGCTCGGAGTAGTTGTGGCACTCAAAGATGTGCTCAACTTTTTTTTCCCATGCAAGATAAGCTTCAGGATCCGTTCTTCCTTGGAAAGAAGGAATGGTTATTTTGATGTTGCTAAGATTATCATCAACTCTTGGTCGAGCTCTTTGGTTCCTAGGTTCTCGACGCCTTAAACTTTGCTGGGAGGCTCGCTCGTCTATGAGTTCTTCATCCACCTCTCCCTCATACTCTTCCTCGTGATCTGAATTATGCCTTCGTTGAGATCTTTCCTCCAAATGATCTAATCGTTCTTGCATCGGCCCCAACCTTTGTTGCAACAACCTGTCCATCTCTCGGATAATATCTTGAAGATTGGAGTTAGTTGCATCTACGTTAACATTATTACTAGCACCAATAGTGTTTCTCACGGAATCTTGAGACATGATTAACTAATAAACCTCACTAGAAAAAATTCTCACCGTTACACTCCAAGGAAAACACTCACACTCGTGTTTCACTCGGGATGGCTTTTACCCTTGATGTGCACTCTTGCCTTTTACCGCTCTTGTTCTCCTATCAAAGTCCTTAGAGAACTTACTCAAGGCTTAACAAGTTTGCTTGTGGAAATTGGCTGAAAGAAAGGGTTTAGAAAAAAAAGGCTATAGGTAGAAAAGTAAAATGATTAGAAAATAACAAGGAAATAGGAAATAGGAAATAATAATTTTCTGAATTGAGTATTACCAACAACAACCAAACTTCCCTTTTTTTTCTTTTTCTTTTCTTTTCTTTTTTTTTTCTTTTTTTTTCTTTTTTTTCTTTTTTTTTCTTTTTTTTTTCTTTTTTTTTCTTTTTTATGCAAATCGGGAAGAGAAACACTTAACTTACTGAATCAAAATAGCTCTGATGTCAAATGATACGATCTCGGTTATGAATTCCGAGTCATATACGAAGTTGCCCGATCGTGATTCTAGTAAGAACTTAATTCCCGAAAGCTTGAACTCTGAAATTGCAAAATAAAGATGTAAGAAGGATAAATATGATAATAATGATAAATGAAGGGTGGAATAAGGGATTGTAGATGTTGTTTGATGGTTATGGAAGAGTGATGGATTTGGGGTAAAATGAAGGAAAGGAAAATTGATGGTGAAGATGGTGAAGGTGGTGAAGGTGGCGTGAACTATATAGATATGTAAGGATGACGGATTGTGACCCGTTAGCTATAGAAAGCTAGGAACCAACAATATAAAAGTATGGAATCGAAGTGGTAGGAGTATGGAACGAGACCCACTAGCTATAAAGGAGCTAGGAACCAACGTTATAAACAAGTGGAATGAAAAGGGGAAAATTTGCCACAAGACTAGCTTGAAAGCCGATAAAGTTCTTAAAGAACAATGAAGAGAACACTCTCATATATTTTCATCAAAAAAAAGGTCCTTTACAAAGGCAAATGAGCATCCTATTTATAGTACATGGCAGCCTAGAATTTGAATGGACAAAACAATGCATTAAGGCTCCAATTTATGACATTCAATGGTTTGTCTTCAATCCTATCAAGTGTGGCTGGCCATTTGTGTAATTTAGAATGAATTTGGACATAATAAGGCTTGAATGAAGACTTATACACGTCCAAGTGATGCATCCTTTGATATTCCACTTGCTTGGCTCTTAAAAGTGCATGTAGATGACTTGGAATGAATCTGCCCATGTTTGCATCTAAGTGTATGTGTCTCTTCCACTTCCTTTCTTTATTTCTCAACTTTATTGGCTGAATAAAAGCATAATAAAGTCTTCTAAATGCTTCATCCCCCATGGAATTCAAAAAGACTCTCTTTGAATGGTGATAAAGATGACATGTCTCCTTGAAGAAGATGAAAAGTCTTCAATTGTTCCCATCTTAATCCCAACGTATAATGACACTAAAAACACATAAAATATTAATCAAAATATGATAAAAATGTTATGCAAACTCAAAGAATTAATTGAACAAGTTCAATTAATGAACTAGTTTAATTAATGAACCTACATGCTTAAATGAAACACATACATAAGTGAAGTATTTTCATAAATGAAGTGCTTGCATAAATGCATAAACAAGCATATTTATTCTCATGAAATGAATGAACTATTATGAAACTACTCATGCAAATTCTCATGCAACTACTCATGCAAATTCTTATGCAACTACTCATGCAACTTATTTCAACTTTCCAACAAACTCAAAACGTTGCAAGATCTAATTGTTGCTGTCATTTCTTCATTCATTTTCCAGCATTGGCAAAGCAAACTTTCCACAGCATCTTGAATCATTTTAGCTCTTGCACGAGTCATAGGACCTCTAGGAAATTCATTGGAATTCTTGCTGGTTGTGGTCACATCAGAGCATCTCCCTAACGGCATCTAACAGCGGGATATTGATGTGAACCTGCTTAAAAATACCATAAATCTTTTTAAGTTGTGATTCTTGTTTCAATTTCTGTAACCGTTAAGGAAAAGGAGGTGGGGGACGATAATCAACAATACGTCCTTCCCACTGCATACGTATCTGAGGAGGTTTGGGTTCATCATCTTTCTCCTCTGTCCCTTCTGCTGTCGTGACGGGCTCATCAGCAGCAGGCTGTCTGTTACCTGTTGGGGCAACTTCCTCGGCAGGTATATCCAAGGCTGGTTCAACTGATTCAGCTTTCTTCTCAGGCCCTAGTAGTTTCTTCCTACTACTAGTAGTGATGGCTTTACACTGCTCATGTGTGGGTTGTCTAGCATTTTCAGTATTGCTAGGAAATCCGCCATTCTGCCTTGGGTTGATATGCTGGGAAACCTGACCCATCTGTGTCTCCAACGATTTCAGAGTAGCTTCATGATTTGTCATCCGCATCTCTGTTTTATCCATGAATGTCTCCGTCTTCTTGACAAATTGATTCATGTTCTCAATGTAAGTTCCTGTTTGAGACATAAACGTAGCCAAAGTCTGTTCCAGTATACTGTTCATGGCAGCTGGTGGCTGTTGCTGCTGTGGTTGCTGTCAAGTCAGCAGTCTAGGTCCTCCCTGATTCTGATTATTGTGTGCTTGAGGATTTAGGGCATTATTAGGATTACTCCAAGAGAAGTTGGGATCCTTTCTCCAGTTGGGATTGTAGTTGTTGGAGTTGTAATTCTGCTTATTGTAGTTTCCAACATACTTTCCCTCTTCTAACTGTATAGGACATTCATCCGAACTGTGATTTCCCTCACAAATTTCACATACCTCTTCGACAACGAATGTATGCTGTGAATCATCATTCAAGAGCTTTTTCATTGCCTTAGTGAGATAAGCCACCTGTGATTTCATTGTGCTGTCGGCCTCATAATCCTTAACAGCTAGGACCCGTTTACCCCCTCTTCTTGCTGTCGGAAACTGCTCCTCATTCTTAGCCAGATTTTTCAATACTTGCATTACCTCATTTGGGTCTTTGTCCAATAGTAATCCGTTTGCTGCTGAATCAATTCGAATACGAGTTTGTAAATTGGCAGCATTATAAAACTTTGTTACCTGGTTCCAAACGGGGAATCCATGCATTGGGCAATTCCTTAGAAGAGTGGTAAATCTGTCCCAGGCCTCGTGCATTGGCTCGTCATCTTCCTGTTGAAAAGTAGCAATTTCGTTACGTAATCGCTCAGATAAATGTGAAGGATTAAAACGAGATAAGAATTCACGAGACAAATCTGCCCAAGTTTTAATTGAACCCGGCGTAAGTTTATTCCACCAAGTCTTTGCTCTGTCCCTCAATGAATGGGGAAATAACCGAAGCCTCAGTATCTCCGGATTAACTTCTGGCAGTCTAAACGAACCACAGATTTCCTGGAACGTTTTCAGATGCTCCCTAGCATCCTCTGTAGCAGCACCACTAAATTGACCGGCGTTATTGATCATGCTGAACATAACAAGTTTCAGCTCGAAGTTGTCAACATCTATATCCGGCAGCGTAGTTTCTAGTTCTACATGATCATTCAGCATGTAGTCTTGGCAGGACTGTCGTGCGGCAACGGCAGGAGGGTCGCCGACAAGAGGAATAATATCTCCATTTCTGGCAGGATTATTAACCTGCGGGTTCCCTTGGTTGTTCATCGTCTCTAACTGTTCTTCAAGGTACTCGTTCCTGGCTAGTACGTGACAAAGTCGGTTCCTAAGATTGAACGAACGTTCTATTTCAGGATCTAATGGATACTCAGGTTCTTCTTATCGTCTCGATCTGCGCATAAACAAGAAACCTTATGAAAAGCACAAGTTAAACAAACCAAATTAAAAATGAAAAATAAAAAGAAAAGTGCAGTAAAAGAAAAGGTAGAGTTATGTTGCCAGTCCCCGGCAACGGCGCCAAAAACTTGTTGCGTGTAAAAGTGTCTATCGCAATTGTAGTGCAAGTGTACACGACGCAAGTAGTAAAGTGATACGGAAGTATCAGATATCGTCTCCACAGGGACTGGGCTAATAGCTTCACCTTGAATTACTGCACGAAAGTAAAAAGAATAGTTTAAGATGTTGTCACGAGAATAATAAAAAGTACTAGAAAATAAGATTAAAGAAATCAAGATAGAGAGAATGGGTTGGTATTGAATTGCTCAGTAGTGTAGGTATTGCTAGGTTTAGGAAAATCAGCTCTGTCGTCGTTCTCGTCGTGGCAGCACCTGTCGCGGCGACAGTCTGTTGCTTGTCGCGGCAACAAACACTCAACTCCGTACTTCAAATTTGGTAAGAATCCCTGCTGTGCCTTGGCCTATCCCTAGGTCCAAGTCTGTCGATGAACACGTCTTTGATGATACCTCCCAGCGTGAATCGAAGGATGAACACCGATTTTGTTGAATTCTTCTTTAGCCACTTAACCTCGTCCTATACTTAGGTCCGAGATAGTTCAACTATAAACTAGAGAACTCGCACTTATTCCTTTCGTATACTTAACTCTCCCGATATTAAGTAAATAAGTAACCTCGCAATGCTCTCCCGATACTCTTGCAAGATGTTAATAACCAGAATAAGAGAACTTGAAGTTTATTTTATTGAACTGAAAATTCCTAAAACAAAAGCAACCCTTGCAACTACTTTACAAATCAACCCGTGGCCCTAAGGGGAATTTAGAACATGATGAGAGGATGAAAACAGCTAGGGTTTTGGGAAGAAGGCTAGAGATAGGTGATGTCCTCTCCTAGGTCGAATTACATGCCTTTATATAGGCTTTGAGTCCAAGTTTTCTAATATAGCAAGAATACAAGTTTAAATTAAAGTACAACTCTAATAAAGACTAAATCTTCAGAGAATATAGCTTTAACTCGTCCTCCTTCTTGCTTGGACTTTCTCTCTTTGAACTTTGGGCTTGGCCTTCATTCTGATCTAGGGCTTGGAAAAATATAGTGGTATTCCACGACAGACGGGCTTAATTTTCTCTTTCCGTCGAGGTCCACTTTGCTTCTTCTCCTAAAAACCGCTGTCGTCCTCTGCTGTCACGGTGGCAACCATGGCAACATCGTCCTCATTGATTGCTCGTCCAGTTCCAGCTCTTCTGCTTCATTGCCCAGCGCCTGCCTCTCTATCTGCTACAGCAACAACATGCAAAAGCAACCAATTTCAGTAGAAACTGTGCCATTTAATATATTTATGGTGTCTAATTGTAAACTAGTCTAAATGCAAAGAATTATGCTTGAATGCAGCAGAAATATGGGTTAAATAGGGGGTAAATAATCGAACTTTTACACACTCAACATTGTTCATCCTGAATCGGTTGAGTATTCAGACTTCTTTTGAAAACAAATGCTTCACCCGTGGCAAACAACCGCACATTGTCATCATCTTCTTTTGCATCCACTGTAGGGGTCCTGCTCATCCTTCTCAAACTCAGACTTGATCTCGCCACTTTCTAACATCAACATGGTCCTCCGATTGGGGCACTGACTGGCGATATGTAGACATTTGAAACACAAAATGTCTCTCGAAAGTTCCTGTGTCACCACCTGCTTGTCACACCTATTCTCAGTAATAGGGGTCTTTGGCTTGCTTGATTTTGCCTTTTTGCGAATCTGAAGTGGTGCTTGTGGTACAGGCTTCCTGAAATTGTTAGGAGCATTTAAAGAATTGGAAAATGACTTAAACAGAGTATTACCTCGACTTGAAAATTTCTTGCGTTGTTGTCGCTCCACTTTGATCGCCATATGCACCATGTCATCCAACTTGACATAATGTTGTAATTCAACAACATTAGCAATTTCGGAATTCAAACTTGCTAGGAAATGTTCCATAGTCGCCTCTCGGTCCTCGACAATGTTGGCTCGCATCATGGCCATCTCCATTTCCTTGTAGTAGTCTTCAACACTCCTACTACCTTGTTTCAAAGTTTGCAATTTCTGGAATAAATCACGACGATAGTGAGAGGGAACAAACCTTTTTCGCATTATTCGATTCATTTTGTCCCAAGTAGTCACTGGGCCTTCGCTTGTACATCTTCGGCTAAGCAGTAACTGATCCCACCATATCAGGGCATAATCGACAAACTCCATCGCTGCTAATCGTACCTTCTTTTGTTCTGAATAGTTGTAACACTCGAAAATGTGCTCAACTTTGCTTTCCCAAGCTAGGTACGCATCATGATCTGTACGTCCATGAAAAGAAGGAATAGCAACCTTAATGTTAGTCAAATTGTCATCTACCCGTTGCACACGTCCTTGTCTAGGAGTATGTCTCGGTGACTGTTCGACTTCATTATCGTTAAGTCCTTCATGGGAAGAATTGGAACCTCCATCAATTCTATCCATTATATCCATTCTAGACTGTAATGATTCTAATGCATTAGCAACAACTCGTTGCATCATGCGCTCCAGGGCTTGCATCTGGAGATTCGGTGGTTGTTCACCCGAATTATCATCAGAACCTACCATTTTTAAACACTAAAACAAACAAAAAGAAAAGATGTTATATGTTAGTAAAATAAAGAAAAAAAGGACCTCACAATACACACTCAACAAAGTTCTCACGGATCACTCCTAAGAACGGTGCACTCAGAAAATAACGCTCAATGCCTTTTCCACTCGATCTCTCACAAATAGTTCTTTAAAGAACTATCTCGATCCTTCAAACTTGTTAACTGTGTCAAACTTCAAGATATATGTAACAGTGATAGTAAACAAAAGTTAAAGGTAATTTAGGGGAAGTTTAAATGAAACAAAAAGGCTGGAAAATAAAAACAAGAATACGACTGGAAATAAATGAGGAAACAACGAAATAAGGCTGAAAAATAAAACAAAAACATAGCTGGAAATTAGTGAAGAAAATAACGAACTAAAGCTAAAAATACAATGAAGGAAAGAAAACAATAACTTACTGCAACAGAAATGCTTACAATAACCCTATCACCGAACAAACAAGAACACGTCGTTTCGTGTGATTTCGAAGCATTCCATGGCAAACTTGAGCATCCTGCATTATTTTCACAAACAAACAGCACATATGTATGTAAAAGAAACACAATTTTCAAATTCTGATTTTTTTATATTCGAATTGACTTTGACTTTTTCCTGGTCAACATTGACTTTTTTTTGCAGAATTTCGAATTTCCTTTTTTTTTACTTTTGTATGTTTTTGTTGTCTGGTAGTGCAGAAAGTTCTAAAATCCAACCTGGCTCTTATACCATATGATAAAGGGTACGTTGCTTCAGAAACAATGTTCATTGTCTGTTAACAGATCTAGGATTAGAGCAAGCATAACTCTACAATAAAACACAAAGGGGTGTTATTAGGCTTAGAATAGGATGAAAATCAAGAAAAGAAACAAAGAAAAACGAAAGGAAACAAGGGTGAATTTTTTGGCATATTCGAATCATGGATGAAGATGAATTCGTGTAACATCATTCATGGAAGCATTGAATACTCAAATATGGCAGAATGGACATTGGAATTTACTGGAAAAATACGAACGATTGAACTCAAAAGAACTCGAACAATATATTGAACGAACCCAAATCGAATATGTTCTTCGTAAACGGACTTGGACCCACTAGATAGCAATCTAGGAACCCGAAGTATCAACAAAGATGACACAATCAAACAAAGTTTGAAAATGCCAAGTAGTTCAATGAAGAGCCGAAATTGAGAGTAAAAACCACAAAGAAAATTTTCATATAATTGTCTAACCTTTTAACATTGTTTAGAAGACATATATATAGAAAAAAGGGTGGTGGCCGAATTTACTTGTGTGGCTGAAATTAAAGCATTCAAAAATTGAATTTGAATGCTAGTAACCTCTTTGGGCAGCAGCAAACATCAGCCCATTCAAAATGCAAGTGGCGCCTCCTTTGCACATTTAACATGTGCTAAATGTTTGAAATTTAAACAAAAACGTCCACCCATGCTTATCCATTCATGTTCCGTACAAATGCAAAGAAGAGAGGCTGTTTTCGGCTAAACTTGCACACACTCTTTTGAGCTGAAGTGGAGCTGACCGGAGCTAGAATGAGCTGAATTCAGCTAGCTGGAAGTGAAGTGAGCTGAGCTGAGCTGCTTACACTCCTTTGAGCTAAAGGTGAGCTACGTACACTCTCGTGAGCTTCAACCGAGCTAGCATGAAGCCTTTGAGCTGCTGCCCAATAGTGTACCTTCACTAAAACACAACAAACATGCATAAATAGTCTTGTAATCTTATTTAAAACTTGTAAACATACTATAAGCATAATGAAAACATACTTATCATATTAAAAACACACTATAATCACAATGCAAGCATAGTTAGCATATTATATACATATTTATCATACCTAATACGTAGTATAACCTAAGTATGTCACATATCAACATGCAACACATTATAACGCTTATGTTCTAAGACATGAACTTGCTCAAATGAATCAGGAATTGTAGCACAAGTAAGGAAAAGAGATTCCCTGAATTTCTTTGCCTTAGAACGGGTAATAGGTCCTAATGGTAAGACCTCCGGATCAGTTTGCTTGTCTTGAAAGGATGTGCTCATATAAGTACCGGTACACGATACATCTGTATCGGTACAGCACTTCGGGTATCTGTACGGAGGCTTTCATATCGATACACGAAGTGCTCTCTAGAATCTTAAAACAAAAGCGTATCGATACAGGGCATTGCCATACCGGTACGAGCATCTTTGTATCAGTACTAGGAGTATCATACTAATACGAAGGCTTGTTTTTGACTTTTAAATGCCTTTGAAAATATTTGTTTGAGTCAAAAACACTTTAAAACAATTTAAAACATATTTTCAAGTATTTTGGACTTTAAAATATTTTTGCAATTTTGTTTACGTCCAGGAACATTTTTCATTGAGTTATATCAAAATAAATATCTCAACAATCTCCCATTTTTTGATATAACGAAACCACTTGAAAAATTATTTTTGCAATTTCTCCCCCTTAGAAAAATAATTTTAGAAAAAGAGAATATTTTAGAAAAATATTAAAGTTTTCCCTTTTCTTTTTGAAATATATTTTTTCAACTTATCTTTCCACTTTTTGTTGTATAAAAAATAATTCAGATCATTTAAGGTTTAAAATAACAATAGAGAGTAAGTAAATTCTTTTGAAAAACAAAAGCTTCCCTAAATATGTGCATTCCATTTTTGAATTTAGCTCAAATACTTTGCCACTTTAGAAAAAATTATTGAGTTTCAATAAAAATGATCAAGTTAAATTTCATGAATTTTAATTTATCCAATTCTTTTTAGAGTTTATGTAAAAATAGGAATGAGTATGTTAAACACACTTATGCATAAAACCTCTTTCGATGTCATGCTTTTATAAAAATTTTAACAATAAAAATATGTTTGATCATTCAAAAATCATTAAAAATAATTAACCATATAATCAAAGAGATTATTAAGCTTAGAGGTTACTCATCTTTAACGTGTGAGAAAGCCACCTTTGAAATTGAGAGAAGATAGATGGTTCATCTTTGAATCCTTGAGCTTGATGTTGAACAAGATAGCTCTTCAAGGTCGGTTGAATGTGGAAAAGGATCAAGCATTCCAAGGATCTTCTCAATGGTGGTTAGACCTTTGATTGAGCCTTGCTCTAATACCAATTAATAAGCTCAATATACTTAAACCGAATACCACCAATGAAAGGTGTAAAGATCCCCTGTGAAGTTGGGAAGTAAAAATCGACAAAAGAAATGATGATTTTGACACGATCAATTTTAGAGTGGTTTGACCTACTCAACTAAAGTCTACTTCGACTACCTTAGCATCCGCACTAAGGATTTTCTAATTCACTAAAGAATTCTTTCTTTTTACAGGACAAAGAGATAACCTTTACATCCCTATCTGATGTAAGGCTTGCCTATCACGTCGGAGACTCTTCTCGAATGCTTGGAAACACGCCCAAGGGTGTTAGACTCCACAAAGAAGATGGAAAGGAAGTTCTTGTGATTTCAAGAAAAGATGTAATGGGGTTTCTTGAAAATTATGTAAAACAAGAACTGAATTCAAAGAAACCAGATTAAGAATAAAAAAATAAGCGATGAATAATAAGAAAACAAAGAAAAGAAGACAAATGAATAATTAAAAAGGGATAAAGAATCGAATTTGGAAAATTCCAGATCTGGAATTTAGGGGAGATGGCATTTGGATTTGTAGAGAAGATGAAGATGGCTTGTGGAATAGATGAAACGCCCGCGGAATCCTCCTAGTCGCATTTAACTAGGCAACCTCCGTGATACGTCTTTAACCGACCCTTCTACCCGCGCTTGGATAGACGATCCGGAGTGTGGAGATTCTCTCTCGCTCAACTTGATCAAACACGTTGAAGAAAGCTTCGAAGAAACAAGTTTATCGACACTTACAAACATGAACTCAAAAGAATACTTTTATAAAAATATCAAATCTGATTTACAATAAAGAAGTTCTCATACTTTGAAGGATGACTAATATAGTAGGAATTCCTAAATAGAAACAAATTATATTCCTAATAAAATAACATTAAAAGAAATAATAAAATAATCTGGAAACTAATATAATAATGTGGTTCCTTGTTGGATTTGAATTCCTCATTGCTTATGAACTCTCTTGTGCAGCAAGCATCCTCCAAGGAGAGGGGATGAATGGATTAGGGCAACAACTTCTTTGTGGATAAGGTTGGATTGGGTTGATTGAAAGAATACTAAGACCTAAAATTAATTAAATCTAAACTAGACTAGAATTTAAATAATTAGACCCAAATTTTATAATTTAGTATTGGGTCTAAACAATTACAATTAAAACCCAACTAATGGACTTCAAATATGCTTAAGGCCTTTTCTTGAATGGCTTGGACGTGTGTATCTTCAACATGGGTATGTGTGACCCAATTCTTTATATATGGAGAATGGGCACTCTTTTGAAATTCTTGTTCTTCCATGATTGTTTGTAAGCCTTTGGTTAGCACTCCTTGAAATGTGGTGTAGAGTTTATCTTTAAGAAACTTAGACTTAACTCGTGTGATTTGTCCAAGTGGGAATGTGAGTCCATCCTTAATTTGGGCTTGAATTGTACATGTATCATCCCCTCCCTCCTCAAAAGGATTCGACCTCAAATTTGAAACATCAAATGAGGAAAGGTCAGAAACATTAAAGGTGGCACTCACATTATACTCAATGAGGAGATCAGTATGGTAAACATTTTCTTTTATTCGCTCCAAGACTTGAAAAGGATTGTCTCCTCTTGGATCCAAATTAGATTTTTGTTTGGTTGGAAATCGTTCCTTCCTCATGTGGACCCAAACCTATTAACCGGGTTCCAAGATGAAAGCCTTACGACCTTTGTTGACCTTGTCAGATTTCGTCTGATAAATCTTCTCCATCTTTTGCTTGGCTTTTAAATGAATGATCTTAACCAGTTCCGTCTTCTTCTCTCCATCTAAGCTGCATATGTTCTCAAGTGGCAAAGGAACAAGATCTAGGGCAGTCAAAGGGTTAAAGCCATAGACAATTTCAAATGGAGAATTAACTAGTAGAAGAATGGTTAGCACGATTATAAGCAAACTCAACAAAATGTATGAAATCTTCCCAATTTATAGTACTTTTACCAACAATAGTTCTTTGTAAAACTCCTAGAATTCTATTAATTACCTCGGTTTCCCCGTCTGTTTTGGGATGGCAAGTGGTAGAGTATAAGAGCTTAGTACCACCTATCTTTCTCCATAGTACCTTTCAAAAATGGTTAAAGAACTTAACATCTCTGTCAGAGACGATGGTTTGTGGAATGCCATAGAGTCGAACTACTTCTCAAAAAAAGAGACCGCTAATATGAGTGGCATCGTCTGTTTTGTGACAAGGAATAAAGTGAGCCATCTTCGAAAACCTGTCAACTATAAAAAAAGATGCTACCTCTTCCTTTCTTAGTACGTGGTAATCCAAGAATAAAATCCATAGAAAGATCTTCCACGGAGAAGAGAAAATAGGTAGAGTAGTATACAAACTGTGAGGCATCACCTTGGATTTGGCTTGTTTACATGTTATGCTTATCACGGGGCCATTACCCTCTTCCCAAAAGACATGTATGATAGGATGTGCAACGCCACCATTTATATATCCCAAGACCTCCATTTTCCTTTCCGATGTAGGATTAATGACCTCGCCTCTTTTCACACGTGACATTCTTCTCCACTCAACCTCGTGACGCCCTCATTACGAGCTTTCACTCTCGTGATTGGCCAATTGTCACGATTGTTCACCCTGCCTTCCCAACTCAAGGGCGCTCGGCGTGAAATCGGGCAGTCAAAGGGTCACTTCGATACCACTTGTCATGGGGCCATTAGATGCACAAACCTTTTCAACTATTTTGCGCATGTAGGGAAAAAAATAATGGTCCATTGCAATCTCTAGGGTTTTGTTTACGCCAAAGTGACCCATTAAGCCTCAGCTATGTGTTTCTCGAGTTAGAAATTCTCGAAGGGACCCTAGTGGAATGTACAATCTGTTGTTTCGAAATAAAAACTTATCTACAGAATGAAACTTGTTAAAAACACCTTTAAAACAATGAGTGTATATGTTAAAAAAAATCAGGATCACTAGAATATAATTCCTTAATGTGTTCAAAACCTGGAACTGTAGCATGCATAGTGGTGAGCAAAGTAAATCGACGAGATAAAACATCGGCTACAACATTTTCTTTACCTTGCTTGTATTGAATCACATAAGGAAAACATTCAATGAATTCAAACCAATGATCATGTATTTTACTCAACTTGCTCTGCTCATTTAGCCATTTTAAGGATTCACGATCCACGTGAATGACAAACTCCTTGGGGAGTAAATAGTGTTGCCAAACCTTAAGTGCTTGAACTAAGGCTAAGAGTTCCTTTTCGTAGGTGGAGTAGTTGAGTTGTGCTCACTTCAATTGTTCGCTAAAGTAAGCGATGGTTCGTTTTTCCTGCATAAGAACAACACCTATACCAATCTCTGAGGCATCACATTCTAATCCAAATGTGTTAGAAAAATCGGGTAAACGAAGAATAGGAGCAGAACAAAGTTTATCTTTTAATGTTTGAAAAGCCAACTCTTGTTTGTGACCCCAAGAAAAACCTACCAATTTTTTTATTATCTCAGTTAATGGTGCCGATAATTGTGGAGAAATCTTTGATGAAACGTCGATAGAAACTATCCAACCCATGAAAAGATCTTACCTCATTGATGAATGTAGGTGTCGACCATTTTTGGATTGTTTTGATCTTCTCATTATTAACGTGTATGCCTTGTGCACTTATTATAAAGCTTAAGAATATAAGCTTATCACTACAAAACACGCACTTGTATGGGTTATCATACAATCATTCTAGTTAGAGAACACAAATAACTAATTCAACATGTAGAAGATGAGAATCAAAGGATGTGGATTAGATAAGAATGTCATCAAAATAAACAAAAATAAAACTTACCTATAAATTCTCGAAGGATATGGTTCATGATGCACATTAATGTACTTGGTGCGTTTGTCAAACCAAAAGGCATGCCATCCATTCGTACAACCCAAACTTGGTTTTGAAAGCTATTTTCCATTCATCTCATTCTTTCATTCTAATTTGATGATATCCACTCTTTAGGTTGATCTTTCCGAAGATGCAAGCACCGTGGAGTTCATCGAGCATGTCATCGAGGCACAAAATAAGGTGCTTGTATTTGATGGTTATACAATTAATAGATCTGCAATCAAAACACATACTGTAGAAATAATGTTTTGATATAATAATTGAGAAATGTTTTGGAATAATTTCAAAAGAATTCAAAACTTGTCTTTAAGTCCAAACAACTTGAATTTATGTTTGAGGGATCTTAAAAGGTTTTTGGCAAGGTTTTTCATGATTTAAAATAGCCAAACTTGAATTTTCATGTAGCCCATACCGATATGGTCTAACCCGTATCGATACCTTTTTGCCCAAGTTTGGTCACTGCCAAAACCCGTATTAAAATAGGCTTTGCCGTTTCGATACGGAGAGGGGTCGTTTCGATACGCCTGGTAAGTGTTCTGATCCCCATTTTAACAACCCCAACGACTAGTTTCCTAACTGTCTTTTAAATGTCATACAGTACCGATATGCCCTCAAGCGTATCGATACACCAAGGCTGGCAAGAGCCCAACGACTAGTTTTTGATGAAGGCCGTACCGATACGGGTCCACGCATATCAATACAGAAGGGTGCAGAACAGCATTAAAGATGAGAAATAAAGTCTCCAACGGCTCCAATTCAACCCCAACGGCTAGTAACGGCTACAAACTCAAAGAGGAGTACAAAAGAGACCTCCAAGCATCAAGTAATGGTTAATGCTTCAATTGTCAACAACAAATGATTAAGAAATTGTCTTAGTGCTTATTTATCATTTCTTTGTATAGACAAACACTAGTGAGCCAAAATTGTTAGATTTGCTCAAGTGTTTTAGGTTTTGGGTGAGAGCTAAATTGTGCAAACAAATACCTCTTAGAGGGATTTGAGTTTGCTTATCTTTTCTCTTTGTAAAGAGGGTTTGATCAAGGCTTTGGATAGAAAGCTTGATCGGTGTATAAGGGTTTCCTTCTAAGCCTATAAAAGGGGACGAATCAATAGTGGATTGATTGGAAATCCTTAGTGGGAAGCTAAGATAGTGGATGTAGACCTTGGTTAGAAGGTTGAACCACTATAAATAATTGTGTCCTTAATCTTTTTAGCTTCCACACCACTTGCACCCAAAATTCTACTTCTCTACCACTTGGCGAGCAAGAATGGTTGAAGGAATCGAGCACCGAAAAACCCAACAATTGATATCAGATCTTGGCTCAATTGAAGAGAATTAACATCCTATTGAGAAGATCCGACAAGCTCGATCATCATTTTACTCAACCGGCTCAATGACACAATCAATCGACAAACTGCCCTTCTTCGACAGAACTCATTATGCCCATTGGAAGACAAAGATGAAGTTCTTCATAAAGTCAAGGGACTACAAGCTATGGGACATAGTAGAAGATGGTTCGTTCGTGCCTCAACGAAGTAAAGCAGAATGGAGTGCCGAAGATTGCAAGAAGATGGAGCTTAATTGCAAAGCCTTGCACATCCTCTTTTGTGCTTTTGGCCCAACCATCTATGAGAATATGTCTTCTTGTGAGAGTGCCAAGGAGGTATGTGACAAGCTTGAAGTCACATACGAAGGAACCGATGAAGTAAAGGAGACCAAGATCGGCCTCCTCAACATAGCGTATGAGAACTTCAAGATGGATCCGAAAGAGAACATCAAGAAGATGTTTGATAGGTTCTCCACTATCACCAATGGTCTCAAAGGCTATGGAGAAGCCATCCTGGAAGAGAAGCTTGTCCGAAAGCTCATCTACCCACTTCCTCGAGTAATGAGACTCAAAGAGGACTGCCATCATCGAAGCTAAGAATTTGAAGACCTTGAAGCTTGATGAACTTATGGGGCCACTTCTCACTCATTAAATAATAAAGAAAAACAAAGAAGATGAGAAGAAGAGGGAAGAAATTAGAGCTATGGGGGAGAAGAAGCTCAAAGGGCTCGACATCAACGTAAATGTCGTTGCTCTCAAATCCTTCACATGCCATCATGTTGATTCAAGTGAAGAGGAGGATGATGAAGAAGAGATAGTTCATCTCTTCAAGAAGTGTGCCCCTTTCATGAAGAAAGCCTTGAGAGAGCTTGAACGAGATTCCATGGAAAAGAAAAGGGCAAACACTTCAAGCCATAAGAAGAAGGCATGTGTGGCTACTTGGAGTGATGAAGACTCCATTGATGATGAACAAGCCAGCCTTATGGCCATCAAAGAAGATTCAAGGGTAACTTCTAATTCATCTACTTCATGTTCATATTCGTTTGATGAATTACAAGATGCCTATGGTGATTTGGTTTTAGAGTTTAAAAATCACATTTTGAAAAACAATAAAATGATTTTCAAGTTGAAAATTCAAAATGATTTGATTTCTAAAACCAAACTTAAACTTGAAGCAAAACTCGAAGAGTTTGAACAAAAATGTTTTGATTTACAAAACTTGCTTCAAAAAGTTCAAGAAGAAAAATATTTGATTTTCAAAGAGATTGAAAAGAAAAATAATTTTGGAAAATCAAACTTTTATGTAAGACAATCTAGTGCCCTTAGATTTGTAAACGGTAAATGTTTTAGAAGTGTTTGGGTCCCAAAAGGACTAACCACTTCAACTAAAAAGGATGAAATTGAAAAATGGATTCCTAAGGGGACTAAATTTTGTGCTACTAATGTCTATGGATCCAAAGCAATTTGGATACCAAAAATTACTTGATTGTCTTTTGCTAGGTGTGATGGAGAGTGATCAACAAGTCAAACATTGAGGGGGAGCTCCATGCACACAAAGGAAGAACACTTGAAGAAGGAAGGCTTCACATCCTCCCTTGTGTTCAAGTGTGGTAAAATCTAGTTGTTTTTGCTTTTATTTGATTTTTTTAATTTCAACTAGATGATCATATATGTTGAACTAACATTTTGATGATGCTTTGAGTAAGGGGGAGCCATTTTAAAACAAAAAATTCTTATTTTTGTCATCTTTTCAAACCTCCTAAGTTATTTTGAACTTAATGTCTTTTGAATTCTTTTTGATATAACAAAAAGGGGGAGAAATGGTTTGAAAAATTGATTTTTCAAATGAATAAGGGGGAGATTTAATTGATTTCAAAATTTTCATCTCTTATTTACAATTTTAAACTTAAATGGGGAGAATTCCAAACAATTTTTCAAGTTGGTTTTATTATATCAAAAAGGGGGAGATTGTAGAAATAATGTTTTGATATAATAATTGAAAAATGTTTTGGACTAATTTGAAAAGAATTCAAAACTTGTCTTTAAGTCCAAACAACTTGAATTTATGTTTGAGGGATCTTAAAAGGTTTTTGGTAAGGTTTTTCATGATTTAAAATAGCCAAACTTTAATTTTCAAGTAGTCCATACCGATACGGTGTAACCCGTATCGATACCTTTTTGCCCAGGTTTGGTCACTGCCAAAACCTGTATCGAAACAGGCTTTGCTGTTTCGATACGGAGAGGGATCGTTTCGATACACCTAGTAAGCGTATCGATCCCCATTTTAACAACCCCAACGGCTAATTTCCCAACTGTCTTTTAAATGTCATACCATACCAATACGCCCTCAAGCGTATCGATACGCCTAGGCTGACAAGAGCCCAACAGTTAGTTTCTAATGAAGGCCGTATCGATACCGATACGGGTCCACGCGTATCGATACTGAAGGCTGCAGAACAACATTAAAGATGAGAAATAAAGTCTCCAACGGTTCCAATTCAACCTCAACGGCTAGTAACGGATACAAACTCAAAGAGGAGTATAAAAGAGACCTCCAAGCATCAAGTAATGGTTAATGCTTCAATTGTCAACAACAAATGATCAAGAAATATTCTTAGTACTTATTTGTCATTTCTTTGTATAGGCAAACACTAGTGAGCAAAAATTGTTAGATTTGCTCAAGTGTTTTAGGTTTTGGGTGAGAGCTAAATTGCGCAAACAAATACCTATTAGAGGGATTTGAGTTTGCTTATCTTTTCTCTTTGTAAAGAGGGTTTGATCAAGGCTTTGGGTAGAAAGCTTGATCGGTGTATAAGGGTTTCCTCCTAAGCCTAGAAAAGGGGACGAATCAATAGTGGATTGATTGGAAATCCTTAGTGGGAAGCTAAGGTGGTGGATTTAGACCTTGGTTAGAAGGTTGAATCACTATAAATCATTGTGTCCTTAATCTTTTTAGCTTCCACACCACTTGCACCCAAAATTTCACTTCTCCACCACTTGGCGAGCAAGAACGGTTGAAGGAATCGAGCACCGAAAAACCCAACACATATGATACGTACCATCTCTTTTTGGCGCAAGTAGTACGGGAACAACACAAGGACTCAAACTCTCTCGAATGTATCCTTTTTGCAGCAATTCGCCCAATTGTTTCTCCAATTCTTTGGTCTCTTCTGGATTGCACCGGTATGCTGGACGGTTTGGAATTGAAGCACATAGAATGAGGTCGATTTGATGTTCAATACCACGTTTAGGTGGTAATCCTCCAGGAGGATCATCTAGGACATCCGAAAAATCTTGTAAAATAGACACTAAAGTACTAGGCAAAGAAACGTTAGCGTCAAAAATTGTAAAAACGATTTGCCTAAAGCGGACGAGAATGCAAGGTTGTTTCAAGAAAATGGTCCTCTCACATATTTTTCCTAGCATATAAATTTTCTTTCCCTTTTTTTTTCTCACTAATGGTTTCAATCACCTCCCATGGGCCTTTTGATGTTTTGCTTTTTTTACTAGTGGCCTCTTTTTGTATTGGCTTTTGTGTTTCCATTTTTTTGATTCCACCATGTCATAATATTTTTGCAACCGAATTTGGTCTTGATAGACCTCTTTTGGATCCAACGTGAGCTTCTTACCATTGTACATAAAAGAATATCGGTTAAGGTTTCCTTGGTGAGTCACGTCTCTATCAAATTGCCATGGTCTACCGAGCAACAATTGTGTGGCTTGCATTGGTACTACATCACACCAAACATGTTCACAATAATCACCAATTGTGAAAGTAATTAGGGAACGTTTGATTACCTTAACATCGGATCCATCATTGATCCATTTTAGATTATAAAGTTTAAGATGTCGTTGGCATGATATCTCAAGGTCATCAACAAGATAACTACTGATGACATTAGCACAACTACCACTATCTATGACGAAAGAGCATTGCTTTTTGTTGATCATGCAACGAGAGTAGAAGATGTTCGAGCGTTGATCATCAGTTTCATCCAAGGTTTGAATATTCAAGGAATGGCAAATCACTAAGCAAAAATCATCACGTGGTGGGGCTGGTGTTATGAGGGTATCCTCAGTGTCATCCACGGTTTCATGGACTATGTCGTCTACTTCTTCTTCAGAATCAGAGATGTAGATTCCATATCGAATTAGCATGACTCTAGCATTAGGACACTCACGTGCAATGTGGCCATGCACGTGACAATCAAAACACACCATGTCTTTCGTTCGGCACACCGACGGTTGTGTCTCTACTTCTTTCGATGGTTTGCCTTTTTTCTGACCTCTTGTGTCTTGAGTTGTTCCTTATATGTGGTGGATATAGTAGAAGTAGGTAAAGTTTGAGTAAAATTATGAAAAGATAAGTTCTATAGGGCACCTTTGTCATAGAAAGAATAAGGGCGAGGCCTATTCCGTTGGATGATTTAATTCTCAATGGTGATGGCTTTGTGCAGAGCACTTTCAAGATTACTATAATCGTGAAGAATAAAAGGATCGGCGATGTTGCTATTGGGGCCAACAATAAATCTAAACAAGGTGTCTTCCCCGTCTTCTTAATTGTCTGCTATTTGAAGCAAATGTTCCATCTCTTTGTAATAATAATCATAGATCGTGTAACTTGCCGTAGATTTTGGGGACGGAGTTTGGCTTGTCGAAAGTAGTATGGGGGAACAAAATGGCTTCACATGGCATCTTTGAGTTCATCCCATAAAAGAACGGCACGTTGATGCTAAATCTGTGTTTGTTTGCATAGTTGAGTCTCCCAACTCAACGAATAGCCCGTAAATTGGGTAGTTATTAGAGGAACTTGGTCGATCTCCTTGCATGCATAGTGTGTGAACAACACCTCGAATTTGCTTTCCCAATCAAGGTATGCACCGATATCGATTTTGCCGTCGAAAGTAGGAACGATTAACTTGGGCTTGGACCATGATGATTGTTCTGGCTCAAGGTCGATGTTAGTGGGGGGAACACGCCTGGGTTGTATTGTTAGCTTGGGTTGATGTGTAACATCATCGTGTCGTCCTTCTTGCTTTCGTGCTATTCGTTCAACCCATCATTGCAACTCCCTCATGCTATTAGATAATTCTTCCATTGTCATTGGTCCTTTGTTTTTCCCATCAGAAGTACATGGATTCGACATCCTGAAAAATCACAACACTTGGACAAACTTTTAAATGAGAAACAAAAAAGAAAAACTAAAAACCTCTGTAATCACCCCAAGAAGAAGTATTCTCTGAGGCAAGTTAGTTAATCTTGTATTCTTTGAAACTCTTATGTCGTGCGTGACTCAGTAATCGAAGTTCAAATCCCATAAAAGATCCTAAGTGCTTTAAAAGATCAAAGAAAGGTTAGACACAAATAGAAAATAGTTGCGAGGAGGAAGGAAGTTATGTAAATTTTTAAAATCCTACTAACACAAGAAAAACAAAAAGGTGTTAGATAATGTAAAGGATTTTAAAAATAAGTAGACACAAATCTAGTATGAATTCCTAAATAGAAACAAATTCTATTTTAATAAAATAACATTAAAAACATAATAAAATAATCTAAAAATTAATATAATAATACGATTCCTTGATGGGTTTGAATTCTTCCATGCTTAGGAACTCTCTTGTGCGGCAAGTATCCTCCAATAAGAGGGGCGAATGGATTAGGGCAACAACTTCTTTGTGGGTAAGGTTGGATTGGGCTAATTGAAAAAATACTAATGTCTAAAATTAATTAAATCTAAATTGGGCTGGAATTTAACTAATTAGACTCAAACTTTATAATTTAGTATTGGGTCTAAAAAATTACAATTAAAATCCAACTATGGACTTCAAATATGCTCAAGGCCTTTTATTCTTGAATGGCTTAGACATGTGTATCTTCAACATGGGTTTGTGTGACCCAGTTCTTTAAATTTGGAGAATGAGTACTCTTTTAAAATTCTTGTTCTTCCATGAATGTTTGTAAGCCTTTGGTCAACACTCCTTGAACTGTGGTGTAGAGTTTATCTTTAAGCAATTGGCTCGTGTGATTGGTCCAAGCGGGAATGTGAGTCTATCCTTGATTTGAGCTTTACTAGTACATGTATCACTATCTTTTTAAAGGCTAAGATTGAACCTCCTTCATTTTTCTAAGGCTCAACTAGAAACTATCCCTCAATAACGAGGTATTGACATTTGTAAATAAATTATCTCTCTAGGTGGGTGTTTACATAAGTTGGCTCACTAGGATTGGACTTAATTACAAGATAAATAAGCAAATATACAATGAATGACTCTACTCTCTTGGTCTTTAAGCTTAAATGTGCATCATCTTCTTCTTCAAGTGTCATTGACTTGTATTTATAGTGTTGAGTGAAAAACTGACCGTTTATAGCTGTTGGGAATGAATTATAGCTGTTGGGCACTTTAATTCCAGCCACAAATGCATTTCTGCAACCTTGGGTATTGGTACTCGAAAGTGGGTATTGGTACCTACCAAACAAGAAAGAGCCGTTGCACAAAAATGCAGAGCGTACCGGTACGCGATACATCTGTATCGGTACGATACTTCGGGTGTATCGGTACGCGAAGTGCTCTCTAGAATCTTAGAACAAAAGTGTATCGGTATAGAGCATTGTCGTACCAGTACGGGCAGCTTCGTATGAATATTGAGAGTATCGTACCCGTATCGAAGGTCTGCTTTTGACTTTTAAATGCATTTGAAAATATATGTTTGAGTCAAAAACACTTTAACATATTTTTCAAGTATTTTGGAATTTGAATTTTTTTTACAATTTTATTTAAGTCCAAAAATAATTTTTATTGAGTTATATCAAAATAAATATCTCAACATAAGCTTTTTGATATGTTGGTTCTGATTGTATATTAGGGTCACAATTCAAATATCGGTGTTGCTTGATGAAAAATTCTTTTGTCTTAAAACTCTTAGAATGATGACATGTCACTCATGTTGTTTTGGATGTAATTTTTTTTATAAGCTAAATGTACGAGAGAAGGTAATGTGAATGTATAAATGATGCTTAAATTAAACTTTTTATGCCATTGATGACACGTGGTTGAGTTGTTCTTTAGATTGATAACCAATTGTGTGTGGCATTGGGAAATATATGTTTTTACAAGTTTTGCTAATTGTAAATGAATATTGGGATTTTGTAAATTTCTATATAGACGACAATGATCACCTCATTAGATATTAATCATGTTTATATTTAATAAATGAAATTCTAAGTTACTGTATTTTCCTTGTATGTCGTGATCTTATTGCATGTTATATGAATTTCAATGTTAAAATATGTCCATGTATGATACTTGTTGAATAAGTACGCATCTAGGGGTTTCTTGAGGTTTAAGAAAGGTCAAACTTATGATACAAGATACCGATAGCCGACAGGGTGGGCTTCGTTCAAACCACTGGACTGGTTTCAAAACTGAAACCCTGTTTTAAAAAATTTGTTTTCGGTCCCTCCTTCGACGAATGAAATTGCATGAGTCCCTTAAGTTATTTAATAATTGTCCCTAATTGGATGTTTGATAATTGAACGTAGGGCGGGCAAAATTCGACTCGAAAAAACTAAATTATTCGATCCGACGTAAAAAAAAATTGATTCGCTTTGATTCGACTCGTAATTTCATAAATTCGACTCGAAAATTTTTTAAATAAAATTTGAGTTATAAAATAGAAATTAGAATAACTCAAATAACTCAAATTTTTTAATGATTAGTTGATCAATTTTGAAGTTCGAGTTGAGTCTGTTAATTATGCCTGATATATTATGTATATCACATTTGAAAACATGAAGAAATATATATGTATATCGTATATGAATATAGAAAGTTGTTTAAGTTGGATTCAATATGTATTATAACATTACAAATAATTACAATTAAATTTGTACAAAAACTTAAAACTCGACTCAATTTGACTCGACTCGAATTTCATAAACGACTCGTTCAAAAAAAATTTCTAATAAATTTGAATTGTAAAATAAAACTTTTAAACTCGAATAAGTCGAAATATTTTAACTCAATTCAATTGAATGCCGAACCCTAATTGTACGTTATTGCACCTAAACCATCATATGTAAAAAAATGAAAAAGAACTCGACTGAAATCACAATTATTGATGAAAACCTTTAGAATTGTTTTGCTATCTTTGTCTTGTACGTGTATGGTCGTTAGTCAGCGAACCAATAAACAAGGCACTAAAATCGCCAAAAATGTGTCATTTTAAACCTTTAAATTTCATCTCATTTCCGCCCAAATGCATCACTTGTAATTCTTATTATTTTAGCTCAATATTTAAAATAAAGATGGCAAGAACTGATTTTGTTGTTTTCTCATTCGCCATGGCTCTCTCAATCCGATTTACAATGGGAAATAACATGCTATTTAACGGTTCTGCCAAAATCATCTCTAGCTCTGCAGGCAAAGACGAAGGCATAGGTAAGCTTGGGGCTGTGGCTCCTCCAAAATTTTTTTATTAAAAAATATAGTGTTTTTTTGCCCTTTTGGACCAATGATTTTTAATTTATTTGAAGTTTGCCTCCAATTTTTATGGTTAATTATAGGATAAACATCACCATTGGTCACTAAACTATTCTCGCTTTCCTGTTTTGGTCACTAAACTATTATTTTGTGCAAAATCATCACTAACTTTATGTTTTTTTTTCGATTTTGGTCACTAATGTTACCATTTTCCTACTTTAGTCACCAGTCTATTGCTTCTTTCCTATTTTGATCACTAAACTATTTCCTCTTTCCTATTTTTCCATGATATAAGAAAAAATATAACATTAATGACTATTTTTCTAAAAATAATAGTTTGGTGACCGAAACAGAAAAACTAATATAATTTAACGACCAATGTTAATGTTTAATCATAATTATACTTTGTCTCCCTTGATCTTGATTCGTGACTCTGTTACTATCTACAGGAAATGCTACGAAAGATTCGAATGAGGAAGCAATACAACTTCCTCCAGATGTGACAAATTTCATTTCCGAAGGGCTTCAAGAAGCCTCCGAAAAAGGCCTTGTGAAAGATATGGGTGATCATTTCGAATTATTATTTTCCCCAGAGCAAGAAGACGAATTCTTTACCAAAATAATCAGAAAGACCTTAAAGGAGATGGAGTTAAATGGAAACCCAGAAGCGAAGGTGTTAAAAGAGGAACTTTTTCCAAGGGGATCAAAAACTATGGACCCTGAGGTTAAATCAGAGTTCATTCGAGCCATTAAAGATGCAATGTATAATGCAAATATAATTAAGCATGAAGTAACACATGTGCATTGATTGCTTTCACATAGGCACCTGCATGGCTATGGGGTTTTCTAAATGCCAAACTAAACCTATTTGTTGAGCTAAAAAAGATGGAACAAACAATAAATCCAAAGTTTTGATTGATTTTGTTTTTACCCTTGATTATATGGAACATTTTCAAAATGCTTATAATGTTCCAAAGAGCTACAAGTGAAATGTTATAACTAATCTTAAAATTACGAGTGAGAAGTCATATTTCATAGGTTATATATCTTAGTTGTTAAAAGTTGTATCTCTTTGTTGGAGTTGTGTGCTTTTAGTGTAATAATTTATTGTAATTATTGTAATTTATCTAAATTGATCCATTCAATAAAATTCGTGTATGATACTTATTTAAGTGTTTATTTATTTATATATTGTGCACATTATGTTGAATAACCAGATTTGCTTTAGGGTTTCATGTTTTTCTTGATGTGTAAATTTGGGAGAAAACAGGCGAGAGGTCGCGAGTGAGATGAGGGTAAAACGCAATAAGGGTAAAACACGTGGAATTGAAAGAGAGAGAAAAATGATCTGAAATTTTATTAATGAAAAAATTAAAATGTTATTTTACATACACATGTTTATATCCAAATAATAAAACCTAACTAACTAACCAACTAAATACAACAACTCAACAATTAAATAAACTTGATGATCTTGATAGCCCCCTCAGATTGGAGTATACAAATTCTGTAGGCCCAACTTGAAAATGAAATCCTGAAAACAAAAAGATGGCAAGACTTTAGTAAAACAATCAACAAGCTGATTATGAGAAGAAACATGCAAAAGTTTGATTACTCCCTGTTGAACTTTTTTCGGATCAAATGGAAATCGATTTCAATGTGTTTCGTGAGTTCATGATGCACATAATTTTCAGTAATCTTGATGGCAGACAGGTTATCACAGTAAAGATTGGCAGAAGAAAGTTGAATTTTCAAATCAGAAAGAAGATAAAAAAGCCACTGAACTTCACAAGTTACAGTTGCTAAGGTACGATACTCTGCTTCACTAGATGAGTGAGATATGGTTTGTTGTTTTTTGGACTTACAGGAAATTAAAGATTTGCCTAAGAAAATGCAGAAACCAGTTTTTGATCGACGAGAATCTAGACAAGAAGCCCAGTCAGAGTTAGAGAAAGCATGAATTTGTAAGGCATTGTAATTTTCTGAATGCACTATCTTCGCTAAAATGGTCATATTTCGAGCTCCCGATATCGGGTTGATGCATTTCAAAGTGCGTTGGAAAGATAAGAGACTGACTCTCAAGTTGAAAGAAAACTTTGTGGTCAAAATATGCATGTATCCCAATCATAAAGTCAAAATAGGTCGACTAAATTTCTAAACTTGCATTTAGGCCTCTTCCGACATGTATCATTCCCTCATTCCTCAAAAGGATTCGTCTTCGAACCTGAACTGGTAATAGGAGAGAAAGGTGCATCATAAGATGAAGAAATTACATTGTAGACACCTGGATCGGAGATAAGTTGTTTCCATCCTTTGGAATTGGATAAAAAACTATCGTTGGTGTCGGCAAAGTCGAAATAGTATGTCCTCACCACATGTTGCTTATCTCGCCATGGTGTGTGCTTTATCTTGGTGTGAATCAATTTTGCTTGCTTCACGACATGGCTAAGGAAATTCATGTCTTGGATTGAATTAATGGTGCTTGGTATGCTATGCAGTTTAACCATCTCTTGGAAGAACAAGTGGTGTTCTTTTTCTCTTTCTGGCAGCAAACATCGAGGTGGTTCACCTATCACATTATTCATGTATTCCAAGTTTTTACATTCAGGTCCATCACTCTCGTAGGTGGTGGGAGTAATGGTTTCTTCTTCAAAAATATCATCTTGGTCCTTGCATTTGAGACTTGGTGGATTCTCGGTTACAATGGATGGTTTGGCCGGTTGGGACATCTCATTCTCTGATGTGTTGCTCTTTTCTTCAACATAACTCATCAATGGTTGTTCATTATCCCTTTGGACTAGCTATGATTCTCTTTCCTTTGACATCGTACAACTAGAGTCGAATAATGTACTAATAAGGCTACGAAAAGATGAAAGTTGAGATATACCTTTTTCAAAAGAGGAGCATTCCTTCCAACAAGC
This sequence comes from Hibiscus tridactylites, assembly GCA_958450335.1. Taxonomy (NCBI): domain Eukaryota; kingdom Viridiplantae; phylum Streptophyta; class Magnoliopsida; order Malvales; family Malvaceae; genus Hibiscus; species Hibiscus tridactylites. The sequence continues at coordinate 23,682,830 of OY288281.1, forward strand.
CTTGGACTCTTTTCATTTGTAACGTTTGGTCACTAATGTTACCATTTTTCCTACTTTGGTCACCAGTTTATTGTTTTTTTTCTATTTTGATCACTAAACTTTTTCCTCTTTTCTATTTTTCCATGATATAAGAAAAAAATATAACATTAATGACTATTTTTTTCCAAAAATAATAGTTTGATGACCGAAACAAGAAAACTGAAATAATTTAGTGACCAATGTTGATGTTTATCCAGAATTATACTTTGTCTCCCTTGATCTTGATTCCTTACTCTGTTACTATCCACATGAAATGCTACGAAAGATTCGAATGAGGAAGCAATACAACTTCCTCCAGATGTGACAAATTTCATTTCCGAAGGGCTTCAAGAAGCCTCCGAAAAAGGCCTTGTGAAAGATCTGGGTGATCATTTCAAATTATTATTTTCCCCACAGTAAGAGGACGAATTCTTTACCAAAATAATCAGAAAGACCTTAAAGGAGATGGAGTTAAATAGAAACCCAGAAGCGAAGGTGTTAAAAGAGGCACTTTTTCCAAGGGGATCAAAAACTATAGACCCTGAGGTTAAATCAGAGTTCATTCGAGCCATTAAAGATGCAATGTATAATGCAAATATAATTAAGCATGAAGTAACACATGTGCATTGATTGCTTTGACATAGGAACTTGCATGGCTATGGGGTTTTCTAAACCTATTTGTTGAGCTAAAAAAGATGGAACGAACAATAAATCCAAAGTTTTGATTGATTTTGTTTTTACCCTTGATTATATGGAACATTTTCAAAATGCTTATAATGTTCCAAAGAGCTACAAGTGAAATGTTATAACTAATCTTAAAGTTACGAGTGAGAAGTCATATTTCATAGGTTATATATCTTAGTTGTTAAAAGTTGTATCTCTTTGTTGGAGTTGTGTGCTTTTAGTGTAATAATTTATTGTAATTATTGTAATTTATCTAAATTGATCCATTCAATAAAATTCTTGTATGGTACTTATTTAAGTATTTATTTATTTATATTTTGTGCACATTATGTTGAATTACTAGATTTGTTTTAGGGTTTCATGTTTTTCTTGATGTGTAAATTTGGGGAAAAACATGTGAGAGGTCGCGAGTGAGATGCGGGTAAAATGCAATAAGGGTAGAACGCGTGAAATTGGAAAGAGAGAGAAAAAGGATTTGAAATTTTATTAATGAAAAAATTAAAATGTTATTTTACATACACATGTTTATATACAAATAATAAAACCTAACTAACTAACCAACTAAATACAACAACTCAACAATTAAATAAACTTGATGATCTTGATACCCCTCAAATTGGAGCATACAAATTCTGTAGGCCCAACTTGAAAATGGAATCTTGATAAGAAAAAGATGGCAAGGCTTTAGTAAAGCAATCAGCAAGGTAATTATGAGAAGAAACAAGAAAAAGTTTAATTACTCCCTGTTGAACTTTTTCTCGGATTAAATGGCAATCGATTTCAATGTGTTTCGTGCGTTCATGATGCACAGAATTTTCGGCAATCTTGATGGCAGGCAGGTTATCATAGTAAAGATTGGTAGAAGAAAGTTGAATTTTTAAATCAGAAAGAAGATAAAAAAGCCACTAAACTTCACAAGTTACAGTTGCTAAGGCATGGTACTCTGCTTCACTAGATGAACGAGATATGGTTTGTTGTTTTTTAGACTTCCAGGAAATTAAAGATTTGCCTAAAAAATACAGAAACCAGTTGTTGATCGACAAGAATCTGGACAAGAAGCCCGTTCAGAGTCAAAGAAAGCATGAATTTGTAAGGCATTGTTAGCAGGGAAATAAAGACCTTGTCCAGGGGCGCCCTTCAAATATCTAAGGATTCTATGTGAAGTAGTTAAGTGAACAGTAGTAGGAGCATATAAGAATTAAGATAACTGTTGGACAAGAAAAGAAATGTACGGTCTAGTATTAGTAAGATATAAGAGTTTTTCAATAAGTTGCCTATATGAAGTAATGTCTTGTAATGCATCACCATCAGATTTAGACAAACGTTTTGTAACAGCAATAGGACTAGAAACATGCTTAGATCCAAGGAAACCAATCTCTTTTAAAAGTTCCAAAGTATATTTCCTTTGACACAAGTTTATACCTTTTGTTGATCTAACAATTTCAAACTCAAAAAAATATTTTAACTTTCTTAAATCTTTTATTTTAAAGGCATCATGAAGGAAACTTTTAATAGAAGCAATCTGTTGAGATGAAGGACTAGCTAGGATAATGTCATCCACATAAACTGCTAAAGCAATAAATTGAGAACCTTTACCTTTAGTGAAAAGACTAGAGTCTGAAACAGATTGCTTAAACCCTTGGTTAATCAAGGCAATTGTCAGCCTTTCATTCCACTGTCTACTTGCTTGTTTTAATCCATATAGGCTTTTATTTAATTTGCAAACAAGACCAGAGTTGCTATCAGAAAAATCATGTGGCAATTTCATATAGACTTCCTCTTGCAAGAAACCATGCAGAAAAGCATTATTTATATCTAACTGCTGTAAGTCCCAGTTTTGAGCTGCATCAATGGCCATTAAGGTTCTAATGGTTGTAATTTTGGCCACAGGGCTAAAAGTATGGAGAAAGTCAACCCCAGACTGTTGTGTGTATCCCTTAGCAACCAACCTAGCTTTATATCTATCAAGAGTGTCATCTGACTTAAGTTTAGTTTTAAAAACCCATTTACACCCTATAATGGTCTTTCCAGGAGGCAGAGGAACTAAATCCCATGTTTTATTATTTTCTAGAGTTGAAATTTCTTCTTTCATTGCAGTTTTCCAGCAATCATGTAAAAAGGCTTGCTTATAACTTTTAGGTTCACTCAGCAAGTCTACATTATTGATAAAAGATTTATGCTGAGCAGAAATATTAGTATAGGAAAGAACCTGAGCAACAAAATGTTGAGTAGTTCTTGTCTTAGGCATACTAACATGAAAATCTTTAAATTTCTGTGGTATTTTTACTGCTCTAGAGGGTCTAGTAGTAGTCTGATTATGAACTCTAGAAGAATTATTAGGTTGAATATCAACTAGAGGTGAATTAATAGGCTAACCAGAATTATCAGAATTAACAGAACCAATACCACTGTTATCAGAGTTTTCAGCAGAATATTCTATAAGATTTCTAGAACCAACGACAATATCACTAGTGTAATTTTGGTTTGTTTCAGTATAAACATCATCTTTTAATCCTGAATTATCACAATTAGGTAAAACAACATTACCAAGGTCATTAGAAGAGTGTTGCTTAAAAGGAAAGATATCTTCTGAAAAGATCACATCTCTAGATACAAAGACAATTTTAGTTTCTAAGTCATACAATCTATGTACCCCCCTTAGCCCGGCCTAGACGCTTGACCCGAACTACGAAGATTACACGGGGAAAACCAAAGTCAACCTTGATTAATGACCCTTTTTTTTCTTTTTAGCTTTTCTAGATGCATATTAAGCCTATGTGATTACTCAAGAATCATATGAGAGAAGGACACAGCGTTTGGAAAACATTTAGGAGCTCAATTGCGTGAAATACACTTTTAAGGACCAAAACATAATCTTTAGAAAATATAAAGACTTAATATATTTTAAGCTTACCATTATGTAATTAGTCACATTACATGCTCCTCTGTCGAATTTCAACTAAAAGGACAATCCAAGCTCAAGCAATTGCATCCACAACATTCAGGACCAAAATGTAAAACATGCAAACTTAAAATAATTCAAAATCATCATCCAACGGTCAACCGTTTCAGAACACCAAACCATGTACCGAAACACTCGTATCGAAACGGTGTTGACCGTTTTGGTACTCGGGTGTGTTCCGAGACCAGTAACGAAACAGGCCTCTCCAGTAGCCAAACTGTTCCGAAACACCTTCAGCTGTTCCGAAACGCTATGGCCATTACAGGCCTCCGTTTCGAAACAGCTAAGGGTGTTTTGATACACCCTGCACGGTGATAGCAGAAAATGCTGGTTTTTCATACTTTTTCATACTCGAATCAATCCCGAGACATGCCACATCATGCATACATCAAGGATACATATCCACAATCAACATATTGAAACTATAGCCTATATATAGAAACCGACATATAGGCAAATGCACTAAAGGCATGCTTCCTAATTTGCCAAAACCATAACAAGTCAAATCTCCCAAGAGACCAAAATCCAAACTCCAAAGGCCGTTTACAACACAAGTATAAGCAAACAAACATGCTCAAAGTAAAAGGAACATTCTCAAACACTCCAAAGTATAAATCCCGCCTATTGCCTCATATTACACTAAAGGTGAACCACATACTTTTCTTTGACAAAAACCTAGGATTACTTTTGCTCTTGAGCTGCCTCCAAATGTTTAATTTTCTGCATTGATGAAACAAACGAGCGTAAGCAATAAGCTTATTGAGGAACGCTAAACACATTCATAAATGCATAACTCAAGTTTACAAAATCATCACTTTACAATACATGCCCTTATAAAACAAGTCTTCTCAAGACTTCAATGCACTTTTGAAACCTCATGCACATATGCATCAATATACAACAACAAATAAACCTTTGCTCATGCTTTAACAAGCATCACATGCATTCTTGCATCATACACATATTTCTCATGCACTCTTGCATCATTTACAAGCATCTCATGCTTCACTTAGATCATTTACATTATATTGGCTTTCAAGTGGTAGTTCACAAATCCTTTCAACACAAGACACAATTAGATACGCGGATTACAAGCGTTGTCCCTCATGCTTCATACAAACTACTGGACTACACAAGGTGGAGACAAATGGAAAAATCACAACCCCTCAACACCCGTGATGGAGACTAATGGCACAATCACAACCCCTCAACATCACTCATCGGTAGTTGTATAATTGCACTGACGAGAATATGGGACACATACACAAGACTCACACACGGGACTAACCATTCACCGTTGTGATCTTAATCTCAATCGTTAGGGTACTTGGATGGAGATTACGGCACAATCACAACCCCTCAACATCCAAGGCGACTTTATTCACGGTGCACCCAATCCTATAGCCGGCTAACTATATCCGATTAAAGTTACCAAAAACCATTTCATCACTTGCCAATATAATCATTTATTCACATTAATCCACTGTTTTTCAAGCATAACCACAATGTCATTTCCACAAGCACACATGCTTATCATCATATGCATTTTCATATGAAAACCAAGGATCACTTACCTAGTGCATCCTTAACATATTGACATTAAAATCCAGCATTAAACTATGCTTAAACATGCTTAAAAACAGTAAATAAATCCACTCTTACATCAAATGCATTTTCTACCAACTTAACACATTTCCAAGAGAGGGATTACCAAAACAATTACACTTGAGCTTAGTTAAGCGTATCAAGCTTACACTAAGCTCCCAAGAGTACGCCAAAGCGTTACAAAGCAGGAAATTGCATTTCCACTCACCGATACGTGAAGCCTTGTTCGCCGACACGGAAATTACCTCCGGAACCTCCAAAATCACCTCGTGAGCTTCCGGATCAAGATCCCCTGATTTCACAACATCAAAACAGAGATTTAAATGCATTAAAATGCATTCTAACACCAGCAACAATCCTTAGACTCGTTGCCCACTCAAACTACACCAAAATACCCTTCCAACACAACCGAAAACTCAATCGATTGCATCCTAAACCAAGCCCAGCCACCATGCAACACTTCCAAAGCATTAACAACATCAAAACACATCTAATAAACATCCTAACTCTTCCTTATACCTCTAGCCATCAAGATTCCATCATTCCACCCAAAATCACACTTAAAACTACCAAGAAACTCAAGGATCTCAAGGATTTCGGGATCTATATTGTTAACACATCATTTTAACATATAAACCAACTTAGAAATCAATTAAAATCAACACAAAACAGTGCCCAACTCATCAAGTCCGAAAATCAAAATTTCATCCACGTTTTCACAATATTTTGATCTCAAATCAAAACTATATTGAAAACTCAATCAAAAATAGTTAATAGAAGCCAAATATCTTGGGAATTTCAATAAAGAACTTAGATTAGAGGTTGAGAACGGGATTTACCTCCAATCCTTGCTTCCTTTAATAGATGACAAGTTTTGCTTGCAAAAATCTTAAAGAATTAAGGAAGATCTCTTGAAATTGATTTAGGAAATGTTGAGAGAAAGAATTCTGGAAAAGATGAGAGAAAATGGCGTTTGGCTAAAATGAGAGGGAATTGGTAGTTACGTAAAATGAAATCCACTAACTACCAATTAATTAATATCTTATTTAATTAAAATCCTTTAATTAAAATCCATTTAAAACACATGTCATATTTGAAGAAAGGTCAAATTGACTTAAAGCCCCCTAAAGATTCTAAGATTTTGGCTTCCACCTTTAAAACACATTTTCCCAGTTTTGAAACTTTACAATTTGGTCACTACTCAAAATATCCATTTTCCAAACCCTTTTTTGTAAAATTGATTTGACTAACCTCTTAATTATATTTTTTAGAGGATTTTAGCAATTTTTATCACAATTTTATCCTATCCCGATCCTTGATTTCTTAAAATCACCTTACGCGATTCGAACCGTTCTCGACCGGTCCGATCCGATGTCTAAAACATCTAGGCCCAAAACCAGGGCGTTACAACTCTCCCCCACGTAGGAAATTTTGTCCTCGAAATTCTTACCTGAGGAAAAGAGATGCGGAAACTGCTTCAGCATGTCCGCCTTGCTTTCCCACGTGGCCTCCTCAACTCCTCGATGTCGCCACAACACCTTCACAAGCTCTATCGTCTTACCACGAAGAACTTTGCTACTCACGTCCAGAACCTTCACTGGTTCTTCATCATATGATAGATCCGGATTCAACTCTATCTTCTCAACTTGCATTACGTGCGAGATCCGATCTATACTTCCGTAACATGGAGACATGAAACACATCATGTATCTTCTCCAACTCAGCAGGCAATCTCAACTGATATGCCACAGGACCAATACGCTCCACGATCTCGTAAGGTCCAATAAACCTTGGGCTAAGTTTACCCTTACGCCCAAATCTCATCACCTTCTTCCAAGGTGAGACTTTCAAGAACACACGTTCCCCAACTGCGAACTCAATCTCCTTACGCTTCAAGTATGCGTAAGACTTTTGCCTATTTGATGCTGCTTTTAACCTCTTACAAATGAGCTTCACCTTCTCGGTGGTTCCCTTAAGCATAGCCGGCATTGAAAAAAACTTTTTTCCCAACAATGAGGGGTTCTGCACCTCCTCCCATACAAAGCCTCGTATGGAGCCATTTGGATACTTGCCTGGTAACTATTGTTATACGCAAATTCAACCAACGGAAAGTGCTTCTCCCAAGAACCCTGAAAATCTATCACACAACACCTCAGCATATCCTCAAGCATATGAATCACACGTTCTGACTGTCCATATGTCTGCGGATGATAAGAAGTGCTGAAATTCAGCCATGTACCCAAGGCTTGATGTAAACATTCCCAAAATCGCGCTATAAACCTCGGATCTCTATCTGACACAATGGACTTTGGCACACCGTGCAACCGCACAATCTCAGCTATGTACAGCCCAACCAACTTATCCAAAGTATACGTAGTATGCATAAGTAGAAAATGTGCACACTTCGTAAGCCGATCCACAATCACCCAAACTGAATTCTTCTTTGTCGGTGACAAAGGCAAACTAGACACAAAATCCATGGTGATTCTCTCCCATTTCCATTCTGGAATTCTCAAAGGCTGCAAAAATCCAGAAGGAACCTGATGCTCAGCCTTCACTCCCTGACACACCATACACTTACTAACAAACTCAGCTACATCCTTTTTCAACCCCACCCAGTAGTACTCATCCTTAAGGTCACGATACATCTTTGTACTACCCGGGTGCATAGCAAAAGGACTACAATGAGCTTCAGTCAAAATAGTGCGCCTTAACTCAGCATCATCTGGCACCACTATCCGACTCCCAAAACACAGAACACCATCAACATTAAAGCTTAAATCCAAAGGACTATCTTCCGCAATGTCTTGAATATGCGAAACAAGAGAATCATCAAGCAATTGTTTCTCTTTAATCAACTATAAAAAAGATGATTTCACTTGCAATTCCGTCATAAGACCACCATCACGCGATACACTCAAACGAGCAAACATCACTCTCAACTCAACAGCCACCTTCCGGCTCAAAGCATCGGCCACAACATTAGCCTTCCATAGGTGGTACTCAATCGCCAGATCATAATCCTTAAGCAACTCCACCCAATGTCGTTGCCTAAGATTTAACTTCTTATAAGACAAGGTATTTCAAACTTTTATGATCCGTGAACACAACACATTTCTCACCATACAGGTAATGCCTCCAAATCTTCAAGGCAAACACCACAGCTGCAAGCTCAAGATCATGAGTAGGGTAGTTGCGCTCGTGCACCTTCAACTGCCTAGATGCATAAGCCACCACCTTACCCTCCTGCAACAACACGCAGCCCAAACCTACAATGGACGCATCACTATAGACCACAAACTCCTTACCAGACTCAGGTTGAATCAAAACAGGAGCTTGCGTCAAAGCTTCCTTCAGCTTCTCAAAGGCTTGTTGTCTCGCCTCCGTCCACTCAAAACGAACATTCTTCTACAGAAACTTGGTCAATGGTGCCGCTATCTTTGAGAAACCCTCGACAAACCTACGGTAGTACCCAGCCAACCCAAGGAAACTCCGTAATTATGTCAATGACTTAGGTGCTTTCCAACTCATCACAGACTCCACTTTTTGCGGATCAACGCGAATACCCTCAGCCGATACCACATGCCCAAGGAAGACCACTTCTATAAGCCAAAACTCACATTTACTCAGCTTCGCATACAACTTATTCTCCAACAATGCTTGCAACACGATTCTTAAGTGCTTATTATGATCCTCCTCAGTACGCGAATACACAAGGATATCATCGATGAACACCACCACAAACTGATCCAAGAATTTATGGAATACATGATTCTTCATGTCCATGAAAGTAGCAGGCGCGTTGGTCAAACCAAACGGCATCACCAAAAATTCATAATGCCCGTACCTTGTCCGAAAAGCTGTTTTAGGTACGTCCACATCCTTCACCTTCAGCTGATAGTACCCCGACCTCAAGTCTATCATAGAAAACACTGAGGCTCCCCGGAATTGATCAAAGAGATCGTTAATTCTAGGAAAGGGATACTTGTTCTTGATCGTTAACTTGTTCAGTTGCCGATAATCTATACACATTCTCATCGTCCCATCCTTCTTCTTTACAAACAGAATCGGTACACCCCAAGGTGACACACTTGGCCGGATGAAACCTCGATCCAACAACTCCTGCAACTGCATTTTCAACTCTTTTAACTCTTTGGATGCCATGCGATAAGGAGCAATGGACACCGGAGTTGTATTCTCGTACAACTCTATACCAAATTTAACCTCCCTATTTGGTGGTAATCCAGGAAATTCTTCCAAAAAGACACCCGGAAAATCGCGAACTGTTCGGATGTTCTGTACGTGCACATCCTTAGTTCCAGGATTTATCACATAAGCAAGGTAAGCCTCACATCCCAACCTCATCATACGGTTTGCTTCTAAGGCCGAAATTACATTTGACAAGAATTTCACATTCTCGCCTACTACAACAACCTCGTAGTCATCGACCAACTTTAAGGTGACTCGCTTAAAATCAAAATCAACCACGACTCTATGCTCCGTCAACCAATCCATGCCAAGGATTATATCAAATCCGTAGAAAGACAATTTCATCAAATCCACAAGAAAAACATGACCTTGCACTGACAGAGGACACCTCCTATACAACTTCCTAGTTACTACAGTCTCACCAAAAGAACTAGTCACTTGCAGTCCTACTCCAAGCTTCTCAACAGGTATATCAAGCAAATGTGCATGCTCACTCAAGATATAAGAATGCGTGGATCCAGAATCAATCAAAGCCAGCAAAGATAAAGACTGGAGAGCAAAGGTACATGCGATCACATCGGTATCGTTGCGCTCCTCGCGCTGAGCATACACCCTCGCTGGTCCACCTGTCTTAGGTCGAATGGCTACGACGTGAGAAATACCTCGCTTTCCCTCATCCCTCCTCTGAAAGTTCCCACGGCCGCGCCCACAACCTCTCTGAGGTGCAGCCACCACAGGAGTACGTCCTTTGGCCACCACCGACCAACAAAGAACACTCCCTCCTCATGTGATTTGCCGAACCATAATTCCAGCATGAGTTCCTTGTCACTGCAACAAGAGCCTGGACCTCTCTAGCCGCTCGAGGACAATCTCGCCACAAATGGTCCCTCGAACCACATGTCCAGCATGTATGCTGCTCGGACCTCATACGACCTCCCTGAGCCTGCCCACCTCCACCCGGAACACCACACCTTCCCTCAGGCTGATGTCTCCTGTCACGGCCTCTCTTGTTCCGTCCACCACCGGAACTATACTCGGCAGCCCTCTTTCCAGAGCTAGATCCAACACCTCTAGAAGGCAAGCCCAAGTTCTGCTCGATGTCCTTTGCCCGACACACAAGCACATCAAAATCTGTGTAGTCTGCAGCTAGCATGTACATCTTAACATCTTTCACCAATCCATACCGAAAGCAATCACAACGATGCCTCTCACTCGGTACCAGCTCAGGAGCATACTAGCTCAAGCGTACGAATTGAACCTCGTACTCAGCCACCGATAGGTTACCCTGAACGAGAGACATAAACTCCCGTTTCTTCTCATCCAAGTATCTTACGCCTAGATACTTTCTCCGGAAGGCACCCTTGAAGAACTCCCAATCAACTTCATTGGGTTCCATCCCAGCTATGGTAGTCGTCTACCAGCTGTAAGCATCACCTTCCAGCAAGGAAACTGCACACCCAAGCTTGCGCTCATCATTACAACCCATTTGATCCATTATGCGGGTCGTACTGGCCAACCATGCCTCAGACGCCTCGGGTGCCAAACCATAGAACTCTACTGCTCCCAAGCTCCTCAACCTCTCCAAAGGTAGACCCACCTGCCCAGTTGCAGGGGTCTGCACTTGCGCTCCGGCAACAGCAGCCTGAAATGCTCCGGTAATCGCCTCAAGCAGTGGCGCCAAATTACCCAATCCAGGACCAGCTTGTCCTTGTTGCACCCGATCCCCACCTCCAGGTGGTGGCGGAGGAGGTAGATCTCCACCAGGAGGAACATCAGCCCCCTGCTCAGCCTGGTTTTCCTGCTCGGCTGCAGGCACTATCGTATTGGACCTCAATTCTCTTCAGGGTCCAATGTGCTATTTCAAACAAACACAACAACGAAACAAATCAAACCATTTGGGCCAGCTGCAAGCAAGAATCCAACTTTACAAAACATTCAATTAGTGTAATAAGGCAATGGGTACCCAATTTCCCCATAAAGCATAGCATAAATGTTACATCATGCTCACATACTTTCCAACATTCCAAATCAGCACATATCCACACAACATCATCCTCATACCATCATATTCATCTCACATGCAACTCACATCAATCAACATGGCATAAGTTCAAAAATTCAAACATTAACATCCTTTTCAAACATCATACATCAACTCACATCAATTACACATACCAACATTCCCAACTCTTTCGAAGCCACGCTCTGATACCAACAAATGTAACCCCCCTAGCCCGGCCTAGACGCTTGACCCGAACTACAAAGATTACACAGGGAAAACCAAAGTCAACCTAAAAGTCAACCTTGATTAACGACCTTTTTTTCCTTTTTATCATTTCTAGATGCATATTAAGCCTATCTGATTACTCAAGAATCATATGAGAGAAGGACACAACGTTCGGAAAACATTTCGGAGCTCAATTGCGTGAAATACACTTTTAAGGACTTAATAGATTTTAAGCTTACCATTATGTAATTAGTCACATTACATGCTCCTCTGTCAAATTTAAACTAAAAAGGACAATCTAAGCTCAAGCAATTGTATCTACAACATTCAGGACCAAAATGTAAAACATGCAAACTTAAAACAATTCAAAATCATCATCCAACGGTCAACCGTTTCGGAACACCAAACCCTGTACCGAAACACTCGTATCAAAACGGTGTTGACCGTTTCGGTACTCGGGTGTGTTCCGAGACCAGTAACGAAACAAGCCTCTCTAGTAGCCAAACTGTTCCGAAACACCTTCAGCTATTCCTGAAACGCTATGGCCATTACATACCTCTGTTTCGAAACAGTTAAGGGTGTTTCGATACACCCTGCACGGTGATAGCAGAAAATGTTGTTTTTTCATACTTTTTCAAACTCGAATCAATCCCGAGACATGCCACATCATGCATACATCAAGGATACATATCCACAATCAACATATTGAAACTATAGCCTAAACATAGCAACCGACATATAGGCAAAGGCACTAAAGGCATGCTTCCTAATTTGCCAAAACCATAACAAGTCAAATCTCCCAAGAGACCAAAATCCAAACTCCAAAGACCGTTTACAACACAAGTATAAGCAAACAAACATGCTCAAAGTAAAAGGAAAATTCTCAAGCACTCCAAAGTATAAATCCCGCTCATTGCCTCATATTACACTAAAGGTGAACCACATACTTTTCTTTGACAAAAACCTTGGATTACTTTTACTCTTGAGCTGCCTCCAAATGTTCAATTTTCTGCATTGATGAAACAAACGAGCGTAAGCAATAAGCTTAGTGAGGAACGCTAAACACATTCATCAATGCATAACTCAAGTTTACAAAATCATCATTTTACAATACATGCCCTTAAAAAACAAGTATTCTCAAGACTTCAATGCACTTTTGAAACCTCATGCACATATGCATCAAAATACAACAGCAAATAAACCTTTGCTCATGCTTTAACAAGCATCACATGCATTCTTGCATCATACACATATTTCTCATGCACTCTTGCATCATTTACAAGCATCTCATGCTTCACTTAGATCATTTACATTATATTGGCTTTCAAGTGATAGTTCACAAATCCTTTCAACACAAGACACAATCGGATACGCGGATTACAAGCGTTGTCCCTTAAGCTTCATACAAACTACCGGACTACACAAAGTGGAGACAAATGGCACAATCACAACCCCTCAACACCCGTGATGGAGACTAATGGCGCAATCACAACCCCTCAACTTCACTTATCGGTAGTTGTATAATTCCACTAACGAGAGTATGAGACACATACAAAAGACTCACACGCGGGACTAACCATTCACCGTTGTGATCTTAACCTCAATCGTTAGGGTACTTGGATGGAGATTACGGCACAATCACAACCCCTCAACATCCAAGGTGACTTTATTCACGGTGCACCCAATCCTATAGCCGGCTAACTATATCCGATTAAAGTAACCAAAAACCATTTCATCACTTGCCAATATAATCATTTATTCACATTAATCCACTGTTTTTCAAGCATAACCACAATGTCATTTCCACAAACACACATGCTTATCATCATATGCATTTTCATAAGAAAACCAAGGATCACTTACCTAGTGCATCCTTAACATATTGAAATTAAAATCCAGCATTAAATCATGCTTAAACATGCTTAAAAATAGTAAATAAATCCACTCTTACATCAAATGCATTTTTACCAACTTAACACATTTCCAAGAGAGGGATAACCGAAACACTTACACTTGAGCTTAGTTAAGCGTATCAAGCTTACACTAAGCTCCCAAGAGTACGCCAAAGCGTTAGAAAGCAGGAAATTGCATTTCCACTCACCGATACGTGAAGCCTTGTTCGCCGACACGGAAATTACACCTCTGGAACCTCCAAAATCACCTCGTGAGCTTCCGGATCAAGATCCCCTGTTTTCACAACATCAAAATAGAGATCTAAATGCAATAAAATGCATTCTAACACCAGTAACAATCCTTAGACTCGTTGCCCACTCAAACTACACCAAAATACCCTTCCAACACAACCGAAAACTCAACCGATTGCATCCTAAACCAAGCCCAGCCATCATGCAACACTTCCAAAGCATTAGCAACATCAAAACACATCTAATAAACATCCTAACTCTTCCTTATACCTCCACCCATCAAGATTCCATCATTCCACCCCAAAATCACACTTAAAACTACCAAAAAACTTAAGGATCTCAAGGATTTCGGGATCTAGATTGTTAACACATCATTTTAACATATAAACCAACTTAGAAATCAATTAAAATCAACACAAAACAATGATCAACTCATCAAGTCCGAAAATCAAGATTTCATCCACATTTTCACAATATTTTGATCTCAAATCAAAACTATATTGAAAACTCAATCAAAAATTGTTAATAGAAGCCAAATATCTTGGGAATTTCAATAAAGAAATTATATTAAAGGTTGAGAACGAGATTTACCTCCAATCCTTGCTTCCTTCAATAGATGACAAGTTTTGCTTGCAAAAATCTTGAAGAATTAAGGAAGATCCCTTGAAATTGATTTAGAAAATGTTGAGAGAAGTTTTGAGAGAAAGAATTCTGGAAAAGATAAGAGAAAATGGTGTTTGGCTAAAATGAGAGGGAATTGGTAGTTGCGTAAAATGAAATCCACTAACCACCAATTAATTAATATCTTATTTAATTAAAATCCTTTAATTAAAATCCATTTAAAGCACATGTCATATTTAAAGAAAGGTCAAACTGACTTAAAGCCCCCTAAAGATTCTAAGATTTTTGTTTCCACCTTAAAAAGCACATTTTCCCAATTTTGAAACTTTACAATTTGGTCACTACTCAAAGTATCCATTTTCCAAATCCCTTTTTTGTAAAATTGATTTGACTAACCTCTTAATTATATTTTTAGAGGATTTTAGCAATTTTTATCACAATTTTATCCTATCCCGATCCTTGATTTCTTAAAATCACCTTACGCGATTCGAACCGTTCTCGACCGGTCCGATCCGATGTCTAAAACATCTAGGCCCAAAACCAAGGCATTACAATCTATATCCTTTCACATTCTTTGGAAAACCTAAGAAAACACATCTAGTAGCCCTATGATGCATTTTAGTCTTAGCTTTGGGTAATAAAGAAGCATAAGCAAGACAACCAATGACTCTAAGATGAGCATACTTAGGCTTAGACTGAAAAAGTTCTTCAAAAGGAGTCTTATTACCAAGAATAGGAGTAGGGGTAATGTTTATTAATAGAGAAACATGTAAAATATAGTATATCCAGAAGGGCAAAGGCAAAGCAGTTTGAATTCTTAAGGCTTTAACAACATTTAATAAATGATGATGTTTCCTTTCAACTATGCTATTCTGTTGAGGTGTATGAGGACATGAAGTTTGATGAAGTATTCCCTTTGACTTAAAAAAATCAATCATATCAAATTCTTTTCCATTATCAGTCATAATACATTTAATCTTTTTGGAGAACTGAGTTTCTATCAAGGTATAAAATTCAGTGATTAAACCTATGGTTTCGGACTTAAATTTCATAGGATATACCCACATAAATCTACTCCTATCATCAAAAATAGTAAGAAAGTAAGAGTAACCATATATGCTGGGAACAGGAAAGGGACCCCAAATGTCCATATGAACAATGTCAAACACAGAATCAGACTTAGAAACACTAACATGAAAAGACAATCTTTTGTGTTTGGTCAAATGACAAGTCTCACAATTATTCAATGAACCAGGGGGAATAAAGGAATTCAAATTTGCAAACACTTTCATCCTCTAACTAGAGGGATGGCCTAGTCTAGCATGCCAAATTTCAAAAGAAATAGAGGAGTTAACCACATTACAAACAACAGTATTTCCAGCATCTTGAACTTCAAGCTGGTACAATCCGTGTAACTTCCTAGCTATACCAATCACCCTCCATTGTTTGGTATCTTGTATGCAACAAACATTATGTGAGAAAAAAATGACAAATCAGAATTATTTGTTAACTGAGAAATAGAAACCAAGTTAAAGCCAAAAAATGATATATAAAACATGTTTTCGAGAATCAAGCTTGAAGATAATCTGACAGTTCCTATATGCAACGCCTTAACTAATTGACCATTGGGTAGTTTGAAAATTTTTTTGTTAACAGAAGAATAGGCTACAAAATGAGTTAAAGAATTTGTAATATGATCAGTAGCCCCTGAATTAATAATCCAAGACTTAGAGTTTAATGAACTACTTATTTCAGAGTTTAAAGTTTTAGAACAAGTACAATAATTAAAAATACTTTCATAACAGCCACTATCAGAATTTCTAAATTGAGAATAAGGAAGAATCATACATGGTTCTTCAATGGAAGAAAATTCAAAGTTTGAGGACAAGACATTCACTTGAGGTTGAGAAACGGGGTTCTGAATAGGTTTCTCTCGCTCATTTGTCAAGGACAGTAAACTAGCATACTGCTCCTTGGTAAATGAAACAAGATTGTCTTCATTTGTATTGACAGAAACAGGATGCTTAGAATTTTCATTAGAAGAAATGTTACCAGTCTGATTGGCTCTACCAACAGATGCCTTATACCTATAATTGGGAGGATATCCATGCTTTTTAAATCACATTTCAACTGAATGCCCATACATCCCACAGAAAACACATAATGGTCTATGATTTATAGGATTCCCAAAGAATTTTCTAAACAGAACCCCTATTACTAGACTCCTCCCTTTTAAGAGAACTTCTATCAACATACAAGATATTGGAATCAACAACAATTACAGGACTAATGGTTCGTTCATGTTGCACAAGAATAGAAAAGATTTCATTTATACTCGAAAAAGGCTTCATCATTAAAATTTGGGATTTTGTGACAGAAAAGGTATCGTTCAAACCCCTAAGAAACCTAAGGGAAAATTCTTGCTTTCTAAACTCAACAGCTTTACAATCACAACCAGAGAGAGACCTAAGATTACAGAGTTCATCCCATATAACTTTCAATTGCGTATGAAACTCAGTAACGGAGAGGTTACCTTGACGCAAAGAATAAAATTCTTGCTGCAAATCGGAGACTCGAATCAAGTCCCCTTGCTTGAATCGATCACGAAGATCAGCCCACAACTCGTAAGTTGTATCTACCCGGATAACTCCTTGCGCAATTTCCGGACTTATCGCTCGCAGAAGCCAAGACATGACCAAGTTGTTGCATTTCACCCATACTTGAAAGCGGGAATTTTCTTGGCGCAATTGCTTGATTGAACCATCAACGAAGCAGAACTTGTTCTTTGAAATGAACGCCATCTTCATTGAGCGTGTCCAGCTATGGTAATTCGAACCATTGAGTAACGCATAAGTGAGGACTAGACCAGGATTCTCGTTCGGATGAATATAATATTCATCAGAGGGGTCGTCATTCTTGAAGGTTTGAGTGCGGAAGCGATCAGAAGACTCATTATCTGATACCAAGTTGAATAACAAAATTTGCTTTAGGGTTTTGTGTTTTTCTTGATGTGTAAATTTGGGGAAAAATAGGTGAGAGGTCACGAGTGAGATGAGGGTAAAACA
This sequence comes from Hibiscus tridactylites, assembly GCA_958450335.1. Lineage (NCBI taxonomy): Eukaryota > Viridiplantae > Streptophyta > Magnoliopsida > Malvales > Malvaceae > Hibiscus > Hibiscus tridactylites. The sequence goes on from OY288281.1 coordinate 23,700,365, forward strand.
CAATAAGGGTAAAACGCGTGAAATTGGAAAGAGAGAGAAAAAGGATCTGAAATTTTATTAATGAAAAAAATTAAAATGTTATTTTACATACACATGTTTATATACAAATAATAAAACCTAAATAACTAACCAACTAAATACAACAACTCAGCAATTAAACAAACTTGATGATCTTGATACATTATGTCCTCAAAGTTGGAATTGTAACTTGCATGTAAAGCTATAAATAACGGCTTATTGATTATCTAATAGTTTAACTATTTATAAGTTGTATTGTAGTGTTGATTGTAATGCATAAGACAACTTCTCATATCCTGAAATCTAGCTTAGTAGGTTATTAAAACAGGTCGAAGATTTATTTTTTTAGAGAATTTTGGTGAAAGAAGTCACTTCACAATTATCGTGAATTAAATGGTTATTAACCCTAAAATAATCATTACCATAAATAAAGTTTAAAATCAAGTTAGCGAATCCTTATTTAGACACTCAAATGAGAGCTATCATAAAGAACAAGAAATGAGAGCTACCGTAAAGTGTGTTAGGTTGATGTCCTTAGAAAGAATTATACAATTTGAATATAGTGAATTCTTTTAATAGTACATGTCTATTTTATGGTCCATGTTCAGGATTCATGGGTTTTCCTTCTAATAATGTCGTCTCCAAAATTCGAACTCAGTTACTCTCTTCGGAGAGCAATGTGCCTTGCCATTGCACTCAAACCTTGTTGGTCGAAGTTAGTGGATTTTGATGACGCCTCATTTAAGTTCATAAAGACTTGACACATATAGCAGTGCCTTAATAAGAAAATGAAGAGGAGATTTTGGTTTATTTTTTCTTGTCTTGTTCTTTAACCCAAAGAAAGATATTAGGAGGAATGAAATTTATAACTTAGATTTGATTTTCTTAATGCAATAAGGGATTTTTCATATTTTGTTATTAGCTCATCCTAGCCTAATCATCTATTCACAACCGAGAGGAATTTTAGTTAAATTTAAAAGCTAGGGCTAGGGGTGGGCAAGACCGAGTACCCAACCAATTTGTCTAGAATTGGTCCCGGTAACCACCGGTTATTGAAAATTAGAATCAGTCTCGGTCCTGGTTAGACCGGGTCCAAGATTTCAGGAACCGGTCCCGGTACTAGTGGAAACCGATACCAATACTGGGCACCCGGTCAATTAGTCTATTATTAATAAAATTTGAGCAGCAGGGGAAAATTCCAACTATCAATAATAATATTAAATAACAAAGTCAGAATATTGTAGGCTTGAAGGTTGAAGTCTTCAAACGAGTCATACTCATAATATTCATACATAAAGAGAAATAAAAGAGCGCCTTTAGTTGTTTTCAACATCTTCAACGCTATTCGGAACCAGACCAATAAATGATACTACTTGTGTTGTGAAATATCATGGGCCCTTTTTGGTAAAGAGTGGTTTGATAAAAAATTAGAGGTTTGATCGGTCAAATCCGCTAAATTGGATGTTTGGTAAAAGCTATTACGACCTGTATTTCAAAATTTGTGGGTCGGTGTAACCCGAGTCGTGGGATTTGTTTTTTGGCCGAGAGTTTGGGCTTTTGGATGGCCATGAGAGCCTTTGTGGGCCTGTATTTTGTTATTGGGCTTGAGTTTTTGGTTTGTGGATGGGTTAGGAGGATGAAGGGAGGATAGTGAGGTAATTACGTCATTTTTGAAAAGGATAAGGAATGGTCTCTTTAATTTTTCTACAAAAAAAACAAAAAGGGATGATCTCACCCTTTGTCTCCTTGTCTTCCTTTCATCCATTCTAACCTCATAGCTCCCACCCATATAGAAAGGTTTAATCTTTATCATTTTGAGTTAGATTTTCAGAATACAAGTTGAGACTGTTGGAATCTACAACAAGGGATCTACCAAACAAGGTAAAATGGAAGGAAATGGTGGGGATTGAGAAATATGAGTTTTGGTGAGGGTTGAAGAGGAAGAACGAGAATAGAGGATTTAACTTGTAACCCCCTTAGCCCGGCCTAGTCGGTTGACCCGAACTACGAAGATTACACGGGGAAAACCAAAGTCAACCCGAAAGTCAACCTTGATTAACGACCCTTTTTTTCTTTTTCATCTTGTTTAGATACATGTTAACCTTAGGTGAACACTTGAGAAACTTATACGTGTAAAGAACAACGATCGGATTTCAATAAGGGACTCAATTGCACAACATACAAATATTAGGGACCAAAATGTAAATTCTGTAAATTAGAAGGTCAAAACTGATTTTAAGGTTACCAGTATTAAATTAGTCACGTTACATGCTTCTCTGTCAAATTTTACCTTAATTGGACTTCTCGAACTCATACAATTGCAAAAACAATTTTCGGGACCAAAACACAAAACTTGCAAACCTCAACACCATTCAAATCAGTGCCCAACGGTCACCTGTTTCGAAACGGTGTTGACCGTTCCGAAACACGGGTTCGTTTCGAGACTAGTTCCGAAACAGGGCCTTCTAGTGGCCAAATCGTTCAGAAACAGGCACCAGCCGTTTCGAAACACTAAGATCATTACAGGCCCCCGTTTCGAAACGTCAATGAGTGTATCGATACGGTTTGCCCAGAAGCTGCAGATTTTGCTGGTTTTTCATGCATAAAACCAATCAAACTCTTCTTAATGACTCACTAATCATGACAACAAGTCATCATACATATAAGGTACATGTTTGCAACTTCAAAACACATTCATAGCATCAAACATGGAATTCCACAAGTCTATAGGCATGCATCCTAATATCCAAAACCAAGCAACCAACAAAACACCAAATCAAGCATCAAAAGGCCATTTACAAATCCAAATCATCAAAAGCATCATGCCACTAACTAGGGAGTCCAAAACATCTCCCAAAACACCTCTTAGGTTCCCATTGCCAAAATACCAAAACTAATAGTGTATGAAAACATCACCAATCAAACTCTTCCTTGTTGCCCTCAAACACTTCAATTATCTGCATTATTGGTTCAAGAGAGAGAGCGTAAGCACAATTGTTTAGTGAGGCATGCTCTAAAATAAAACAACACAATAATGCATTTTGAAAACACTTTCAACAAAGCTTTTAAACACATGCTTATCTCTTTTCATGCAACCTTGCATACTTTACAAGCATCTCATGCTTCATTAAAATCAACAAATCATATTGGCTTTCAAGCGATAATCCATAACCATTTACAACACAAAACACAATCGGATACGCGGATTACAAGCGTTGTCCCACACGCTTCATACACACTATCGAACAACACAAGGTGGACTTTACCGGTACAATCACAACCCCTCAACACCCGTGATGGAGTTTTACGGTACAATCACAACCCCTCAACATCACTCATCGATAGTTGTATAATTCCACTAACGAGTACATGGGACACATAACACAAGATCCACACACAGACTTTTAACCACCGTTGTGATCTTACCTTACTCGTTAGTGTACTTGGATGGAGTGTACGGTACAATCACAACCCCTCAACATCCAAGGCGACTTTATTCACGGTGCACCCAATCCTATAGCCGGCTAACTATATCCGATTCAAGTACTTTAAAAACCATTACATCACTTGCCAATATACATCATTTACCAACAACAATTCATTGTTTTAAAGCATTAATCAAAGCCATTTATCATCTTGCATCACTATGCATCAAAACCATATTTACAATATGTAAAACCAAGGATCTCTTACCTTGAGCATCCTTCAACACATGGCTTTCAAAACCAGCATTAACCACGCTAAAACATGCTTTCAAAACAGAATTTAAACATGCAAATTATAACCAATGCATCGAACCACTTCATGGCTCATCCAAGAGAGTTTTACCGAAAACTTACTCTTGAGCTTAGTTAAGTTGCTTAGACTTAAACTAAGCTCCCAAAACCTTCAAACATTTGTTTCAAAGCTGGAAACCCAACTCCACTCACCAATTCCGTTTCGCAAGCTTGCCGAAACGCCGATCAAGCCTCCGGATCAACTCCAAAGGTGTCCGAAGATGTCTCCCCTGTTTTAAACACATCAAAGCAGAGGATTAATGCATCATCATGCATTGAAATCTTCAGCCAACACACTTAAACTCGCTGCTCTACCTAAAGCCAACATTTCGGCTACCAAACACAACCGAAATCACCTCCAATCTCTTCCAAAACATAACCCAGCCAAGATCCATCACTTCTAACCATTTCTAAACATCAATTAATATCCAAAAAGAACCTAAACTCATCCTTATACCTCCAGCTATAACAGAACACCAAGATCACCCCAAAAACCACCATTTTCATAAGAAAAAACTTAGGAAACACAACCTATTCGGGATTGCATTGATAAAACCTCATTTCCACATCATTAGACATCAAAAATACATTTAAGATTCATCTCAAAACAGAGCCCAAGCAATCACAACGAAATTCTTCAAGATTTCTTCCAAATCTTGAGTTTTAAGCCAAAATCAAACTTCTAACATTAAAACCATTTATAAAACTTAAATCAAGGATTGATAACTTGGGAATTTCATTAAAGAACTGAGTATTTAGAGGAGAAGAACAATCTTACCTCTAAATGGTGATTTCTCCTTGATTTGAGCTAATTTTCTTGAAAATCCAATGAGGAAATCAAAAGGATTTGATGTAAGATGGATTAGGAACTAATTGATGATTGAAATCTCATCAATTGAAGTGACGATCAATGGAAAAGTTGCTGGAGAACAGTGTTTGGATGATGGAATTTTGAGAGAAAAAGAAGTGAGAAAATTTTAGGAAAAGGTAGTTATGAAATTCCAAAAAGTGGTTTCCCTTTTTAATTTAATTAATTAAACATTAATAAAATCATCTAAATTAAGGAAAAATCTGGAGAAATCATTTTTGGGTAAATTATCTCCTTAAATATTCAAAGTTTCAATCCTTACAAAACAGTCACCACTGAACTTTTCAAAAATCGCATTTTAGTCACTATTCCAAAATGTTGTATTTCCAAACCTTATTTTGTAAAATTGATTTCACTACTCTCTTATATATATTAAAAGAGTATTTTTAGATATTTTTCCATATTTTTAAAGCATCTCGAACTAGGCTTTCCCTAAAACCTCCTTTTATATTCGAACAAAAAATCAGACCGGTCCGATTCAGACCCTAAACTTCTAAGCCCAAAATTGAGGTGTTACATAACTCCATTTATGGTTGTAGAGTTCTTTCTTTTGTATCTTTTGACCTTCCAATAATGTTGTAACTCGTTTTACAACATCTCTTTGTAGTGAAAGAGGTAGGAGAGTACTCTAAAGCTCAAGGCAAGTGGAAAAATTGAGGCTTGTTAGCAAGAAGGTTCCTTTCCAGCTTTTGAAGGAAGGTTAGTACACTTCCAACTCCTTTTGTTTCATGCACATCCGAATGATGATGACTTGAAAGCTTGATTGATGATTTGTGTGTTAAATGCTTGGTAATGAGTGTTCATGGTGAAACTCGAATTTGATGTTAATAACACGTAAAATGGTAGCAAACCACCCTAATAACTTCCATAAGATGTATGATCAAGTTTAGGGATTAAAGGTTGTGTTTTGGGGGCTCGGAAAGTGATTTTTAAGCCAAAGAAGCCATTTCTGGGCTTCAGTTCCGGTATATGGGGAGGCATTACAACTACCCTAGTGTTTTGGGTTTAAAAACACTATTCCATTAAGATGAACTTTGAAGGGGGTACCGGTACGCCATGCAATGGGGTATCAGTACGGGTCGACCCGTACCGGTACACGAGGGTTGGAAAAAATTCTAGTGAGCTAATTTTGTATCGGTATGTAGTGAGTACCGGTGCTCAGAGTACCGTATTGGTACATGCCATTATCAGTTCTCACTGGGCAATCTGCACGAAAATGTTGATTTTTTTCTCAGAGGGCTAAAAATTTGTAATGTTCGATCCAATATAACCCCAATATCCTAAAACAAGTTATAAAATTAGAAGGCTGAGAAATCTCCTTATACTTGAGCATAAATCTTAAGAACTCGGTAAATATCTTGTGTGACTTATATGTTGATAGCAACCATAAGATGGTATGGTTATGTGAGGATGTTGTGTGCCATGTGGGCACTAGTTTGGTGCGATCCGTATACTCAGCGAGTCTCCTTCGAGGGTACCCAATGGGGGATTCTGAGTATAGAATGTATGTTCTTGATGCTATGTGGCCCCAGCTCTCGCTTAGAGTGTACATTCCTGATGTTGTGTGGCCCCGTGTCTCACTCCAGGTTTGTGGTTATGATTGTTATGAGATGTTTTATGATGCTATGCTATGTGTGTATGAATTGTGTAATATATCATACTTGTTTTCAATGTCATGCCATATTTTCTAGCTACATGCTTATGTTTATGATTTGCATGAAGCATGGTAGAGTTGAGGTGTATCCACTGAGCTTTATGAGCTCAACATTCGAAAACGTTGTTTCAGTTTGTAGGTTTTTAGGTTGCAGTGTTGCATTGAATGAGCCCCATTGGAGTAAGACTTTAGCTCATTGATGTGATCAAGAGTACAATACTTAGACTTGTCGAGCAATGTATTGATAGGACCCTTGATTTTATGCCTATAACTCTAATTTTGGATTTATTGATCATGTCGAATGTTTAATTAGCTTGTTTTTAAAACGAAGCTCCCATGTAAAGGATTTATCTATATTTTCTAAAGTTCTATTTGAAGCATTGATGGTTTTGTATAGCAATAATGTGGATTGGGCTAAACTAGGTCAACTTTCGTGAGTTGGCTTGAGGCCCAAATGGGACGTCGGGTTTAGGACGTTACATAGCAGATTGAAATAGCGGATTGGGGTGAAACCTTTAATTTTGTAAAAGCTTCTAATATGAACATTTTGAAATTAGAGGTTTTGACATAAGAGTTATAAAGATCCCTTTATGCTTAACAATTATAAAAAATTTCTAAATAACCAAAATTTAACTTTTTCTATTTTAATTAACACGATGACATTCGTAAGCTAATACTTTTTATTTTTTTATTTTTACTCTCACACATTTATATTTGTATTTAAATTTAATAATTAATTAAATTGTATTATATATATACATAATAAATTAATATATAGATACTTCTCCATCTTTATCATCTTCATCACCTACCTCCAAGCACACACCTCCATTGTAGAAGTTTTAAGCTTTGCTATTTCTTCGTCCTATAGATATCAAATCGTTGCTATCGATCGGGTAAGCTATATTCATTAATCGATTATTGGATTCCATGGATATATCGAGCTTAATCTCAAGCTAGGGTTTTGACTATCCATGGATATCTCATCGTTGTCATCTATATTGAAACCGAATATCGATTTTGATATCGAAATATCGATCCTAATAGTTTTCTATTGACTTTCTAGCTCAAGAAGTGGAGAAAGAGGTTTCACCGTCTCCATCTCAAGCTAGGAGCAAGGTGATTGTTATCCGAGAGCCTTGAAAGCTTCGAATTTCAAGGTGAGTGTAGTCGGAGTCTCGGGATTAGGCGAAAAGCCTTCCTGAACCTTTATTTGACGCTTTAGTTCACATCACTAATATTATCATTGAGGAAATTGCATTGAATGGTTAAACAGACACCTTGGTAAGTGTCAGTAAGTTGTTATTGAACATTGGACATAGTCATTGATATAGTAATTGTCATAGGAATGTTGTATAGAAATCATTGGTGATATCGAAATCATCGGACATTGGAATGTTATTGATTATTGAAATGGAAATGAACATTGGAACCTTGGATTTGAATAGACATTGGATACAATTGGCATGCCATAGAATTCACGAGCTTAGTGTATGGGTGGACTACGGTCCTAAGGCTACGACCTATATTGATTTGGCGAGGCGGAGGGATGTGTATTGATATTGGTTATATTGGCGAGGCGTATGGATTAGACCATTCATTGATTTGGCGAGGCGTAGGAATTCGCGTATCCACTATCTTGATTCAATCCAAGGGTTAATGATGAAATGAACATGTTAAACGTGGTATAAAGTTGCATAGCATTGTTATTGATAGACATGAGATTATGATTATAGGAATTCAATACATTGTTGTTGTTTATATTGTTTATGACTACCTCACTAGGCAAAGCATGCATGTGTCCCATCTCATGCATTTTTCAGGTTGAAAGATTGTGCATCGGAAGATCGGATTATAAAGGCAAGACAAGTCTCTACAAGCCTCGAGTAATGTGTTTTTGACTTATAAACTCCTAGGAAGATGGCAAAGTAGTTGAACTAGTCATTTATTCCCATTCTGTAGTGTTGGAGTCATGCCTAAGTTGTAATATGGTTAATGGCCTTTCTGGTTAACTTGAAATGGTTGAAATTTGCATACTTAGCTGAAAAAGGTAAAAACGTAGTAAACGAATTTGTATGATCATGAAACTTGGTATGCTAGTAGTTTACACTATTTAAATATTGTGTGTAAAGTTTCGTTGCATTTGGACATCGTTCGATAGGTCAAATTAATTAAATATCAGCAAAAATTTGTCATTATAGGTCAAGCCATATCGAAACGGGTGATGTCGTTTCGATACAGGAAAGCATAAATTAGACTAAAGAATAGGGTGTATCGAAACGGTCCATTGCTGTTTCGAAACATTTTGTCTATGGAATTCCTCGTTTCGATACGGGTTCATAGCGTATCGAAACAGGTCAAAGTCAAAGGAGGTCAACCCGTTTCGGTATAGAGTATGCCTGTATCGATACGGTCTTAAGGGTAAGGTCAACTAGAGTTGACCATTGTTCACCCGTTTCGAAACAACTCTAGGGTGTTTCGATACGGGGTTAGGTAAGTTGGTTAAAGGCTCATTGAACAAATTGCTAATTTCACATTTTAGTCACTGAACATTGTAAGGTTAAATTGAATGAGTTAACGATCTCCAAATTGAATGAAATTTTGTAGATATGACAATAAGGTAGTGAATTTCAATCTAGTAAACTCAACTACATTGAAGAACCCCTAATTTGGCAAATTACAAATTGGTCCCAATAACTTGTAATATTTGCAATCTAGCCCTTGAATGATTAATCGTTGCTTATTTGAGTATATTGGATTGAGTTATTTGGTAGTATTGAGTCGTTGTATAATTTGGCTAAAATGATAATAATAATAAAATGAAATTTTATTACACCAGTTTCTGTATTGATCATCGGTTACACCTTCTGACCCGGTTCTCGACCAGACTGAGAAGGGGGTGTTACATTTGTGGTATCAAAGCTAGAGTTTAGTCGATTCTAGGACTAAATCGAAGCTTATTGCATTACTATTGTGTTACTTAGCCATCTAGGAGTTTTATATTGCGTATATTGTGACTTGTCGACTAATCTGATCTTTCATATAGATATGTCTTAGACGAACGAAGCTCATATAGACGAGCTTGCTACTGGCTCCTCGACATGGCGAGGAGATAAGAGAAGGAAACCCTTAGAACCTACCGCAACCACAAGACCCTCCTGTTCAGGGTACTGAGCCTACAGCACCTACCGTTCAAGCTGAATGTTATCAGAACATGGCTAATATGTTCAAACAGTTTATGGTTGCAATGCAAGTAACACCATATGTTCAACCTACCCCTCCTGTTGTCCAGTATGTCTGTGCCCATGTGGACAAGTTGGCTTCACTCCGAGCCTATTCCTTTACTGGACAAGATGATGATAATCTGGAAGTTGCCTAATATTGGCTGGATAACACGCTGCGTATATTGAACAAGCAGTTGCAGTGTTCGGACGAAAACAAGTTGGAGTGTGCTATTGTGTTATTGACTGATGAAGCTCTCATGTGGTGGGAAACCACTATTCTCATAGCTCCTGAAGAATCGGTTACTTGGTTGTTCTTTCTCTGAGAGTTCCGGAATAAGTACATTAGTGAATATTATCTTACGGAAAGGCGGGACACCTTTCTTCATCTGAGGCAGGGTGGGCGACCTATCGAGCAATATATCCATGATTTCTACAAATATTGCCGATACAGAGTAGAATTTATAAAGAAAGAGGAAGACAAGTACAGAATGTTCATAGCTAGCCTTAGCGATGAGCTACGACCTATGTTTACGGCTCTTGGTATCACCAACTTTCAGGATTTGGTGAACCGAGTCAAGGCCACTGAAGCTGCCCAGAGAGCTCAACGAGCTGGTGGGTCTAGAAAATTTGAGAAGAGGTTCAGAGATGATTCTCGAGCTCTAAGATGGAACAAGAAAGGGAGATACCAAGTCCCCAAGTAGAATATCTATCCACAGCCCTCCCGATCTGGGAATATTGAGAGACCTCAGTCCGTGACGCAGTCTTTTGCTAAAGCTGCGTTCGTTCACAGCACCGGAGGTTCGAATTGAGGTAACCAGCACCCACTATGCAATTATTGTCAAAACAAGAATCCATCGGGTCAATGTTGTAAGCAGACTGGAGCCTGTTATTACTGTGGCGAGCAGGGTCACTTTATTCATGATTGTCCTTTAAATGCAACCAAATTTGTTGTCACGCCGACCACTGCTGCTTCCCCTACTCAATATTTTCGAGGTAAAGGATCGAAGCAAGGATCAACGGGAACTTATGGACGATCGAGTGGACCGGGGAAACCCTTTAATAAACAAGATTCAAAGGCTCCTACCCAAATGTACCATGTGAGGAGCAGGGAAGAATAGGATGAACATGATGTTATTGCAGGTACCGTTGAGATATATTCACATCCTTTATATGCATTGATTGACCCTAATTCTACTTATTCTTTTATAAGCACCACTATAGTTAAGAAGTATAACATGTCTTCTGAACCAATAGCATCAATACTTTCTATAACCAATCTCTTAGGAGATTGTGTCACCGTAAGGGTAGTGTGCAAGAACTGTCCCTTAATGATCCAAGGGATTCCTTTTCCGGCCGATTTGTTGGCTTTACCAATCTATGAGTTTGATATCATGCTAGGCTTAGATTGGATTGGTGAGCATCAAGCTTGGGTAGATTGTTGTAAAAGGAAATTGTACCTTCGGGGTTTGGGTAAAGAAAGTGTCGTATTGATGAATGCGAGAAATCCATCATTGTATGCTTTGGCATTGGAAACTAAAGGTGAACCGCAACTGCAAGACATTGACATTGTATATGAATTTCCTGATGTCTTCCCTGACGAACTTTCGGGATTACCCCCAACCCGTGAAGTGGAATTCGGCATCGAGGTGCATCCGGGACTGCTACTGTTTCCATCGCATCATATCAGATGGCAGCTATGGAATTAAAAGAATTAAAAACTCAGATCCAAGACCTATTGAGCAAAGGTTTCATTCAACCGAGCTCTTCACCCTGGGGAGCTCCGGTTTTTTAGGTTAAGAAGAAGGATGGTTTTATGCGATTGTGCATAGACTACAAACAATTGAATAAAGCAACCATCAAGAATAAATATTCATTGCCTAGAATAGACGACATGTTCGATCAACTAAAAGATGCCTCTGTTTTTCCAAGATTGACTTAAGGTCGTGCTACTATCAAATGAGGGTTAAGGAGTGTGATGTGCCAAAGACTACCTTCCGTACAAGATATGGACACTACGAATTCTTGGTGATGCCCTTTGTGCTAACCAATGCACCGACAGCTTTTATGGATTTGATGAATCGGGTCTTTCGGCCCTATCTTGACAAGTTCGTAGTGGTGTTTATAGACGGTATATTGATCTACTCCAAGAATGAAGTAGAGCATCGAGATCATCTTCGTATAGTGCTTCAGACCTTGAGAGAGAAACAATTGTACGCGAAGTTCTCTAAGTGTGAGTTCTGGCTCACTGAAGTTGCCTTTCTAGGGCATATCGTGTCGGCTTCTAGTATTCAAGTGGACCCGAAGAAAATTCAAGCCATTGTAGATTGGCATCCACCGAAGAACATTGGTGAAGTCAGAAGTTTCCTTGGGCTTGCTGGATATTATCGTAGATTCGTAAAAGGATTTTCTATGATAGTCGCTCCTATAACCAAATTATTGAGGAAAGAAACTCATTTCTTTTGGACCGAGGTTCAATAATGAAGTTTCGATCAATTGAAACAAGTATTGACTCATGCACTCATTCTAACCCAACCCGAGTCCAGAAAAGACTATACAGTTTACAAGGCAAGGTTATTGCTTATGCTTCGAGACAACTTAAGCCAAACGAGATGAATTATCCCACTAACGACCTTGAATTGGCTGCAGTTGTCTTCGCATTAAAAATCTAGAGACATTATCTCTACGGAGAGAAATGCTATCTTTTCACCGACCATAAAATCCTTAAGTATTTATGGACTCAATGGGAGTTGAACCTTCGGCAATGGAGGTGGATGGAAATCCTTAAAGATTACGACCTGGTCATTGATTACCATCCGGGCAAGGCCAACGTTGTAGCTGATGCACCCAGCCGCAAACCCTTGGCTGGTAAGCATTGACAATAAATTTCAGAGTTATATGTGTTTTGTAGTATATTAACTCATCGTAATATTGCTATATTATAGCCCCATCAAGCAATTAACGCTCACTTCTGACTTCGGAATCATCATTGTCTTGTAGTTGAACTCCAAGTTCAGTCTACCATCGTTTCGTGAATCAACGATTTGCAAGAGCAAGATCCTGAGCTTCAAACCATTGTCTCTAAGCTATCGGATAACCCTGATTTCGGAGTAAACTCTGAAGGACTCTTATGTTTCCATGACTGAGTTTGTGTACCTAATGATGAATCTCTTCGCATCGATATCCTTTCAGAAGCCCATTCGAGTTCTTTCTCTATTCACCCCAGGTCTGTGAAAATGTACAAGGATCTACGTGAACTCTATTGGTGGTCGGGCATGAAGCAGGCCATAGTTGATTTCATTTCCAAATGCCTCATGTGCCAACGTGTTAAGGCAGAACATTGTGCTCCTAATGGACTATTACAGCCTATCGGTCCACCGAAATGGAAATGGGAAAAGATAACTATAGACTTTGTTAGTGGTCTACCGTTAACCCTTGCGAAGCATGATGCTATATGGGTCATTGTAGATCGTTTCACGAAGTCAGCTCATTTTATACCGGTTAGAATGGACTACAGTCTCCTTAAACTAGCTGACTTGTATATTAAGGAAGTAATCCGACTCCATAGAGTACCTCAATCTATCATCTCCGATCGAGATCCCCGATTTGCATCTCCATTTTGGAGAACCTTACAAGGAGCTCTGGGCACCAGAGTTAATCTCAGCACAGCCTTCCACTCTCAGTCTGACAGCCAGTCAGAAAGGGTAATCCAGGTAAATCATCAAAAAGTTTGTCCATTGAAATCCTAAAAGTATGCATTGTCACTGAGCCTCTCTATATAGATTTTGGAAGACATGCTTCGAGCATGCATTATCGACTTTGGTGGAACTTGGGAAAAGTCTCTGCCCCTTGTCGAATTTGCCTACAATAATAGTTACCAAGCATCAATTCAAATGGGTTCGTATGAAGCATTGTATGGTAGGCGATGTAGAACTCCATTGTGTTGGTCGGAGCTTGGCGAGGGCAATATATTAGGCCCTGACTTACTTCGAGAGACTGAAGAGCGGGTCACTATCATTCATAGTCGTTTAAAGGATGCCTTCGATTGACAGAAAGCATATGCTGATCTCAAGAGAAGAGACATTGAGTATGAAGTTGGTGAAAAGCCTTCTTCAAAGTATCACCATGGAAGAAAGTCTTAAGATTTGAAAAAAAAGGGAAAATTGAGTCCCTGATTCATTGGACCCTTTGAAATTATTGAAAGAGTTGGTCTCGTGGCATATCGCTTGTTATTGCCCTCAGAACTAAGTAAAATCCACGATGTTTTTCACGTATCGATGCTCCAGAAGTATCATTTTGATCCCTCACACATTGTGGAACCTGAATCTGTAGAACTTCGACCAAATCTATCCTACGAGGAAGAACCAGTTCAGATTCTTGTAAGGGAAGTCAAAAGGCTTCCCAACAAGACTGTATCTTTTGTTAAACTGCTTTGGAAGAGCCACACCGTATAGCAATCCACTTGGGAATCTAAAGAGACCATGAGACATCAATATCCACATCTCTTCAGTTCAGGTAAAAATTCGAGGACGAATTTTTCATGAGACAGAAATATCGATCCTAATAGTTTTTTATTGACTTTCTAGCTCAAGAAGTGGAGAAAGAGGTTTCACCGTCTCCATCTCAAGTTATAAGTAAGGGGATTGTTATCCGAGAACCTTGAAAGCTTTAGATTGTCTAGGTGAGTGTAGTTGGAGTCTCGGGATTAGGCGAAAAGCCTTCTCAAACTTTTATTTGATGTTTTAATTCACATCGCTAATATTATCATTGAGGAAATTGCATTGGATGGTTAAACGGACACCTTGATAAGTGTCGGTAAGTTGTTATTGAACATTGGACATAGTCATTGATATCGCCATTGTGAATTGCCATTGATATAGTAATTGTCATAAGAATGTTATATAGAAATCATTGGACATTTACATTGACATTGGACTATGAAATTTTGATGATATATATATATATATTTGTCATTGGTAATATTGAAATCATTGGACATTGGAATGTTATTGATTATTGAAATGGAAATGAACATTGAAACCTTGGATTTGAATAGACATTGGATACAATTGGCATGTCATAGAATTCACGAGCTCAGTGTACGGGTGGACTGCGGTCCTAAGGCTACAACCTATATTGATTTGGTGAGGCGGAGGGATGTGTATTGATATTGGTCATATTGGCGAGGCAGAGGGATTAGACCATTCATTGATTTGGTGAGGCATAGGAATTCGCGTATCCACTATCTTGATTCAACCTAAGGGTTAATGATGAAATGAACATGTTAAACATGATATAAAGTTGCATATCATTGTTATTGATAGGCACGAGATTATGATTATAGGAATTCAATACATTTATGTTGTTTATATTGTTTATGACTACCTCACTAGGCAAAGCATGCCTAACGTGTCTCATCTCATGCATTTTTCAGGTTGAAAGATTGTGCATCAGAAGATCGGATTACAAAGGCAAGACAAGTCACTACAAGCCTCGAGTAATGTGTTTTTGACTTATAAAATCCTAGGAAGGTGGCAAAGTAGTTGAACTAGTCATTTATGCCCATTTTGTAGTGTTGGAGTCATGCCTAAGTTGTAATATGGTTAATGGCTCTAAATGGCCTTTTTGGTTAACTTGAAATGGTTGAAATTGGGATACTTAACTCAAAAAGGTAAAAACATAGTAAATGAATTCGTATGACTTAACGATACGGGGTATTTCGAAACAAATCTAGGGTATTTCGATACGAGGTTAGGTAAGTTAGTTACAGGCTCATTGAAAATATTGCTAATTTCACATTTTAGTCACTGAACATTGTAAGGTTAAATTGAATGACTTAACGATCTCCAAATCGAATGAAATTTTGCAGATATGACAATAAGGTAGTGAATTTCAATTTGTTAAAGTCAACTACATTGAAGGACCTTTAATTTGTCAAATTACAATTTGTCCCTATAACTTGTAATGTTTGCGATCTAGCCCTTGAATGATTAACCGTTGCTTATTTGAGTATATTGGACTGAGTTATTTGGTAGTATTGAGTTGATGTATAATTTGGTTGAGAATGCTAATAATAAAATGAAATTTTATTGCATCGATTTCTATATTGATCATCAGTTACACCTTCCGACCCAATTCTCGACCAGACCGGGAAGGAGGTGTTACACGACCTCTTGAATTTTTCAGACTAGTCTAATCAGATTTAAGGTGTTACACCTTCAACCCATCTCTCTCATGTAAAAAAGTGCCTCATCCCTAGAATTGAGTGTCTATATCGTCCACACATTAGGCACTTGTAACATCCCTTCCCGGCTTGGTCGAGAACCGAGTCAAAGTGTGCTTTCGATGAACAGTACAATATTTGGTGCGATAAAATTTCAATTCATAACACCAAATGATCAGAGTAATACTAATAAATCATTACCAAACATTCACTTTAGTCTAATACACCAATATGGAATGGTAATTAATCATTTAAGACCAGTTCATAAGCTATTTCAAATTTTAGGGACTAAACTATAAATTAGACAAATTAGAGGTCCTTCGATGCAATTGAGCATACCTTACTGAAATTAAAAATAATATTAACAATTCTGTAAAATTTCATACAATTTGGAGTTCATTTACTCATCCTATTGATTCGACCTATATTCAATGACCAAACTATAAACCTTGCAAACCTTCAATTTCTGCCTTTTTAACTAACTTAACTAACCATGTATCGAAACGCCTTGACACTATTTCGATACGGGTACACGATGGTCAACCTTTGTTGACTTTTCCCATTACTCGTATCGATACGGGCAAGCCCTGTATCGGTACATGTTGACTTTCTTGACCTTGACTTTGACCCGTTTTGACACATATTAGACCCGTATCAAAACAAGGGATTCCAATAGGAAAATGTTCCAATACAGCTCCAAACCGTATCGATATGCCATGTTGCTTAGGTTCAATAATGCTTAACCGTATCGATACACCATTACCCCGTATCGAAACGACATGACATGTAATGAAAGATTTTAGCTGGGTTTTAATCGAATTGACTTATCAAACGGTGTTCAAATGCAATGAAACTTTACACACAATATTTCAATGTTATAAACACTGGCATGTCAAATTCCATGATCATTCGAATACGTTTACTATTTTTTCACCCTTTTAAGCCAATTATGCATATTAGGCCATTTTCAAGCAAACTTAACAAGTCATTTAGGGTACTTAACCCACATAAAACACACAACCTTTATACACATAGACAAAACATCAAAATCAACAAGTTTAACTAATTTGCCACCATTCTAGGAGTTCATAAAGACAAAGTAATTTACTTTAGGCTTGAGGTGACTTGTCGTTTTACCAACTAGCTCCGATCTTGAAACGATAAACTCTTAACCTGAAATGTATGGACAATGAATGCATTAGACTTATATATAGTCTAAGTGAGGTAGCCAATAACAATGAATGAACATGATATGCCATTTATCATGCTTTGATGACAATGATAATATCAATTATATAAATAAACATGGCATGCTCCTCATTCATGTTAAAGCATGATATCATCATTGACAATATCATACTACCATAACTAAGCAATATTAATAACCAATAATTCCCTTGGATCGATTTAGTCGTATTAGGATACACGAATTCCACCGCAACACCAACAATAACAATAATGGGCATATCATATTCCCTCCTTCGCACCAATTGACCAACACACAACACATCCCTCCTCCGCACCAATGGCTGAAGCCCAATACCCGTACAAATGAGCTCATAAATTCTATGGCATGTCAATTGTATCCAATACTCCCGAATCCAAGGTTCAATAATCAATAGTCCAATTACAATATTCCAATAGCAACATACCAATAACTATAGCAATGATTCAACATAATATCCAATGACAACAATAGCAATGCTACAAACAATAATTCGATGCAATACCTACCAATAAGGGTGGGCATAAATACCCGACCCGACGATCCGAACCTAAAATACCAGGTAATTCCCGAAAAAATTACACGACCCAATAAATTTTTCGGGACATGGGCCGAGACACGGGCCAGAAGTTTCCCCTTACCGGGTACCCGACCCGACCCGATAAAATTTAATATATATATTTTTTATACTTAAAATTATATTTTTATTTTATGTTTCTTAATATTTTTACTCTAAAATTAAGTTTAAATCCCTAATTTTTTCTATGTTTGTATTATATTCTTTTAAGTTTTAAGTTTAATTTTTTTAAAAATATTTTTTTGTTTAACATGTGATTTTTTTAATTTTAGAATAAAAAAATAAAAAAATAAGAACTGGGTACCCGAAAACCGGGTACCCGACAATGCCCACCCCTACCTATTAAGAGTTAGCAATATAGCCATATACGATGTCCTTATGCAATAACCTCAATACATAATGTTAGCAATTCAATATACGATATTCAAAGGTTCCGGAAAGACACCTAGTCTATCCCCGAGACTTCGACTACACTCACCTCGATAATTCGAAGCTCCTAAGGCTCTCGGATGATGGTTCCTTTATTCCTAGCTTGTTTTGGAGACAATGGGTTAGCTTCCTCCAAACCTTAAACTAGGAAAATTAATAGGGGATTATTAGAATCAATATGACAATATCGATACTTGGAATAGCTATTAGCTATTAGACCAAAGCTTATCGTAAAGCTTTTAACTTGAAATTGGGAATTCAATGATCAAGAGAATTGATAATTGATTTAGGGTTTCTACTTACCCGATCGATAGCTATGAATTGATGTCCTTAAATCAAAGAAAGCCTAAGCTTATGGATCACAAATTGACAGGTGTATGCTTAGAAGCTCAAGGTTGAAGACAATGGAGATGTGTGCTTATTCATTCAAAGCTAAGAGATGGAATTGATCTCGGTGAAACAAGGATGAAAACCTTTTTCTCTTTATTCATTTACTAAACTTAATCATTTCTCCACCTCCCTTTATAGCAAATGAAAAAATTTCCCTCAACCAAAGGTAAGCTTAAAATATTAATTATTATCATTTCTATATTTTATCAATACTAGTCATAAAGATGACTATAATTCACCCTTTTGGATTACTTCCATGTGGGGAGGGCAGCAATAAGCAGGTGAGTCATCACCTCCTCATTTCCTTTTAATTTAACCTTCGAACATATTTGAATTAGAGTACCCATTTCGAAACGCGTAAAGTTGTACCAAAACAGCTAAGCAAAAGTCCAAAAGTTAGTTAAAACTGTTAGAACTGTATCGAAACACTCTATAGTTGTTTCGAAACGCCTCACCTAGGCCGTTTCGGTACAAGTCTTACTGTATCGAAACACCTAGCTCAAAAATTATTTTAGGAATCAAAGATACAATATTTAAGCATTATAATATCAATATTCCGATCATTGGAACCCAATTCCGACTGGCCCGGTTTTGGGATGTTACAACACCCTTTAGTCCCAACATGTTATAGCAAGTCGGTCGTAGCTCCCTCTTGCGCCCTTACTCAAACACGAACCCGTGAGCACCTCAACTGTGTCATGTGAGTCTAGGATACACAACCCTCAGCTGCATCATGTCTCTCTAATGTGCCCTTGTGTATTTCTCAATTGCAAGTCGATCCCTTTCTAGTGCTCCTCGATCTGACTCTAGCATATCAACGTATTTCAACAGCCTTTGGTACCCATCTTATGCCCAATGCTTATTTGTACCATGCCCATCATACCCTCTATGTTGATTCCCTGGACACCAACATGAGCCGAATTGTACCCCTCCACACCCGAGGCCACCAAAAGCCCTAATCCACAATCACCTTACCTCAGACGATCACCCCTTACCGAGCATCTAACGTACCCGAGTCAAGACCTCAGTGGCTGATCTAAAAATATTTTTGAGAGTGTTCTCCCATATATTATACATGAATCTAGAAATTTTAGGGTGGGCACACATAAGGAGATTCAGGTTTTAGGGTGCATACAATCAGTAAAATGTTAGAACCAAAACTTAGTCAATACGAATATAAACACAAGATCTATACATGCCAAATCATTAAGAATAAAAGACTAGATTTGCGAAAGCGTACCTGAATCCATTTATGGAGATTTTTCTAAAGATTTTGATCTTCCAAGAACATATGTTACCTCTTGCCGCACAACTCTCTAACGATAAAGGAGAGATATCCAAGTTAACCTATACATTGGGGACCATTACCCTTTATATAAACTGAATATTAAAACAATTTATTAATATTTATAACTCTGTCTCTTATTGAATTATAAATATAACTTACTATATGTACACTTTTAATTCCATAAAAATTTAATACCTATGACACATGTAACATAATTTTTTAGGAAAACGTCGATTGATATAATTAAATAATGGGAAATTAAGCAAAAACACACACGCACCAAAGTTACAAGAAACAAAAGGGGACTCTAAGAAGAAAACTCAGAAAAAGGAAACCAAAATGAAACCCCACGTGAAGACCATCAAACGCGGATGAAGAAATCATAAGGGGACAACCGACGAGGCTTCACCAGTTGAACACCTTCTACCAGTGAAAAAGAGCGAACCAGAGAAAGAAATGGGTAGGGGTGCTTAACGAGTTGATCAGCTCATGAGCTGCTCGAACTCGACTTGGTCAAAACACGGTAAATGCCCGACTCAGGTTGACTAGACTCAAATTCGAACTCGACTCGAGACCTTAACGAGTTGAGTCGAGCAAAGTCTAACTCGACTCGATAAGTTTGCGAGTAGCTCGTTAATTTTTTAAAATATTTGTGGATTGTTACTTTAGTTTTAATATCTTAGTTTGATGAATTTGTGGATTGTTACTTTAGTTTTAATATGCTAGTTTAGTGCATTTGTGGATTGTTAGTTTGGAATTTAGACTTTGAAAGTGCTTTATACATTTCTGTATTTTTTGGTTAAATTTGTTAATTTATATTAATATGAAGCCCCATATAGTATTGTTAAATTTTACTTTTAGTTAAAAATAGGGTAAACTACATAAATGACCACCATACTATTGGAAAAGTCGCGATTTGACCACCTTACTTTTTTCGAAGCAATTAAACCACCATACTATTAAATTGGGTGCAATGTGACCATCAGTCGTTAGAGGTTAATGGTAGGGTGACGTGGCAGTTAAAAAATTAATGGTATAATTACACATTTGGTCCTTACTAATTAAAAAATAATTAAATTCCTCCAATAAGGTGTTAACACGTGTCACCACCTAATTTATTTATTTTATTAGTTTAAAATTAGGACTAAATTGAAAGAATGTGTAAATAATAAGGACCAAATGTGTAATTATACCCTTAATTTTTTAACTGCCACGTCACCCTACCGTTAACCTCTAACGGCTGGTGGTCACATTGCACCCAATTTAATAGTATGGTGGTTTAATTACTTCGAAAAAAAAAGTAAGGTGGTCAATTTGAGACTTTTCCAATAGTATGATGGTCATTTATGTAGTTTACCCTTAAAAATAAGGTAAATTTTTTAGTGAGCTTAACAAGCAACGAGTCGAGTCGAGCAACAAAATATTTTAACGAGCACAAGTCGAGCACTACCCAACTCGCGATCGACTCGCTCAATAAGCACCCCTAGAAATGGGGTACAAAATAACATGAAATCCTAAAAAGCCAGACGCAACGCGCAAGGATTAAGGTGGGTCTTGAGATCGCCGATCCTCATCAAAAAATTCTATCAGGGAACTCCTCAACCCAGAATTGATCTGGTGAAGCATTCAAACAAATGAAGGCAAGTGCTTGCGCGGACTTGTTCCCAGACCGGTTTGTGAAGTTAAAATGGAAAGAGGAGAAAGAACTAGCCATCAGACGAGCATCCCTGGTATGCACACCCACCTCAAATAAATCAATTTTTGGGGACTGGATTTTAGAAATGATCGAATTTGAATCGCTCTCAAGAATAATTGAGGTAAAACCCAGATCTTTTGCGAATTCCAAACCTTTGAGAAGTACCACTGCTTCTACATAAAAAGCCAATGGAATTTGGTAATGTAATGTATGACCAAACCCCATTACAAACCCATTTTCGTTCCTAATAATGAATCCCGAACCTGATCTTTTATCAACAAGAATGAAACTTGCGTCCACATTTACTTTGAAAGACCAAGGAGGTGGGAGTTGCCAGCACGTGCCCACGTGTGTGTGAGGATGATGTAGCAAGGTATGTACCTCTTTTAATTCAGCACAATAGCTTTGTACAAAAGTAGCTAGATCCTCAATCCTTTGTTGAACGCCCTCATATATGAACTTGTTACGGGAAAACCATAAGGCCCGGATAGTAATGCCTATCAAAATTCGCTTATCTCTAGTATAAGACTTATACACCTAGGATAGCCATTCTTTACAATACATATTGTTAAATAGGGAAGTCCGCTAAAAACCCAAACATTTATCACGAAGAAATAGAACCGACTGATATGATTAAAACCCTCGGCATCAATCCACATCTATGGCAAACTAGATTAAAAGCAGTGCGCTTAATAAGAAAGTTATGCATAGTAGGAAGATAGTTCTTCACAGATTTCCATAGCATAATTTTCACCTTTGATGAACAATTTAGATTCCACAAAACATTCAATGTATTATATGGTTGGTCAATCGTAAGAAGAGAACCGCTTAAAAGTTTGTAGCCACTTCGAACCGAAAAAAACACTAGACTTCTCGCCCCCCTAAGTTAAAACATCATCTCGAAGGAACAAATGGAGTGGGATGCTTAAGATTTGACTGATCTCTGCCTGTGTAAAAATGGCTATTACCAACTCGAAGTTCCACCCTTGACCATCTTCTAGTAACATTTCATTCACAGTTGCTATATTATCAACTAGAGGAGAGGAAATCTTTTGGAGCGATAATTGGGGTAGCCAAAAGTCATTTCGGATCGAGATAAAGATCTGAAACAGATTCTCCAGCAAAGCCCTTTTTTGAGTAGCCCTCTAGAGCTCCAAATACTATGTGTAATATAATCGGTCACTTAATTTTGTGTTATACTTTATAATAGCAACATGCAATATACATATATGTGCCCACAATTGTGGATTTTAGTCCAAAAATCTCCCACTTGGGGAACATATGTTTCTTAAAAAATGTATAATCATATGAGCGGTTTTCGCCATATCAATCATGAGTGGACCAATCAATGGTCACATAGACAAACACAATCAAATAGCATGGATAAATCATGGATGTATAGCATGGAAAATACATGTAATGTGAACCGAACATGCTTATTTCCTATTGGTCCTCTTTAAACTTAAGTGAGGTCCTTATCAAAATAAGAAAAGAGTGAAGAAATTGAATACTTTATTTCTGATCAGAAGATAACCAAATACGCAAATGTCCAAAAACAAACATAAAGCAAATAAATTACAAACTCCCACTCAAATAATGATATCCTCAAATGATATAACACCCATATGAGCAGTGTGCTCAAGAAAGACCTTGGCTTGTAAACCTTTTGTGAGTGGATCCGCTATCATGGAGTTTGTTCCAATGTGTTCTATGGATATTTGTTCACTTTGCACTCTTTCTTACATAATAGGAACTTTAGGTCTACGTCCTTTAAATTAGACAAGATCTTATTGTTGTTGGAATACAATACTGTTGATTTATTGTCACAAAATAATTTAAGTGGTCTTTCTACATTCTCCAAAATACGTAGTCTAGTGAAAAAGTTTTGTAACCGTATAACATGTTTTGATTCCTCATAGATTGCTACAAACTCTACTGCCATAGTGAAAGTAGCTACAAGTTTTTTTGGCACTTTTTCAGGATATAGCTCCTCCAGCTAACAGATAAATATAACCCGGTGTGGAATTTCTACTATCTTAGTACCCAACGAAATCAAAATCTGAATACCCTATAACCTCTAAATGACCTGATTTCCTATAAGTGAGCATGTAATGTTTTGTTCTTTAAAGATACCTCATAACCCTCTTGGTTTCTATCCAATGGTTCATACCAAGGTTGCTTGAATATCTGCCTACCATCCCATCAATGTACGCTGATAGAGTAGAGCAACATGAAAACCCCTTGGTGAAGGTGGATACTGAAATTGGTTTGGTTGAATGGAGATGGCGTGATGGTAGTTGAAGGATGTTTTGTCCTCGATACCTTCTTGATCACAATTAACCAAGCAAACAACATTAAGCGGCTCTAACCCACCCTCCTAGACATGATTTCTAGACAAGCAAGAGTGTGGAGATGATCTCCAATGATCTTCAAGAAATCTTGTTGAAACAACTTCTAAAGAAAAAAACTAAAGATGAGCAAATCTTGCACCAAAACACTCAAAGAGAATTTTAAATAATATTGATAAAAAAAGAATGTCTTGTTTACAAAAGAGAGGAGCCTATTTATTGGCTAGTAAAATCCTAATGCAAAGGGAAAATACAAAGAATGTATATATGATCCTAAATCTTCTAAATACATAATGCTAACTATCAAACTATTTACAAAAAAATGTATTTGAAATAAACTATCAAACTAATAAAATAAAATAAATCATAATATATCTAAATCTCTTAATAAAATTAATTAAATGGTATATATGATCCTAAATCTTCTAAAAACATAATGATAACTCCTAAGTTAATTTAAATTACAATTAATCAATAAAAATATTGAAAATCCGTAGTAATTTGAAAATCTCGTACTAAACTCGTATTTAATTTTCTGAATGCACTATCTTTGCTAAAGTGCGTTGGAAAGATAGAGAATGACTCACAAGTTGAAAGAAGACTTCGTGGTCAAAATATGCTTGTATCTCAATTATAAAGTCAAAATAGGTCGACTAAATTTCTAAACTTGCATTTAGGCCTCTTCCGACATGTATGATTCCCTCCTTCCTCAAAAGGATTCGTCTTCAAATCTGAACTGGTAATAGGAGAGAAAGATGCATCATAAGATGAAAAAATTACATTGTAGATACCTTGATCGAAGACAAGTTGTTTCCATCCTTTGGAATTGGAAAAAACTGTTGTTGGTGCCGAGAAACTCGAAATAGTAGGTCCTCACCACATGTTGCTTATCTCGTCATGGTGTGTGCTTTATCTTGGTGTGAATCAATTTTTCTTGCTTCACGGCATGGCAAAGGAAATTCATGTCTTGGATTGAATTAATGGTGCTTGGTATGCTATGCAGTTTAACCATCTCTTGGAAGAACAAGTGGTGTTCTTTTTCTCTTTCTGGCGGCAAACCTCGAGGTGGTTCACCTATCACATTATCCATGTATTCCAAGTTTTTACAGTCAGGTCCATCACTATCGTAGGTGGTGGGAGTGTTGTTTCTTCTTCAAAAATATCATCTTGGTCCTTGCATTTGAGACTTGGCGGATTCTCGGTTACAATGGATGGTTTGGCTGGTTGGGACATCTCATTCTCTAGTGTGTTTCTCTTTTCTTCAACATAACTCATCAATGGTTGTTCATTATCCCTTTGGACTAGCTATGATCCTCTTTCCTTTGAGATCGTACAACTAGAGTCGAATAATGTATTAATAAGGCTACAAAAAGATGAAAGTTGAGATATACCTTTTTCAAAAGAGAAGTATTCCTTCCAACAAGCTTTGGACTCTTTTCATTTGTAACGTTTGGGAGAAAATCTCTCTCATGACCTTTTTAAGTTCTGCCCATGATCTTATTTTAGCTTCTCCATTGAGACGCCTATCTCGTATCAATAGTGACCACCATATTGATGCATAATCTCTGAATGCTAAGACAATCAGCGGAACTTGAAGCTCGTTGGGACATATGTAAAATTTGACCAAGATATCAACGATATTTTTCCAATCGCAATAACCATCAAGATCATACTTCCCTTGAAAAGAAGGCACTGCGAACTTCAGCCTTAGTTGGCATATCATTGGGTAACAAACAAGAATCGTTTTAGCTTTGATGCCAAGTGATAGAGTAACACAACATGAAAACCCTTTGATGAAGGTGGATGATGAAATTGGTTTGGTTGAATGGAGATGGTGTGATGGTAGTGAAGGATATTTTGCCCTCGACACCCTATTGATCGCAATTAACCAAGCAAGCAACCTTAAGCGGCTCTAACCCACCCTCCTAGACGCGATTATCTAGGAAAGAAAGAGTGTGAAGAGGATCTCCAAAGATCTCCAAGAAATCTTATTGAAACAACTTCTAAAGAAAAAAATCTCTTGGTGACAATCCAAGAAACCTTAAGCTTGCCAAACCTTTTTGTGAGTTAGTACACGGTAAATAGTGTAAGTTAGTAGCGTGTAAATACTAGGCTCTAATATGATCTTAATTAGTGTTCTAATTGTTTAGGAACTCTAACTACTCTAAGGATAAGAGACTAATCCTATAGAAAGTCTAGTGTTAGTGAAACTCTTGTATTAAGTCTATAAAAGGGCTTCACCTCTATAATTATTGAATGATTGAGAATATAATATTACAGAGAAAAACTCTCTTTCTCTTCTCTGTAAATCTACCTTATCTATTTCTACATGGTATCAGTCTAGGTATTGATCCATAAATCTATCTCGATGGCTTTTCATTCCGCATCCTCTGGTGCTAATTCATCGACAGACTCCCTTCCAATTGTTGCTAATTTTCTAGAACTCTCTGGCGAAGTAGTCACTTGCCATCAGTTTGAAAGTCAGACTTCTTCGACAAATGCTCTCCCTAGTTTTTTAGCTACACGAAATAATCATACATGGATTATTGACTCTGGAGCCTCTGACCATATGACTGGTAATAGGGGTTTGTTTGCTACATTTAAACCCTTTTGTTCTCAGTAGTCTATTAAAACTGCAGATGGGTCCTTATGTCTAATACAAGGGACTGATTCAGTTCTTCTCACTGAAAATATAATGCTTAGTGGTGTGTTGTTTGTACCAGATTTGAAATGCAACCAATTGTCTATTAGTAAGCTATCTAAGGGTTTACAATGTTCTCTGGAGTTTACTGATGATAATTGTATCATACAGGCAGTGGACTCGAAGAAGATACTTGGTAATGCCAGATTGAACAATGGGCTTTATACCTTTTTTGGCAAGCAATCCCTCCAATCTCAAGCTTTTTCTGGTTCCATATCACCCTCAAAACAGAATGATGAAATAATGTTATGGCATTTTCGGTTAGGCCACCCAAATTTTTTTTTATCTTGCCAAACTTTTCCCTTACTTGTTTACTCATACAAAACCGCAATTGTTCAAATTCCATGTTTGCCCTCTTTCTAAGCAATCTAAAGCTTCTTATTTACCATCTTCTTCTAAAACATCTAAACCATTTTCTTTGATTCACATTGACATTTGGGGTCCTTCTCGAGTGAAGAGTATTAATGGTTTTAGGTGGTTTGTGTCTTTCATAGATGACCATAGCAGGACAATATGGACTTACTTAATGCGAGAAAAATCTGAGGTTGAGTCTATTTTTAGAAGGTTTTATACAATGAAAGAAACCCAATTTGAAAGCAAAATTCAAATATTTCAGTCCGATAATGGGAGAGAGTATTTTACCACTTCTTTGGGGAAATTTTTTACAGGAAATGAATAGTCCAGATTAGCTCTTGTGTGGATTCACCACAACAAAATGTGGTTACTGAGTGCAAAAATAGGCATTTACTAGAGGTCACTCGATCATTATTATTGTCTAATAATGTTCCAAGTTACTTGTGGGGTGAGGCTTTATTGATTGCCACTTATCTTATAAATCGGAGGCCTAGTAAAGTACTTAAATTTCAAACACCACAATCACTTTTGTTGGAGAGCTATCCAAATTTTAAACCCATGTCTTCTATACTTCCTCTTCGAATATTTGGTTGTACTGTCTTTGTGCATTCTATTGATCATTCTCGGTCAAAATTAGATCCTTGGACCTTGAAGTGTATTTTCGTGGGTTACTCTTCACTTAAAAAAGGCTACAAATGTTACTATCCTTCTACAAAACAATTTTTTGTCTCTTGGATGTAAACTTCTTTGAACATGACCCTTATTTTTCGAAGCTTACAATTCCGGGGGAGACTTTGAAAGAATTACAACCTCTTACTATTCCACAGGTATACTCACTTGTAATTCCTTCTATATCTTCAGAATTTATTTCTACTCCTCCCAATGATATAACATCTTCCAAAAAACTTTACTCGTTAATCTCTCTACTCCAGAATCTGTTTTTCAACCAGCAGCCTCCCAAAACTCTCATTCTAAAACTGTTCAAACCCCTAAACAACTCAATGTTTACACTAGAAGGAAGAAAGTCATTCCTGAGACCGTTTTTCAATCTGACACTTGCCGAGAGTTGGAAATGAGTCCAGTTGCTGCTGAGGATGTTGATGGTAATGAAGACTCTTCAATTAATTTGGAAGATTTGCCTATTGCTAAAAGAAAGGGAGTACGTCAGTGCACTAAGTATCCTATTAAAAAATATGTTGCGTATGGTAACTTGATGCCATCTTTTAAGGCTTTTACAGCTTGCCTTGATAAAGTAGAAATCCCTTCAAATATTGATGATGCACTAAAGGATCCGAGATGGAAGTAGGCTGCTGAAGAGGAAATCAATGCTCTTGAAAAGAATGGCACTTGGACTATTGCAGACTTACCAAAAGGCAAGAAAGTTGTTGGCAGCAAGTGGGTTTTTGCCATTAAATACAAGTCAGACGGGAGCATAGAGAGATTTAAGTCCAGACTTGTGGCTCAAGGTTTTTCACGAACTTATAGAATAGACTACAAGGAAACTTTTGCCCCTATAGCAAAACTAAACACGGTCAGAGTGCTGCTAAGTGTTGCTATGAACAAAGATCGGGGTCTTCATTAGTTAGACATAAAAAATACCTTTTTAAATGGTAAGTTGGAAGAAGAAGTCTACATGAAGATGCCACATGGGATGGAGCCTAAGCTGAATTGCCAAAAAGTTTGCAGGCTTGAAAAATCTCTCTATGGCCCTAAGCAGTCACCAAGAGCCTGGTTTGACAGGTTCACTAAAGTTCTTGTGCATAACAAGTACAAACAGTGTCAAGCAGATCACACACTGTTTGTAAAGGTAACTTCTAATGATAAAAGAATCATCTTAATTGTTTATGTTGATGACATTGTAATAACAGGGGAAGATGAAGATGAAATCAAAAACTTGAAGAGC
Organism: Hibiscus tridactylites; assembly: GCA_958450335.1. NCBI lineage: Eukaryota > Viridiplantae > Streptophyta > Magnoliopsida > Malvales > Malvaceae > Hibiscus > Hibiscus tridactylites. The sequence goes on from OY288281.1 coordinate 23,729,036, forward strand.
TTATTGAGCATAGAATTCGAGACTAAGGACTTAGGACAACTAAGGTATTTTCTTGGTATGGAAGTTGCTAGATCCATTAAAGGCCTAGTGATAAACCATCGAAAGTATGTATTAGATTTACTCTCTGAAACTGGTATGTTGGGGTTTAAACCAGTTGAAACTCCAATGGTAACTGACTGGAAGTTTAGAGGAGAAGAATTGGGGACTGAAGTTGATAAAAATCAATTTCGAAGGCTGGTAGGGAAGCTCATCTATTTGTCCCTAACCAGGTCGGATATCTCATTTCCCGTAAATGTCATTAGTTAACACATGACTAATCCTAGAGAAGGGCGCTTAGAAGCTGCATACAGAATTTTTAGATATTTGAAAGGTACACCAGGCCATGGTTTAATCTTCAAGAAAACTGAAGAAAGAACAGTCAAAGTCTATACAGACTCAAGTTGGGCTAGTGAAGTTACTGAGAGAAAGTCAACTAGCGATTATTGTTCGTTTGTGTGGGGTAACCTAGTGACATGGAGAAGCAAGAAGCAACCAGTTGTTGCAAGGAGTAGTGCAGAGGCAGAATATAAAGCCTTAACATTAGGGATCTGTGAAGGAATGTGACTACTTAGACTACTAAAAGACTTGGGTATGAAGCAATATGAGAAGTTTCAGATTCTCAGTGACAACCAATCTGCCATCCAGATTGCTAAAAACCCAATTCATCATGATCGAACTAAGCATGTGGAAATCGACATGCACTTTATTGCTGAGAAAGTGAATGATGGAATAGCAAACTTAACTTATGTTCCCACAGAAGAACAGCTTGCTGATGTGCTTACTAAAGCACTTTCTAAACAGGTTTTTGATAAGTTTATATCCAAGTTGGGTATATACAATGTATACACACCAGCTTGCGGGGGAGTGTGAGTTAGTACACGGTAAATAGTGTAAGTTAGTAGTGTGTAAATATTAGGCTCTAATATGATCTTAATTAGTGTTCTAATTGTTTAGGAACTCTAACTACTCTAAGAACAAAAGACTAATCCTATAGGAAGTCTAGTGTTAGTGAAACTCTTGTATTAAGTCTATAAAAAGGGCTTCACCTCTATAACTATTGAATGATTGAGAATATAATATTACAGAGAAAAACTCTCTTTCTCTTCTCTGTAAATCTACCTTATCTATTTCTACACTTTTAAATACTTTATCAATATATTTCTTTTGTGACAATCCAAGAATATCTTGAGATCGATCTTAATGTATCTGAATTCTTAAAACAAAAGAAGGGTTCCCAAGATCTTTCATATCAAAATGCTTAGATAAAAATCTCTTGGTTTCGTGACATAAGCCTATATCATTTGTGGCAAGAAAAATGTCATCGACATATAAAACCAATAGCATATGCTTACTCTCACTGAACTTCTGATACACACAATCATCAACAATATTCATCTCAAAACCGAACGAGATAATTACTTGATGAAATTTTCAGTACCACTGACGATAAGTTTGCTTGAGTCCATAGATGGATTTCATTAATTTACAAACTAAATTCTTTAGGTTTGTCGACTCAAAGTTTTTTGGTTGTACCATATACCACTAAAGAGAAGCTTGCTTGAGTTCATATATGGTTTTCGTTAATTTGCAAACTATATTCTTTGGGTTTCCCGACTCAAAGTTCTCTAGTTGCACCATATAAATTATTTCTTCAATGTCTCCATTGAGAAACATATGCTTAACATTCATCTAATGTAACTCAATGTCAAAATGAGCAACAAGTATCATGATTGTCCTAAAAGAGTCTTTCAATGAACCTGAGAGAAAGTCTTTAAAAAATCAATGCTTTATTTTGAGTATATCCTTTAGCTACAAGACATGCCTTATACCTCTCCACATTACCATTTGCATCCCTCTTGGTTTTAAATATACATTTACAACCAATTTATTTTGCACCTTCAGGTAATAAGACAAGTTCTCAAACTTTATTGTCTTGCATGAATTTATACTCTTCTTCCATGATATCAATCCACTTTTGAGAGTTAATACTTTCCATGGCTTGATGAAAGTTTAATGAATCATCTTCTATCATTCCATTTTCATCCTCAATTTTTTTTGGAGAAATACAATATAATCAATTGAAATAGCATTTCTCCTTTCTCTCATGGATCTCCTTAATGGTACTTGTTCTTGAGAATGTTGAGTTTGTTCTTCTAAAACAATTACCTCATCTTGAATAGGAGGAAGTTGTTCAACATTGTCTTGTTGAGATTTCGAATTCACTTCTTAATTAATGACATGTATGAGAATCTGAACATCATAAAATGATAGTAGGAACAAATTTAGAACTCGATTCCTCCTCAAAAGCAATGCATCTAACCTTATTTCTCCCCTCAAATTCAACATTCTTAAAAATGTTGTAGTTCTCGTCTCAAAAATATTCCTAATTGTGAGATCATAAAATTTATAGCCCATAGATCACTCAGAATATCCAATAAAGAATTTGTTCATTGTTTTAGAATCTAATTTCTTTTCGTGTGACCTCATAGGCCTTGCCAATACTAGACATCCCCAAATGTTAAAGTGCGTTAGAGTAGGCTTTTGACCTATCCAAAGTCATAAGGCATCTTTTCAGCTCCTTTAGTTGGTATTCTATTCAAAATGTACATTGTAGTCTTTAATGTTTCTCCCTAGAATCATACTCCTTACAATATCCTTAAGAGTTCTATTATATCTTTTAGCTACACCATTCATACTAGGTGATCCTAGCATGGTGTATTGTGGGACAATACCAAATTCTTCTAGGAGTTCTACAAATGGTCTTGGACGTTATTCACCTGAGCTATCATATCTATTATAGTACACACCACCACGATCAGGTCTAACCTTCTTAATTTTTTTGTTGAGTAGATTATCAGCTTTAGCTTTATAGGATTTGAACACATCTAAAGACTGATATTTCTCATGGATGAAATATAGGTATCATAACGTGAATAATTTTTTATAAATGTTATGAAATATTGTTGACCATTCTAAGATGTCATAGTGAATGATCTACAAAGTTTATGCTATAATAATGCTAAATTTTTCATATTTAATTTGTGTTTTATACCATGTGATTTTACATGCACAGTTTCATTATATGATGCAATTGTATCCAACAAATAAAATTGTTATAAGCAGTGACGGAGCCACAGCTCCAATGGGAGGGGCTGTGGCCCCCCGGTAGGGGGAAAAAAATTTTTACCCTTTGATTTCTTATATATTTTTAGAAAAATTTGGGATAATTGTGAATTTGCCCCTCTCACCTTTCAAAATTTATATTTTACCCCCCCCCCCCCAACTTCAAATCGTAGCTCCGTCCCTGGTTATAAGCATTTAAATAACTAGTTCCAACAATACTTGAATTTAAAGACAAATTAAACCGATTGTTTTCAAATGAACAATAATATCTAAATTTGTCTAATAAAGAAACTGCAACTAAATTTTACCTAAAAGACAGAATAATTTTTTTTCTTAATTCAAAATAAAAATCAATTCCTAATAATAACCTAAATTACCTAATTGCTTTCACTTCCATCGATTTTTTATCGCCCACAAAGATGTTTCTTTCACCATCACTTGGCTTTCGAAAGTTCAGACAACCCTATATAAAAATACTTATATAAGTAGTAGCACCATAATCTAACCACCAAGTGTTTTAAGGTACTGAAGCTAAATTAGCCTCAGAACATGCCAAAAATAAGTTTTATATCTTTTTTTGCACGTCATGCGTTATATTTGACACAATCTTTTCTTATGTGTTAGGGCTTGTCAAAAAAATATTTAGAACTTTCTCTTGTTTCTTTTGAGCTGGACTATTTGCAGTTTCGTTCTAATATTTTTTTTCTTGCTCTTTTTGCATCAGGGGTGCTTATCGCAGTGAGATGTATAAATTATTCTTGTCTTAATGCAAGGTCTATGTTCATACATCCAATTAGTAAGTGCTTTTTTCATTTCTTGAAATTTGTCTCATTAAGCATTGGTATAAAATTGACATTAACAGATATTATGGCAACAAAATAACTAGCTAAATATAGAACAAAATAAAACAAGCCCACATCAATATTGGTAAATAAACAAATAAATTCAAAGTCATAAGTAATTCACCTCAAGATAACAAACACAATATTAATATCAAGTCTTTGGACAATAATATTAACAATAAGCGGTACTTTTGTTGTAGCAATCAAACATTGACAATAAATTATGTCGAACAACAGATTAATCTTTGGACTAACGTATTGCACACATAAAATACCTTATAATGGTCACATATTTGTGTCGTTGAAATCTGGCCAAATATTAATTTTTCTTTGGGCTAATTAATAGTAGCATGAATTACAAAAATATAAACATGATATTTTAAATAAGTTAATCTATATAGAAAGAATCACTTTGATGATATTATGTTTTAATTAACCCATTAAAATATTAAATATAGTCAAAACATAAATTTATCCGTTTTTAAAGATTTATCTTAATATCCAATGATCAAAACTAAAATTTTAATACAACTGAATTACATATATATTTTAAATATATATCATAACTGTAAACGATTGCTAAAGCAAAACTAGTAAAAAATTAAGGTCATAATCATATTTCAGAAGCAATTTAATATTGCTAATAGATGCCAAAAAAGAAATTATAGTTAGGCACGAATATTCATGAGCAGTAAAGCATAAATTCAATACAAAGTGGGAAAGAGATATGCAAGTTAACGAATCCATGGAGTAGTTCTAGTAGTAAAAGATGATGTATTTCATTCAGGTGATATGGGTTTGAATACTATGTGTACATAATATATATATATGGTGTAAGATTTAAAATTTAAGATTTAAGATTTAAAATTTAGAGTTAGGACTTGAAATTTAAATTTTTAGTATTGGGGCATAAAAAGGGGCAGAAGATTTTTATCCATATCTTGGATATCTTGGACCTCCATCTTTTATATAAACTGAATTTTAAAACAGTTTATTAATATATATATATATATATATATATATATATATATATATATATATATTAATAAACTCCTCATTGAGTTATAAATATAATTTATGATATCTACACTTTTAATTCTATGATAATTTAATACTTATAATATGTGTAACATAATTGGTCATTTAATTTCGTCATGGGCGGATCAAAATGTGGGGTCAATTAAACCCACTTGATTTGTTGGGCATGAGATTTTCAAGGAGTTAAATAGGGTTTTTTAGGAGCTAATGTAAAATTTTCATAGAAAATATTAGAATTGTCCCCACTTGATTTTTAGTGGTATGAGAACCTCCATACTTCGTACTCTATTCTGATCCCACTATATAAAAATTCTGGATCGCCACTAAATTTCGTGTTATACTTTATAATAACAACATACATTATACGTATGTGCTCATAATTACAAATTTTGATCTAACATAAAATATATAATTAATTAAAAAAAATTAAATTTTAAGGTGACACTTGTCCACCTTCACTATACATTAATCCGCCGCTGCAAGACCTTCACTATACATTAAGAGGATAGTCTCAGTTTTCAGTTCTTTATATGTTTTTTACGGCTTTTCCTATGCTTATTACTAAATGGAATTCGACATGAAAGTATTGGTATTTTCATTATTTTTAAACTCAATTGCAAATTTAAGATGGATTTTACAGAAACTGAAAATATATAATAAACCATGAAACAAAGAGGTTTACATGCAACCTGCAACACATTTTCATCTACTTTTGACCTTTCTTCCATAAAACACCAATCTTTTTCAACATGTTGCCATTTTTCTTCTTTGGTGAATCGTCATCGATGTCTTCTGAGTTCGGCGAACCGGGTATAAGGTTATGGTTGCTGTCAAAAGATATGATCCGGTCCATAAGTTTCCCATCGTTCCCGGTAGAAAGCATGGCAGTAGCTGCCTCTGCTGCTTTTCTCCATTGATCTGTCTGAACTTTTATTCTCCTTAACTCACCCTCCATTTCATTGTTTGCTGCTTCAGCGGCTTCCAGCTGTTCGGTTACACTCTGCAACTTGATTTCTTTGGCTGTCAAATTTGCTTTCAATTCTGCCAAATCGGCCTCTAACTTTTTCTTCAACTCCATTGTTAGTTCCAGTTCTGACTCCCTCTGGCATGATTGTGTTCGTATGCATTCCACTTGTTCATAAGCGCTTCTAATTTCCAATGTGCTCCGAATGTATTCTTCTTGATACCTTATATCAGATGCATCCAATGCTGATCTCAATTGACCGACTTCGAGTTTTGCGAAACTAAGCTCCGTTTTAAGCTTCTCTGTCTCCTCCTTTTCTCCATTCTTGCTGCTATTGAGCTTGCTCACAAGTCCCTCCAGTGACTTCACTCTAGCTTTTGACTCCTCTAACTCCAATGACATTTTGTTGTAAGCTTCGGTCCCTTTGGTGGCGTCGGACCGCAGGACTTCTATGGTTTTATTTGCTGTATCTAGTTGCATTTCGGTTTTGTTAACAACTTCAATGGCTCGGGCTTCAGATTCTCTGCAACTAGTGATCTCAGACTTGAGTTTTTCGACCAAGTCAAGAGTTTCAGTTAGTTCAATTCTCAAGTTATGAATCTCAGAATGTGCAGATTCAGCATGTTCAATTTGAATGGCTTCGGATTCATATGCCTTTTCCAGCTGCACTTTAAGCTTTTGAATTTCATTTAAAGCAGAAGCCAAGGCAGCAGAGTCCATCTTTTGCTGCTTCTGGACGGCCTCGAGTTCAGACTGCCACGCCCTATCTCGATCTTGCGAGATTTTGCGGAGTTCTTGAACACGATCATCCTCGGAGGCTGAAAATTCCAACAACTGCTGTTCGGATTCTTGGAGCTTGGCTGACATTTCTGATAGCTGTTTTTTGGCCTCCTCAGCCTCTTGCATGGCTCGCCTCCTCCATGACTCGGATGCGGTCAGTTGGTCCTTTGCCTTGTTTAGATCATCTTGAAGCTGATTGAGTTGAGCTTCCTGTTCGCTCACTCGGCTTGTACGCTTCGTCTAGAGTTCACACGACAAGATTCAACATTATGTCAGTGAGCGTATCCAATCCAGTAATAATGTAAAAAGTACAATATGCAGATCTCGTTGCAGTAAGCATCATTAGACTCAACCATTCAAAAGTGACCAAGCAATACCTCAGATACCGGGCTTCTCAATGCTTTACGCTCATTAACTTTCGGACTCCTCTCTTTCTGTGTCTTACTTGCAGGATTCAGTGATGAAACCACTTCGGCATCAGATCCCGACATCTTCATTTGATGAGCAGTTCGGGATGCCGCAGAAGGTTTCCTCCGAGGCACTTCTAAGGAGTTCTTTTTACTGTAAAAAACAAAGGAACTCTATCATGCAAGCGGTAGTAACTACTTGTACAACTTCTCTGTATAATCAATCATAATGCAGGGCAGATTGAACACCGATAGCATACTAACAACTTCATGATTAAGCAATCACCCATCTCAAAGAGATTGATGTTTCCCCATTTCTTCAAGCACAAGTATGTATGCATGCATGCATGCATGTATGTATGTATGTAAAGTAATGAAGATCCTACCTTGTGTTAGGGGTCTGCATGATTTCTATATATATCCCCTTGAGTTGAAGCGGTGAAAGGGCAAGATATTGTTGGTAAAATGAACTGCAAAAAAGCTGTTAGCACTGACTGGAAACTATAAGTAAAATGGTAGACCGTGTCGTGGTATGGTGGCCACTGCCTTAGAAACAAAACTGCCCCGAACAGTGTAGTCGCTTCACGGGCAGGCTGTCCCCCGAGGTGCACACGGACGCTCCTGGAATCGTACACTCGACTCTCGGAGTGAACAACAGTGGAACTGCTCGAACAAGTGGAGAAAACAGAGAGAAAAGCTGGAATGCTTTGTGAATGTGTTTGATGATGTGAAATGCTGCATGCAACATCTCTATTTATAGGTTGTATACCATGTCTATAATAGACATTTCATTGCACAAATAATTACAGAAATTAATCTGTATAACAGCCATCTTAATTCTGCTGTAACAGATTCTCATAAACACCATTTTAATTCTGTAATAATCATGCCATTACAGTGCTGTTACACCTTGAATTTGACTGAAAAACAATCTAAATTCATCCACTGAACAGGCTGTATATATTCGAATTAATTCGAATAAACTGCACTGTTCTGAACGTTCGAATTAAAACAAATAAAATTCTGAGCGTTCGAATCAATTCAAACAGTTTTATCAAGCCTATAAATAAGAAAAAATTCTTTCACATATAGTCTTTTATTCATAAGAAAATTTCTACATACGGATATAAATACCACGACAAGGGAGGGAGGAAGTAAGGGTATAAATACCCTTCCCTAGCTATTTTCCCAACCAATGTGGGATATAGCTTTGTCTTTGGTAATTTCTTGAAGCATTACCAACAGATATATGTACTCACTGAAACTGCAAAACAATTGGAGAATCTGATGATATAAATGTATATATATATATATATATATATATATATATATATATATATATCCTTCAAAGAAACTCCACGTAAACTACTTCCATTACTACCAACAAAAACCAAATGCCATAATTTAGGATGGAAGAAAAAAGAACAAAGGTTGCCCTCAAATAAAATTCTAAATTTACTTGGTTTGGAATTAAAATTTGTTGATTTTGCATCACTCTTGGACTAAAAATACAACCTAAGGAAATTAGTTTTCCTATATTTACATTTTCTACTGCAAATTTGAGACTACAAGGCTCCTTAACTCAATGGAATATCTCATGTTTCTTCTTCATATCTTGTTTGGTAACTTGGAAAGGAAAACATAGAAGAAAAACTTTAATACAAAATGCAAGAGTACACAGATGAATAAAACATGGTTTCAACTTTCAAGGAACTAATGGCCACAGTTAAAGTTACAAAATATATATATATAAAGGAAAGCAGAAGAAAAAAAAAACAGGGTATTGTTCAGTCATCATCAGTGACCTAAGCTCTAAAGTCTAGAAAAGAAAACATTTTCTTTTCCAATAAGAAGAACAAGTGATTTTCCTGAGAAAAATGAAATGTAACCTCAAACATTAATGTCTGACGGAAAGGAAAAGTGTAAAACAGAGTTGGGTTTTTACCTGAAGAATGCCAGAGATAAAAAGGCTTGGAAATAATGAACACTGGAAGAAGAAAAAAACAAAGCTTGGGAAAACCAAACAGGGCTGCTTAAGTTAAAAGCTTTGTTTCTTTTTGCTGTATCAATTCTGAGTTGAATGGCTAGGTGTTTTCCATTTCTTTTACTCCCTCCGTCCCACTTAAAATGTCTCTTTTGTATTTTAAAATTATCCCACTTAAAATGTTTCATTGAAAAAATCAACTACTTTTACAATGTGCATTTCCTTTTCTATCATTTTTTTCAATTTTCCAACAAAACAAACTTCAACTTTTAAGGGTAAAAATGTCTTTTTAATTAATTTACATCACAATTCTTACACAAACTTTTTTCTTCCTAAAACTAGGAGAAAAATCAACAATGGAATTTTAAGTGGGACGGAGGGAGTATATGTTTTCTTTATTTGATTTACTGTTTTCTTTTAAGTTGAATGTCTCAATGGAAAGAGGAAGCAAAGGCGCTTGGCTCATAGGGACGTTTACCTATACAGTAGGTTGTGATGGATTAAAGCGCCACGCTCCTTCGTCACGCGCTGTTGGACGCTCCTCACTCAATAATTTTGGTCCCTTAGATTCTCAATTTCTAGACTTAAATCAATATATTTTTTGGTTTAACCATCTGTATACAACTCAATCGTTAATTAATCCGAATTGAGTAATACATATGTCTATTATGGAGCGACTCTTCCAATCCAATTGTTCCATTTACAACGTTAAGATTTGAACCTCTAATATTACTTATGGGAAATAGTGTCTCATCCCATTAGACAAACTAATTATCGGTAAAACCATTATATTTTAATTCATTATAATTTTGTTTTGTTTTTATAATATTAATAGTTAATTTAAATGGAACATCTTGTTATTTCCATTAAAATATTAATTTGTATTTTCAAATCAACAATTTAACATATTAACTATTATAACTATATGATGATGGAAAATTTAAGGGTTAAGGGTTTTAGTTTAATGTTTAAAAGTTAAGAATTTAGATTGTATGGTATAAAATTTAGAGTTTATAATTGAAATTTTAGGTTTATAGCTTAATATTTAGGAGTTTCGGGTTAAGAATTTTAATTTTTAATTTTATCATTAAATTCAGTATGCTTGTGTAAAGAGAACTTTATATCGTCTGTGTATGGAATAAACGTGCTTAAAGAAATAGATTGTCAAATTATAAAATTTAAGCATACTAAGTGAACTATTCCATGCAAAGGGTGCAACTAAACAACAACATTGCAGAGGATTGCCCCCCTTGGTTAGGTGCTCTAACTGTGGTTTTAGTCCATTTGAAAATTTTTAATTTAAGTTTTTAGCCTTTAAGTAATTCAATGTTGGCCCCTCTAAAATATTAATAATTCAATTTAAATTATTTTAATAAAAAAATAAACTTTAACGTATTATTTTTTAAAATTTATCCCAACCCTAATATTTGTTCCTGATTTAATATATAAAACTTTCTTTTTGTTTAACGTCTATTGATATTTTCAGCTAAAAGATCCTTGCATAGATAATATGTGCAAAATATATATATCCATAAAGTTCAAACATCAACGATTGAAATAGTATCGAGTTTTTTTTTTGGCATAAATCATGGGTACACTTTGTTTATCCGTTTAACGGTCTAAATATAAAGGGTTTTATTTTGATGCACAAGCTGTGTAAATTTTTTTTACACAATCCTTTTATAAAATTTAAAATTTAAATCACAAACCCTAAAAACCTAAAACCTAAACCCTAAGCTCTAAACCCTAAACTCTAAATTCTACTCATAAACCTTAAATTATATACCCTACATGCTAAACCCCTAAACCATAACCTAAAACCTAAAACCCTAAAATTAAAGGGCTTGTGTAAACTAAAGTTTACACAAGCTTGTGCATCAAAGTATTTTCCAAATATAAATTAATTTTATCAAGTTGTATAAAAGCATGAATATTTAAAATTATTGTATTCTCAAATTCTTAGACGCGACATCTTGATTAAGCTAAAATAATCGATCTTAGTTGATCCGAACTTGTAGTGGTAATATTGGATTTCCTTTGAAACCTTCTTTTTGTCGACAGCTGTGAGATACGAATGTAGTAAAACATGGAATTCACATGTGCGTAGCCTTCTTATTTAGGGCATTTTGTTTGATATAGTCCCCATAAATAACACCATTTGGGGACCATATTGCTTATTGCACTTAAATATTTCCCTGTCAAAATTGTGAAATAAAACTGCCCACCAACATTTTGTTAGTTCTCATGTGAGCAAAATAAATCAAGTTATTAGTCAAAGAATTTTAAAGCAACAAACCATATCTTATATACTCTTTTGATTTTAGGTCCCCTAATACTTGTATCAAGGTTTTAATGACAATTTAATAATAAAAACAAACCACACAATCAATGACTTGATGTTTGCCTGATTCTTTGCTGGTATTGAAAGTAGATACCAATTATTAGATGGTATCATGGACGAAACTATGATCAAATATTGAGAGAGATAAGAGTCTGTTAAGCCTTTAAATTAAAAATTAAAAGGGACAAAATTTTGTTTGATTAGTAATTAAACTAAATAGTACCTAAAATACTATTATACCGAAAAATTTTAAGAAGGGAAAGAGTCACTCCTATCCCATACATCCCTCTGTCCCTGGATGCAGGGGTGGATGCACCTAGCCCTGGTAGGATGCATCCATATCCTTTTTTTTAATTTTTTTTTTAAAATTGGTTCAATTTAGTTTTTTTATGAAATTAATCTTAGTATGTAAAAGGATTTATTTTTACATACTAAATTTGCCACTAAGATTATATATGTCTTGCATTGCGATGAAACCTTCCTTATCTTTAATCTATTTCAGGATAGATATTAACATATACAAGTTTGTGGAAAAAAGATAGAGGAAAAGACGTGTTTTCATATGGTTTTAGACCTTTTGCTTTGATTGCAATGAAAGCAACAAAAGTAATAATCTTTTGCTTGTGATCTTGATCACTTCCCATTGGACATCAATGGGACTAACAAAAACAACATGACAACTTGTGTATTATCTCATTAAAAGATAAAAAAATGACAAGAGAAAGCAATCACTTATTCGTTTTTAAAATGATTTTTTAAAAATAAAATTCAATATTAAGAAAGTTTAGACATTTAATATTTTGTGGATAAAATTAAAGTAATTGAATACTTAATTATATACAACTTCGAAATATTAATACATGTGTTAAGAACATAATAATCTCTAACATACAAATATTATCATATATTTGTAAAACTCATTTCGATTTTGATATAACATATTGTTTAAGAGACTAAATTGTAAAAGAAAATAAAATTTTAAGTATTCAAAAGTCTCACAAATCGACAAGGAAAAATTTCTAAGTCTAAAACCTAAACCCAAATAAATTTTATAAGTATTTTCAAAGCCAAATTCTTCAAATACGCCCAGGCGTATCGATACGCCTTAGACGTTTCAATACTAATTTTCACTACTGGAATTTTAATTGAACATATCGTTTTGATACGACTTAGCCCATTTCGATACGACTTTCATCTGGGTTTGCATTTAAGCTTTAGCGTATCGATGCGACAATGTCCGTTTCGATACGACATTCATATGGGTTTAAGGTTGTGCTTTCGCATACCGATACGACCTTCACTGTATCGATACGGGGTCTTAAAGATTTTCAAATTTTGCATTTATTAAAACGATTGTTGCCTTGTCAGTTATTGGAATCAACAACTTTGAAAAATTAGTTTACCCGTACCAATACGTTCTAGAGGCGTATGATGCATTTTCTGCAAACAAATTCCAGTGAGCAAAATTCATACCGATACAGATATATCGTATCGATACGCCCCTGATTTTACACTGAGATCATTTTGATACGTTATCACTCATATCGATACGTGTCTGTTTTTATTTACACAACGACTCTTTCTTCTTTTGGCAGGTACCGATACGGCTCTTCGTGTACCGATACGCCTCCCCACCAAACAACATTTATTGCTGGAAAAAGAGTCCCCAACTGCTCTATTGATGATCTCAATCACCCAAACGGTTAGAAATCAATGAAGGGTGTAGAACTAATTGTTTTGATATAATAATTGAAAAATGTTTTGGACTAAATTGAAAAGAATTTAAAATATGTTTTTAGTAAAAACAACTTGAAAATATGTTTAAGGGTTTTACAAGGCTTTGGAATGATTTAAAGTAGTCAAAACCATGTTTTAAATGTAATTGTACCGATACGGTGTGGGACCGTATCGATACCCTTTAGGGTTTTAACTTTGGTGATTTTCAAGTAGCCAAAACCCGTACGGATACGCTTTACCGTATCGATACGGTGTGCTTTAAAATACCCAACGGCTAGTTCGCGTACCGATACGGTTGTATTGCGTACCGATACCCCCAACTATCCCCAACGGTCTTTTAAATTGCAAGACCGTACCGATACGCTTGCCACGTGTATCGATACACACCAGCTGGAAGTGCTCAACGGCTATTTTTTTATCGGGACCGTATCGATACGATTTGAGGAGTATCGATACACTAAGCTGCAGAACTACATTTATGGTGGGAAATAAAGGCTCCAACGGCTCTAATTCAACCCCAACGATCCTCAATGGCTACAAACTCAATTAGGAGTATAAGAGGGACCTCCAAGCATCAAGAGATGGTTAATGCTTCAATTGTCAACAACACTTGTGAGTTTTACATTGTCATTTTTGCTCAAGTGTTTAAGATTTGGGTGAGGGCTTAATTGTGCAAACAAATACCTAGTAGAGGAATTTCGTGTTTGCTTTCAATTCTTTTTGTAAAGAGTGTCTTGGTTAATCTTTGGGTAGAAAGATTAAACGGTTTGTAAAGGTTGCCTCCTTAACCTAGAAAGGGGGAAGAATTCTTAGTGAATTGGTGAAATCCTTGGTGGAAGCTAAGGTAGTGGGCGTAGGCTTTGGTTAGAAAGTCGAACCACTCTAAATCTCTTGTTAATTTTCATATCTTCTACCACCACCATAATCACCCAAAAATCAACCTTCTCCACCACTTGGCAAGCATTTCGATTGTGATCATTGCGCTCAACAATTGGTATGTAACACCCCGGTTTAGGGGTCGGGTGAAAATAATATTAAAATATTGTTTCGGGTTTCGGTTTTAAAATTTAAAATAATAAAATATTATTTTGGGCTTTAGATATTCGAATCAAAATTTTTATGTTGGATCAAAATTGTTTTGGGAATTAAATCTCATGGATTTTATGATAAAGGAGAATTTGCCATCTCATTAATGGCAAGATGGTAATTATGAGAGCCTTCAAATTTAAAACCCCTTTATGTTAAAATAAGCCTTGTCATCTTCTTCTCCACCCATTGTTTTCCCCATTTCCACCACAAGAAGAGAGTTTCTCTTCATTTCACCATTTTAACTCTTTCAACTTCATCTTTGGAGCTTTTTAAAAGGTAATTGTGTTTTTGACTTAGCCTTGTCTTCCTCTTCATGTTGGTACCAATATTTCTCATTATTGTTCATGATTTTGAAATTGGAAGTTTTAGGGTTTTGTTTAAAAATGAGAACTTTATGGTCTTTAACCTAAGCTATTGATTTATTATTGTTATATATGTTGATTACTACCCATAAGGTCCAACATAGTTAATTTTACATGGTTTTATGTGGAATCCCGAATTTGGGTTTTAATGGGTTTTTTGGAGGGTTTTGGGTGAGTTTTGGGGGTTGTTTTAGGTGGGAATTGATAGCCCAATGGTAGTACTATGGTTAGGGGTTGATTTGGGATCAATTGTGGGTGCAATGGATGTTGGAAACATGGTTTTTGGACATGGTTTTGGGGCTGCCCGAGTTGGCTAAAAATGGGACTTGTTCATAGCTTGCAACATGGTAAATTGAATTTAAATTGTGTTCCGGGTTGGTCTTTTGATGTTGGGCTGATTTGGAATTGTTTGAAATGTGTTTGAGGTTGTTTAGAAGCGGGAATTTGTGTTGGAGAAGCTTCGGGAAGAAATCCGGGATTTGTGAGAGTGGTTGCTTGCTTGGTTTGGAGCTTGGAAGCTTAGGTGAGTGGTTAAAATGTTTTAAATGGATTTGATCAATTGGTTCAAGCATATGAATGTGGAAATGTTTTCAAGAATCGTTTCGGTTCAAGGTTGGTTTTGAAAGAGTTTAGTTGGGCTTGAAAAGTCAATTTTAAAATTCAAGAGTAAGTTGATGAGAATCGCCTCTTTAATTTCCCCTTTTTCCGTTTGTTTTCATTACTTGTGATGATGGTTTGTTAAGCATGAAATTTAAATACTTTGAGTAGAAACATGTTGCTTATTACTATATCATTAATGATGTATGATGGTAATAATGGTGACGTTGTTATCCCTTGTAAGATATGTGTAAGTTGGTGCAGGTTGTGCACAAAAATGGTGAGTAAGACCATTTGCGATTGTTAAGATTGTAAGTAGTAAGTGATGCCTAATTGTGGATATTGTCACATCTTGTTTTGGTTGTGCATGATATAGTGAGTACATGTCGCATGATAGTGATTGTATATCGTGTTGCATGGTTGGTGTCGAACCTCACGTGATGGTTGTCGTTGCTCCGGTGATGTGTAGTCCCGTCGGTAGCGAGTGGTATAAGACTCCGGTGATGTGTAGTCCCGCCGGTAGTGACTAGTAGAAGAGTACTTTGATGTGTAGTCCCATTGGAAAACTACTAGTCGAAACGGTGATGTGTAGTCCCACCGTGTGTGTTTTGGTTATGCTCGTGCATGCCATGTGTTGCTCATGTTGTATCTCACTATATCATTCCTTTTTATGGTTTTGCTTTAATTTAGGATCATGCCTTTATGTATACCATGAAGTGTAATGCCACGATAAATGCCTATATTGTTGACCTTTGGTTGAACTTGTATGTTAGTAGAAGGATTAGGTCGTTGGATGATTTGTATGCGTTGACCTTTGTTTTAAAGAAAGCTTTGAACCCTGCATTGTCGTAGTTATGTTTTAGAGCTCCACTCACTAAGCTTCATGCTTACGCTCTCCCTTTTCCGACAGTGCAGATCTTTAGCTTGGAGTTAGCAAGGAGCAAGAAAAGGGCGTCCAAGCGTGTGGTAGTTTGCTCAAGTATGGTTTATTAAATAATGTAGTAGTCTAGCAATGGGAAATGCTACGTGTTTTAGGAGCTTGTATCTAGACTCCTTTGCGTTGGCTTTAGGTTGTTAATGCCTTATGTTGATGGATTTGTAAACCATGTTTATGTTGATGCCTAAGTGTTTGTTTGGGAGGCTTATAGCCATGTCTTTTGGATGCTTGTGTTGCTTTGGTATGGGATGTCATGCTTGGCTTGTAAAATCATGCTTAGATTGCCTTATATGAATGTTTTGTGTTTGGTTGCTAAGGCATGAATCTTATGTATGCTTTGTATGCCTTCCTTGCATGAAATATTTGAATTGCATGGTCCTTGTTAGATTCAATGCCTCGTATGCTAATCCTTGGTTGTATCTTCGATGTATGAATGTTGTATGAGCTTAGGGAAGTCCACAAATGCATCTAGAGTCTTGTTTGAGGTCACCAAGTTGGAATTGGTGGAATTGCAGAGCAGGGCGTATCGATACGCCTGAGGGCCGTATCGATACGGCCTTGCCCAAAGGCCACGAATTTTGCCTGGCGTACCGATACCCTAAGGGTATCGATACCCTCCAAAGTTACTGGAATTTGGAGAAGTTGGAACGAGTAGTGCGTACCGATACGGGGTTCCCGAGTATCGATACGGGTCTACTCCGTTGACCAAGAAGGTTTGACCGAGAAGGACGTATCGATACGCTCAAGGGCTGTATCGATACGATCTTCCCAGAGTTGACTCTTTGGGTTGACCTAGTCAGGGCGTATCGATACCCCTAGTTAGGGTACCGATACGGCTTGCCCTGTAAGCTTAAAAATGGACTAGTATGTATGGTCGGGGTTCAAATGCGATCTTTCTTTGGATGCTTTCCGCTGTTGTGAATCACTTAGGACTTAATGTTCCTCTAGACAAGATTAAGTTAAAAGGAAAAAAATAGGGTTGCTAACCGAGGGGAACCTTAACGGGCTTCACTCGGTTTTCCCCGTGTGGCCCACTCGGATCGGTCATCCGGCCAGACCGGGACGAGGGGGTTACATTTATTGGTATCAGAGCCTGAGGTTTCCGAGACCTCAGGTAGGTAAGTGAGGTAAGTTTTATGTGTTATGTTGTTGTTATGTCTCTGTGAATGTTTTACCACGTATGCTTACTGTTTGCTTGTTAGTACGGTGTTTGAAAGTATGTGTTAGCATGATGGTGGTGTTGAGGCGTAGTGTCGAGTTCCCATTGCTACTATTACTTATTTGAAAAGATTTTTGTAAAGGAATATACTTGAGCACCTTGGACCATTGCTCTTGCTAACCCTGAATATTCTTGTTTGTGTGTTTTGTTTATTATTGTATTGTTGTCTTTGGTAAGTTTGAGGCCGAGGCGTGGGCCTAGAGCTGGTAATCGTGAATTTGAGGTTTTAGAGGATGTGAACGATGAGAGAGTTCGTCGCTTTAGTTCAGGGCAGTATGACCGTACCAGAGTTTAGGGTGCAGTTTGTTTAGTTGGGTCAACAGGCACATGAGTTGGTTTCTGTTGAGGGAGAACAATGTGACCGATCTTGACATGAGATGGTAAGAGAAGTGATGGACTAAGAGTTGGCTTCGGAATGATGTCGATGTTGTAGCAAGTAATTCCTCGATACAGTCATTGGGCTTGTTTTTCTGATTAATTCTGGATCTACGTGTCCGTGTATTTGGAGTGAGCATGCGAAGTTGTTGAATCTACCTTGTGAGATACTAGAGGTAGGTGTTAGTGTTACTAGCTCCTTCGGGGATACATTCGTGGTCAGAAAGATGTACAAGGGGTGTCCGTTGATGGTTCAGTGGCACGTGTTTTCAGTTGATGCGATGGAATTGCTTTTTACGGTTTTGATGTGAAGCTGTGCATGGATTGGCTTGTAGAACATAGAGTTAGGGTAGACTTTGAGACAATGGATGTTTTCTTAAAGCTTGTGGATGACTATGATCTTGAAATGGTAGTAGAGAATGTGAATTTCGTATCGAGTGTTGATCCAGCTTTAGAGGTCAAAGACTGATCGACTTTGGTTGACAGGCTTGCCTGGCAAATGTGATGGATTTGATTTTTGAATGAGGATTAGACCGCAGACTGTTAGAATAGGTTGTGTTTTCCTAAAAGTGTTGGCAAGAATTACCCGGTTGGTCTCTTGTTAGGAAGGAGAGTTTATTTATGAGACCGTCTCCGAGGTTGCTCTTGTTTTGTTTGCTCTATATCTTATGATTTCCGACAGAATTTAGAGTGTTGAAGAATCAACTTCGAGATTTGTTAAACCTTAGGATCATTAGGCCTAGTACATCACCTTAGAGTATGACAGTGTAATTTGTGAAGAAGAGAGAAGATAATACGAGAATGTGTTTAGATTGCAGACAGTTGAGACAATTGATAGTGAGTAGTTAGTATCCGTTTTCGAACGTCAGTGATTTGTTGATCAGTTGAGGGGTGCTTCAGTCTTTTCAAGATTAATTTGAGATCCGATTACTACCAGTTGATAGTGAGAGAGGTTGATGTACCGAAGGCAGCTTTCGGGGCAGATGTGATCATTTTGGGTTTTGAGTTATGCCGTTTTGAATTACTAGTGAGTTAGTCACCTTTATAGAGATGTTGAGCAGAATACTTACTGAGTTTCTTGATCAGTTTGTAGTAGCTCTCTTAGATGACATATGGGTGTATTCACGTACCGAAGAAGACCATGACAAGCCTTGAAGTTAGGGTTGTGGATCCTCTTAGAGAATCAGTCGTATGCCAAGTTGAGCAAGTGTGGACTCCGAGTCGAGGAAGATGTCCTCCTAGGACATGTAGATTAGCCGAGTGTATTAGGGTAAATCCCAAGTGGGTAGAAGGAGATGTAAGAAATTGAAGACTGTGACATGTATCTAAAATTCCTAGGTCTAGCGTTGTTACTATCAGAGGTTTGTAAATGATCTTTTGAAGATAGCTGCTCCTTGACAGATTGTTACCGAAGAATGTTCAGTTTGTGTGGTTAGATGCGAGACAATGAGCCTTTGAGAAACCGAAAGAAACCTTGAAGAGAACTTCGACCTTGATTCAGCCTATATCAGAGAAAGAGTTTGTGAACCATAGTGATGCGTTAAAGGAAGAGTTAGGTTGTGTGCTTATGCAATACAGAAGATGGTGGCTTAATCATCGAGATAGTTGAAAGACCGAGAGAAGAGTTATCCGACACTAGACTATAGTTAATTCCAATTGTATCTGCTTCGAAGACTTAGAGACAAAGCATGTGTAGTAAAGAATGCATGGTATATGTACACATATCATCAGAACTTGAAATATTTGAAGACTTAGGAATGGTTGAAACTTGAACAACGAGTTGTTAGAATTGCATGAAGACTGAGATCTCAAGATTGAATACCATCCGAGGAGAGTCTACGTAGTAACCGATGCTTCGAGTTATATTGTTGCTAGATTAGTAGTTGAGATCCGAGTTGTATTTGTCGGATTTAGTTTATCTAATGGTAGTAGTTTTGTGGCCAAGTTTCATGTCAAACCTACATTGAGTCAGAATGCTTAAAGAGAAACAGTTGCAAGACAGGTTCTTGGCACCTCATGTGCAAGACATAGCAGAAAGAAAACCTTCAGAAT
Organism: Hibiscus tridactylites; assembly: GCA_958450335.1. Taxonomy (NCBI): domain Eukaryota; kingdom Viridiplantae; phylum Streptophyta; class Magnoliopsida; order Malvales; family Malvaceae; genus Hibiscus; species Hibiscus tridactylites. The sequence continues at coordinate 23,748,922 of OY288281.1, forward strand.
ACAGCTCAGAGATGATAGATTTTGCATTTTTAGAGACAGAATAGTGGTACCGATTGACATAGTATTTTGAGATGTATTGTTTGGCCGAAGCACACGACAGTTCATTTGTATTGCATCAGAGTAGTATGAAGACATATTGTGGGTTGAAGATGAGTAATTCTGGATTGAGTTGATGGATGACGTGGTGCGGTATGAAGGTAAGTGTGTAATTTGCCAGCGTGTCAAAACCGAGCTTCAGTTTTCTTCTAGTTTGTTACATCCGTGGGAGATCCGTATTGAAAGTGGGTAATAAATTCGAGAGGTCTTGTGTCTGATTCGCCTTCGATTTTCCTCAGTGAGAACTTAGTTGAGTAATCAATGTTAGCTGCACTATATGTGGTCCTTTATACATGTTCACGTTACTTGTACCTTGTGTAAGATGGCAGAGTTGTGCCTTAGCAAGAGTGTGAGTTGTACAGTGCCTTGTATGCGATAGTGGTCAGTAGAGATTCGAGATTCCAACTAAATTTTTAAAGACGTTTGCATAGTGTTTGGTTGTATGTTGAGGTCTGATGATCAGTCAGAGAAAGTTATGGGTTAGGTAATCAAACAGTGTTGTATGAGATTGTGAATCGGGCTAGTCCTGTTGTTTATCTGTTGCGGTCACCACCAGAGTTAGAAAGAGATTTGTGATGTGTCTGTGTATCTATAATTCGGAAATGTGAGTCAGATTTGTCTCGTGCTATGCTTGTGGAAGAGATTGAGTTGAGCTTGAAATTGGCGTGCAAAGAAGGATCGGTTGAGATCTTAGTGTCAAATAGCTAATGTTGTGTGGTAAGTCTACCGAGTTGGTGGGTATGTTGTGGTGAGAAGAAAAGGGAAGTGTGGAGGAGCAGTTTCAGTGACTCTTCCTGTTCGATAAATTTCAGGGACGAAATTTCCTTAAGTAGGGGAGAGTTGTAACATCCTGGTTTAGGGGTCGGGTGAAAATAATATTAAAATATTGTTTCGGGTTTCAGTTTTAAAATTTAAAATAATAAAATATTATTTTGGGCTTTAGATATTCGAATCAAAATTTTTATGTTGGATCAAAATTGTTTTGGGAATTAAATCCCATGGATTTTATGATAAAGGAGAATTTGCCATCTCATTAATGGCAAGATTGTAATTATGAGAGCCTTCAAATTTAAAACCCCTTTATGTTAAAATAAGCCTTGTCATCTTCTTCTCCACCCATTGTTTTCCCCATTTCCACCACAAGAAGAGAGTTTCTCTTCATTTCACCATTTTAACTCTTTCAACTTCATCTTTGGAGCTTTTTAAAAGGTAATTGTGTTTTTGACTTAGCCTTGTCTTCCTCTTCATGTTGGTACCAATATTTCTCATTATTGTTCATGATTTTGAAATTGGAAGTTTTAGGGTTTTGTTTAAAAATGAGAACTTTATGGTCTTTAACCTAAGCTATTGATTTATTATTGTTATATATGTTGATTACTACCCATAAGGTCCAACATAGTTAATTTTACATGGTTTTATGTGGAATCCCGAATTTGGGTTTTAATGGGTTTTTTGGAGGGTTTTGGGTGAGTTTTGGGGGTTGTTTTAGGTGGGAATTGATAGCCCAATGGTAGTACTATGGTTAGGGGTTGATTTGGGATCAATTGTGGGTGCAATGGATGTTGGAAACATGGTTTTTGGACATGGTTTTGGGGCTGCCCGAGTTGGCTAAAAATGGGACTTGTTCATAGCTTGCAACATGGTAAATTGAATTTAAATTGTGTTTCGGGTTGGTCTTTTGATGTTGGGTTGATTTGGAATTGTTTGAAATGTGTTTGAGGTTGTTTAGAAGCGGGAATTTGTGTTGGAGAAGCTTCGGGAAGAAATCCGGGATTTGTGAGAGTGGTTGCTTGCTTGGTTTGGAGCTTAGAAGCTTAGGTGAGTGGTTAAAATGTTTTAAATGGCTTTGATCAATTGGTTCAAGCATATGAATGTGGAAATGTTTTCAAGAATCGTTTCGGTTCAAGGTTGGTTTTGAAAGAGTTTAGTTGGGCTTGAAAAGTTAATTTTAAAATTCAAGAGTAAGTTGATGAGAATCGCCTCTTTAATTTCCCCTTTTTCCGTTTGTTTTCATTACTTGTGATGATGGTTTGTTAAGCATGAAATTTAAATACTTTGAGTAGAAGCATGTTGCTTATTACTATATCATTAATGATGTATGATGGTAATAATGGTGACGTTGTTATACCTTGTAAGATGTGTGTAAGTTGGTGCAGGTTGTGCACGAAAATGGTGAGTAAGACCATTTGCGATTGGTAAGATTGTAAGTAGTAAGTGATGCCTAATTGTGGATATTGTCACATCTTGTTTTGGTTGTGCATGATATAGTGAGTACATGTCGCATGATAGTGATTGTATATCGTGTTGCATGGTTGGTGTCGAACCTCACGTGATGGTTGTCGTTGTTTCGGTGATGTGTAGTCCCGCCGGTAGCGAGTGGTATAAGACTCCGGTGATGTGTAGTCCCGCCGGTAGTGACTAGTAGAAGAGTACTTTGATGTGTAGTCCTATTGGAAAACTACTAGTCGAAACGGTGATGTGTAGTCCCACCGTGTGTGTTTTGGTTATGCTCGTGCATGCCATGTGTTGCTCATGTTGTATCTCACTATATCATTCCTTTTTATGGTTTTGCTTTAATTTAGGATCATGCCTTTATGTATACCATGAAGTGTAATGCCACGATAAATGCCTATATTGTTGACCTTTGGTTGAACTTGTATGTTAGTAGAAGGATTAGGTCGTTGGATGATTTGTATGCGTTGACCTTTGTTTTAAAGAAAGCTTTGAACCCTGCATTGTCGTAGTTATGTTTTAGAGCTCCACTCACTAAGCTTCATGCTTACGCTCTCCCTTTTCCGACAGTGCAGATCTTTAGCTTGGAATTAGCAAGGAGCAAGAAAAGGGCGTCCAAGCGTGTGGTAGTTTGCTCAAGTATGGTTTATTAAATAATGTAGTAGTCTAGCAATGGGAAATGCTACGTGTTTTAAGAGCTTGTATCTAGACTCCTTTGCGTTGGCTTTAGGTTGTTAATGCCTTATGTTGATGGATTTGTAAACCATGTTTATGTTGATGCCTAAGTGTTTGTTTGGGAGGCTTATAGCCATGTCTTTTGGATGCTTGTGTTGCTTTGGTATGGGATGTCATGCTTGGCTTGTAAAATCATGCTTAGATTGCCTTATATGAATGTTTTGTGTTTGGTTGCTAAGGCATGAATCTCATGTATGCTTTGTATGCCTTCCTTGCATGAAATATTTGAATTGCATGGTCCTTGTTAGATTCAATGCCTCGTATGCTAATCCTTGGATGTATCTTCGATGTATGAATGTTGTATGAGCTTAGGGAAGTCCACAAATGCATCTAGAGTCTTGTTTGAGGTCACCAAGTTGGAATTGGTGGAATTGCAGAGCAGGGCGTATCGATATGCCTGAGGGCCGTATCGATACGGCCTTGCCCAATGGCCACGAGTTTTTCCTGGCGTACAGATACCCTAAGGGTATCGATACCCTCCAAAGTTACTGGAATTTGGAGAAGTTAGAATGAGTAGTGCGTACCGATACGGGGTTCCCGAGTATCGATACGGGTCTACTCCGTTGACCAAGAAGGTTTGACCGAGAAGGACGTATCGATACGCTCAAGGGCTGTATCGATACGGTCTTCCCGGAGTTGACTCTTTGGGTTGACCTGGTCAGGGCGTATCGATACCCCTAGTTAGGGTACCGATACGGCTTGCCCTGTAAGCTTAAAAATGGACTAGTATGTATGGTCGGGGTTCGAATGTGATCTTTCTTTGGATGCTTTCCGCTGTTGTGAATCACTTAGGACTTAATGTTCCTCTAGACAAGATTAAGTTAAAAGGAAAAAAAATAGGGTTGCTAACCGAGGGGAACCTTAACGGGCTTCACTCGGTTTTCCCCGTGTGGCCCACTCGAATCGGTCATCCGGCCAGACCGGGACGAGGGGGTTACATGGTATTAGAGCGGGGCTCAATTTATCGAGATTAACATCCTATTGAGGTAATCTGGGAAGCTCGATACATCAATCCAACCAACTGAAGAAATGGTGCACTCAATCGACAAGCTACCATTCTTCAACGGTGAACATTATGTCTATTGGAAGAATAGGATGAAGTTCTTCATCAAGGGTAATGATTATCATCTATGGGACCTTGTTGAAGATGGATCGTTCGTGCCAACAAGAAGAAAGGCGGAGTGGAATGCCAATGACAAGAAGATGATGAAGCTTAATTGCAAAGCATTGCACTTCATCTTTTATGCTTTAGGCCCGGACGTATATGCCCAAGTCTCTTCTTGTGAGAGTGCCAATGAAGTATGGGACAAACTTGAAGTCACATACGAGGGAAATAACGAAGTAAAGGAGACCAAGATCGGCCTTCTCAACTACGAGTATGAGAACTTCAAAATGCAACCGGATGAAGACATCACGAAGGTGTTCGATAAATTCTCCATCATCACCAATGGACTTAAAGGCTATGGAGAAGCCATTTCGAAAGAAAAGCTTGTCCGAAAGCTTATCTACTCCCTTCCCGAGTCACAGGACTCAAAAAAGGTTGTCATCATCGAAGCCAAAAATATCAAGAGCTTGAAGCTTGATGAACTCGTGGGGTCACTTCTCACTCACCAAATCATGAAGAAAGACAAAAAAGATAAGAAGGAAAAGGAAAAGATAAGAAAGATGGGGAAGAAGAAGATCATGGAGCTAGGCATCAACGCAAGTTTCGTTGCTCTCAATTCCTCCACATGCCATCGTGTAGAACTAAGTGAGAAGGAAATCAAAGATGAAGAGATGGATGTTGAGTGTGTAAAAGTTCTATTATTTACACCCTTTTTAACCCATATTTCTACTGCATTCAAGCACCATTTCATTGCATTTAGGTCAGTTTACAGCAAAACATCACAAATATATAAAATGCACAGATTCTACTAAAAATGGTTGTTTTGGCAGGTTGCCGTCGTCGTAGACGGTGAAGGCAAGCGCGGGGTAGAGAAGCAGAAGAGCTGAACTGGACAAGCAGATAAAGAGGACGATGCTGCCATGGAGCTGTCGTGACAGCATGGTGACAGCAGTTTTGCGGAAAGAAAAAGCAAAGTGGACCTCGATAGATAGAGAAAATTCTGCTCGTCTGTCGTGTGAAAGCCAAATATTTTTCCAAGCCCCGGATCAAAAGATATGTCAAGCCAAAGTTCAAGGAGAGAAAATCCCAAGAAACAAGGAGGACGGCTGAAAAGTAGGATCCTTGAAGATTAAGTCTGTATTAGAATCATACTTTTAATTAAAGTTGTAATCCTTGTTACCTTAGATAACTTGAGCCCAAAGCTTATATAAGGGCATGTATTTTAACCTAGGAGATAATCCCTACATCATACCCCATAACCGATAACCTAAACCCCTCCGCCGTTTACCCGTCGTCGACATGTTCTAAAAACCCCCTAGGGCCACGGGTTGTTTTGTAAAGTAGTTGCAAGGGTTGTTTTGTTTTAGGATTTTCCAAGTTCAATAAAATAAAACTTCAAGTTCTCTTATTTCGGTTTTAATATCTTGCAAGAGCATCGGGAGAGCATTGTGAGGTTATCTATTTACTTAGCATCGAGAGAGTTAAGTATACGAAAGAGATAAGAGCGCGTTCTCTAGTTTATAGTTGAACCATCTCGTGCCTAGGGATAGGGCGAGGTTAAGTGGCTAAGGAAGAATTCATACACATCGGTGTTCATCCTTCGATTCACACCGGGAGGTATCATCAAAGACGTGATCATCGACAGACTTGGACCTAGGGATTGGCCAAGGCAGATCTGGGATTCTTGCCAAACTTGAAGTACTGAGTTGGTGTGTTTGCTGCCGCGACAGCCAATGGACAGCCGTCGCGACAGGTGCTGTCGGCGACGGGCGCGATGACAGAACTGGATTTCCTAAACTCTTCAATACCTGCACTACTGAGCAATTCAATACCAGCCCATTCTCTCTATCTTGATTTCTCTACTTTTATTTTCCAGTATTCTTTATTATTTTCGTGACAATATCTTAATATATTCTTTTCCCCTTGTGCAGATAGCGAAGGAAAGGGTTAGCCCAGTCCCTGTGGAGACGATATCCGATACTCTAGTATCACTTTATTACTTGCGACGTATACACTTGCACTCAATTGCGATAGACACTTTTACACGCAACAAGTTTTTGGCGCCGTTGCCGGGGACTGGCAACACACTCTTACCCTAGCTTCTGCACTTTTCTTTTATTTTTATTTTTTATTTATTTTTAATTTTTTAATTTTTAATTTTTTTTATTTTTTTAACAAAAAAAACTCAGGTGAAAATACAGGTTCAAGGGCATCAACATGCCAGGAAAAACCATTCGAGAGTTGATGTGGGAAAGTTCTTGCAATTACCGTAAAGATATGCTGCCACGACAGCAACAGGGGATGCAGATGCCGATGCCACAGCAGCAAAATTTTTTATGGTACGATCAAAACCCACAAAATTTTTTATACCATAACAGTTTTGCTACAGAACCCGACCTGCCCCGGCAATGTCATCATCCTCAAGAGCAGTCAAAATCCTTAGAAGACACACTGCAAGCCTTCATGGCACTCACTCAAGAATTGTCAGCTTCTATGGACGCAAGTATCGCCAAGATGGATGAAATCTTGAGCAGACCGACCCTCATTCATGCCACAGATGAACCTGAAATCATGAGGCAAGATGACGAGGATGCCCATGTGAAGGAATACCCAACATATGATGAGTCTGAGCAACAACTTGCCATGGCAATGATCGAGGAGCCGGAATGGAGCAACACCGCGACAACGCTGAGTGAAATCCAAGAGAATGTCACGGCAGCAACCACTTCTAAGGCAGAAACCCCAGTCAAAGCGGAAACTGCCACCTCGGCAGAAACTGTCGCCTCGGCAGCAACTGCCGCCTTGACAGCAACTGCCGCCTCGGCAGCAACTGCTGCCTCGACAGCAACTGCCGCCTCGACAGCAACTGCCGCCTCGACAGCAACTGCTGCCTTGACAGCAACTGCCACCTCGACAGCAACTGCCGCCTCGACAGAAACTGTCGCCTCGATAGAAACTGTCGCCTCGGCAGCAACTGTCGCCTCGATAGAAACTGTCGCCTCGGCAGCAACTGTCGCCTCGGCAGCAACTGCCGCCTCGACAGCAACTGATGCTGAAGCATCAACCACATCAGAGGCAAATTCTCAACCCACTACCTCGATTATGCCTGACCAAGATTGCACACATCCATCCCTGTCATGGCACTCGAACGACCACCTAGAAGAGCTACCCAATGACAATGCCTCGCCGATGGAATATGAGCAGGTAATAAACAAACCTTTTGAATTATATGAAAACTCACCAATTCCATTGCAGGTATTTGAGGAACCAAAGCCGGCGGACACAGAATCATCAAAGTCTCTACTGATGGAGATCTACGAGTGGTCAACAGAATTTGGTATAGAGAGTGACGACACTTACCAATGTCCCATTGGCCTGCAAAGTAACCTGACAACGGACTGTCAAAATAACTGTCTGCTGCAGCAGCAGGCACGACAGCAAGGGATACATTCAACCACAACAACATTCAACGAAAACAAGGTAAGTTTGTGGCCGAATGTCAATTTGATTATTTCTAATCATATATTCATGCCCTCAGAAACATTACCAAGAAGGGAGGACTTCATGGACTACAAAGGGAAAAGAAAGAAAGGAGCCCCCACCATGAGAATAATCACCAGATGGAGGGTACAGATAGACTTCAAGAAGTACCGAAAACGACGCCTCAAGCATTATCAGGGGATTGAAGCCCCAGGAATACAGGAAGTGGTTACCTTAGGAGATGCCCCACATGGCATCCCTAACTTAACCTAACTTTTATTTTTATTTGTTTTATTATTATTATTTATTAGGAAATAAGGTTTATTCTATTTTAATAATGTTTTTATATTTATTGTTTTTAGGAAATAAAGGAGTCAAGAAGGACAGGAGAAGTGAACTCAGCCCACCATCCATCCATCAGCCCAACAACGCCCAATATTGAAGCCTGTCGATCCACCTGCCGCGGCAGACACGGAGAAGATGGGCTGTCACCAGACTGTCACGGCATACGCATGACAGACGCGTAACAGACACAGAAACGCGTGTCAGACGCGTCAGACACGCTAAAGCTCGACAGTCGCCCCGTTAATCGCGCCTGCCGTTACAGTTTCAACGGGCAGCAATTCATTTTTTATAAAACCCCGTTTCATTTTCATTTTCACTCACTTCTGCTTTTCTTACTTGCTCTCCATCTTTAGTTTTCATTTGCTTTATTTTACTTTCAACAACCCTTGCAACTAACATGTCTTCCAGAAGAACCCGCCGCAGTGCTGCCTCAACTTCGTCACCGGCAGCACCTACCCCTCAATCCTTTGCTACTAGAGATTTATGGGAAGAAAGAGGCTCCATTTACACTCCACGAGCAATCAATATGGGCCTCAAGCCTTTTATCACAAGGACGATTAGAGCCCTCTTGTTGGAAACATTCGCGGAACAACCAGCAGAGATGAATGAGACGCTGGTGAGGGAATTCTATGCTGCCATCGGCAGCAGAACGACAACAACAGTGACTGTCCGAGGGACAGAAGTGCCATTCACAGCAGAGCACATCAACAATTTTTATGGCCTCTACTTCGGCCCCAACGACGATGCTCGCCAGCAGTTCCTGGACACCTTAGATGAAGCTGCCTTCGACGCTGTCATGGCAGAAGTGACAGAAGAAGGAACTGAATGGAACATGAGCCGCAAAAATCCTCACACCGTAAGAAGGGGGCAGCTACTGCCGGAGGCCAAACTGTGGAACGCCTTCATTAAGAAGAGGATTCTGTCGTCATCACATCACACCACCGTTGACCAACAGAGATCGACGGCCCTCCTCTGCCTTCCCTATCTTATCACGTCCCCCTGCCGCTGTTCTGCCGTGCCAGAAGCCAACACCGATCGCATAGTGAAAGGATGGGGCTGGACAGACAAAAATATCATCAGCCTCATGGAGCTGACAGTAGCAACCCCCCTCTCCTCCTTCAACCCTGCTGCCGCCCCCGCTGAATCCTCAGAGCAGCCAACTCCTGAACCTAGCTGCTATTCAAAGGATGGAGGGCAGACAGCTAGGCCTCATGACATTCATCAAGGACTTTGCCGCATCCACGGTAACTTCATTCACAATACTTTCCTTGATGTTGTCTTTCCCACCTTCCCTGCCTACTACTTCACTGTCAACACCGCTGCCCACACACATACACCTGCTGCCACACCACATACACCATCTGCTGCCTCCATTCCATCACCTGCCCCGACGGCAGCCGGCAGCCCTCATGCCGAAACATCCGCCCGCGGAACAAAGCGACCGGTTCCTTCAAATGATATTGATGCCTTTGTCGTTGGGTTCTCTTCCTCATCCGTCTGGGCCGACAGCGACGCTGAACCCTCTATTCGGAGGGACCTGTCGAAGGAATTTACACCGGTAAAGAGGCAGAAAAAAATGGCAGATAAGAAAACTCGGCCAAGGGCCAGCAACAGCAGTGACAGCAGCGGCAACAGCTCTGATATTCAGGTTGTACAGCAAACACCCCAACCCGCCCCGCGAACCAGAACCCGCTGCCAGATCTGCCTCAGCAGCAGCAGTGAAGACGGTGATTAAAATTTAAGTTTCTTATCTTCTTCTTGCTGCCTGCCATATATATTTTGTGATGTACTGCCTTCATATGTTTTCATTTTTATTTTGTCATTTGCATTGAGGGCAATGCAACCCTCGAGTTTGGGGGTGGCAACCCTCCATATTCATGGAGTACATCTTAGTTAAATTTTGTGTCTTTTACTTAGTACTTTTCTCAAAAAAAATACGAAAATTAAAATTTTTTGGCTGAAAATTGTGAACTGAACTTGCCTGTCGTAACAGCTCTGTCGTGGCAGCATCTTTAGGATAGTTTAAGGAGAAGTTTAGAGCCTTTCTATAGTTCTGAAAACTTAAACACCATTGTGACTGTTATACTGCTTAGATTTCTTTTAGCCAAACTAGAATAGGAAGCTTAGCACTTGAATAGCCCCTAGAGGTGCCTAACACTGGCTCTAGGAAAGAAGTTTAGCAAAAGAGACTCAAAAACCTAGAGGTGCCCAAAACCGACTCTAGGAAGCAAACTAGAGGTGCCTAAAACTGGCTCTAGTAAAACTTTAGAAATCGAGTCAAAACAAAGAAATCAAAGAAGCATGAAAATGTGCCTTCAAAAAAAAAGATAAACTTTGGCATAAAAATTCGAGTTAAGAGTTGAATATTCTAGTGAAACTAAGAGAGTCTTGGCATATAACTGTTCACAAGCATGCACACACTGCACGAGGACTATAGGAAGATTCCGGACAGATCCTAAATTATCTGACAGGTTGCTGCTGCCACAGGGAACGAACGACGGGTAAGGGAAAACTCACTGTTTGAAAGCCAAAACAAAAATTTCTTTTTCTTTTAGTTCTTAGTTGCTTGAGGGCAAGCAAAAACTTGAGTTTGGGGGTGTGTTGAGTGTGTAAAAGTTCTATTATTTACACCCTTTTTAACCCATATTTCTGCTGCATTCAAGCACCATTTCATTGCATTTAGGTCAGTTTACAGCAAAACATCACAAATATATAAAAGGCACAGATTCTACTAAAAATGGCTGTTTTTGGCAGGTTGCCGTCGTCGTAGACGGTGAAGGCAGGCGCGGGGCAGAGAAGCAGAAGAGCTGAACTGGACAAGCAGATAAAGAGGACGATGCTGCCATGGAGCTGTCGTGACAGCATGGTGACAGTAGTTTTGCGGAAAGAAAAAGCAAAGTGGACCTCGATAGATAGAGAAAATTCTGCTCGTCTGTCGTGTGAAAGCCAAATATTTTTCCAAGCCCCGGATCAAAAGATATGTCAAGCCAAAGTCCAAGGAGAGAAAATCCCAAGAAACAAGGAGGACGGCTGAAAAGTAGGATCCTTGAAGATTAAGTCTGTATTAGAATCATACTTTTAATTAAAGTTGTAATCCTTGTTACCTTAGATAACTTGAGCCCAAAGCTTATATAAGGGCATGTATTTTAACCTAGGAGATAATCCCCACATCATACCCCATAACCGATAACCTAAACGCCTCCACCGTTTACCCGTCGTCGACATGTTCTAAAAACCCCCTAGGGCCACGGGTTGTTTTGTAAAGTAGTTGCAAGGGTTGTTTTGTTTTAGGATTTTCCAAGTTCAATAAAATAAAACTTCAAGTTCTCTTATTTCGGTTTTAATATCTTGCAAGAGCACCGGGAGAGCATTGTGAGGTTATCTATTTACTTAGCATCGGGAGAGTTAAGTATACGAAAGAGATAAGAGCGCGTTCTCTAGTTTATAGTTGAACCATCTCGTGCCTAGGGATAGGGCGAGGTTAAGTGGCTAAGGAAGAATTCATACACATCGGTGTTCATCCTTCGATTCACACCGGGAGGTATCATCAAAGACGTGATCATCGACAGACTTGGACCTAGGGATAGGCCAAGGCAGATCTGGGATTCTTGCCAAACTTGAAGTACTGAGTTGGTGTGTTTGCTGCCGCGACAGCCAACGGACAGCCGCCGCGACAGGTGCTGTCAGCGACGGGCACGACGACAGAACTGGATTTCCTAAACTCTTCAATACCTGCACTACTGAGCAATTCAATACCAGCCCATTCTCTCTATCTTGATTTCTCTACTTTTATTTTCCAGTATTCTTTATTATTTTCGTGACAATATCTTAATATATTCTTTTCCCCTTGTGCAGATAGCGAAGGAAAGGGTTAGCCCAGTCCCTGTGGAGACGATATTCGATACTCTAGTATCACTTTATTACTTGCGACGTGTACACTTGCACTCAATTGCGATAGACACTTTTACACGCAACAATGGCCTATCTCTTCAAGAAATTCACTCGGTTCATGAAGAGCGAATGGAAGAATTCTAAGCATGAATCGAAGTAGAAGATGAAGGATTCTCAAAAGTCCAACAAAAAGAGATCATCTTCAAAGAAAGCATATGTGGCGACATGGAGTGATGAAGACTCCACCGATAATGAGGTAGCCCACCTATGCTTCATGGCCCTCAATGAGGGGGAGGTAACTTCTAACTCATCTAGTTCAAATTCATATTCTTTTGATGAGTTACAAGAAGCCTATGATGAATTGGTTTTTGAATTCAAGGCTTCATTTTTGAAAAACAAAAAAATGATTTCAAAGTTAAAAACCGAAAATGATTTGCTTTCTAAAACCAATTTAGAGTTTGAAGCAAAAATCAAAGATTTTGAACTTAAAGTCTTAAATTTACAAGAATTGCTTCAAACGATTAAAAAAGATCATCAAAAGGAGATTGATGATCTTAAGAAGGAAAAATATTTGATTTCCAAAGAACTTGAAAAGAAAAACAATTTGGAAAAATCAAATTTTTATATTAGACAATCTAGTTCCCCTAGATTTTTAAATGGTAAAGTTTTTAGAAGTATTTGGGTTGAAAAATGGATTCCTAACGGGACTAAACTTTGTGCAACTAACGTCTATGGATCCAAAGTATTTTGGATACCAAAAATTACTTGATTGTCTTATGTTAAGTGTGATGGAGAATGATCAACAAGTCCAAATTTGAGGGGGAGCTCCATACACACAAGTAAGAACACTTGAAGAAGGAAGGCTTCACATACTCCCTTGAAGTTCAAGTGTTGGTAAAATTTCTAGTTGTCTTTATTTTTAATTAGATTATTTTTTTTTCAACTAGAATATCATATATGTTTGACTAACATTGTTTGATGCTTTGAGTAAGGGGGAGCCAATTTTAAAACCAAAAGTTTTTTTTATTTGTGTCAAATTTTTTAAACCTCCTAAGTTATTTTGAGTCTAATGTCTTTTTAAATTCTTTTTGATATAACAAAAAGGGGAGAAATGATTTGAAAAATTGATTTTTCAAAAGAATAATGGGGGGCTTTAATTTCATTCAAATTTTAATCTCTTATTCAAAATTGATTTTTCAAGAGAATAAGGGGAGCTTTAATTTTATTCAAATTTTAATCTCTTATTCAAAATTTTAAAATACAAAGGGGAGAGAATCTCAAACCATTTTCAAGTTGGTTTTATTATATAAAAAAGGGGGAGATTGTAAAACTAATTATTTTGATATAATAATTAAAAAATGTTTTGGACTAAATTGAAAAGAATTTTAAATATGTTTTTAGTCAAAAACAACTTGAAAATATAGTTAAGGGTTTTACAAGGCTTTGGAATGATTTAAATTATATTTAAAGTAGTCAAAACCATGTTTTAAATGTAACTGTACTGATACGGTGTGGGACTGTATCGATACTCTTTAGGGTTTTAACTACAGTGATTTTCCAGTAGCCAAAACCCGTACCGATACATTTTGCTGTATCAATACGATGTGCTTTAAAATACCCAACGGCTAGTTCGCGTACCGATATAGTTGTATCGCATACCGATACGCCAACTACCCTAACGATCATTTTCCCAACGGTCTTTTAAATTTCAGGACCATACTGATATGCTTGCCATGCGTATCGATACGCATCATCTGGAAGTGCTCAACGTTTATTTCTTTATTGGGACCGTATCGATACGATTTGAGGAGTATCGATACGCTAAGCTACATAACTGCATTTATGGTGGGAAATAAAGGCTTCAACGGCTCTAATTCAACCCCAACGATCCTCAAAGGCTACAAACTCAATTAGGAGTATAAAAGGGACCTCCAAGCATTAAGAGATGGTTAATGCTTCAATTGTCAACAACATTATGATGAGAGATTGTCTTTAGAGCTTAATTGTACATTCCTTTTATAGACAACACGTGTGAGCTTTACATTGTCATTTTTGCTCAAGTGTTTAGGATTTGGGTGAGGGCTTATTTGTGCAAAAAAAATAGTAGAGAGATTTCGTGTTTGCTTTGAATTCTCTTTGTACAAGAGTGTCTTGGTTAATCTTTGAGTAGAAAGATTAACCGGTTTGTAAAGGTTGCCTCCTTAGCCTAGAAAAGAGGAAAAATTCTTAGTCAATTAGTGAAATCCTTGGTGGGAAGCTAAGGTAGTGGATGTGGGCTTTGGTTAGAAAGTCGTATCACTCTAAATCTCTTGCTATTTTTTCCTATCTTCTACCTCCATCATAATCACCCAAAAATCAACCTTCTTCACCACTTGGCAAGCATTTCGGTTGTGACCATCGAGCTCAACAAAGGGGTATAAAATCAAGTCTCCAAAGTTGCAACATTAACTAATGGTCAAGTGAAAAGAATTAAAGCAAAAATCCAATCTCTTTGAGCCTTTAAAGTCAAACCCTTGTACCCAACTTGTGTAATCTTCATTGTAATCCTTTATTTCAAGTTTGGGGAGAGTGTACTTGTAATTGGCCAAATCATTCACCTATTGAGAGGCTTTTTTTCATTTTCCAAACACTTCTTGTAAAAGAGTGAGTTTGATTAATCTTTGGGTAGAAAGCTTAATCGGTTTGTAACAGTTTCCTCCTAAGCCTAGAAAGGGTGACAGATTTCTTTAGTGAATTGTTTAAAAATCCTTAGTGAGGAGCTAAGGTAGTGGATGTAAAGCTTGTTATAAGCTTGAACCACTCTAAATATCTTGTCCATAAATGTTTATCTTTACACTTTGCTTCCCTCCAAAATTTTAATTGCCAATTCACCCCTCTTGGCCATTTGCCATTGACTGCCATCCAAGGGGATAACCACTAGATCCTCTTTTAAATTGCTTAATAATGTTGCATTTGTTTCATGCATTGAGCCTAAAAATATCAAAGAAGCATTAAAAGATGATTTTCAGATATTGGTCATGCAAAAAGAACTTAATCAATTTGAAAGGAGTAAGGTTTGGACATTAGTTGATAGGCCTAGTAATAAGTCTACTATAGGAACTAAATGAGTATTTAGAAACAAACTAGATGAGAGTGGTAACATAGTGATGAACAAGGCTAGACTTGTTGCTCAAGGTTATACTCAATAATAGGGAATCGATTTTGATGAAACCTATGCACCCTTAGCTAGAATGGAAGCAATTAAGATGTTTCTTGCATTTGCATGTTATCATGAATTCAAGCTTTTTCAAATGGATATTAAAAGTGCATTTTTAAATGATTTTATTAATGAAGAAGTGTATGTTGAACAATCACCCAGTTTTGAAGATCCAAATTTTACAAACCATGTTTTTAAATTAACCAAAGCTTTATATGGTTTGAAACAAGCTCCTAGAGCTTGGTATGAAAGGCTTTCAAACTTTTTGGTTGACAAAGGTAAGGTGGACACTAAACTTTTCATTAAAAGAAATGGCAATGATATCTTAGTAGTACAAATTTTGTTGATGATATCATTTTTGGTTCTACTAATGAATTTTATTACCAAGAATTTTTTAAGCTAATGCAAGGTGAGTTTGAGATTAGCATGATGGAGGAGCTCTCATTCTTCTTGGGGCTCCAAATCAAGAAAATGAAGGATGGAATCTTCATCAATCAAGCTAAGTACATCAAGGATATGCTCAAGAAGTTTGGCTTGGAGAATGTGAAGCCTCAAGCTACTCCAATGCGCTCATCAATTGAGCTTGACAAAGATGAAGGAGGTAAGTGTGTTGATTCTAAGCTTTATTGTTCAATGATTGGTTCTTTGCTTTACCTTACCGCAAGTAGACCCGACATTATGTTTAGTGTTTGCTTGTGTGCTAGGTTTCAAGCTAGTCCTAGAGAACTACACCTTATAGCCATTAAGAGAATATTTAGATACCTTAGAGACACACCTTGTTTCCTTTAACCTACATGCTTATTTCGATGCGTATTATGGGGGTTGTAAGATAGATAGAAAAAGTATCTCCTTCATTTTCCAATTCCTAGATAGTATGCTTATATCTTAGTTCTCTAAGAAACAAAATAGTGTAGCTTTATCTACCACCGAAGCGGAATATATATAGGCCGGAAGTTGTTGTGCTCAAGTCCTTTGGATGAAGCAACAACTTCTAGACTATGGAATTGATGTAGGTACCATACCCCTTAAGTGTGACAACACTAGTGTCATATGTCTCACTAAGAATCTCATCCAACATTCTAGAACCAAGCACATAGAGATAAGACATCATTTCATTAGGGATTATGTCTTAAAGAATGATGTTGTTCTAGAGTAAGTTGATACCTCAAACCAACTAGCGGATATCTTTACAAAACCATTAGAAAAAGATCATTTTTGGACTCTTAGGAAAGAGTTAGGTCTAATTAACCTATCTTGACCTTTTAGAGCTCTTAAGTGTCCAAAATTTGCTTGAATTTGAATGATGATCATGTTTATATAATTTTGCTTCTTGATACATCTATGCTTGTTGCTAGGGGGAGTATATATCTGTTTTAGCCCATAAACTCTGCTCCTTCATCATACACATGCATTTATGATCGATTAAAATCAAATTTTGAACTCTAATCTGCTCAAAAATGCATTTCTAGCAAAAGGGTATCGATACGGGTAACATCGTATTGATACGGGTTGCTATTTGAGCATCGATACAGTCAACATTGTATCAATACGGTTACGCATATCGATACGGTATGAAAACCGTACCGATACGGTGAATCGACATGCCACGTCAGCGTATCGATACGGTCAGCCGCTGGGGCTTTAAACGGGCATTAAAAAAAGGTTTCACTTTAATTAAAACTCAAATCTCTTTTTCTCTCAAACCCTAGACCAATTTTCACTATAAAAACCCCTCTAATCTTCTTGATTTTCACACCAAACTCAAAATCTCTTGAGGATTTTTACTCTACGCATCAAGGATAAGTTTTGTTGTCAATTTGGTGCATTCTTCATCCTTCATTCATCCTATTCCATCACTCAAGGTATAAAACCCCTTTTTACTTCTCTTTTTAATTTTTGTTTAATTTTATTTACTGTTTTCAATTAATTTTTGTATAATAGTATTTTTATAATATGGGTTTTAAAGTTTTTGCAAAAACTTTTTGAAATCTAATATTTTATTCAAATATAAAAATATACAGTATATTTTTGTACACTATTTTCAAAATTCTTTTTACCAAAATTTATGTTTATACTTGTATATATTTTTAACCTATAAAATATAGTGTTTTTCACAATACCTTAAATTATTAGAATATTTATTGGATCGAATGTGATGATAATTGCATACATTATTTTCGAATTGTTTTGATGTTTTCAGGTTTATAATGGGACTTAAAAAAACCAAGAAAAGAAGTGTCTTCTAGTTCATCAAACCCCAATCCGGAAAATGATGGCATTACTAAACCCAAAATATGAAGCCTTTTCTATTCGGGATGAGAGAGTTGTTTCAATCCCTTTTCTAAACTTGGAACGTTTAAATTCAAATATTTTGGGTTGTTAAAACAATGGAAATTCATGACTTTTTAAAGTATACCCCCAGTTTTATATCGAAATCTTGTTTTGATTTTCTATGCAAATGCCCGGTGCATCCATGATCAAGCAAGGGAACATGTAATTGCTATTGAATCCTATCTCATGGGCAAGAAATTTCAAATTTACCAGACCGTTTTATGCAATGTGTTTGGTTTTGAAAATTTGGGGATTGATGATGAACACTCTTTGAGACATTCTCAACTTGGTTCCGTAACCATTCTTGATGCTCATGATCGTATCCTCCATCTTATCATCTCTTGGTGGCTTTGCCCTTCCGGTGGCAAGTTTTCTATTATCCGCAAAGTGGATGCCTTTTGGCTTCGTTGTTTCCGGGATGGTAAGCGCTCAAACTTTTGTCAAATTATGTTTGCCGACTTGGTATATCTTGTTCAACACTGTCACACCGATCAAGTCAAGTCTTTCTTCTATGACACGACCTTAAGTTTCTTGTTCTATTCCTTGGAGATTGATTGCTCGCATGATGCCGCTGAGCCTCTTAGAAAACCGATCGATGAACACTCTCTTACTCGTGCACACTTTGAGTACATCAACAATGAATGGGTTCGTGTTAATCGACCTCCTCCTCAAGAAGAACAACCTCCCTCGGTAGCTCCACAAGGTCCACAAGTCAACCAAGCTCAATCTCCCATTGATGGGCTCATGGCATATCTAAATGAGCAATTCACCTCCTTAGGGACTAATATTTGTTGGGATGTGTGGGGCTCGATTCGTTCAACCGATTTTGCTCACCAAGTGGTGGAGAGGTAGATATTTGGGTGGAAGGGTTGTGGAAGCTAGAAAGAATATTGACACAAAGATTTATAGTGGTTCGGCCTTCTAACAAGCACCTACATCCACTACCTTAGCTCCCCACTAAGGATTTCACAATCAATCCACTAATTGATTCGTCCCCTTTTCTAGGATTAGGAGGAAACCCTTACAACCGATCAAGCTTCTACCCAAGCCTTGATCAAAACCCTCTTTTACAAAGAGATAAAGAAAGCAAACTTAAACCCTCTAATAGGTATTTGTTTGCACAATGAAGCACTCACCCAAAACCTAAAACACTTGAGCAAATTTGACAATTTTGGCTCACTAGTGTTTGTCTATACAAGAAATGACAAATTAAGCACTAAGACAATTTCTTGATCATTTGTTGATTGACAATTAAAGCATTAGACTTCTCTTGATGCTTGGAGGTCCCTTTTATACTCCCAATTGAGTTTATAGCCGTTTAGGACCGTTGGGGTTGAAATAGAGTCGTTGGAGCCTTTAATTCCCTCCATAAATGCAGTTCTGCAGCTCCCCGTTTCGAAACGCTCGAAGCCATTTCGAAACGCCCTTAATATAGAAAGAGCCGTTGCAGTCTGTCAGGGCACCCGTTTCGGAACACCCCCTTGCCGTTTCGGAACGCGTATCGGAACGCTATAAGCCCGTATCGAAACGACCTGCATTCAAAAGTTAGTTGGGAAAGAGCCGTTGGGGTTTATGACCGTTGTGGTCAGTGCCACGTGGGCGTATCGGAACGGCCTAGCCCGTTTCGAAACGCTGAGGCCCGTTTCGATACGTGTATCGAAACGTTTTAGCCACTAGAGGCACCTGTTTCGAAACGCCCTAAGGTGTTTCGAAACACTTGGTCAGTTTTGTGAAAAATGGCCTTTGAAAACATGAAAACCCTTTTTTAAAGACATCCCTAAACATGTTTGGACTTTGGAAATGTTTTAAATCCTTTTTAAATCAGTCCAAATTATTTTTCAATTATTATATCAAAACATTAGTTCTACAATCTCCCCCTTTTTGATATAATAAAACCACTTGAAAAATTGTTTGGGATTCTCCCCCTTTAACTTTAAAAATGTGAATAAGAGATTAAAAGTTTTAATTCAAATAAAGCTCTCCCTTATTCATTTGAAAAATCAATTTTTCAAACCATTTCTCCCCCTTTTTGTTATATCAAAAAGAATTTAAAACATGAAGTTCAAAAATAACAATAGAGGTAAAAATTTTGATAAAAATGAAAATTTGGTTTTAAAATGGCTCCCCCTTACTCAAAGCATCATTGAAATGTTAGTCCAACATATATGATCATCTAGTTGAATTAAATAGAAAATAAGACAAATAAATTCAAAAACAACTAGAAATTTTACCAACACTTGAACCCAAGGGAGGATGTGAAGCCTTCCTTCTTCAAGTGTTCTTCCTTGTGTGTATGGAGCTCCCCCTCAATGTTTGACTTGTTGAACATCTCCATCACACCTACAATAGACAATCAAGTAACTTTTGGTATCCAAATTGCTTTGGATCCATAAACGTTAGTTGCACAAAATTTAGTCCCCTTAGGAATCCATTTTTCAATTTCATCCTTTTTAATTGAAGTATTAAGTCCTTTTGGGACCCAAACACTTCTAAAACATTTACCATTTATAAATCTAGGGGCACTAGATTGTCTAACATAAAAATTTGATTTTCCAAAATTGTTTTTCTTTTCAAGCTCTTTGGAAATCAAATCTTTTTCTACTTGAACATTTTGAAGTAATTTTTGTAAATCAAGACATTTTAACTCAAACTCTTCAAGTTTTGCTTCAAGTTCAAGTTTGGTTTTAGAAAGCAAATCATTTTGAATTTTTAACTTTGAAATCAATTTATTGTTTTTCAAAATGTGGCTTTTAAAATCTAAAACCAAATCATCATAGGCATCTTGTAATTCATCAAAGGAATAAGGACATGAAGTAGATGAATTAGAAGTTACCCTTGAATCTTCTTCGATGGCCATAAGGCAAAGGTTGGCTTGTTCATCGTCGGTGGAGTCTTCATCACTCCAAGTAGCCAATTGTGCCTTCTTCTTATGGCTTGAAGTGCTTGCCCTCTCCTTTCTTTTAGGTTCTCGTTCAAGCTCTCTCAAGGCTTTCTTCATGAAAGGGGCACACTTCTTGAAGAGATGAACTATCTCTTCATCTTCATCCTCCTCTTCACTTGAGTAGACATGATGACAAATGGAGGATTTGAGAGCCATGGCACTTTCATTGATGCCAAGCCCTTTGATTTTCTTCTCTCCCATAGCTCTTATTTCTTCCCTCTTCTTCTCATCCTCCTTGTTCTTCTTCATGATTTGATGAGTAAGAAGTGACCCCATTAGTTCATCAAGCTTCAAAGTCTTCAAATTTTTGGCTTCGATGATGGCGGTCCTCTTTGAGTCCCAAGACTCGGGAAGTGAGTAGATGAGCTTTCGAACAAGCTTCTCCTCCGGGATGGCTTCTCCATAACCTTTGAGACCATTGGTGATGGTGGAGAACCGATCAAACATCTTTTCGATGTTCTCTTCCGGATCCATTTTGAAGTTCTCATACTCCAAGGTTAGGAGCCCAATCTTGGTCTCCTTGACTTCATTTGTCCCCTCGTATGTGACTTCAAGCTTGTCCCATACCTCCTTGGCACTCTCACAAGAAGACATCTTCTCATAGATGGATGGACCAAATGCACAAAATAGAATGTGCAAGGCTTTGCAATTTAGCTCCATCTTCTTGCGATCGTCGGCACTCCACTCCGCTTTACTTCTTTGAGGCACGAACGGGCCATCTTCAACTACATCCCATAGCTTGTAATCTTTTGATTTGATGAAGAACTTCATCTTTGTCTTCCAATGGGCATAGTGAGCTCCGTCAAAGAAGGGCGGTTTGTCTATGGATTGCGCCATTTGAGCCGGTTGATGAAATAGTGATCGAGCTTGCCGGATCTTCTCAATAGGATGTTAATCCCCTTCGATTGAGCCAAGCTCTAATACCAATTGTTGGGATGTGTGGGGCTCGATTCGTTCAACCGATTTTGCTCACCAAGTGGTGGAGAGGTGGATATTTGGGTGGAAGGGTTGTGGAAGCTAGAAAGAATATTGACACAAAGATTTATAGTGGTTCGGCCTTCTAACAAGCACCTACATCCACTACCTTAGCTCCCCACTAAGGATTTCACAATCAATCCACTAATTGATTCGTCCCCTTTTCTAGGATTAGGAGGAAACCCTTACAACCGATCAAGCTTCTACCCAAGCCTTGATCAAAACCCTCTTTTACAAAGAGATAAAGAAAGCAAACTTAAACCCTCTAATAGGTATTTGTTTGCACAATGAAGCACTCACCCAAAACCTAAAACACTTGAGCAAATTTGACAATTTTGGCTCACTAGTGTTTGTCTATACAAGAAATGACAAATTAAGCACTAAGACAATTTCTTGATCATTTGTTGATTGACAATTAAAGCATTAGGCTTCTCTTGATGCTTGGAGGTCCCTTTTATACTCCCAATTGAGTTTATAGCCGTTTAGGACCGTTGGGGTTGAAATAGAGTCGTTGGAGCCTTTAATTCCCTCCATAAATGCAGTTCTGCAGCTCCCCGTTTCGAAACGCTCGAAGCCGTTTCGAAACGCCCTTAATATAGAAAGAGCCGTTGCAGTCTGTCAGGGCACCCGTTTCGGAACACCCCCTTGCCGTTTCGGAACGCGTATCGGAACGCTATAAGCCCGTATCGAAACGACCTGCATTCAAAAGTTAGTTGGGAAAGAGCCGTTGGGGTTTATGACCGTTGTGGTCAGTGCCACGTGGGCGTATCGGAACGGCCTAGCCCGTTTCGAAACGCTGAGGCCCGTTTCGATACGTGTATCGAAACGTTTTAGCCACTGGAGGCACCTGTTTCGAAACGCCCTAAGGTGTTTCGAAACACTTGGTCAGTTTTGTGAAAAATGGCCTTTGAAAACATGAAAAACCTTTTTTAAAGACATCCCTAAACATGTTTGGACTTTGGAAATGTTTTAAATCCTTTTTAAATCAGTCCAAATTATTTTTCAATTATTATATCAAAACATTAGTTCTACAATATTGCTTCTTTAGATACAACCATGAATGCGGAATTTGCGGCTATTGATACACGTTTTTCCTCGTTGGAAGATCGAGTTAAGGCCATTGAGCAGCAACAAACCTCCATGGATGTCTTTCTCACTGCTTTCCATGGTGCTTGGCTTAATGCTCGGAACTCTCAAGCCAAACACAATGATGATGATGAAGAGGACGAGGACGAAGATGATGGGGACGAGTAGTCTTTGTGCATCTCATTTCATATCATATCATTTAGGATTTCTATTTTACTATGCACATATGTTCTATGTTTAAGAACTCTATGCTTTGATTTATGTTTGTTTTTAGGATTTAAGTTTGAAGTTATTTGAACTTATATTGCTTTGGATATTATTTTGAAGTTTAATGATATTATGTTGCTTTCATTACGCTTTAATTTGTGCTTTATTGCTCTATATCTTGTCTATATCCTTTGTTATATGCATTGATTTTGATCTAACAAAAAGGGGGAGAAGAGTAAAAACCTATATTTTTACAAACTTTTGAAACCAATCTTAAATTAAAGGGAGTAAACTTTTCAAAATACTTAAAAATTTACTTTGATTTTGTTATATCAAAAAGGAGAGATTGAAAAACCTAATTTGATTTTGATATAACAAATTATCTAAGGACCTATTTGTAAAAGTAAATAAATTTTTAAGTATTCTAAAGTCTCACAAATTGACAAGAAATTTGAACCAAAACTGATTTTAAGTCAAAGCATTCGAACAAATAAAATTTTCTAAGTGTTTCAAAGTCAAACCTTACAATTGCGCTAAGGTGTATCGATACGCTCTAGTCGTATCGATATGATTTTACGTTACTGGAATTTCAATCGCCTAAAGTGTACCGATACGGTTAACCTCGTATCGATGCGGTTTTTAAATTGTGCTTCTTTTTAAGGCATATCACACCGATACGGTAATCCCATATCAATACAGTTTGGTTTGACTCGATAAATCTTTGCATTAAATGAATATAGTCATTGCGTGTCAGTTATGGGAATCAACAAATTTTAAACGGTCGTTGAATCGTATCAATACGCCCCTATAGCGCATCGATACGATTTTTGCTTAACTTTCACTCAGATTTCCAGTGAGCAAAATCCGTATCGATCCAATCTTTGAGTATCGATACGCCCCTTGTTTTATGCTTGTTATCTAAAGCTAGCATGCTGAGCTGTAAAACAGCAGACACACCTATGGTGACTATTTTAAAATTTAATAAGGGAGAGATGGGTGCTCAAGTAAACAAAGAAAGTTATCAAAGGTTGGTAGGGAAACTGATGCAATTTTTCTTAATCAGGCCTAATATAGCTTATCCTGTCAACATTGTTAGTCAACACATGACAGTCCCAAGAGAGAAACACCTTGAAGCAGGACACATGATTCTAAGGTCTTTAAAAAGAACTTCAGGTCACAATTTGTTCTTCAAAAAAAGAAGAAGATAAGTCTGTTAAAGTTTATACAATTCCAGTTGGGCAGGAGAACTCACTGAAAGAAAGTCAACAATGATTACTGCACATTTGTGTGAGAAAATCTTGTAACTTGGAGAAGTAAAAAGCAAACAATGGTGTCTAGGAGCAGTGCAGAAGCAGAATACAAGGCTCTAGCACTAGGGGTGTGTGATGGAATGTGGTTGTTGAGATTATTGAAAGAATTAGAGATGGAACAAGGAGAAAATTTTGAAGTTCTAAGTAATAACCAATATGCTATTCAGATTGCCAGAAATTCAGTTTACCATAATCGTATTAAGCATGTTGAAATAGATAGACATTTCATTTCTGAAAAGGTGAATGGTGGAGTAGCATATATATTTTATGTTCCTATGGAAGAGCAGTTAGCTAACTTACTAAAACACAGCCTAAACAAGTTTTCGATGAGTTTTCATCCAAACTGGGATTATACAGTGTATATTCATCAACTTGAGTAGAGGGTAAGTTATGTTGAAATCTAGTTTTGTAGCAAAATGGAAAGCAACCCAATTTTGGTAAGACAATTTAACAATGCTTCAAACATAAATGAGCTAAAAATGCATGTTTTATGATTGGGGGACCATGAAACAGAAGTAGCAAGAACTACTTGAGAATGCAATGCCCAGATCGCAAAGAGCTTGAGAAATCTTTTTTTTAAAGGATTCACAGCCGTATTAGCTGTCGGCCCAATGCCTATATTGACAAGAAAAGTTCAGAGATTATGAAGATGAAACATCTGCATTTTTTTGGTTCCTTCTCTTGATTGGTTGAAAAGAAAATAAACTTTCGTTTTTTTTTCTCAAAACCTAGTAATCATGTCTTCTAACGAAAACAGTTAAAAAATGCAAAGCACTTTATTTTTTCCTATCGTTTTCAAATTTTAATGCCACTTCACTTCGGTATATTTGTGCAAAGTGAAAATTGAAAATTTTAACTGTAAAAATTCTAACATCGTGACAGTTTAAAACATCTTTTCTAGGATATTATTTTTCTTTGAAAATTTAACTATTTAGTGACTAGATAGTTACTCAACAAAAAAATTGATGGCGCACGAGATTCACTAATTGGCCGAGTGGTCAAAGATGCTCATGTTGTCCCATTTTGTATGGTTTCGAATCTCAACATTTGTTTGAGAATGTAATATCTCTATATTTAATCAAAAGAAAAATTGATGGCGTAACGGTTTTTAAATGGATAACAATAATTTTAGCCTTCCATATTTACACATACTTTCAGTTTAGTCCTTCTAATTTATTTCGATTTCTCAGATATCTTCATCTCCATCTCCATTCTTGTTATACCCCCTTTATTTTCCACCACTCAATCCTCTGCAATGTGGATCTGCTGATTGTGAGAATGGCGGCATGGTGGCCGGAGATGGTGATTAACGATGAAGGGACAGTGAAGAGGGAGAGAGCGGTGGTTGTGGATTTTAGGAAAATACAGAGAAAAGGAATATAAGTCTGATATATTGAAAATGGATTACTGTATTTTGGGTTACATAAATGTTGGGTATTTATAGCCCAAACCAACAATTACCCAATACACTAACAAATAACAAATTCAACAAATTCATAACAAATTCATAACAGCTAATTAACTAATTATCTTCAACACTGGTCCTTTGAACTGCACAAAGTGAAACTCTGCTCCATTCTTGTAGTCTCCGAGAAATAGGACAGAAACTGCAAGCCTAGTAAAATGTGATTGGGAACCCGAACGGCATGGCATTTTCAAAGCCTTAAGGTTCCATGAAACTCCTGTGACAGTTGGATAAAAAATGGTAATGCAATTGCATGGTATGTGTGTAAGTTGAAGAAAAAAGATTGTATTTATTGCTTCATACGTCCATCTTTGTAGACAGTATCAGGTGGCAGCCGAAGTTCCCCCAAACACTTGAGTAGGTCACGAGGGACCAGACCGCATCACCCAGTGAAGTGATCGAGGGAACTCCAGAGGACAGCTGACTCTATTTCTTCTTTGTGGTCAGATGCTTAGGCAATGGAAAACCAACCTACCTATTTATATGTGCACGAGCGGGACCAATGTTAGATATGAAATTAAAATCCACATTTAGCAAGCTACTGAGGCTGAATCTAGTCTGAATTATGGCGTTTGGGAGATTAGAGAAAATGAGATGGAGAATATTCTTGAGCTCTCCCCACACCTTTTCCTCACTTGTGTCATTGTCACTGGAAGAATGAGCTTCCCGTAGTTGCAGCCGAGCAAGATCCAAGACGAACAAAGATTGTAACACTTCTTTATAGCTGCACCAATCTGAATGACAAAGTTTAAGATTGCAAATTATGGTCTGATTGAAATGCCAGATAACAACTTTTACCATTTGCAACACAAATGACATTAGCAAACATTGATAATTATCCATTCTATTTCAGAATTCATTCATAAAGTGCTTCACCTCTATGGAAACATGGTATGACAACCTTTATTCAGTGGATGTGCTGCATTTGTTTCATTCTCCAACAGAGAACATAGACGCAACTACGGGAAAATTGAGAGCCAACGAGTCCAAGTGGTGTCGGTACAATCATCCTTTTTCAATCAAATGTCTTTTTTTAGGCTCGAATCTGAACAAGAATAATCTGAAGTATTGCAGATGCTAAAAGATTTCACTTGAAAAAGGGCTCCTTTTTCACTTCTGAAGGGAGAAAAGAAAAAGGTTAGAAAGGACAGACCCTTATTTTCCCTCAAAAATTGGCCAGGTTCATTTCCAACAACATGAAAGCTATGAATTTCACTATCTAATAATGTGAATACCTAAACTTAGGAACCTTGCCTATTTATACAGCGAACCCTCAGTGCATAAATGTACCGAGCAAGCAACAGTAGCATCAGAAAGGGAACGTCAGCCGTTCCCTGGAGTTTCCCTGACCACTTCATTGGGGCTATTTGAAGAGCCTTAAGTGAGGAAATTTTGTCTCACTGAAGTGTTTGGGGGAACTCTGGGAGATAGTTGACATTGCTCAGCAGCAATCACTGTTGGAAGCTTATTTCATGTGTAGCCAAGCTTTCCTAGTACAATGTAATGTTCTTTTAACCATTCTTTTATGCATTTCAATGCTGTTATGAAAGACCATATCTCTCAACCATGTTCAACAATCATGGATTTGCAGATGTTCTAATGAACGAAAAAGAGAACACATAATTTCATATCTCACTCTTATTTGGCATCTCAAGCAGACAAATAGGGAAATAATGGAGTAGCAAGGGCAGTAGGGACCTTCACTGTCGTGTCAGGCCATTCCTTCATTGGGACCTCCAAGCCCTTGGTGGCGCTGTCAGCTTTCTACCATTATTTTTTCAGCCATGAAAAAACAGGATGACCTGTTAGAAGTGAAAAATCTGATATTGCACCAAATAAATGGATCCTTTAGTTATCTCTATTTCGAGTCCGGTTGTATTCGATCATCAAGAAATTTTAGTTACAGCAGCAAGCTTTATCTAAGCTTGATGGCATGTTCAATGCAGCCTGTGAAGAAAGGCCGTCTAGGATAGTAAAACCGTAATAAATCCCAAGTTGCAGCAGTATTCAACTCATTGGTCAACTAAATCGGGTGACCATTCCAATTCAATTTTCTCCGTCTGAATTCGAACATCGAACCTCGTTTAACGGACCTAGCACTTCATCCCGCTAGACCAACTAATTTTTTTAATTGTTACTTTTCAAAAATTAATTTTACTAAAGCTGTCTTCATTTTTATTTTCTTTATACTTTATATTTAATTCTTTTGAATTTCTTATCAAGTTTTGAAATTTTAATGTTTTAAAGTTTTATATTACTTAAAATAATAAAAATTTAAGTGTTGCGTTCTAAATGTGAAACATGACAATGTTTTCTAACGTCATTGATCAGATTATCTGACAGAATAATAGTTTAAATATCAAATTAGTAAAAATTATTCATATATCAAAATAGAAAACTGTGCATTAAGCCTTATTTTAATTGTTTTATGTATGGAACTCTAATTAGGAAAAACAAATAGCTTTCAAAACTTTTGCAATGTTTATGTTTATAGTTGTGTACAAACTGTTTACATATACATAAGGATAATTGTATTTATCATTATTGTGTGATTGTGTTGAGCGTTGGCAATATATAATTGCACAGATAAAGTGCAGGGATGAATTAAAGGGTGTTGAGTTTAGGTGGAGCCAGCATGATAAAAGAGGTGTCACATGACACTCTAAAAAATAGAAATTTTTTTATATTAATTTAATATAAACTAAAATTAAAACTAAAATTAACTACACTCCTTAAAAGTTATCAAAAAAAAAAAAAACTACACTCCTTAAAAGAAAATTTATACTCATTATTTGTTACTATGTACTTAAAAAAATTCCTTATTTTTTCAAAAAAAAAATCTTTCATAAAATTTTTAACTTTTAACACTCAAATTAAATTTTCCTGCTCTGCCCCTGGTGCTGGTATAGCCGTATAGTCGTACTCCTGAAATTTAGTTTGGGTATAGTCGCACTTCTAAAAAATTGTAATTTTACATCTCTTATATGGATTAATATCATATACACTGGCGGTGGAAACTTTCAGTTTCTACAAGCGCCTTTGTTTTAGGGTATAGGGAGTTAATTTAGGGTATATGGTTTAGGGGTTTAGGTCTAGGGATTTAGAATTTAGGTATTTGTTTCAATTTAAGGTTTAGGGTTATAATTTAGGGTTTCTAGGTCAGAGTTTAGTTTTTAGGGTAATATGGTGAGGATTTAGATTTTCTATAAATCCTAAATTATAACCCTAAACCTTAAATTGAAACAGATATCCCTAAATTCTAACCTCATATACCTAAACCTCTAAACCATATACCCTAAACTAACCCCATATACCCTAAAACTAAGGTGCTTGCGGAAACTAAAAGTTTCCACCGCCTGTGTATAGAATATTTATCCCTCTTATATTTCTAATGTAACTTTTCAAGAGTTTACATCTTTTAGACTTTTACACAAAATCATGCGTCTGTCTCAATTAGAAAATGTTATTTTCCTTTGACAAGAGAAAATATGGAATTGCGAACCAACATCAATCGCATGAAGTAATTAGATTGAAGTGAAACCAAACCAATGAAGATTTGATGGGATAATATGTATATCCAAGTGACTTTTAAGCTTGATACTTATCCTACAGATTTATAAAAAGATTGAAATGGATTTATATTCTTAAATTTGTTTTATTGTTTCACATGAACTTAAATAATTAGAAACATATATATTAAAAGGTTTTGTTGCATGGTATATTTCAGCAAGCCAGCTTCAACTAGGTCCTAAGATCATATAACCAAGTGCTCTTTTCAAAACATTTGATATTAGATGTATGATTCCAATGCCTTAATTTCAGAACATCTAAGAAATCATCTTGCCATTTCTCACAATAAGGGAGGCAGTAAGAACTTGTGTTCTCTCTTCTAGGTGGAGGTATTCATGGACTAAATCTGATCACTCAAACCTCAACTTTGATGTAAACATGATGGATTGAAAAATACTATTGCAAATATAAAACGTTAACACTGACAAGACGTTATAAACAATTGGATGAGTATAAGAACATGATTAATGTGCAGTGAACTATGTCCTTTGAGATTAACATAGTTCTTTAAATATTGTACACCCAAAAATTAAAGTGGGTCACGATGTTTCAATCAATCAATCGAAAATTAGGGATGACAATAGATCGGATTTGAATTAGATTGTGTAAAGTCTAAATCCAAATCCGACTACAATCAGACTCAAATATATTTTTTCGGATTTGGACTCAGATTTGAATCGGATGGGATTCGGATTAAATTGTCATCCCTAGCGTTGACCTTTATTCGAGGGGTAGATCCGCGAGTTTTAGCATCTTTAAAGTATATTGTGTTTCGGCTCTCTAATATTTTTATTTTAATCAAAACAGTCCATAATTTTGTGTATTTAATTTCTTGTGTTTTTAGTTTATGCCATTTTAATTTTTGTATTATTCATTTTCGTCTCTTTTTTGTTTAGTATATTTAAATTTTCGTGTTTATTATATGTTTTTAATTTGCTTCCTATTTTAATTCATAATTTTAGTCTAATATATCTTAATTTTATCTTGTAATTTAACATTATTTACTATTCTATTCACTATTTTTCTTAATTTTTAGTAATTCATTGATATTTATATTTATTTATTTTTTCGTTGTATTTTTTCTTGTTTGTTTGTCTATAATTTTATCTTGCATTTATTTTTTTCATATATATATATATATATATGCATAATTGCATATAATATACATATATATATTATATTATATTAAGTTTAGTTCATATATATAAATTATAGTAAATATTATTATTGTTGTTGTTGTTATTATTTAACTTGCATTTTTAATACATTTATATTATTATTATTATCACTTTTAATATGGACATATATGTAAGTTAATTTTGTTTTTATCATTATTCCAAGTTATTTAATATATATTTGTGTTTATTTTAATATATTCAGGTTAACTTTTTTACTTTATATATTGTATCTTATTATTTTTAATGTAAATGTTATAAATAATATTTTATTTTTAAGAATTAAAAGTTATAAATGATTTGATTGGAACTTGGATATAGACCGGACTCAGATTGGATCATGATAATATTCATATTCGATCCGCCTCCTATTAGGACTTGAATCCTTTTTTCGAATTTGAGTTTGAATCGATTTTTTTTTTTGAATTCAGATTATATCGACGTCCCTCTCAAAAACGGTTGAAATCAGGCCTTTCCTATCCAATGTGGGATCCACTATAAAAATCCTTTGCAGTACCAACAATCAAAATCAACATAAGAGGAATTTTATTAAAAACATGGATAACCATACAATTCCCAAAAATAACGAATGCGCAAATCAAAGTACAAAGCCAAGAGAAAATTAAGCAAAGAATCTGTGAAATGCAAATCACAATAAAGAGCAGCAGAATGCTAGAAAGCTGAAAGGGTCTGCAACATATATATCTATATATATTAAAAATAACTTTCATTGGATTAATTGGGATAATGTGTGTCGTCCCAAAGAAAGCGGAGGGCTTGGTTTCGTGGACTTCAAAACAAAAAACAGAGCACTGCTATGCAAATGGTTATGGAGGTACGGTTCGGAACCTAATTGTCTGTGGCGTAGGGTTATTGCCGCTATTTATGAACACAATCATCGTGCAATTTTTCCAACTAATCTTACGTCCAAAAATAAGTCCCTAGTGTGGAGAAATGTTACAAACTATCTAGCAAAACCTGATAATTGCTTCGAAAAGAATATTGCAATTAGCCTCGGTGATGGGAATCGTATCCAATTTTGGTCTGACAATTGGCTAAGTGATGGTCCTTTGAAAGCAAAACACCCACGCATTTTCGCTCTCGCCTCCAAAAAATCTGGATTCATCTCTGATTTCGGATGCTTTGTCAACGGTGTCTGGCATTGGAAAATCGACCTGCGCAGAAATTTGTTCGATTGGGAGCTTGACGCTTGGTCGTCCTTCATGAATAGCATATTCGATGCGTGTTTCAGGCAGAATTCAACTGATTATTTAAGATGGAAAGCATGCTCCTCAGGTGTGTATTCCGTCAAGTCTTTCCGCAATCTGTTATCTCCTGTTGATGCGCAACCCGAGTTTATTTGGAAATGTGTTTGGGGTACTAAAGCTCCAATGAATGTCCTTGCGTTTGTGTGGAAAGTCATCCATGGTCGGATTCCCACCAAAGTGGAGCTGTTAAAACGGAATATCAACGGAGTGCAGTCGGACCTTTGTCCGCTTTGTTTGATTAATTCTGAAACTGTTGAACACTTGCTTTGTCACTGCTCAATTTCGTGGAGGGTTTGGAATGAATGGTGTCGGATTTGGAACATTCACATTGTTGTCCCGTACTCAATTAAGGACCTTCTCCTAGGTTGGTTTTCTTGTCCTCCTTCAAAGTTCGATCAGCAGATTTGGTTCTTGAGTGCGATATGTCTGTTATGGTCCATTTGGTGCATGAGAAATGAAGTCGTAGTCAGAGGTAGTAAGGTAGACGCAAGCAAGATCTTCGATGTCGCGATCATGCGGCTTGGGTGGTGGTGCAAAGCTAAATGGCCGGAAGCTATCAAGTTAATTTTCGATGTCACTTATTGGCCAGCTCTGTTTGGTTCCATTAGGACTGTTAACCCAAGCACAAAGCGCGGTTCTTGTCAGTGGCTCCCGCCACGCAAAGGGGAGATGAAATTCAACATTGACGGAGCTGTCGCCGGCAGTTTCAGACCCGCAGGAATTGGTGGCTGCTTGCGAAATGAAGACTCCAAATCTCTTATTATATTCTCTAAACATGTGGGTAATATGGATGCAACTTCTGCAGAGATTATTGCTATTCATGAAGCCTTACTGCTGTTCAAACAATCCCGTTGGAGTAAGAGTAATGATCTAACTATCGAGTGTGACTGTAAATTGGCGGTCGAATGGATGCTGAATCCAGGTACTTCGCCTTTAATATTCAGACATTTGATTATGGATTGTTTGGAAATTGGAAGAAGTCTTAAGTGGAAAATCACTCATATCCTTCGAGAATCAAATGGGATGGCCGACAAGTTAGCAAAGAAAGGTATCGCGCTCAATCAGTACCATGTGGAATTCATTTAGACTTGTTGTCTCGATGCTGGATTGATAACTCTAATTGATTTGAAGTGGCTATTGCGTGTGGAACTTGCCTTTACCTTGCATTTGTCGATTGTAATGTTGTGTAGCTAGTGCATTTAGAGTCATCCAGGGTAAGGTCAGTATGTTCGTAAGGGAGGTGTTTCATTCCCAATTTTCCAGGTTTGTAATTGATCGTGGCAAGTCTGTATGCTCTGAAATGTGTTGTATTTTACGCATAGTCACGCCGCACTCTTTTTCTTTCATTTAGGGCTAGGGAGATTTTTTAACGAGGCGAGTGGTTATGTCGATCGAATAATAATAACAATGTTTTATGTTTCAAAAAAAAATAATAAATAACTTTTAAAAATCACTAATTTTTTGTGTTTAAATTATGCATTATCAACTTTTAAATTTTATATATTTCCTATTCGAATTTTAAAAATATTAGATTTAAAAGAAATAAAAAAAATATGAATCGAGTACTCGATAACCGATTTTGCGGGTATCCAGATTTTACAGGTACCCAACAGTCATGGGTTGAGACAAGGGCCGAAAATATACTACCCAAAGAAGCGACTACCCGACACTTCGAGTACCCGAAAGTCTGGGTACCCGGATTTGATTGCCCCTAACTATAACTATAAGTATACAAATATGTGTGATGTCATGCTAACATTATTTTTTATAACTTTTTATTTTTATTTCTTAAAATATAAAATTTATTTTATATTTGTTGTGTTCTTATCGTATTCGTATTCTGTAATTTTGAGAATTATCGTTTTTTGTACCTGTATTTATATCCGTATCAGTACAACATAGAGTCGATGTGCTCCATTTGTTTCACTCGTCAAAAGAAAAGTATTTGGCGAGTGAATATAGACGCAACTATGGGAAAATTAAGAGGTAAATGATGCAAGTGGTTTCAGTACAATCTTCTTTTTCAACCAAATGTCGTTTTCCGGCTCGAATCCTAACAAGAATCTGAAGCAATGCAGATGCTAAAAGAGATTTCACTTGAAAAAATGTTCCCTCTATACTTCTGAAAGGTGAAAAGAAAAAGGTTAGAAAGGACAGACCCTTTATTTCCCTCAAATATTGGCCAGGTTCATTTCCAACAGCATGAAAGCTATGAATTTCACTCTCTCTAAACTTAGTGAGCCTTGCCTATTTATACAACGAACCATCTGTGCATAAATATACCAAGCAAGCAACAGTAGCATCGGAAAGGGAAACGTCAGCCGTTGCCTGGAGTTTCCCTGTCCACTTCATTGGGGCTATTTTAAGAGCCTTAACTGAAGTGTTTGGGGGAACTCTAGGAGATAGTTGACACTGCTCAGCAGCAATTACTGTTAGAAGCATGCTCATTTCTGAGATTTTGGTGGTTCTAAGGCGAAAAAAGTAGGGCCCTTAACTAAAAATTTAAATTATAATTACGGTCTTGTTTTTGGCTACGTTGCGTTTACTGCGGTTGTGGAGATAACGGTTGCGGACATCGTGGTTTCAGACGATGTCGCTACCGCTATATAACGGTCATTGTTGCGGTTGCAGACCGTTATTTAAATCTTTGTCCCCGATAACAAGTGTTGAAAAAATAAAATCTTATGAGTAGGTCCATAATAACAAGCATTGTAAAAAAAAAAAAATTGGGCCTCTAATAAAAAATATTGAAAAAATTGAGATGTAAAGAACAAGAACAATACAATGATTATTTATAGGTCTATTTGAAATTTTTGTTCTTATTAAAAATAAAAATAAATTATTATTAAAACCTTAATAATTACCCTAAAACCTACTAAAACATATACTAAATACTAATTACAAACTAACGAT
Organism: Hibiscus tridactylites; assembly: GCA_958450335.1. Classification (NCBI taxonomy): domain Eukaryota; kingdom Viridiplantae; phylum Streptophyta; class Magnoliopsida; order Malvales; family Malvaceae; genus Hibiscus; species Hibiscus tridactylites. The sequence continues at coordinate 23,783,243 of OY288281.1, forward strand.
ACCTTTTTATTTTTGTAAAAATAAAAATTAACAGTACAATACATGATATTAAATTACTTATAATTTTAGTTAAGTTGTAACTTAAAAAAATTGTTCAAAGTTTGAACTGTTATAAAAAGTTAATAATGAATTATCCAAAAATAATAATAATAATAATAATAATGTGAACTCATGTAACCAACTTTATTCAAATTTTTAACTTTAAAGGCTTTACTCAATATGTATGTTTCTTGTATATATAATTATTGTAGTGGGCTCTCAAAATTCTTTAAACTTTTCTCAAATCTCCTGCTAACATATTTGGTTGTAGTCCCTGAATTGTCACCTTTATTGCTCTGGACTAGGGACGGCCCTGGAAGCTTATTTCATGCGTAGCCAAGCTTTCCTAGTACAATCCAATGTTGTTTTGATTTATGCAATTAAATGGTGTTTCATGAAACCATATCTTTCAGACATGTTCAACAATCATAGATTTGCAGATGCTCAAATGAGCGAAAAAGAGAATACAAAATTTCATATCCCACTCTAATTTGGCAGCTCAAGGGCAGTAGAGATGTTCTTTTGATCTTCACGGTCGTGTCGCGTGTGAGGCCTTTCATTCATCGGGACCTCCAGCCTCTGCCCTCTGGTGTTCTTTTTTATTGTGAATATTTAATCGAATCGAGTTGTTTAAAAAAGTCCGAGTTAGTGATTGTTATTTTATAATTTAAATTTTATTTAATTTTTTCAATTGATTCGAGTTTATGAAATTATATTTGAGTCGAGATGTTCAAGTTTCTCTCTAAATTTAATTGTAATTATTTATAATATTATGGTGCATTTTGGTTCCAATTTAAATTATTTTCTCTAATTATATGATATATATGTATATCTTCATATTCTTTTTCGCATATATAAATAAGTGTATTGTTATTTAATAAATTAAATATCTTTTAAAATTATAATATATATTTATAATGTAAATTTAAAAAAATGTTAAGGATAAAGGATTGATGGGTTACAAAAGGAGTCAAGGAATTGATGAAAGAGGGAATTTATAAAAAAAAGTATAGTTGAATAATTAAATTGAATAAAATGTAAAGTTAAGGGATTAAATCGCAAAAGAAGAAGAATAAAATTGTAGTTAAAAATATGAAATAAAGTCACATGGATATTTTAAAGTGATAGTGAAGCATGTGGTTCAAATTTGATCAAAATAAATTTAAAAGAATAAGAAACTGAAAAAAATGAGGAAATGATAAAAAAGAATTGAGAGACTAAATTACAAAAAGATATATTTGTTTTCAAAAAATAGGAATATAAGTTACATAGATACTTCACAATGGTTTAGAAGCATATGATTTAAATTTAAAAAAAAAAACTTAAAATGGAATGATTGAAGAATTAAGAAAATCATATTAAATCACAAAATAGTAAAATCGATTTTTTGATATTTTTTTTCAAGTTGGTGAAATTTGAACTTGTTTCGAACACAAAATTAGGTCATCAATTCAACTGTACTCGATTAACTTAAAGAAAACAAATCAAATAACTCGAAATGAAAAAAAATCGATTTTTCAAGTCAAGTTTTATCCACTCTTACATAAAACGAAATAATACATTGTAAATAGATCTTTTAATTATCTATATTTCTAGTTGTTCTCTTATTGTGAGTGAGTGAATGTTGTGGCCGTGACTAGCACCATTAGGGGGTCTTACTTTAAGTTGGTTGCGTTTTGTGGTAGTGGAGCTGCATTTACTAGTTTGTGATGCATCGAGTAATTCGATTACTTTGCTCTTGATTTGGTGTTTTATTTTTTAGAGTTAGACTCGGTGGTTTTATCCTCTTAATATTATTATGTTGTACTCTTTTCATCTATCATAGTTTTAAGGAAGTTTTTAATGAGATAAATCGAATATTTTTTATTTATATGAGCAGAAGCATCGCAATTGATTTTAAACCATCCCTCAATCGAAAGATCCCATGAAATAGTCAAATGAGCAGAAGGAGTGGAGCGAACGTGAAGGACTTGAGCGGATGAGGATGAACATTAAACAAAGGAAGATTTAGCCTTGTTCCAAACATCCAAAGGGCTCAAAGAAACACTCGAGAAAAACCACTGATTCCTGACTTTTCAAATATGCCATAACAGGCACGTGATCGGTGAAATAACGTCACACGAGATGTGTAAGCATACATTGATAATGCAAGTATAGTTAATAGATAAATCTTATTAGATATCGATATTACAAGGATAAGAATTTTGTTGTATTTGTATGTCGATGCAAGCAATTTTAAACGTAAAAAGGATTGTGAGTGTAATTGTGATTGTATAAGGAAGATAACAAAAAAAATTCTGTGACAGACGTAAAAAATCTATTTTATGCAATAAAAATGTAACACGTGGCATATTTTTATTTTAAAAAATCAAAAAATCTTTAATTTTATATAAAAAACCAACAATCTTTAGTTTCTCTAAAAATCTCTGAACTCTAACCCTTAATTCCTAAATTTCTCATCTCCGACCACCGATTCAACCACCACCGGCTATCATTGTCTTCATCGAACCCCCACTACTAAATACCTATCATTTCGTCGTTAAAAACCAACGAATGAATCGTCAATTGCACCGTCGACGAACAACCAACAGTGAAGAAAAAAAAGGTTGATTGAGTTCTGATTGACGGCTAGAGAGTGCGGGATGTCGAACGGTTAGTTACACGATGCTAGGGCGGTGAATGGTGAACCATCATCGTGTGGAGGATGCCAGATAGTGAGGGAGATATGCTTTGAGTGTTTGATTGAAAGAAATTTAAAATTTAATTTTTTTTAAGAAATTCATATTTTAAATAAATCCGGGAATTAAATAAACAAACAAACCAAGTCACATGTCATGTTCTTAGTTTTAAGAGACGTTAAGTGTACCGAAACGCCAAAGATTTCTTGAGTTGATGCGCTAGGCAAAGACACTCCTTTCTTAGGCGAAATGCTCTTTTATATTAAATAATATAAATATTATTTATATTAATTTAAATATAAATAAACAAATAAAATGAATATATATATATATATATTCCTTTGATGAAAATAGCTAATAAGAATGTATTTACAATAATTTATTGATATAGATTTAAAAAGTAAAAAACTATTAAAATGATTATTTTAATATATTAATAAATTTATATTATTTGAATAGGTAGTTTTAATATTTTATTTAAATTACTAAATATTTAGAAATAATTTTATTTTATTAAATTAATTTCCATCAAAATTAGTATTAAAATATTCTTCTCAATCTAGACTAAGTCTTTGAATCACGAAAGTAGTAATAATAATAATAATAATAATAATAATAATAATAATAATAATAATAATAATAATAATAATAATAATAATAATAATAATAATAATAATAATAATAAGTGAAAAAATATATTTTTGTTTTAAATAAATAATTAAATAAAAACAAGAAAGAGGCAATGGTTCAGTGAACCATGCCACCAAAACTGTCATTACAATAATTTTAGGCCCCACAATAGTTATAAAATAACAATTAAAAATAAATTGAAGTAAAAGGATTTCTTTTCTTAAAGGCAAAATGACAAAAGATGCCCCAACGTTTGCATGTTTTGTCATTTAGGCCCATATTTTTTTTAGTCTAAATATCCCCCAACGTTTGCTTGTGTTGTCATTTGGCCTCATATTCTTTCTTTTGGTCCAAATATGCCCCCGTTAGATGGAAACTGTCAGTCAAATGACGTTGAACAACTGATGCTGACTGGACTTGCCACATATTAAGATTTGCTGATGCCACGTCAAATTTTTTTATAAATCGTTACACGTCATTTTTTTGACAGTTTACATCCAACGGGGGCATATTTGGACTATGAATGAAAACGTTGGGGGCATATTTGGACCAAAAGAAAGAATAGAGGGCCAAATGACAAAACAAGTAAACGTTGAGGGCATATTTGGACCCAAAAAAAGAATAAAGGGTCAAATGACAAAATATGCAAACGTTGGGGGCATCTTTTGTCATTTTGCCTTTCTTAAACGTGTTGTTATTGCAAAACCAAAGAAATGAAAAATGACTACTTAATGCCTAGCTAGCTGTTGAAATGTTTAGGAAACTGAAACATCATTGCTACAATTTACTTTTCTTCCATTTAGTTATAAATTCTATCACCACCGCCGACATTATTCTAATAACTTTAAGTGTAATTATTTTGAGTTTATCACTTCAATTCATTCAATGTGGATTCAACATTTTATTTATCACTTTATTATTTGTATGACGAGTATATTTACTTTTAATTGCGCATTCAAACAACGCACCATTAGGTGCGCCTAAATAGCTTTTTAAAATTAATGTATTGTTATAATTTGATGATATAATTTTTAACGGTTATTGACAGAAAAATGTAATTTGAGTTGCAAAAGTAAACATTACGCATTAATTTAGCACAAAACTTTGTTTTGTCACCTAACTAGAAAAAATAGTGTAATTTTAATAACTTTTTTGATGTTTAAGTCAAAATAAATTTAACAAACTTGGTGGAGTGGTAAAATATTTGTTTATAAAAATTTTGAGTCGTGTCTAAATCCATAAAAAATACATTTTAATTGTTTTATTTAATATAATAATTTATAAAAGTAATGAAAAAAGCGAAAGACTCATAAAACAATATTGTATTTGACTTCAAAATATTTTTTATTTTTCAACTGAGTTAGTTTATGATGAGTTTGGTGATATCAAACTCAAATAGATAATTAAATAATAGAACCAAAAAATGTGTTTAAAAATTGTGATGTAAACTTATGCAGTAAATGTTGATTTGTTTTTTTTATGTTTTATATTCAATTTTATAAAGATGACATTTTCGATGTATTTCTACCGAAATTTTCACTATAGCATATTTTGTTAACTAAATTGTGACAATTTTACTGTTTATATGATGAAAAATATTTTGACATGTAAACAGTGTATATCGATTCTAGTTTAAAAAAAAAGTTTACCAATTTTAAGTCGTGAAAATAAATTTTACATTAAATATGTATTTTTTTATATACTATCTAACAATTGAATATATATATATATATATACACTCGAGACCCTATTTGTTTAATCAGGCATTTTTACATTTGAATGTTTTGAAAACAACGATTCTGAATTAATTAGTTGCCAATCATAAGAGGTCTGGAGTTGCAATCTGCACAAGAGGATTGTAATTTCCATCTAAGAACAAAAATATCAAAACGATAAATCTCAGGAGGCAATTGACCAAGAAAAACTAAACACAATCCAACAACTTAGACCAAAGTCTCAAACAAAACATGAGGGCCGAGAAACCATATCCAAATTGGTCCGACAAAATGCCATGTAAAAACTAAACAAAATTAAAAAAGCAAAATTTAGAAAACTATCCTTCCAGTGACAATAATTGCTCAATTGCAATCTCACTTCTTCTTGGCAGCAGATTTGGTGACCTTGGCACCGCTTGGGTCCTTCTTCTCAACACTCTTTATAACACCAACAGCCACAGTCTGGCGCATGTCCCTGACAGCAAAACGTCCGAGAGGTGGGTACTCCGAGAAAGTTTCCACAACCATGGGCTTGGTGGGAATCATCTTAACCATCCCAGCATCACCATTCTTCAAGAACTTGGGCTCCTTCTCGAGCTCCTTGCCAGATCGTCTGTCAATCTTGGTCAACAATTCAGCAAACTTCACGGCAATGTGGGAGGTGTGACAGTCGAGGACTGGGGCGTATCCGTTTCCAATCTGACCAGGGTGGTTCATGATGATGACCTGAGAGGTGAAGTTGGCAGCCTCCTTGGCCGGGTCATCCTTAGAGTTTGAAGCAACAAAACCACGCTTGAGATCCTTAACAGCAACATTCTTAACATTGAAACCAACATTGTCGCCAGGGAGAGCCTCCGGGAGGGATTCATGGTGCATCTCAACAGACTTGACTTCAGTGGTCAGGCCAGTGGGACCAAATGTCACAACCATACCAGGTTTAAGAACACCAGTCTCCACACGACCAACAGGGACAGTTCCAATGCCACCAATCTTGTAGACATCCTGAAGTGGGAGTCGGAGGGGCTTGTCTGAAGGCCTCTTGGGCTCATTGATCTGATCAAGAGCCTCAAGGAGAGTGGGACCCTTGTACCAGTCAAGGTTGGTCGACCTCTCAATCATGTTATCACCCTCAAAACCAGAGATTGGGACAAATGGGATCTTGTCAGGGTTGTACCCAACTTTCTTAAGATATGAAGAGACTTCCTTCACAATTTCATCATACCTTGCCTTGGAATACTTGGGGGTTGTGGCATCCATCTATACCAAATGAAAATCGATAATCAGATTAGTCAAAGAATCACATTTTAATCAACACAATAATCATAAAGAGCCTTCAATACAATATAATGATATCCATGAATGACTATAAACCTCACCTTGTTGCAGCAGCAAATCATCTGTTTGACACCAAGGGTAAACGCAAGCAAAGCATGCTCACGGGTCTGGCCATCCTTAGAGATACCGGCCTCAAAACCACCAGTGGTCGAATCAATGATGAGAACAGCACAGTCAGCCTGGGAGGTACCAGTAATCATGTTCTTGATGAAATCACGATGTCCAGGAGCATCAATGACAGTGCAGTAGTACTTAGTGGTCTCAAACTTCCAGAGGGCAATATCAATGGTAATACCACGTTCACGCTCGGCCTTAAGCTTGTCAAGCACCCAGGCATACTTGAATGACCTTTTGTTCATCTCAGCAGCCTCCTTCTCGAATCTCTCAATCACACGCTTGTCGATACCACCAAGCTTGTAGATCAAATGACCAGTGGTTGTTGACTTCCCGGAGTCGACATGGCCAATGACCACAATGTTGATGTGAATCTTTTCCTTACCCATTATAGAACTCGAGAGGAAAACTAAAAACCAAGAAACACATTCATAAAATAAATCACATAAACATACATAGCTCAATAAGAAAAATTACAAGTCTAAGCACAATAAGAACTGCACCAGAAAATGATATCTCATGAATGTGTGATCCATATGGTTAATTTTTTTAAAAACAAGTTCTATACACAATTATTCAACTCATTTTAGAGAAAGTCAAGAATCTAGAGTTAAAACTACAGCCACTATATTTTTAAGACATATTCTCAATTAGAGAAAAAAGATGATTTCCATTTCGATTATTTTCGTTAACAAAATTTCAACTATAAATCGGTTGCAGATATCTCGGAAATAAATTTTAAATTCATAAATTTTAAACCAATATATGCATAAAATCTAAAAAAAACAACCAAACGAAAACAAAAGGAATCAGATCCGAAAACTATAATAAAGGAACTATCCAAAGGAGAAGAATGGATAAGATTCATTCAACAAGACTCAAATCGGATAAGATTTTTTATTCAAAACATAGCAATAAAATGAGAAAAATTAATAATTCAAAGAGATTCGTACCAGTATGCTAGAAAGAAGTATTTGGAGATTCGCCCGGAAGCTGTATAGGATTGAGAGCAAATGACTGAGGGAAAGCAGCTGCGGCCTGCTTCGACTTAAGTAGTCACTCTCTCAGCTTAGGTTTAATTAGGGTTTCTTTATGAGACGTTGGATTATCTTTAATCCAACGGCTGAAATTCGACATTTCAGCACAGCCGACAAAGGTTTTTCCATATCTTTTCTAACCTCAGACTAGATGCCCTAAAAAGACATATTTTACTTGGAAACCCAATAATACCCTTTTTATTTTACAAACTAACACAAGAATCCTTAATCTATTTAACCCCCTGCTCTTTAACCAAATTTCAGTTAATGGAGTCAAAATATGGTTTGAATATGGGTGTAAACGAGTCGAGTCGAGTCGAGTCGAGCTCGAATTCAAGTCAAGTTCGAGCTTGAATAGATTTTTACGAGCCTGAATAATTTAAGCTTGATTCGGCTCGTTAAGAACTTAAGTCGAGTTCAATCAAGTCGAGTGTTGACCGAGTCAGACTCGAGTAGCTCGCGATCTGTCTCATCTCATTTAAAGTTCTATTAGAGAAAAAAAACTTTGATGCACAAGTTGTGTAAACAAGCTTGTTAATTATAGGGTTTAGGGTGTTAGTTTGGGGTTAGAGGTTTAGGTTGTTGGGTTTAAAAATTAGGATTTAGATTTTAGTGTTTAGGATTTTAGGTTCAGGAATTTATGTTTAGGGTTTATGCTTTATGATTTTAGGTTTAGGAATTTAGGTTTTAAATTAAAAATTTTAGTATATTATATTTTCGAGTAGCTCAACTCGACTCGTTAAGAATTCGGGCTATAACCCCCTTAGCCTGGCCTAGGCGTTAGACCCGAACTAAGAAGATCACACTGGGAAAACTAAAGTCAACCCGAAAGTCAACCTTGATTAGCGACCCTTTTTTGTTTTATCTTTTCTAGATGCACATTAAGCCTATGTGAATGCTCAAGAACCTTGGAAGAGAAAAGCACAGCGATCGGAAAACGTTTAAGGAATCAATTGCAAGAAATACACATTTAGGGACCAAAATGTAAATTTTTGAAAATATAAGGACTTTTAGATTTTAATCTTACCAAACCTTAATTAATCATATTACAAGCCTCCCTGCCAAATTTCATCTTAAAAAGACATCTCAAGCTCAAGCAATTGCGATTACAACTTTCAGGACTAAAATGTAAAGCATGCAGAATCTGTGCCCAATGGTCACCCGTTTCGAAACACTGACAACCAAACACCCGTGTCGAACGCCCGTATCGAAATGGTGTTGACCGTTTCGATACGCGGGTATGTTCCGAAACCAGTTCCGAAACAGACACTTCTAGTAGCCAAAGTGTTTCGAAACACTTCTAGCCGTTCCGAAACGCCCAGGCCATTTCAGGCACCCGTTTCAAAACAGCTAAGGGTGTTTCGATACACCCTGCCCAGAAACAGCAGAAAACTTCTGGTTTTTCACTTCAAAACACCATCAAACATACTTAAAATCATTCCTCAACATATCAGCAACATGCTAAGCATTAAAACCATCATATTGCATCAAAGGCTAGATACATTACAAGCATTAAGCACACCTACTCATTTATCACATTTAACACATGATTTTACCTTTAGACAAAGAACATAGCTATATAAAAATATGGAGAATAAGATCCAAATATCGCAAAACGATCATCAACGAGTATCAAACCAAAAACCGAACTTGCTCAAGATAAACACTCTCATTACACACCAACGTAAAAGACTCTCCCCTCATTGCCTTTATTATCTATAGCTATAAACCAAAACATACTTCTCAAGTGGAGCTCTTATTGAATCCCTTGCTTCTTGCTGTCCCAAATTCATTTATCTGCATTGATGGACAAAAAGGAGCGTAAGCACATAATGCTTAGTGAGGAATGCTCAAACCAAAACACCAATAATGTAGCAAACCTTAAAAACCTTTTCAAAAGCAATCACACATTTATAAACCAAGTATTGTTTGAAAACCTCATATAAAACATCAACACCTTATAATTAAGCATTACTTAACATAAGATCAACATTAAACTCAAAAGCATTAAGCAACTAAACCCCAAACTACATTCTTGCAATAACTTCCACTTAAACCATTTCACGCAATAATGCTTCGTGCAAAGTTTAAACCAATTTTCTTGGAAACCATTTCCATTCCACACTCTTCCTTTCTCATACATGAAAACCTTTTCAAAGCAAACAACATTTGAAATCTCATGTATCAAATATTTATCTTAAGCATTCTACCGATTCAAAGCCCACGGCAAGGCCACACACGCTTGTTACTCAAAAGCATTTCATAAACTCAATACTCTTTTGCATAAGAAAAACTCTGTTGAGTTGATCGAACAATTGCAAATGGCCAAGAGGGGGTGAATTGGCGATTAAAATTTTGGTGGAAAGAAAGAGTGAAAAATAAAATTGACACAAGTAGTTATAGTGGTTCAAGTTCTCCAAATGAACTCTACATCCACTACCTTAGTTCCCACTAAGGATTTTCAACAAATTCACTACTTGAATTCTTCCCTTTTTCTTGGATGAGGAGGTAACCTTACAAATTCGATTAAGCTTTCTACCCAAAGCTTAATCCACTCAAATTACAAAGAAAGGTTGTGGTAAACTCAAATGATTCCTCTCAAAGGATAATTGTCTACCCAGTTACAATTTCAATAACCCCAAACTCACAATACAAATTGACAATTGACAAACACTAGAGTTGGGTACAAAAATTTGACTTTGAATAGCTCAAGGGTTTGAATTTTTTGCTTTGATGATGCTTGTGGGTTGAATAGTTGTTGCTGACCTTCAAAGGACTTCATTTTATACCTCCTCTATTAATTCTAGCCGTTTGGGTGGTTGGGAACTTGAATAGAGCCGTTGGAACCCTCTTGTACCACCATAAATGCACTTCTGCAGCTACCCGTATCGGTACTCGGGGAGCCGTATCGATACCTGTCTCAGAAAAGAAAGAGCCGTTGTGTGCAATAAATAAGGGGTATCCAAACGCACGTAAGCGTATCGGTACGGGGTATCGAAACGGCTAAGACCGTATCGATACCTTTTTCTCAACTTAGCTCACTGTCGATTTCCGTTTCGATACGAGGGTTTACCGTATCGATACGGGTCAACGACCAATTTAAAATTTGGTTACCTAACCAACTGACACCAACGGTCGAAATATTGAAACCGACTTGATTTAAAAATTCATTAAAACCGTATCGATACGGGTGAAGTCGTATCGGTACTCCATTCAAACTCATTTAGACTTTTATAGAGGAGCGTATCGATACGGGTGAAGACCTTATCGAAACGTGTTCCTCCAGTAGCCAACTTTGTTAAAAAGGTATCGATACGGCTGGAAACGTATCAATACACCTGGACGTTTTTCAATAGTTTGGCTTTGGAACACTTAGAAAATATTTTGAGTTTGAGTTTTTCAAATCAGTTTTAAAGTGTTGGTGATTTAAAAACTTATTAAAGGACTTATAAAACAATTTTAAGTTTTTCAAATTGATCCTTAAAGATTTAATTATATCAAAATCAAACATAGGTTTTACAATCTCCCCCTTTTTGATATAACAAAACTAAAACTTAAAATTTTTGACACTTTGAAAAACTTTACAAAGTTAACTCTCCCTTAATATAAGCTAGGTAACTTTTAAGTTGAAATCAAAATTTTTAAAGTGTTTGTGAGCTAGTTTCTCTCCCCCTTTTTGTTAGATCAAAAATATTGAGACAAGATATAGGTGCATAACATAGGCAAAGGTATAAATAAGCAACATTAATATTATTAAGCATAGCATCAATCTTAAAAATCCAACAAAAACATAAAATCAAAGCATAGGTTTAATAATAAAGCAAACTTAGTCCTAAGAACATAAATCAAAGATGCATAAAATAGAAATATCCTAAATGGTATGCATGAGATGCAAGGAGAAGCTTCTAGGCATCATCTTCGGCGTCTTCATCATCTTCATCGTCAACTCCCATTGGATCATCATTCCTCATGCTATTGTGCCACTCATCATGGAAAGCGGAGAGGGAAATATTCAAAGAATTATGACCGCTTTCAAGAGAGGTGAGGCGATTCTCCATGCTCGTCATCCTTGTATCAAAAGTTGTTTCAAGGGCGATAAGACGATTTCCCATATCCGTGCGCAACCCGGTAAATTGCTCATTGAGGAATGTCATAAGAGCATCCATGGAGGGTTGAGGAGCTTGAGGAGCTTGGGGAGCTTGATCACCTTGAGGTTCTTCAAATACGGCCGCGGCCTCAGGTGGTAGCTCGAAAAGACGTACCCAATTACCATTAAAATAATGGAACTTACCCCGGGCAAGAGATCTTTCATCAATAGGACCGGTGAGGGGAGTTGAGTAATCAAACGAGCAATCAATATCCTTTTTCATAAAGAAATAGATTAAGGTCGTACCATAGGTAAAAGAGGTGACGAGAGAGGTGTGACGATTTTGCACAAGATAGACGATCTCCGCAAACATGATTCGAGCAAGGTTTGGACGCTTTCGCTCATGGAAGTAACAGATCCAAAAATCATCCGCTTGACGGATGGTAGAGTATTTTCCTCCGGAGGGCCTAAACCACCAAGACACCATCAAATGGAGGATCCGATCTTGAGCATTTAGAGCGGTGACGGAGCCACTAAGAACATGGCCTAAGGCATTCTCATCTTCAAGGCCTTCATCCTCTAAATTAAAAACTTCACATATGGATTTGACATCAAGGATGAATTTCTTTCCCATGAGATAAGAACTAATGGCGGTAACAACCCCATTGCGAGAAATACATTTGACATTAGTGTAGAAAATCAAAACTAAAAGACGATAATAAAAACCGGGAATTGAGAGAAAATCTATGAAATTCCAACGTTGGAGCAAAGGAATATATTCAAATTGGAAACGCTCCGAGTTAAGAAAAGGAATGGATATTACCCTTCCCGCACGAATCTTGTAATTCTCGAATTGATGAAAATATGCGAGAGCCGCGGAATTTTCAAAGGAGTGTTCATAGATTGAAGTGTAGTTCGGACGTGCAACAACTTCAAGATTGGATGATTCACCGGTTTGAGAAACCCTTGATCTCTTCCTAGATTCCTTTGGTGCCATGATCTAAAAGAAAATCATGCATTTAGATTTCTTCATTTAAGTTAAGAACCAAGGTAAAAAAAAATTTGAAAATAAAATATAAAAAAATTTTGAAGAACAAAAAATTTTGTTAAAGAGATGAACATAAAAAACAAAACAAAACAAAAAAATTGAAAAAGAAAGAGAAAGAATTTTACCTTGATAGGAACTTGAGAGAATGAGGAGAAATCTAGCACAAATTTGATGAGAAGGATCTTAAAGCTTTGTTTGATGGAAAACCTCTTTAAGATTTTGAGTTGTGGTGAGAAAATATGAGGGAGGAAGAGCCCTTTTATAGGCAAAAACGGTTAGGTTTTTTAGGGTTTGAAGAATTTTAGTTTTGGTAAAAGTTTAAGACTTTAAATGCCAAATTAAAAGCTGTCTACGCAGTCGAGTATCGATACGCCTGAAGGTGTATCGATACGGGGGTAGAAACATTATTTCCTTAAAAATGCCCGTTGGAGATTCGTATCGAAACGATTTGAAGCTCGTATCGATACGAGTTTAACTGTATCGATACCCGTTTAAGGCAAAAGAAGCCTGGGAATCTGAATGAAGAACACGTATCGATACGCGTAGAACCGTATCGATACCCTATGCCCAGAAATGCATCTTTAGGCCTAAAGAACAACCATAGGCTCGATTTTAACATCTCCTAAAGGTATGCAAATTATGAATGAACAGTTCTAAGCATATTTTAAAAGAATCATACTCCCCCTAACTATAGGCATGGATATTTTCAAGAGTTACAACACACAAACATGCAATTTCACAAAATCAAGCAATTTTAAGCACAAAGAGCTCCTAAAAGGTCAATATAGGCTAGCTAGACCTAACTCTCTCCTAAGGGACCAAAAACGCTCTTTATCTAAAGGTTTTGTAAATATATCCGCTAATTGGTTCAAGGAGTCAACATATTCTATAACAACATCATTTTTCAAAACATGATCTCTAATAAAATGATGTCGAATTTCTATGTGTTTAGTTCTAGAGTGTTGGATGGGATTCTTAGTAAGACAAATGGCACTAGTGTTGTCACACTTAAGGGGTATGGTTTCTACTTCAACACCATAATCTAAGAGTTGTTGCTTCATCCAAAGGACTTGAGCACAACAACTCCCTAAGGATATGTACTCCGCTTCAGTGGTAGATAAGGCTACACTATTTTGTTTCTTAGAGAACCAAGATACGAGCATACTACCTAAGAATTGACATGTCCCGGAAGTACTTTTCCTATCTATCTTACATCCCCCATAATCCGCATCCGAATAAGCATGAAGGCTAAAGGAAGAATCTTTAGGATACCAAAGGCCTAAAGTAGGTGTGTCTCTAAGGTATCTAAAAATTCTCTTAATGGCAACTAAGTGTGATTCTTTAGGACTAGCTTGAAACCTAGCACACAAGAAAACACTAAACATAATATCCGGTCTACTTGCGGTAAGGTAAAGCAAAGAACCTATCATGGATCTATAAAGCTTAGAATCAACACACTTACCTCCTTCATCTTTGTCAAGCTTTATGGAAGAACTCATAGGAGTGGCTTGAGGCTTTGCATTCTCCAAGCCAAACTTTTTGAGCATGTCATTCACGTACTTAGCTTGATTTATGAAGGTGCCATCTTTCCTTTGTTTGATTTGGAGTCCCAAAAAGAATGAGAGCTCATCATGCTCATCTCGAACTCACCTTGCATTAGCTTAGAAAATTCTTTACAATAACACTCATTAGTGGAACAAAAAATGATATCATCAACATAGATTTGAACTACTAAGATGTCATTGCTATATCTTTTTATGAAGAGTGTGGTATCCACCTTTCCCTTTTCAAAACCTTTTTCAATTAAGAAATTTGAAAGTCTCTCATACCAAGCTCTAGGAGCTTGTTTTAAACCATAGAGAGCTTTTGTAAGTTTAAACACATGGTTTGGAAATTTTGAATCCTCAAAACCCGGTGGTTGTTCAACATACACTTCTTCATTTATAAAACCATTTAAAAAGGCACTTTTCACATCCATTTGAAAAAGCTTGAAATTATGATAACATGCAAATGCAAGCAACATCCTAATAGCTTCCATCCTAGCTACGTGTGCATAAGTCTCATCAAAATCAATTCCCTCTTCTTGTGTATAACCTTGAGCAACAAGCCTAGCCTTGTTTCTCACTATATTACCACTTTCATCCAATTTATTCCTAAAAACCCATTTTGTACCTATAGTAGATTGATTATTAGGCCTTTCAACTAATGTCCAAACTCTACTTATCTCAAATTGAATTAATTCCTCTTGCATGGCCAAAATCCAAAAATCATCTTTTAAAGCTTCTTTAATATTTTCTTTACCATTATTCAAGACAAAACACTTGCAACCAAAAGGATGAAAATAGCTAATGTTAGGCTTCTTAGATTTTAAAATCTCATAAGGTGTTTTCTTCAAAATTGGCCTAATCATTACTCGGTTTATAATATAGCAAGCGGTATTTGTGGCTTCCGCCCAAAAATATTTAGTTAAATTATTTTCGCAAAGCATGGTTCTAGCCATTTCTTCTAAAGTTCGATTTTTCCTCTCAACTACCCTATTTTGTTGAGGAGTGCGAGGTGCGGAAAAATTGTGGCTAATCCCATTTTCATTTAAAAACTCATCGAAACCTAGATTTTGAAATTCAGTTCCATGATCACTTCTAATGTGAGAAATTTTAAGTTCAAGATCATTTTGAGTTATTTTAGAAAATGTGATGAATTTTTCTAAAGCCCCATCCTTTGTACTTAAGAATAGAACCCAAGTATACCTAGAATAGTCATCTACAAGCACAAAAGCATATGATTTTCCACCCAAGCTCATTGTTCTAATAGGCCCAAAAAGATCCATATGAATCAATTGTAAACATCTACTAGTAGAGACATCATTTATGGATTTAAAAGAAGTTCTATGTTGTTTACCCTTTGAACATGCATCACAAATTTTATCATTAGAAAATTTAAGTTTGGGTAAACCTCTAACTAGATTAAGGGAAATTAATTTCTCTAAGACACTCATGCTAGCATGTCCTAATTTTCTATGCCAAAGCCATGAGTCATGTTCATCATGTGCAACTAAGCATGTATGAGATGAATGCATGTCATCTAGATGCACCATGTAAATGTTCCCTATGCGATGACCAATGAGCATTAGTTGATTTGTTTTAATGCTTACAATTTTGCAACCATTTTTATCAAATAAAACATTAAAACCCTTGTCACACAATTGACTAATACTCAACAAGTTATGCTTAAGACCGTTGACATACAAAACATTTTCAATGAAAATAGAAGAGTGATTACCAATGGAGCCTATTCCTTCAATGTGGCCTTTGGAGTTGTCACCGAAAGTTACCACTCCACTACTCTTTGGCTTTAGTTCCACGAATCTACTCTTGTCACCGGTCACGTGTCTAGAGCATCCACTATCAAGGTACCAAGAATTTTTGCTTGAAGCTTTAGCCTTGTAGCAATGCTCCCCCTACAAACAAAGAAATTAAGCCTTGATTTTTGGTACCCAAATCATTTTGGGTCCATGAGTGTTAGCCTTCAAAATTTTGGTTCCCTTAGGAATCCAAGAAGCAATAACATTCATATCATTAGAAATAATGAGTTCCTTAGGAACCCAAACACTTCTAACTCTTTGACCTCTAGATTGCTTATTAAAATTTCTTTGTTTAGGAATAAAAGGTTTTCTTTTTACATATTGGGATTTAGAATGATTTCCTTTTTCAAAATTGTTTTTCCCAATAGAAATAGATGTTTTAAGATTATCCACTTCCTTTGTGTGATAATCTTGAAAATTGGAAAGAAGTTTTTCAAGTTCAAGATTTTTTTGTTTTAAGATCATTTGAAAGATTTACTAAAAACAAAACCTTCTTTTCCAACTCAGAGTTAGCTTTAGAAAATGTCTCATTTTGATTTTTCAAATCGGAAATGGTTTTCTTGTTTTTCAAAATGGATTCTTTGTATTTTCCTACTAACTCAT
Source organism: Hibiscus tridactylites (assembly GCA_958450335.1). Lineage (NCBI taxonomy): Eukaryota > Viridiplantae > Streptophyta > Magnoliopsida > Malvales > Malvaceae > Hibiscus > Hibiscus tridactylites. The sequence continues at coordinate 23,799,890 of OY288281.1, forward strand.
CATACTCCTCTTGCAATTCATCATAAGCATCTTGAAGTTCATCAAAAGTAAAATCGAAATTGGATAAGTTAGAGTTTACCTTTGGTTCATCATTAATGGCCATGAGACATAGATTGGCCACTTCCTCCTCTTTCTCGGATGACTCATCGTCACTCTAAGTGGCTATTTGAGCTTTGAGCTTGTTCTTCTTCCCAAAGCTATTCTTTTTCAATTGAGGACATTCGGAACGGATGTGACCCAGTTTCTTGCATTCATAACAAGTGATTTGGTCCTTCTCCTCTTCCTTGCTCTTACTCTTGAAGTCTCCATTTCTAATGAATTTTCTTCCACGATTTGACTTCATGAACCGAGTAAATCGTTTGGCCAACATGGCCATCTCCTCATCTTCATCCCCACTAGAATCGCTTTCTTAATGTGAAGCTTTTAGTGCGATTCCCACTTTCTTCTTCTCAATCTCCTTCTTCTCGACTATTTTCTTCTCTTGTTCTCTTCCCTTCCTCATAATCTCACGGGTGAGTAGAGATCCAACAAGAGCATCAAGCTTGAGAGTCTTCAAATCTCTAGCTTCAATAAAAGCCGTTCTCTTGCCATCTCATGACTCCGGAAGAGTGTATAACAATTTTCTCACTAGTTTTGTCTTCGGGGATGATTTCGCCAAATCCCTTCAATCCGTTGACAATGACCGAGAATCGATCAAACATCTTGGAGACACTTTCATCGGGATCCATCTTGAAGTTCTCATAGCTTAGACTGAGTAGCCCAATCTTTGTCTCCTTGACATCACTAGTTCCCTCATATGTTGTCTCGAGGGTGTCCCAAACCTCATTGGCATTTTCGATTGAAGACACCTTGGAGTAGATATCGGGACCAAGTGCACAAAATATCACATAAAGAGCTTTTTCATTCACTTGCATCCTTCATCTTTCATCATCCGTCATCTCGGCTTTGACCTTTAGGACAAGTCTTTCTCCATCTCTCTTCATGGGAATGTATGGACCTTCTTCAACCACATCCCACACCATGTAGTCGGTAGACTTGATGAAAAGCCTCATCCTATTCTTCCAATATGGGTAGTTGTCCCCATTGAAAAATGGTGGCTTGGTGGTGGCTTGGGACTCATAGTTGGAGGTAGATGCCATTGCTTGACTAGTTGTTGATCAAACTCTCCTAGAATCGACTCAAGAGGGTTGTAATCCTTCCAATGAGTGTAGCTCTGATACCAATTGTTGAGTTGATCGAACAATTGCAAATGACCAAGAGGGGGTGAATTGGCAATTAAAATTTTGTTGGAAAGAAAGAGTGAAAAATAAAATTGACACAAGTAGTTATAGTGAGTCAAGTTCTCCAAATGAACTCTACATCCACTACCTTAGTTCCCACTAAGGATTTTCAACAAATTCACTACTTGAATTCTTCCCCTTTTCTTGGATGAGGAGGTAACCTTACAAATTCGATTAAGCTTTCTACCCAAAGCTTAATCCACTCAAATTACAAAGAAAGGTTGTGGTAAACTCAAACGATTCCTCTCAAAGGATAATTGTCTACCCAATTACAATTTCAATAACCCCAAACTCACAATACAAATTGACAATTGACAAACACTAGAGTTGGGTACAAAAATTTGACTTTGAATAGCTCAAGGGTTTGGATTTTTTGCTTTGATAATGCTTGTGGGTTGAATAGTTGTTGCTGACCTTCAAAGGACTTCATTTTATACCTCCTCTATTAATTCTAGCCGTTTGGGTGGTTGGGAACTTGAATAGAGCCGTTGGAACCCTCTTGTACCACCATAAATGCACTTCTGCAGCTACCCGTATCGGTACTCGGGGAGCCGTATCGATACCTGTCTCAGAAAAGAAAGAGCCGTTGTGTGCAATAAATAAGGGGTATCGAAACACATGTAAGCGTATTGGTACGGGGTATCGAAACGGCTAAGACCGTATCAATACCTTTTTCTCAACTTAGCTCACTGTCGATTTCCGTTTCGATACGAGAGTTTACCGTATCGATACGGGTCAACGACTAATTTAAAATTTGGTTACCTAACCAACTGACACCAACGATCGAAATATTGAAATCGGCTTGATTTAAAAATTCATTAAAACCGTATCGATACTGGTGAAGTCGTATCGGTACGCCATTCAAACTCATTTAGAATTTACAGAGGAGCGTATCGATACGGGTGAAGACCGTATCGAAATGTGTTCCTCCAGTAGCCAACTTTGTTAAAAAGGTATCGATACGGCTGGAAGCGTATCGATACACCTGGACGTTTTTCAATAGTTTGGATTTGGAACACTTAGAAAATATTTTGAGTTTGAGTTTTTCAAATCAATTTTAAAGTGTTGGTGATTTAAAAACTTATTAAGGGACTTATAAAACAATTTAAAGTTTTTCAAATTGATCCTTAAAGATTTAATTATATCAAAATCAAACATAGGTTTTACAAACTCCATTTGAAAACCACATGTACCATCTAGCTATCTCATGCATACAACGTATGCAAAACTCATGGCAAAGCCACCCATGCTTGTTTACACAAAAGCATTTCACAATTTCATTAACTCATATGCAAACCTCATAGCATAAAACATTTCAAACATTGGTACATGTGACACACACTCTCATATATTGGCATTTACATACTCTATTGTACACGGATATGCGGACAAATCACTAGACACTTCCGATGGCATCAACCATCACCGTACTCACCCGTCTAGAACATAATCTTCCGGTGGCTTCCACCACACCGTACTCTCATGGCGATGCTACTTTCGCCAAAAGCTTGAGTATTTCATCAAGTCCTACCCCGATGGTATGCCCCTCATCGGTCTCATGGCAATAACTCTTGTTGCCAAAAAGCTTGGATGTATCACCAAGTCCTACTCCGATGGAATGCCCATCATCGGTCTCATGGCAATAACACTTGTTATAGAGTGATATGTGGGCCCATACTTCTTTATTACAAAACATCTAGATATTTTACGATTTTAGTCGATGCATCAACAAGATGGTCACATTTATCCTTCTTATCAACTCGCAGCTTGGCGTTTGTGAGGTTACTTGCTTAGTTGATAAAATTATGAGCACATTTTCCATATTGCACTGTAAAGATAATTTGTCTTGATAATGTTGGTGACATGCCATTTTACACGCATCATCACTAAGTCGCATCAAGCTAACAAATTATTATAAGTTCTCCACGTTACAAATGGTTTTTGGCCAAGAACTTAATATTTCACATCTTATAATTCTTGGGTGTGCAGTATATGTTCAAATTGCTCCACCACAACGTACAAAGATAGGTCCTCAAAGGAAGTTGGGAACATATGTCGGATTCAAATCTCCATCGATAATTAAATATCTTGAGCTTTTGATGGGGATTTATTTACAACATAATTTACTCATTGTCATTTTAATGAGTTAATATTCCCAATATTAGGGGAGAGGAAATAAATAGTTGGAAAAAATAAGTTGGAATGAATTATCATTATCTCATTTTGATCCACATACTCAACAATGTGAATTATAAGTTCAAAGGATAATTCATTTACAAAACTTAACAAATTAATTGCAGATACTTTTGCTGACCCTAAAAGAGTGACTCGCATGTACCAGCTATGAATGCTTCGATTAAAATTGATGTCCCAGAAGGACAAACTCTAGTTGTTAACAAGTCTAACTCACGCCTAAAGTGTGGTAGACAAGTGGGTTCCAAAGATAAAAAACCTCAAAAAAGAAAAAGAGCTATATTTGATCGAGGAATCAACGAATTATAAAAATATCTAGAATAGATTAAAAGGTCTCCAACATAGACAATTAACATGACTTAGGTATCTGATAAAAAACATATCTCAATAAATTATGTTATGTTTGGTAATAAGTGGAACCAAAATAAAATAGACAGATAGAGGAAATTAAGTCGGTCTGTCGTGGGCCACTCCTATATTTTTCTAAGCCCTAGATCAGAATGAAGGCCAAGCCCAAAGTTCAAGGAAGAAACCTAAAGCAAGAAAAGATGACGAATTAAAGGCATCTACTCTGAAGATTTAGTCTTAATTAGAGTTGTAATTTAGTTTGAACTTGTATTCTTACCTTATTAGAAAACTTGAACCCAAGGCCTATATAAAGGCATGTAATTCGACCTAGGGAAGGATATCTCATTCTCTAGCCGTCTTCCCCAAAACCCTAGTCGTTTTCCCCCTTCTCATCATGTTCTAAACTTCCCCTAGGGCTAAGGGTTGATTCTGTAAAGTAGTTGCAAGGATTGTATTGTTTTTAGGAATTTTTCTGTTCAATAAAATAAACTTCAAGTTTGCTTATTCTGGTTTTCAACATCTTGCAAGAGTATCGGGAGAGCATTGTGAGATTATTTATTTACTTAATATCAGGAGAGTTAAGTATACGAAAGGAATAAGTACGGGTTCTCCAGCTTATGGTTGAACTATCTCGGACCTAGGGATATGACGAGGTTAAGTGGCTAAGGAAGAATTCAACAACATTGGTATTCACCCTTTGATTCACGCCGGGAGGTATCATCCGAGAAGTGTCATCAATAGTACTTGGACCTAGGGATAGGACAAGTCACAGCAGGGATTCTTGCCAAGCTTGTAGTATAGAGTTGTGTGATCACTGCCGCGACAACAATAGACTGGTGCCGCGACAGGGACGACGATAGAACAAGAATTCTTAACTCAGTGCAACACCTGCACTACCAAGCAGATCAATACCGACCTATTTCTTTACCCTTAATCTTTTAATCTTTTATCTTTAGTATTCTTCATTATTCCTCCGCAAACAATTAAACTCTATTCTTTCTCTCTTGTGCAGCAATCCAAGGATAAAGCTATTTCCAGTCCCTGTGGATTCGACATCCGATACTTCGTGTATCACTTTACTACTTGCGTCGTGTACACTTGCACTCTATTGCGATAAACTATTTTACACGCAACAAGTTTTTGGCGCCGTTGTCGGGGATTGGCAACATATCTTTACCCTTACTTTTACTGCATTTCTTCTTTTAAATTTTTCTGTTTTTATTGGTATCATTTACCCTGTGCTTTTCACAAGGTTTCTTGTTTGCTTATGCGTAGATCTTGAAGGGGCAAAGAACCTGAGTAAAAATTAGACCCTGAAATCGAACGTTCGCGCAATCTCAAGAACCGAGTCCGCCTTTTGGTAGCAAGAAACGACTACCTCGAGGAACAACTAGAGGCAATGGTGAATGGAAGACCGAACAACGGGGTAGATGATAACTAGGGCGCTCTTGGAGATCAACCCCAGGATGCTCGAAACGGAAGGCCTACTGCCGAGGCCACACGCCGATCCTGTTGTGATTACATGATCAACGATTATGTGGAACTGGAGACCACCCTGCCAGACGTGGAAGCTGAGAATTTCGAGCTGAAACCTGTGATGTTCAACATGATCAATTCCGCTGGCCAATTTAGTGGTGCTGCTACAGAGGATGTCAGAGAACATCTGAAAATGTTCCGAGAAATCTGTGGTTCGTTTAGACTACCAGGAGTAAATCCGGAGATATTGAGGCTCGGTTATTTCCTCATTCACTGAGGGGCAGAGCGAAAACTTGGTGGAACAAACTAACGTCGGGTTCAATACGAACTTGGGCAGATCTAACTCGTGAATTTTTATCTCGTTTTAATCCTTCCCATTTATCTAAGCGATTATGTAATGAAATTGCTACTTTTTAACAGGAAGATGACGAGCCAATGCACGAGGCATGGGACAGGTTTACCACTCTTCTGAGGAATTGCCCGATGCACGGATTCCCCGTTTTGAATCAAGCCATCAAATTTTACAATGATGTCAACACACGCACTCGAATGAGAATAGATTCAGTAGCAAATGGACTACTGTTGGATAAAGATCCAGACGAAGCTATGGTAGTATTGAAAAATCTAGCAAAGAATGAAGAGCAATTTCCCATAGTGCGGAGAGGTAAACGAGTACTAGCTGTGAAAGACTATGAAGCCGACAATTCCCTAAAGACACAGGTTGCGTATCTCACAAAGGTAGTAGAAAATTTGTTAAAGAAAGATTCAAAACCTGTCTACTCTGCAGAAGAGGTATGTGAAACTTGCAGTGGGAATCTTAGTTCAGAACACTGCCCGTTACAGCTAGAGGAAGGGATGTATGTTGGAAACTATAACAAGCCGAGAAACTACGACTCCAACAATTACAATCCCAACTGGAGGAAAGACCCCAATTTCTCCTGGAGTAACCCAAACAACGCACTGAATCCTCAAGTGCAGAACACTCAAAACCAGGGGGCACCTAGACTCTTGACACGGCAGCAACTGCAACAGCAGCCGACAACCGCACCTAGTATACTGGAGCAGACATTGGCCACATTTATGTCACAAACAGGAGCTTACATGGCAAACATGGATCACTTCGTCAAGAAGGCTGAGTCGTTCATGGATAAAACAGAGATGAGAATGACTAACCATGAAGCTACACTAAAATCACTGGAGACACAAATGGGCCAGGTTTCCCAGCATATTAAGCCAAGGCAGAAAGGAGGATTCCCTAGTGATACTGAGATCGCTAGACAACCCACACATGAGCAGTGCAAAGCTATCACAACTAGGAGTGAGAAGCAACTGCCAGGGCCGGAGAAGAAAACTATATCGATTGAGGAACCAGCCCTAGAAACATATGCCGCGAACACTGCACCGGTAGAAGATAAGCAACCTGCTGCCGCCACACCTGTCACGACAGTAGAAGGGACAGAGGAGAAAGACAAGGATGATGAAGAACCTCAATCTCCTCAGATCTGAATACCATGTGAAGGACGACTGGAAGATTACCGTCCTCCGCCTCCTTTTCCACATCGGCTACAAAAGCAAAAACAAGAGTACCAGCTCAAAAAGATCTATGATATTTTTAAGTAGGTTCACATCAACATACCGCTGTTAGAGGCCATCCAGCAGATGCCTGGTTATGCAAAATTTCTCAAGGATGCTATGTCGAAAAGATCCAGCCTTGGGGAATTCAAAACGGTAAATATGACAGAGGGATGCATGACTATCTTGCACAGGCATCCACCCAGAAGAAGAAGGATCCTGGGAGTTTCATTATACCGTGCATAATTGGTGATAAATTCGTGGGTAAGGCACTTTGTGATCTAGGTGCTAGTATTAATTTAATGCCAAAATCTATATTTCAGAAATTAGGTATTAGACGAGCACGGCCCACGACAGTTATGCTGCAGCTGGCAGACTGCTCTTACGTACAACTAGAAGGGAAGATCGAAGATATTTTGGTAAGAGTGGATAAGTTCATTTTTCCTGCTGACTTTCTTGTCTTAGACTGTGAAGCAGATGAGAACGCACCAATCATCCTGAGGCGACCCTTCCTAGCCACAGGCAGATCATTGATTGATGTAGAGAAGGGAGAACTTACAATGAGAGTAAATGATCAAAAGATCAAGCTCAATGTTCTCCAAGCGATCAAACATGCTGATGCAGAAGAAGAATGCAAGGCTATCACTGCAGTAATCCTTGACCAACCCTGCATCAGGTCGAGCTGCCATGACATTAAATTTGGTCACTGCCACAGCAGCCATCTGGAAGACTGTCACGGCAGCAACAACGACAGTAGCTCCTCCGATTCAGACATATCTGACACTAAAGGTCATGAGGAGGTAAACTGGATAGGAAATCGTCCAGGTAAGTTATTCGAGCCCCTAAACTATACCTCGAATGAACACATAATCCAAAAGCCTTCAACTGTAGAACCACATGTTTTAGACCTTAAGCCCCTTCCAGGGCAGCTTAAATATGTTTTTCTTGGTTCAAATGATACGTTGCTCGTAATCATCTCTTCCAAGTTGATGCAGAAACAGGAACATCAGTTGATAGGAATGCTGCACCAGCATAAAAAGGCTATTGGATGGACGATAGCTGATATCTAAGGCATCAGTCCAGCACTATGTATGCACAAAATTCTCCTAAAGAATGATCATAAGCCGACCATTGATGCCCAGAGACGCTTAAACGATGCTATGCGAGAAGTGGTTCGGAAAGAAATTATCAAATGGCTTGACGCTGGGATAATTTATGCCATCTCGGATAGTAAGTGGGTGAGCCCGGTGCAGTGTGTTCCTAAGAAGGGAGGAATAACCATGGTGACCAATGAAGAGAACGAATTAATCCCAACCAGGACTGTGACTGGTTGGAGGGTTTGTATGGATTACCGGAAGCTTAACAAAGCTACCCGGAAAGACCATTTTCCCCTACCTTTTATTGATCAAATGCTTGATAGATTAGCGGAGAAACCTTATTATTGTTTTCTTGATGGTTACTCAGGTTATAACCAGATAGCTATTGCACTAGAGGATCAAGAGAAAACGACTTTCACTTGCCCATACGACACTTATGCTTTCCGGAGAATGCCATTTGAACTATGCAATGCACCAGCAACATTCCAGAGGTGTATGATGGCGATATTCTCTGACATGGTGGAGGATTTCCTGGAAATATTCATGAACAATTTTTCCGTCTTTGGAGATAGTTTTGAAAGTTGCTTAGGCAACCTACAGAAGGTGCTCGAAAGATGCGAGAAAGAGAACTTGGTATTAAACTGGGAAAAATGTCACTTCACGGTGGATGAAGGGATAGTCCTAGGCCACAAGGTAAGTTGCCGCGGCATAGAGGTCGACAGAGCGAAGATAGAGGTGATTGAAAAGCTGCCGCCACCCACCACAATCAAGGGAATTAGGAGTTTCTTAGGGCATGCTGGGTTTTATCGAAGGTTTATTGCAAATTTTTCGAGAATTATCATGCCATTATGCCACTTGCTGGAACAAAATCGACCCTTTGACTTCAATGCTGAATGTACTGAAGCATTCAGAATCCTGAGAGAAAAGCTGGTAACAGCCCCAATTGTACAGCCACCAGACTGGAGTTTGCCATGTGAAATTATGTGTGATGCCAGTGACTACGCTGTAGGGGCAACACTTGGGCAGATGAAGGACAAGTTATTCCACGTAATATATTACGCCAGCAAAACACTAAATGATGCCCAAGTGAATTACACCACAACAGAAAAGGAACTGTTAGTAGAGGTGTTCTCGATTGACAAGTTCCATTCATACATACTTGGGACGAAGGTGGTGGTCCACACAGACCACTCAGCACTGAAGTATATGTTCGCTAAAAAAGATGCAAAACCTAGACTGATACGTTGGATTCTGCTGCTGCAAGAGTTCGACATTGAAATCAAGGATAAAAAGGGGACATAGAACCAAGTTGCAAACCACTTGTCAAGATTAGAGATGGGAAAAAGTCTACCAACAGACAAGACCCACATACCGAAGACTTTCCCTGACGAGCAGCTGTTTGCTGCCACAAGCACTGCCGCGACAGTCATGGCGGCAGGTAAGTTTTCTGAACTTCCTTGGTATGCTGATTTTGTTAATTACATAGTTAGCGGAATATTACCTCTTTAACTTAATTACCAGGCAAGGAAGAGGTTCCAAAATGATGCAAAATGTTATTATTGGGACGAACCTCTTCTTTTCAAACATTGTGCAGATCAAGTTATCAGGAGATGTGTACCACAGGATGAGCAGGAAGCTGTGCTTCACCACTGCCATGCTTCCCTATATTGAGGACACTTAGGTGGAAACAAAACCGCTGCCAAGGTTTTGCAATATGGTTTTTATTGGCCCTCACTGTTCAAGGATGCCCAAGCATTCTACAAGAACTGTGACAAATGCCAACGGACTGGAAACATCTCAAGAAGACATGAAATGCCACTGCAAAACATTTTAGAAGTCGAGATCTTCGATGTATGGGGGATTGATTTCATGGGACCATTCCCAACATCATGTGGGAACCTCTACATCCTACTAGCAGTGGATTATGTATCCAAATGGGTTGAAGCGATCGCCACACAAAAAAACGATGCCAAGACTATTCAGAGATTTCTGCACAAAAACATTTTCTCCAAGTTTGGCATACTTAAGGCGATCATCAGTGATGAAGGGAGACATTTCGACAATAGGGTAATAGCTTCTGCCTTAAGAAAATATGGCGTAAAGCATCGGATCGCAACAACATATCACCCTCAGACCAATGGACAGGCCGAAATGTCCAACAAGGAAGCAAAGAACATTCTTGAGAAGATGGTTAAACCTACTCGAAAGGACTGGTCTTTACACCTCAATGATGCACTCTACGCCTACAAAACAACATTTAAGACACCATTGGGAATGTCACCCTACAGGCTGATATATGGGAAAACATGCCATTTACCTATTGAGATAGAGCACAGAGCTTACTGGGCTACCAAGGCAGTGAACATGGACTTAGATAAGGCAGGACAGAAGAGGTTACTTGGCTTGAATGAAATTGAAGAAATTCGAGCAATGGCCCAAGGCAACGCAAGGATTTACAAGGACAAGACCAAGAGGTGGCATGACAAGAAGTTGCTACCACGACAGTTCTGCCCAGGGCAGCTTGTGTTGTTATTTAACTCTAGGTTGAAACTTTTCCCAGGGAAGCTTAAATCTAGATGGTCCGACCCATTCCAAGTTGTGCAAGTTTTTCCTCATGGTGCCATCACGACCAAATCCTTAAAAGATGAGCACCAATTTAAAGTCAACGGACAAAGACTAAAGCATTATCAGGGGACTAAAGCCCCAAGGATGCAGGAAGTGGTTACTTTAGAAGATGCCCCTCAAGGCATCCCTAATTTAACTTAATTTTATTTTTATTTATTAGGAAATTAGAATTATTTTATTTTTAGGAACTAAGTTTTTATTTTAATTATTTTTAGGAAATAAGGGAAACAAGGAGAGGAGAAGAAGTGAACCAGCCCACCATCTCAACAGCAGCCCAAAAAGCCCAAAGGAGGAGTCTGTCGTCACAGCCTGTCAACAGCTGTCGCGACAGATGTAGAAAATACAACATGTCACCATGTTGTCGCGGCAGACACGCAAACGCGTAACAGACGCGCAGTAGTCACGGAAACACGTGATAGACGCGTCAGAAACAGCGTAACAGCTGGCCCCGTTATTCGCGCCTATCGTTACAGCTCCAACGGGCAGCAAACCATTCATCTATATAAACCCCATTTACTATTCATTTTTCACCTCACTTTTACTCTCTCAACTTGCTTCCTCTCTAGATCTCAAATTTCTTTCATTTTCTACAGCCTTGCAACTATGAGTACCAGACAGACACGACGAAGTGCTGCCTCCAGCTCTGCCCCAGCAGCCGGCACACCCAGCCACGACACCATCCCTAACCACTTTGTCACCACCGACTCCGTCGACAGATATTACAGCTCTTTCCAAAAGAGGGATATGTGGGAAGAGAGAGGGCTCATTTACACCAAACGCACGGAAGATTTCGGGCTCGAACCGTTTATAGCACGAAAAAACAAGGCCCTCAAATGGCAGATGTTTGCTGCCCAGCCCGAGGAGATGAATGTCACTTTGGTCCGGGAATTTTACGCTGCTGTCGACAACAAGGATACGAAGACCGTGACCGTACGAGGAAAAGAAGTTACTTTCGAGCAGGAATACATCAATACCCTCTATGGCATCTATGTCAGCAGAAGGGAGAACGAACACAAGAGATTCGTAGAAAGTCTGTCGCCGACAGACTACGATGCTGTCATGGCAGAGGTAACTGAAGAAGTGACAGAGTAGAATACTGACCTCAAGAATTGGTGGATGGTGAAACGCACTCAACTCACTCCCGAAGCCAAACTTTGGAACCACTTCGTAAAGAAGAGGATAGTGTCTTCTTCCCACAACAGCACGGTTGACCGACCCAGGTTAGCTCTCGTTCACTCCATTTTAAATGAGAGACCGTAAATGTCGGCCGGTATATACGAGAGGGAATTTTGTAGTGTGCCCTTTGACCATCGGGACCCCTTTTCTTCCCGTACCTTATCACCGAGATCTGTCGCGGCCACAATGTTCCAGAAATCCCCGAGGATTTCAAGGTACGAGGGAAAGGATGGACGAAGCGCAACATATTCAACTTAATGGAACTGAAAGCAGCCGCACCCCTCTCCTTCTTCAACTTGTCTGCCGCAGCAGAAGAGCCAGCAGACCCCACTCAGCCAGAACCTGCCGCCGCAGAGCAGCAGCAACCAACGGCAGCAGCCCCTTCAGCAGACTCCTCCACTCAAATTCTGGCCATACTAAAAAAGATGGAGGAACGACAGCTTGGTCTGATGAGTTTTGTAAGAGACTTCACGGCAGCCACGGTAAATTTCATTCAAAACAATTTAAATTTTGCAAATTTACAATTTCCTGCTTTCCCAGAGCAATACTTCGCTGCCCCTACACTTGCCCATACTCCCACTCCTACTGCCACACCAAAACACCCTCTGCTGCATCCACTCCAACCCCGGTCGCGACAGTTGAAGGCGACAGCCACACCGCCACTACCTCTGCTAGAGGAGAGAAACGAAAGGAGACACCGCCTAAACTTGATGACGACTACTTCACCGGGTTCTCTTCATCCTCCATCTGGCAAGAATCTGATGGGGAGCCCTCTGTCAAAAGAAACCTTTCAAAGGAGTTCACTACGATGAAAAGGTAGAAGCCCAACACTGGTGAAGGATCATCCGGCCAGGGCAAATCTGCTAGCAGCAGCAGCAGCAGCTCATCCGATGAGGTACAAGTGCCGGAAAAGCCACCCTAGATCTCACCCACTCGTATCCAGCCCCCAAGGGAAGCCAAGAAGAAAACTGCCTCCGCCTCTCCAAGGACTCTGCCGGCACCGACAATGAAGGTCACTGCCTACCGGCAGCTACAGATTAGCAGCAGCAGCAGCGACGACATCACCTAAAATTAAGTTCCTATCTTATTTTGCTATTTTGTTGTTTTATTATTATTGTGATGTATTTTGTTTTTCTTTTTTTTCATCCATGTCATCATGCATTGAGGGCAATGCAACCCTTGAGTTTGGGGGTGGCATCCCTCCAGTAATATGAAGTGTCTTTTAGGTTTTAATTTGCGTCTAAGTGTTAATTATTATTTAGGTTAAGTTTGCTTAAAAAAATAAATAATTAAAAATATTTGGCTTAAGTCTTTGAACTAAACTTACATGCCGCGACATATGCTGTTGTGACAGTGCCTTTAGGAAATTTTAGGATCTGTTTAGAGCCTTGCTATGATTCTAATCTGTACAACACTCTTTGTAGCTCTTATGCCTTCTAGATTAATTTAGTACACTGGAATAGGAATGTTTACCCACTTGAAACTGCCCCTAGAGGTGCCTATCACTGGCTCTAGGAAAACAATAAAAGAAAGAAAATTATTTAGACTCATTTGCATGCAAAACTGCCTTGCACTTATTTTAGGAGATTTCTTTTTGAGCTAAGTTAGAAAAAAACTAAAGGAGCCCAAGAATTGCCTCTAGAAAAGATGCAGTTAAATCAAGAGTCAGAAAAAACTAAAGGAGCCTAAGAATTGCCTCCAGAAAAAATTGAATTGGTATAACCTCAAGTTTATAAGCATAACTATTCCGATATACTAAGGTAGTCTAGATGCATAGTTGTTCACAAAACCTGCACACACCACACAAGAATTATAGCATGGTTCCGAATGAATCCAAAAATGCCCAACAAGGTATTGTTCCTGATAGAAAATAAGTGGTAGGTAATGTAGGGTTCACTGATTTAAGCCAAAACAAAAAGATTTCATATTAGTTAGGTAATATTTGCTTGAGGGCAAGCAAGAACTTGAGTTTGGGGGTGTGTTGAGTGTGTAAAACTTCTATATTTTACCCCCTATTTAACCCACATTTCTACTGCATTCAAGCATAATTCATTGCATTTAGGTACAGTTTCACATATACATCACAATTATATAAAATGGCACAGTTGCTACCGATCTTTGCTGATTTTGCAGGTAGCTGTTGTAGCAGACTCAGGGTAGTGAAGAAGCAGAGCTGGAACATAGGATTGAAGTCGAGAAGGAAGACGCTGCCGAGGCAGCCAATGACGACAGCAATGGTGAAGGGAAAAATTGAAGTGGAGCTCAACACATAGAGGAAATTAAGCCGATCTGTCGTGGGCCACTCCTATATTTTTTTAAGCCCTAGATCAGAATGAAGGCCAAGCCCAAAGTTCAAGGAAGAAACCTAAAGCAAGAAAAGAGGACGAGTTAAAGGCATCTACTCTGAAGATTTAGTCTTAATTAGAGTTGTACTTTAGTTTGAACTTGTATTCTTACCTTATTAGAAAACTTGAACCCAAGGCCTATATAAAGGCATGTAATTCGACCTAGGTAAGGATATCTCATTCTCTAGCCGTCTACCCCAAAACCCTAGTCGTTTTCCCCCTTCTCATCATGTTCTAAACTTCCCCTAGGGCTAAGGGTTGATTCTGTAAAGTAGTTGCAAGGATTGTGTTGTTTTTAGGAATTTTTCTGTTCAATAAAATAAACTTCAAGTTTGCTTATTCTGGTTTTCAACATCCTGCAAGAGTATCGGGAGAGCATTGTGAGATTATTTATTTACTTAATATCGGGAGAGTTAAGTATACGAAAGGAATAAGTGCGGGTTCTCCAGCTTATGGTTGAACTATCTCGGACCTAGGGATAGGACGAGGTTAAGTGGCTAAGGAAGAATTCAACAACATTGGTGTTCACCCTTTGATTCACGCCGGAAGGTATCATCCGAAAAGTGTCATCAATAGTACTTGGACCTAGGGATAGGACAAGTCACAACAAGGATTCTTGCTAAGCTTGAAGTATAGAGTTGTGTGATCGCTGCCGCGACAACAACAGACTGCTGCGGCGACAGGTGCTGCTGCGACAGGGACGACGAAAGAACAGAAATTCTTAACTCAGTGCAACACCTGCACTACCAAGTAGATCAATACCAGCCTATTTCCAGTATTCTTCAGTATTCTTTATTATTTCTCTACAAACAATTAAACTCTCTTCTTTCTCTCTTGTGCAGCAATGCAAGGATAAAGTTATTTCCAGTCCTTGTGGATTCGACATCTGATACTTCGTGTATCACTTTACTACTTGCGTCATGTACACTTGCACTCTATTGCGATAGGCTATTTTACACGCAACAATGGGCCTCTTGATAATAACATTTACAAGAAACTACCAGAAGGATTTAGACTGCCATAAGCTGTTAATTCTAGTTCTCGAGAACATTATTCAATCAAATTGAACATATTTATTTATGGATTAAACAATTTGGGAGCATGTTGTATAATATCATTAGTGAATACTTATTAGCAAAAGGCTATAAGAATGATTCAATTTCTCCGAGCATTTTTATTAAGAGGTTTAGCTTAAGATTTGTTATTGTTGTTGTGTATGTTGATGATTTGAATATCATTAGGACTCGTGAAAAGATCTCCCTAACAATAAAATCCTTGTGCATCAATCGATAACATGTTATGCGTATCAAAGATGTGTGTACTCTTTTTCCTTCACCAAGAAATATTTCCCTACATGGTTTTTATCTTAGTAAGGTTTTAATGAGTGTGAAAAGGGGGCCATGGTAGCCGTAGATGTGACTATCAGTGGTGGTTTGTGAGTAAGGGAGATAAACGGTGGTTTAAAGTTGAACACAAGGGAATATTGAAGAAAGGGAAATTTTCATTAATAAAAGAATGAAATGCAATCGGTACTTTCTTAAGCCTATTTACATTTGTTATATAGGCTCGAGGTTCTAAACTCAATAATCCAACAAACTAACTGACTCTAAACTAATCTAAAACTAATTAATTGCATGGTAATGCTTAACATTCACCCTGCTCTAAATCTTCTTGATGTTCATGAATTTGATTCTCGAAAAAAATGCAATCATAGTGAGCTGAAATATGATACCTGAGCTTATTCTTGCTGCTAAAAAAACTTCTTCATTCACCCTACTTTTCTTCTTCTTTCTTCTTTTATTTAGATTTTCTTGAATAAGAAAAACAGAGGGCTAGAATTACAAATGCATAGTGAGCTGTTTCACAAATTATAGCATTCTCCATTCATCTTACTTAGGTGAGACATGAATCGAAAGTATTCTTCATTTTACTTTCATTCTTCTTCTTCATAGTTTCACATGTACAGTCTTCATCTACACTACTCTTCTTCTCACTTATTCGGACTTTCTTTTTGTCGGAAGCAAGGTAGTTAAGCTACATGCTACCGGATGCAATCTGAAGCCTCTCTTGGGCAAGAAGACACCCTCTTATGTCTGGTTAAGGAAAGCAAGGCTGCTAAACACTTAACTCTCCCCAAAAATTTTTGTCCATGACAACTTGGTTGTCAAGCCTCAAGTTTCATGTTCACTTTAGAGTAGAAGCAACTGTTAATGAAGCCAAACTGATTTCAAACGATCAACACAAATCTTTAACAACAGAACCAACAACACCAAGCATCAGTAACAACAAGCAAAACCAAATCACTAGTTTTCTCCAACAATATGAGGTTGTGAACTTTAAGCGGCAATATTAGATAACACCAATTGAGATGCTCAAAACCCAATAACCAACAATATCGAAGATGTTTAACTCAGAACTTAACTTCATTAATCTATCACATTTGCAACCATTACCACAGAACCCAGACATACCAACACATCATCAGATTATTCAACAGAAACTCAACACTAGTTATCAATAACCAATACGCTGGAGTCCTCAATTCAGAAAACAATATTCACAGAACTCTTGAATTCCCTATCAAGTAGTAGCAGTAGTGTTTCATAGTAAGAAGCAGCAACTTTGCTATAAGTAGCATAAGAGGACATCACCATTTCTTCAAATCATACATCAACAACATGTGTGCTCACATCTTATCGATGGCAAAATCTTGACATCAGAATGACAAATATCACTATATCAGACCAGGAGAAACCAATTTCTACAATAATCTCAGAAGACTCCCACATTAGCATCAGTAACAGAAGATAATAGCAGTGCACAAATTTCAGAACATTCAGTGAATAAAAAAATATACCGAGAGAAAACTCAGAAAATCAGTTATAATCGCACAAAATCAAAGTATAGCAGAGATGAACCAAATCGAAGCAGAGCAACTCAGATTATGGCAGACTATATCGGACGCAAACCAGAGATACAAGTAAAATTATTCAATGAATCAAAATTGCAAAGATCTCACCAGATCGAAGATGATTTACAGATTGCACATGCATCAGCAACATGTGAAACAATCGACGACGCAGATGAAACTCACCACTGAGGAAACCGATTGCCAATTAAGGAAGTAGTGTCAAGATCACTGCAGGATCATTGGCGATTTGAGTAACAGAAACGATTTCAAGATTTGAAATCGAAGAACGGTTGAAGAACTTAGCATAAAAAGCGATGGAGGATTTCAAGATATGAAATCAGAGAACTCAAAGAATGCAGCGAAAATGAACTTAAATTTGAAAGGCAAAAATGAAGAAGAAAAGGCACTAGGAACGACGGCGAATGATACCATGTGAGAAGGGGGCCATGGTAGCCGGAGATGTGACAGACGGTGGTGGTTTGTGAGTAAGGGAGATGGACGGTGGTTTAAAGTTGAACACATGAGAATATTGAAGAAAGAGAAATTTTTATTAATAAAATAATGAAATACAATCGGTACTTTCATAAGCCTATTTACATTTGTTATATAGGCTTGAGGTTCTAAACTCAACAATCCAACAAACTAACTGACTCTAAACTAATCCAAAACTAATTAACTACATGGTAATGCTTAACAATGAGACACATTATCTTTATGGATATCCAAGGGAGAGTGTTATGAATATCTTTATTTATGGTGAATATCCATATATAAAAGGAGACTTTAATGTACACTATTATTAGGGTTTAATACCCATTGGAATTAGGATTTCCATCTTATGTCTATAAAATATAAAGTTTTGAGAAACTATTGTACATAACCCTACATTAAAAATATAATACAAGTCTCTTTCTTTGCCTCTCATCTTTGTTCTTGTTCATCTTTATTGTTATTCTTCACTTTATTCAAATCGAGCTTGTAACACCCCGAAATTCAGTCTAGTTGGAATTAAGTTCCGATGATCAGAAATCCCATATTGATGAAGTTTAAATATTGTATTGACTAGTTAAATATTGATATCGAACCCAAACTTAGTCAAAAATGTCATCATCTGACTCTATTGAATAATATTGAACCTAAATAGTGACTAAATTGAAGAAAATGCCAGTTGGAGGTCAAAACTATAGTTGAATGAGAAATGAGAGACTAATCTTGCGATTAGCCCCTTTTCCTTTATATTTTCCCGTGTGGAGTCACCGGGACAACTTCCTTCAATTGAAGGAAAGCTATCATAATTAAAGAGTATGGAGATGGAAAATTTTGCTTACCCGATTTCAAGAGAAAGCTAGCACCTCTGCATCGTTGTCATCTTCATCACTTACCTTCAAGCACACACCTCCATCGGAGGAGTTTTAAGCTTTGCTATTTTTTTGTTTTATCAATATCGAATCGTTGCTATCGATCGAGTAAGCTATAATCCTCTATTGATTATTGAATTCCATAGATAAGACATGATTAATATTAAGTTAGGGTTTTGACCATCCATGAATATTTCATCGTTAGTGTTTATTTTGAAGTCGAATATCAATTTTGATATCGTTGTATTGATTTTGATATCGAAATATCGATCCTAATAGCTTTCTATTGATTTTCTAGCTCAAGAAGTGGAGCACCATCTCCATCTCAAGCTAGGAACAAGGGAATTGTTATCCGAGAGCCTTGAAAGCTTCGGATTGTCAAGGTAGGTGTAGTCGGAGTCTCGGGTTTAGGCGAAAGGCCTTCCCTAGTCATTATTCAATGATTTAGATTTTATCGCTAACATGGTTGTTGAAAAATTGCATTGGATGGTTAACCGGACACTTTGGTAAGTTTCGGTAAGTTGTCATTGAGTATTGAACATAGTCATTGTTATTGTTATTGTGCAGTGTTATTGATATAGTCATTGTCATCAAAATATTGTATAGAAATCATTGGACATTGATATTGACATTGGATTATGATATATTGATGATGAGATACATATATACTTGTCATTGGTAATATCAAAACCATCGGACATTGGAATACTATTGATTATTGAAATGGATATGAACATTGGAACCTTGGATTTGAATAGACACTGGATACAATTGGCATGCCATAGAATTCATGAGCTAGTGTACGGGTGGACTATGGTCCTAAGGTTGCGGCCTATATTGATTTGGTGAGGCGGAGTGATGTGTATTGATATTGGTCATATTGGCGAGGCGGAGGGATCAAACCATTCATTGATTTGGCGAGGCGTAGGAATTCGTTTATTCATTATCTTGATTCAATCCAAGGATTTATGATGAGTTTAAAATGCTAAACATTGCATATTGATGCCTGGATTTGACATTGATAAGCATGAGTTCATGTATATTGATATTTGATATAATGTTGTTCATATTGTTCATGACTACTTCACTAGGCGATGTATGCCTTACGTGTCTCATCTCATGCATTTCAGGTTGAAAGATAGAGTATCAGATGATCGCATTTGGCTAGGCAAGACAAGTTACTACAAGCCTCAAGTAATGTGTTTTTAACTTATGAACTCTTAGGAAGGTGGTAAAGCAGTTGAACTAGTCATTTGTGCCTATTTTGATGTGTTGGTGTATTGCTTAAGCTGTATTATGTTATATAGCTGTAAATGGCCTTTTAGTGAAGCTTAAAATGGATGGAATTTGCATACATAGCTCAAAAAGATAAAAACATAGTAAATGCATTCATATGATCATGAATTTGGCATAGTAATAGTTTATACCATTAAAATGTTGTGTGTAAAGTTTCGTTGCATTTGGACATCGTTCAACAGGTCAAATCGAATAAAAACCAACAAAAATTTGTCATTACAGTCAGGCCGTATCGAAACGTGTGATGGCTTTTCGATACGAGTAAACTCAGATTGGTCTGAGAAATAGGGTGTATCGGAACGGTCTATGGCTGTTTCAAAACATTTCGTCTCTGGAATCTCTCGTTTCGATACGGATTCATAGCGTATCGAAACGAGTCAAAGTCATAGTCAAGGGTGGTCAATCCGTTTCGATACAGGTCAAGCCTGTATCGATACAATCTAAAGGGAAAAAGTCAACAGAAGTTGATCTCTGTCCTCCCGTTTCAAAACAGCTTAGGGTGTTTCGTTAAAGGCTCCTTGAACAAATTGTCAGTTTCATAATATAGTCACCGAATATTGTAAAGTTAAATTGGATGGGTTAATAATCTCCAAATTGTATGAAAATTTACAGGTTAGTTAATAATGCACTGAATTACATTGTGATATTATATGTTGCATCAAGAGACCTTTTATTTGTCAAATTTGCAGATTAGTCCCTAAAACTTGTAAAAGTTATAAATTGGTCCTAAATAGTTTAATATGGCCTTCTTGTGAATGAATTGGATTAAATGTATATTGGTAGCGTTTTATTTGTGTAATATTGATTATGTGTTGTGAATAAAAAGGGAACTTATCGCACCAAACACCGTATTGCTCATTGGTAACACGCTCCGACCCGGTTCTCGACCAGGCCGGGAAGGGGGTGTTACAGAGCTCGAACTCAGCTCGAGTACAACATTAAATTTATTCTTTAGAAAAAATGCATGTCATCGTTTTAACGAAAAAGGTTACATATAATATAAAAATTAAAAGTTTAATGCATGTCAAACTAAGGAACCTATATTCAAATCTTACCGATAATATAATTAGGAGTCACAAATCTCAAAAAGATTATTCTTCCTAAGCCATAAAACGGATTTGAAGACCACTCTAATTAAAAGAATTATATTTGTAAAATTGAGCTATAAATTGAAGACCACTCTAATTAAAAAATTGAGCTATTAAACATAGGGTTGTAAATGAGACGAAGCAAATGGCGAGTTACTCGAGTTTGACTCAGTCAAAGTTTGGTCAATATTCGATTCGATTAAACTCGAATTGAGCTCGAACTCAGCCCGTGTAACACCTCAAATTTGGGCCTAGATGTTTAGAGTTTGAACTGGATCAGTCTGGAAAACAGTTCGAATCTAAAAAGGAGTTTTAGGGAACACCTAGTTCGGGATACTTTAAAAATATAGAAAAATATCTAAAAATCCTCATTTAATATATAAAAGAGAATGGTGAAATCAATTTTACAAAATAAGGTTTGGAAATACTACATTTCGATGTAGTGACCAAATCGCAGTTTTTGCAAAGTTTAGTAGTGACTGTTTTGTAAAGGACTGAAACTTTGAATCTTTAAGGAGCTAATTTACCGAAAATGTTTTCATCAGATTTTTCCTTAATTTGGGTGATTTAATTAATGAATTAATTAAATAGAATAAAGGAGATAAACTACCTTTGACTTTCATAACCACTTTTCTCTAATTTTCTCTCATTTCATTTTCTCTCAAAATCCTATCAACCAAACACTTTTTCTCCAGCAAATCTTACTTTGATTTCCACTTCATTTGATGAGAATTCCATCACTCATTGATTCCTAATCAATCTTTCATCAAATCTATTTGTTTTCTACATTGAATTTTCATGGAAACTTGCCCAAATCAAGGAGAAATCATCTTTTAGAGGTAAGCTTGTTCTTCTCCTCTAAATACTCAGTTCTTTACTGAAATTCCCAAGTTGTCAATCCTTTATTAAAGTTTTTTGAATGGTTTTAATTTTGGAAACAAGAATTTGGCTTAAAACTCAAGATTTTGGAAGAGATCTTGAAGATTTTCGTGGTAATTGATTGGGCTCTGTTTTGAGATGGTTTTCTAATGTATTTTGGATGTTAAATGATGTTAGAAATGAGGTTTTATCAATCCAATCTCTAATAGGTTGTTTTCCCTAAGTTTTTGCTTGTGAAAATGGTGGTTTTTGGGGTGATTTTGGTGTTCTGTTATAGCTGGAGGTATAAGGACGAGTTTAGGGTTGTTTTTGATGTTAATTGATGTTTAGAAATGTTTAGAATTGATAGATCTTGGCTGGGCTTTGTTTTGGGAGAGTTTGGAGGTGATTTCGGTTGTTTTTGGTAGCCGAAATGGGGTTATTGAGTAGAGCATCGAGTTGGGTTCATGGCTGGTGATTTTAATGCATGATGGTGCATTAATCCTCTGCTCTTATGTGTTAAAAACAGGGTAGAGTGATCCAGAAGCGATTGAGGTAGCGTTGGAGGTTTCGTACGGTTGGGAGGCTTGTCAGCTAGCATAGTGTTGTGTATCGGTGAGTGAGATCGTGTTTTCTAGCCTTGGAATGATTTTGAAAAGAGGTTTGGAAACTTAAATTTAGGCTTGAAACGCCGGTTTAAGTTCGGAAGTAGGTAAAGTGGAATTCTCTCTCAATTGTGCTATTATTGTTTTGAAAACTATCAAAATGGGTTTTGATGTGATTGATTTGATAATGTGGTTTAATTTGTTGTTTGAGCATGGTTTTAAAGCATGTGAGTTAGTTGTCAAACTTGGTTTGAAGAAGGATGCATGAAATTAATATTCATTGAGAGTATGTGTTGTTAGTTTGCATTTTAAGGCAATGTTCGGCATTTTGGCCTTGAAGGTGTTGCATGCTTTAAAAACAGTGAGTGTGTTGATGATTTTAACATGATATATTGGCATAGATGATGTAAAGATACCAAATATATTGATCGATCAATAGGATGTAGAGTGCACTATAAACTAAAATTCGTACGTGCTCTTGGGATTCATCCCAAAGAGAGACCAATGATGGGCATTCCATTGGAGTAGGACTTGGTGAAACATCCAAGCTTATTGACCCGTTCCAAAAAATTAATAGATTCATAATCTATCTTAGCTGGTGATGATCAAATAATTAGTTTGCTTTGTGAGCAAGCATAATACGAAAAATATTACTTTGAAGAATCTGTTAGTTCTTCAATGAATGACAACATGAAGTGTTAATAATTTTCCATCATAATTGAACCAAGATGACCTAATCTGTCATACCAATAATAAAATTATCAGTAAAATTCTAGTTTATAATAACATGAGTTTTAATTTGTACTAATTCTTGTGTAATACAATCCGAATGACAGTGCATGTACTTTTGTTAAGATTTTTTATTGCCTTGGGTTATACTCGTAATATAGAGATAGTCAACACCCCCTGACTAATAGTCTCAATATGATATCTATTTCTATGAATATCTTTAAAAGTCAATAAGTTCCTTTGCATCTTTGACGAGTATAATGCATTGTGAATATAGAATTGAGTTTAATTTGGCAATAATATATTTGCTCTTCTGAAGCCTTCTATGATATTGGTACTTTTGGATATAATACTCGCATTATTCTCTTGTACTTTAGATGTGATATATATATATATATATATATATATATGCACCTTTTAATATGTGCTTCGTTCCATTCACTTCGAGGAAAGAAAATATTGAAGATTATTTATCAAAAATAATATAGCAAGAATTTATTACCTTTTTGTTGAGTGGATCAGTGGATTGATCAAAGTCAAGAGGGGGGTGAATTGAGATTTTAAAATTTTGAAGTGAAAGTGGAATAGCTAAAAATGAAGAACAAGACAATTTAGAGTGGTTAAAGTTCCAAATGAACTCTACATCCACTACCTTAGCTACCACTAAGGATTTTACAACAATCCACTAATTTTTCTTCCCCTTTTCAAGGCTTAGGAGGTAACCTTTACAATACCGGTCAAATTTTCTACCCAAAATTTGACCAAACCCTCACAAGGATACAAAGAAGAATTTTAGGCAAGAAAGATATCTCTCAATACAAGTTTGCCCCTTTAAATACAAGCACTCAACCCAAAATTGAATACAATATAGGAATTAAACACAACACAATTTGGGATTTTACAAGAAGAGAAATTAGGCACTTTGAGCTTAGATTTTTGTAAAAATGTTTCTCTTGGATGCAATAGTAGTTGCTAGTCTTCAATTGGCTTCATTTTATACATTCTCCATTAATTCTAGCCGTTTGGGTGGTTAGGGTATTGAATATAGCCGTTGGGACCCTCTCTTTCCACCATAAATGCACTTCTGCAGCCTATCGCATCGG
Source organism: Hibiscus tridactylites (assembly GCA_958450335.1). Taxonomy (NCBI): domain Eukaryota; kingdom Viridiplantae; phylum Streptophyta; class Magnoliopsida; order Malvales; family Malvaceae; genus Hibiscus; species Hibiscus tridactylites. Next base: position 23,823,950 of record OY288281.1, read on the forward strand.
TACGCGGGGATTTGTATCGATACCTGTCTCAAAATAGAAAGAGCCATTGCACAATAAAAAGAGGGGCGCATCGATACGCGTGTAAGCGTATCGGTACGAGATAAGGATGTGTTTCGGTACGGGTAAGACCATATCGATACCATTATTCTCACAAAGCTCACTGGAAGTTTCCGTATCGATACGGAAAAGGGCGTATCGGTACGGGACAACTATCACTTTAAAAATCTATTACCTAACAATTGACACCAACGATCAAAACATTTAAGGCGTTCGAATTTAAAATTCCATTAAATTCGTATTGATACGGGGGACACCGTATCGGTACACCATTCAAACTCCTTCAGTTTTTACATAACAATTGACACATAACAATTCGTATTGACACCGTATCGGTACGGGACAACTATCACTTTAAAAATCTGTTACCTAACAATTGACACCAACGATCAAAACATTTAAGGCGTTCGAATTTAAAATTCCATTAAATTCGTATTGATACGGGGGACACCGTATCGGTACGCCATTCAAACTCCTTCAGTTTTTACATAGAGAGCGTATCGATACAGATTCAATCTGTTTCGATACGCTATTTCGATACGGTAAGGGGCGTATCGAAACGCGTTTCTCTAGTGGCCATGTTTGGTAAAAAGGTATCGATACGACTAGAAGCGTATCGATACGCATATGCAATTTTCAATAGTTTGGCCTTGGAACACTTAGAAAATATTTTGGAGTTTGAATTTTTCAAACTAGATTAAAGCCTTGTTGATATGAAACCTTTTGAGGGACTTAAAAATCTTTTTCAAGTTTTTAATTTAATCCTTAAAACACTTTGTTATATCAAAATCAAACATAGGTTTTACAATCTCCCCCCTTTTTTATATAACAAAATCAAAACTTGAAATTTTTAAGACTTTTGAAAAACTTTGCGAAACAACTCCCCCTTAATATTTGCTAGGTAAAATTTTAGTTAAAAATTTTAAGTGAGCTTGTTTCCTCTCCCCATTTTTGTTAGATCAAAAACAGAGACATAGATAAACATAGACAAAAGGCATAAATAATAACCGAGCAACATATAATAGATAAACATTAAGTTCAAAACAAAAATCAAAGCATAGGTTTTAGAATGCAAACTTAATCCTAAGAACATAATTCAAAGTGCATAAATAGATATCCTAAATGACATGAATGGAATGCAAAGATAAACTACTACGCTTCTCCATCGCCATCTTCATCATCTTCATCGTCCTTTTCATGTGCATCATCATTCCTCCTTGATTGACACCACTCATCATGAAAAGCGGTAAGAGAGATGTTCATCGAGTTGTGACCGCCTTCAAAAGAAGTGAGACGCGTCTCCACATTCTTCACACGATCTTCAAGGCTTGTAAAGCATGTATCTATGGCGGCAAACCCTGAATTCATAGCTTGATCCATGGAAGCAATTCCCGTGCGTAAGCCCCTGAATTGTTCGTTGAGAAAAGTCATAAGAGCATCCATGGAAGGTGGAGGAGGAGCTGGAGCGGCTTGAGGATTAGCAATTTCTTTTGGAATCGTATCGCTAGGAAGTTCGGAGAGACGATGCCAACTACCATTGAAGTAATGAAACTTCCCCCTTGAAAGATATCTTTCATCAATGGGGTCAGTGAGGGTTGTCGGGTAGTCGTGAGAGCAATAAATCTCCTTTTGGGTGAAGAAATAACTCAAAGCCATGCCATATGCGAAGGAAGTCACAAGAGTAGCGTGGCGATGTTGCACGAGATAGACAATCTCCGCAAACATAATCCGAGCAAGATTTGGTTGTTGTCTTTGACGGAAGCACCGAATCCAAAAACCATCTACTTGGCGAATGGTTGAATATTTCCCTCCCAAAGGCCTAAACCACCAAGAAACCATCAAGTGAAGGATTCGATCTTGAGCATTGAGAGCGGTCACGGAACCTCCCAAGACATGGCCAAGAAAATTCTCATCATCTAGACCCTCATCTTCTAACTTAAAAACATCACAAATAGATTGAACATTGATGGTGATCTTTTTACCCATTAGATAAGAATTAACGGCAGTAACAACACCCACTTGATTGGCAACACACTTGGCATTAGCATAGAAAATCAAAACCAAATTGCGATAGAAAAAGCCAGGAATTCGAATAAAATCCATAAATTTTCATTCTTGGAGCAAAGGTATGTATGAAAATTTGAAGCGCTCCGAGTTGAGAAAAGGAACGAAAATTACCCTCTATGGAAGGGTTTTATAGTTTTGAAAGCCTCGGAAATAGGTAAGTTCTCCGGTAGTCCTAAAGCACTTTTGATAGATAAGAGTGAGGTTCAGGCGAGTACCATCTCCGGGATTGGAAGATTCACCGACTTCGCTAGTACGCACTCTCTTTTTGGGTGCCATTGTCTAGAGAAAAGGATCAAAACAGTGTGTATGCATTATTTTTTCTCATCCAACCCATTGAAGATCAATAATCAAGGTTTAAAAAAATTGAAAGAAAATCAAAAACAAAAAGTTTGATAAAGTTTGTTTTGAGAAAACAAAACAAACAAGAAAATTTTAAAACGAAAAACAAAGAAAATAAAAAGATAAAAGAGTTTTATACCTTGATATTTATAGAGAGGAATGGGAGAAAAACTTGCACCAAATTGATGGAAATCTTTAAAAGCTTGGCTTGATGTTGAAAAACCCTCAAGAAAATTTGAGATGTGTGGTGAAAATATGAGGGATTGAGAGGCTTTTTATAGATTAAAAACGGCTAGGGTTTTGAAATTTTAATTTTGGTAAAAGTGAAACTCTTTAAATGCCATTAGTAAGCAGTCTGCGCAATCGAGTATCGATACGCCAGAGGGTGTATTGATACAGGGTAAAATGGTAATTCCCTGGAAATGCGTGTCAAAGGTCCATATCGAAACGGATGGTATCCGTATCGAAATGCTCACATATCGTATCGAAACGGGTTTAACCGTATCGATACCCGCAAGAGAGAAAATGCAGTCTGGTAAACTAATACAGTACGCGTATCGATACGCATAAGGCCGTATCGATACCCTATGCCCAGAAATGCATTTTTGGCTTTTAGAACAACCAAAGGCTCGACTTTAACACCTCCTAAATGAATGCAATTGATGAATGAGCAGTTCTAAGCATATTTTAACAGAAGCATACTCCTCTAGCTATAAGCATGGTTTCTATCAAGATCAACAACACTTAAACATGCATTTTCACAAAATCATTCAATTTTAACCTGAAAAAGAGTCCTAAAGGATAAAGGAAGGCTAGTTAGACCTAACTCTCTCCTAAGGGACCAAAAACTCTCTTTGTCTAGAGGTTTAGTAAAACTGTCCGCTAGTTGGTTCAAGGTGTCAGCGTACTCTATAACATCATCTTCCTTAAGGACATGATCTCTAATGAAATGATGTCTTATTTCTATATGTTTGGTTCTAGAGTGTTGGATAGGATTTTTGGTTAAGCATATAACACTAGTGTTATCACACTTAAGGGGTATGGTTTCAACTTTAACACCATAATCTAAGAGTTGTTGTTTCATCCAAAGGACTTGAGCACAAAAACTCCCTAAGGATATGTACTTGGCTTCGGTGGTAGATAAAGCTACACTATTTTGTTTCTTAGAGAACTAAGATATGAGCATACTACCTAAGAATTGGCAAGTTCCCGAAGTACTTTTCCTATCAATTTTACATCCCCCATAATTCGCATCCGAATAAGCATGAAGGTCGAAGGTTGAGTCTCTAGGGTACCAAAGATCTAGACAAGGAGTATCTCTAAGGTACCTAAAGATTCTTTTAACGGCTATAAGGTGAGACTCTCTAGGACTAGCTTGAAACCTAGCACACAAGCAAACAGTTAACAAAATATCCGATCTACTTGCGGTAAGGTAAAACAAAGATCCAATAGAGCAATAAAGCTTAGAGTTAACACACTTACCTCCTTCATCTTTGTCAAGCTTTGTAGATGAGCTCATTGGTGTAGCTTGAGGCTTTGCTTGCTCCAAGCCAAACTTCTTGAGCATATCTTTCACGTACTTTGCTTGATTGATGAAGGTGCCATCCTTCCTTTGTTTGATTTGGAGTTCTAAGAAGAATGAGAGCTCGCCCATCATGCTCATCTCGAATTCACCTTGCATTAACTTAGCAAACTCTTTGCAATGACACTCATTAGTAGATCCAAAAATGATATCATCAACATATATTTGCACTACTAATATGTCATTTTTATATCTTTTTATGAAGAGTGTAGTGTCCACCTTGCCTTTTTCAAAACCTTTTTCAATCAAAAAGTTTGAAAGCCTTTCATACCAAGCTCTAGGAGCTTGTTTTAAACCATAAAGTACTTTGGTTAGCTTAAAAACATGATTTGGAAATTTTGAATCTTCAAAACCCGGTGGTTGTTCCACATACACTTCCTCATTTATAAAACCATTTAAAAATGCACTTTTCACATCCATTTGAAAAAACTTGAAGTTATAATAACATGCATATGCAAGCAACATCATAATAGCTTCCATTCTAGCTACGAGTGCATATGTTTCATCAAAATCTATTCCCTCATCTTGAGTGTAACCTTGAGCAACTAATCTAGCTTTGTTTATCACAATGTTACCACTCTCATCTAGTTTATTCCTAAATACCCATTTAGTTCCTATAGTAGATTGGTTACTAGGCCTTTCAACTAATGTCTATACATTACTTCTCTCAAATTCGTTTAACTCTTCTTGCATAGCCATAATCCAAAAATCATCTTTTAATGCTTATTTATTGTTCTTAGGCTCAATGCATGAGATAAAAGCAACATGATTCATGAGTTTGAGAGAAGATCTAGTAGTTACCCCATTGGATGGATCACCCAAGATTTCACCACCTTTGACATAGTTGTACTCCCTTGGGTAGCTCACTTCCTTTTTCCTCAAGAGCCTAGTCCTTCAAGGCTTCAAGAGGTGGTTCTTGTGCATCTTCTTCTTTAGTTGGAATCTCATCCTCTTTTGAAGTTTGTCCTCCATCAAAGGCATCAACGATTCCTACATCATCATCATCACAAGATTCCTTCCTCGGAAGGAGGTTATCATCGAAAACAACATGAATAGACTCTTCTACTACTAAAGTTCTCTTATTAAATACACGATAGAATTTAGAGTTTAAAGAATACCCTAAGAAAATAGCTTCATCACTTTTAGCATCAAATTAACCTAAGTTGTCTTTTCTATTATTTAAAAGAAAACACTTGCAACCAAATGGATGAAAATAGCTAATGTTAGGCTTTTAGATTTTAAAATCCCATATGGTGTTTTCTTTAAAAGTGGCCTAATCATTACTCGATTTACAATGTAGCAAGCGGTGTTTGTGGCTTCCGCCCAAAAATATTTAGGTAAATTGTTTTCACAAAGCATGGTTCTAGCCATTTCTTGTAAAGTCCTATTTTTCCTCTCAACTGCCCCATTTTGTTGAGGAGTTCGAGGAGCCGAAAAATTGTGGCTAATACCATTTTCAATTAAAAACTCTTCAAAACCTAGATTTTGAAACTCGATTCCATGATCACTTCTAATATGTGAAATCTTAAGTTCAAGATCATTTTGAGTTAATTTTGAAAACGTGATGAATTTTTCTAAAGCCTCATCTTTTGTACTTAAGAATAGAACCCAAGTAAACCTAGAATAGTCATCAACAAATACAAAAGCATACGATTTACCACCCTAGCTCATAGTTCTAATAGGCCCAAATAAATCCATATGAATTAGTTGTAAACACCTACTTGTAGAAGCATCATTAATGAATTTAAAGGATGATTTATGTTGTTTACCCTTATAGCATGCATCACATATTTTATCATTTGAAAACTTGATCTTGGGTAAACCTCTATATATTTAGGGAAACTAATTTTTCTAAAACACTAATGCTAGCATGTCCTAGTTTCCTATGCTACAACCATGCATCATTTTCATTTTATGCAACAAAACATGCATGGGATGAATGAATGTCATCTTGATGCACCATGTATATGTTATCTATGCGATGGCCAATGAGCATTATTTTATTTGGTTTAATGTCAACAATTTTACACTCATTTTTATCAAATAAGACATTAAACCCTTTATCACACAATTGACTAATGCTCAATAAATTGTGTTTTAGACCATCGACATACAATACATTTTCAATGAGTATAGTAGAGTGATTACCTATGGAGCCAACACCTTTAATGTGGCCTTTGGAGTTGTCACCAAATGTCACCACTCCTCTACCTTTTGGCTTTAAATCCATGAATCGACTCTTGTCTCCGGTCATGTGCCTCGAGCATCCACTATCAAGGTACCATGAGTTTTGGCTTTGTGCTTTGGCCTTGTAGCGATGCTCCCCTACAAACAAAGAGATTAAGCTTTGATTTCCCAAATCATTTTGAGTCCACGAGTGTTAGCTTTCAAAAGCTTGGTTCCCTTAGGAATCCAAGGTGACATGGCATCAACATTATTAGATTTGACAAGTTCCTTAGGAACCCATACCCTTCTAATTCTTTTAGTTCTATTATGCCTATGGAAGCCACTTTGTTTGTAGTTATAAGTCTTTCTCTTAGGTTGGTTTGTTCTAGATGATTCACCTATTTCATTTTTCACATTACCAACACTCTTGAAAGACTCTTTGAGCTTATTAAGCTCATCTAACACCTTTTGGTGTTCCATATTACATTGAGAGATAAGATTATTTAAATCTACATTTTCATTTTGAAAGAATTCAAGTTCATCTTGTAGACCTAAGATCTTTTTCTCAAATTTCAAGTTAGCTTGAGAAAGTGAGTCATTTTTAGCATTTAATTCCGAAATGATCTTTTTATTTCTTAAGACGGACTCTTTATACTTCTCAACTAACTCATCAAATACCTCTTGTAACTCATCATAAGCCTCATGCAATTCATCAAATGTAAAGTCAAAAGTAGATGAGTTAGAGGTTACCATAGAAGAATCCTCCTCAAGAGCCACGAGGCAAAGGTTGGCCACTTCTTGTTCCTCATCCTCGGATGACTCCTCATCACTCCAAGTAGAAAGCTTAGTTTGAGCTTCTTCTTCTTCTTGAGTTGAGGGCACTCAGAACGAATATGACCCGGTTTTTTGCATTCATAGCATATGATCGGATCCTTTTCTTCTTCTTTGTTTTTGGTATTGAAGTCCATTTTTCTTTGAATTTTTCTACCTCAGTTGGACCTCATAAACCGTGAGAATCTTTTGGCTATCATAGCCAATTCATCTAAATCTTCCTCCTCACTAGAAGTGCTCTCCTCATGAAGAGGAGCTTTGAGAGACACTTCTAGCTTTTCTTCTTGTCTACCTCAAGCTTCTCTACTCTTCTTTCTTCCTTTCATATTCCCTTCTTTGCTTCATGATCTCATGAGTTAGGAGAGAACCAACTAGCTCATCAAGCTTGAGTGTCTTCAAATTCTTGGCCCCAATGATGGCGGTTTTTTTCCTATCCCAAGACTCGGGAAGTGAGTAGAGTAGCTTTTGGACTAGTTTGTATTCCGAGATTCTCTCCAAAACCCTTTAGCCCATTGACGATTGTTGAGAAATGATCGAACATCTTTGAAACAATTTCGTCGGGCTCCATTTTGAAATTCTCATAGCTAAGATTGAGAATTCCAATCTTTGTTTCCTTAACATCACTTGTTCCTTCATATGTAGTCTCAAGTGTATCCCATACTTCCTTAGCACTTTCGATGGAGGAAACTTTGGAGTAGATATCAGGACCAAAAGAGCAAAATAGCATGTGAAGAGCCTTGTTATTGATTTGAATCCTCTTTCTCTCTTCTTCACTCATTTCATTTTTCCTTTTTGGCACAAATCTTCCTTCGTCGTCTCTCTTCATCGAAATAGAGAGACCATCTTCAATAGCATCCCAAACAAGATAATCATTGGATTTAATGAAAGACACATCTGATTCTTCCAAAAAGGATAGTTGTCACTGTTGAATAAGGGCAATTTTGTGGTCGATTGAGACTCGTACATGCTAGAGCCGGAGGTAGATGCTATAACTTACTTTGTAGTTGATCACACTCTTCTTAGAATCGCCTCTTGTGGTTGTAAATCCTTCAAAATGGTAGGCTCTGATACAAATTGTTGATTGGATCAATGGACTGATCAAAGTCAAGAGGGGGGTGAATTGGGATTTTAAAATTTTGAAGTAAAAGTGGAATAGCTAAAAATGAAGAACAAGGCAATTTAGAGTGGTTCAAGTTCCAAATGAACTCTACATCCACTACCTTAGCTACCACTAAGGATTTTCCAATAATTCACTAATTGCTCTTCCCCTTTTCAAGGCTTAGGAGGTAACCTTTACAATACTGGTCAAATTTTCTACCAAAAATTTGACCAAACCCTCACAAGGATACAAAGAAGAATTTTAGGCAAGAAAGATACCTCTTAATGCAAGTTTGCCCCTTTAAATACAAGAACTCAACCCAAAATTGAATACAAGATAGAAATTAAACACAACACAATTTGGGATTTTACAAGAAATGAGAAATTAGGCACTTTGAGCTTGAATTTTTGTAAATACGTTTCTCTTGGATGCAATAGTAGTTGCTAGTCTTCAATTGGCTTCATTTTATACCTTCTCCATTAATTCTAGCCGTTTGGGTGGTTATGGTATTGAATATAGCCGTTTGGACCCTCTCTTTCCACCATAAATGCACTTCTGCATCCTGCCGTATCAGTATGCGGGGATTCGTATCGATACCTGTCTCAAAACAGAAAGAGCCGTTGCACAATAACAAAAGGGGCGTATCGATATGCGTGTAAGCATATCGGTACGAGATAGGGATGTGTTTTGGTACGGGTAAGACCGTATCGATACCATTATTCTCACAAAGCTCACTGGAAGTTTCCCTACCGATATGACAAAGGGCGTATCGGTACGGGATAACCATCACTTTAAAAATTTGTTACCTAACAACAGACACCAACAGTCAAAAACATTTAAGGCTTTCGAATTTAAAATTCCATTAAATTTGTATCGATACGAGGGGACACCATATCGGTACGCCATTCAAACTCCTTCAGTTTTTACATAGAGAGCGTATCGATACAAATTCAATCTGTTTTGATACGCTGTTTTGATACGGTAAGGGGCGTATCGAAACACGTTTCTCCAGTGGCCAAGTTTGGTAAAAAGGCATCGATGCGGCTAGAAGCGTATCGATACGCATATGCGATTTTCAATAGTTTGTCCTTGGAACACTTAGAAAATATTTTGGAGTTTGAATTTTTCAAACTAGATTAAAGCCTTGTTGATTTGAAACCTTTTGAGAGACTTAAAAATCTTTTTCAAGTCTTTAATTTAATCCTTCAAACAATTTGTTGTATCAAAATCAAACATAGGTTTTACACTTTCCGAGCATTGATATTTTAGTACTTCGAGATATAGTACTCACATTTTCCCTTTGCATTTAAATGAGAAAAATAATTCTTATGCTTAAGTATAACATAAGTGCTTGCACTGTTTGCTAAGCATAAATTATCACAATTTATTGCATATTTTATTACGGAGGTAATCATATTTTTTAAAGGATAATAAATAAATATTTTAAAATATTTAGATATATATATAATATAAAACATAAATAAATAATAAGTAAAATAAATTAACATAAAACAAAATAAATTAAAATACCAATTATTCCTTTTATAGATTATAAGGAAATAAAATAAAAAGACGAATTATTTTCTTTAGGGGTTATGAGAAAGTCAACAACATCCAAGTGAGTTGGACCAACAATGGCATAATTATTTTCGCCAATTTTGTAAACAAAATTTGTTTATATTTTTTTTATCGTTTATGATTGTGGATAAAGATCCATAATAGTTTGGCGTTTGACAAGTACGAGACCAATGATTTGTACCATCACATTGATAACATAATTATTTTAATATGATCTCTATCACTCTTATCATTCTTATAATCCCAATTCTGGTGGGTATAAGCATTCTTAAAACGATCGTCTTATACATGCATATTTTATGGCCTCAATTGCGACAATAATTGCTAATATGGCATTTATTCTTTCCGCTATGAAATGTTGCATTCCCTTCAGGGAATAGGATAGGGCAGAGCCAATAGGTCTTTAAAACCTTTTTACGATATTGTGTCTCTAGGACAACATTATTGTAACACCCCCTTCCCGATCTGGTAGTGAACCGGGTCGGATGGCATTACTGGGTAACAAAATGGTGTTTGGTGCTACAAAAGTCAATCATTAAACAACATCTTATTAATATTATGGTCATCAAGCGTTACCAAAATTTAGGTCTTAGTCCAATTTAATCAATACGAATAAAGACTAGCTAGTAAGGATCAAATTGTTAACGCTACAAGTTTTAGCGATTAAAATTGAATATCAGTGTTTTAGAGACCCTTATCTGAAGTTAACCTTACTATAATGAAATTCGAATTATAAACAACGAGCCTATAATTTTTCATGCCATTCTGGGTCAATTACCCATTCAATTAGGCCAGACAATAATTAGTGATCAATTCGTAAACAATGCAAAACTATAATTCTATGTCTTTTTACCAACATAACTAACCCTGTATCGTAACGCATTGAGCCGTTTCGAAACAGGTGCACAAAAATTAGTCTTAATATCGATTCTACCCAATATCGTATCGAAATAGGTAAGTCATGTTCCAATACGAGTTGACCTTCGTTGACTTTGACTATTGACCCGTTTTGATACGGGTTAGGCCCTTATTGAAACGAGTCTTGACAGTAAAAATTTATATAAAAACAACTCTAAACCGTATCGATACGCCTTGTTTTACCCTGTTTTTCCAGTAACCTTATTTAAAGGGGCAGTATCGAAACACCATCACCTGTTTCGATACGTCTGACCTATAATGCTAAATTTTAGCTGATTTTTAGCTAAATTAACCTACTAGTAGGTGTCCAAATGCAATGAAATTTTATAAACAATATCTCATTACCATAATCTACCAGGATGCCAAAGTTTTTGACCATTAGAATACGTTTACTAAGCTTTTACTATCTTATGTCATTTATGCATATATGGTCATTTTCAAGCAAACTTCAACATGTCATTTAAGGCCCTTTGCACCTACCTAAACTACATGTAATACACACATATCAAAGGGTCCATATGTTACTATTTTGACTACTTTACCACCATACTAGGACTTTATAAGGGTGGAATACATTACTTTATCTTAATAGTGACTTGCCAAAATCCCTCAACTACAACGATCTTCTGTCAATGTTCTATTTAACCTGAAATGCATGAGATGAGATAAATGAGGCATACTTTGCCTAGTGAGATAGTCATAGTTAACAATAAATACGATGGCATGCAACCAATAACATGCTAGGGAGATGACATTACTTTAATAATACCAAAACCATGTTAATGTAAATGCTATAACGAAATCATGCTATGACAATATTTAAGAAAATATTCTTGATGTGTTTTAATAGTATTCCCTTAGATCGAAATAAGATAGTAAATACGCGAATTTTTACGTCTCGACAAATAAATAAATGGTTTAGTTCCTCCGCCTCGCCACAATAAGGCCGTAGCCCAAGGATCGTAGTCCACCCGTACCAATGAGCTTATGAATTCTATGACATACCAACTGTATCCAATGTCCTTTCAAATCCAAGGTTTAATAGCAATATCCATATGCAATATTTCCACTAACAATATCAATGATCAATGTTTCGATAACAATAATAATACCAATTATTATTTGCAATGACAATATTTATAGCAATGCCTATAGAAATAACAATGTCGATATTTCAATGGCAATGTTAATGATTAATGTTTCCAATATCCCAATAAATGATTAATGTCTCAATATCTATGTCAGTGATTAATATTCCATTATCAATATCTATAACCAATATTTCAAAATAAAAAATTTTGATGACAATGACGATGCCTATATTCAATAGCTATGGTATTGCATATTTCAACGTACAATATCTACGATAATGATACTAACAATATCTAATGGTTGAGATTTCTACGTTCCAATATCTTAACATTAACAATGACGATATCAATGATGCCATGTTCAATGTTTGAATGTGATAACTTACCGGTTCTTACCATTACTTATTCTTTTCTCGATACTCCAACTACACTCACCTCGATAATCCGACGTTTCTCGGATAGTAACGCATTTATCCTCGGCCTTCGAAAATGACGGTTGTCCTTTATCAGCCTTTTGAACTAAATTAATTAACATAGATTGGTTAGAGTCGATAAAACAATATCGAATTAATATAAAATTATTAACTAAAAATTTAAGCTTACCCCAACAATAGCAAGGACACGAATTTATTAACCCAAAAACTCGGGCTTACCAACCTATTATTGAATCGATCACTTGCTTCTTACTTCTTTGCGTACTTTCTCTTCCTATTTATACTAAAATTGGCCGGCCTTATCATTGGCTTCTCCAATTTCACATAATTTGGAGATGTGGCACATTTTGGGGGCATAATTTTGCCACCCATGTCCACGTGGTGAAAGCTAAATCTCAAGGCCACAAAGGCCACCCTTGCTTGCCACCTATTTCTCAACGTGGGGAGCTCATGGCCGGTTCCTTCAATTGAAGGAATTAGCCGTGGGTCCCCCTCTCCACTCACGGCCCCTTTTTTAACTAATAATAACAATAATAATAATAATAATAATAATAATAATAATAATAATAATAATAATAATAATAATAATAATAATAATAATAATAATAATACCCTTTATTGTTTTAAGTTGAGTACGCGATCGAACAATTACATCGTTTGAACACAATGGTACAAAATATTCTGTCTCCGGAACTTAATTTCGTCTAGACCAATTTTTGGAGTGTGACAATTCTCTCCCTTAAGAAAATTCGTCCTCAAATTTTCATTCTACCTAAATAGGCAGGGATATTGCTTCTACATTGTTTCTTCTGGCTCACACGTTGCTTCTTCAACCGAATGACTTCTGTAAAGAACTTTTACTAAGGGTACGAGTTTATTTTGAAGCTTCTTGACTTCTCGTGCGATGATCTTGACATGCTCTTCCTCATAAGACATGTTTGATTGAATCTCTATAGATTCGGGTTCATTGATATGGGAAGAACCGAAACGATATTTTCGAATCATTGATACACAAAAGACATCATGGATTTTGCTCAATTCTGAGGGCAACAATAACCGATATGCCACAGGGCCAACTCTTTCGATGACCTCAAAAGGTCCAATGAATCGAGGACTCAATTTTTCCCTTTTTACCAAACCTCGGAACTTTCTTCCACGGTGAAACTTTAAGGAATACTTTTTCACCAATTTCATACTTTATATCTCTTCTATTAACATTGACATAGGCTTTCTGTCAAAGGCAACTTTCAAGCGATCATGGATGATGGTAACCCGCTATTCAGTTTCCCGAAGTAAGTCAGGGCCCAACATTTTGCCTTCACTGAGTTCAGACCAATACAATGGAGTTTGGCATCGCCTGCCACAAATGCCTTACATGGAGCCATTTGGATTGACGCTTGATAGCTATTGTTGTAGGAAAACTCGATGAGAGGCAAGGATTCCTCCCAAGATCTATCAAAATCAATGATGCATGCTCGAAGCATGTCTTCCAAAATATGAATTACTCTTTCTGACTGGCCGTCAGACTAAGGGTGGAAAACTGTGCTAAGATTAACTCTGGTGCCCAGAGCTTCTTGCAATGTTCTCCAAATTCAAGATGTAAAACGAGGATCTCGATCGGAGATTATGGACTTAGGTACTCTGTGGAGTCAAATTACTTCCTTGATGTACAAGCCAACTAATTTTGGAAGACCGTAGTCCATTCTAACTAGTATGAAATGAGTTGACTTGGTGAAACGATCTACAATGACCCATATAGCATCATGCTTAGAAGGAGTTAAAGATATACCACTAACAAAGTCCATAGTGATCTTCTCCCACTTTCATTGCGGTAAATCGATAGGTTGTAACAATCCGATAGGGACACGATGCTCTGCTTTAACACGTTGGCACGAGAGAAACTTAGATACAAAATAAACTATGGCATGCTTCATGTTTGGCAACCAATAGTATTCACGTAGGTCCTTATACATCTTCACAGACTCGGGGTGAGCAGAAAAAGAACTTGAATGAGCTTCCATAAGGATATCGGTATGGAGAGATTCATTACCAGGCATACAGACCCAATTACAGAAACACAAGTCCTTTAGAGTTAATTCCAAAGTCAGGATTATCTGACAACTTGGAAACAATGGATTGGAGTTCAGAATCTTGATCTTGCAAAGCCTTGATTCTTGAAACGATGGTAGATTGAACTTAAAGTTCAGCTACGAGGCAACGATGCTTTCAAAGTCGGAAGTGAGTATTTGAAGAACTAATGTTTTGATATAATAATTGAATTTTTTTGGACTTGTTCGAATACTTTGAAAACTTATTTAAAGTCCAAACAACTTGAAAATATGTTTGAAATGGTTTCATAGGTTTTCAACATGTCTAAAACGCTTTTTAAATGGCAAAAATATCATTTTTATAAGGCCCGTATCGATACACCTTGATCCGTATTGATACCACCATTTCCAGTAAGCAAAACCCAGATGCAGGGCTAGTTGTATTGAAACCACCTTGCTGGTATCGAAACCAGCCTGATTTTTTTAGCCTCCAATGACTAGTTCTGAACAAGGGCGTTTCGAAATGGGGTCGAGTGTTTCGAAACGAACAACTGCAGAACAACATTAATGGTGGGAAATAAAGTCTCAAACGGTTCCAAAACATCCCTAACAGCTAGTAACAACCACAAACTTAATTGGGATTATAAATTGAAGGCTGGAACACTTGAAGAATGTTAGAGACAACATCCAAGCAATATGGTCAAGAGAATTAGAGTCTAAATCTTTATTTTACTATTCTCTTGTACATAGTCTTTAGAGAGAGCTTAATTGTAAATCCTTTGTTCTCGTGTGAGCTTAAATTTGTGTAAACACCCACCTTGTGAGATATTAAGTTTACCAAACAAATCCCTTGTAAAAGGAGAGGTTCTAGTTTAGCCTTTAGAGAAAAACTAGAGTTGGTTCTATCTTAGCCAAGTCCAAAAGATAGGGTTATAACGATTTCCTCCTAAATCGGTAAAAGGGGAAGAATTCATTATTGAGTGAATTGGGAAATCCTTAATGGTATGCTAAGGTAGTGGATGTAGGTGCTTAGTTAATAGCCCGAACCACTCTAAAATCATTGTGTCACTTGTCTACCTTTATTTTGACTCTAGCCAATTCAACCACCAAACACTTACGACAGTCCTTGATGATTTCAGTGATCGATTTGAGTGTGCTATAAACCCAACAATTGGTATCAAAGCCTCATCTCCATTCGAGGACTAACATCCGGGAGTAAAGATTCAACGCTCGTAGTCCACCGTTCAAGAAAATGGCAAGATTTGAAGAAGGCCGCTCTATCTCGTGTCCTCTGCTCTTCGAAGGAGAAGCATACTTCCAATGGGCAATCATCATGAAATTCGTCATCAAGTCTCAAGACTATGAGGTTTGGGACATTATTGAAGATGGGTACTTGGAAGCTCCGAAAAAGAAGAAAAAGCAAAGAAGTGTAAACGAGACGAAGGCAAAGCTAAACACCAAGGCGATGCACATTCTCTGTTGTGGCCTTAACGAAGAAGTTTCCAAAAGGATCTCCACATGAAAAAGTGCAAAAGAATTATGGGAGAAACTTGAGAAGCTTTATGACAACAATAAGGGAGAAGAAAAATGATGATCAATCATGTGCAAACCTTCTCTCCAATCAAAAGGTGGATGGTGTTTTGGCTCTCGATGAGCCTAAGGTATCTTCTAACTCAAGTGAGCTTAATTCTTACTATTTCGATGAGTTGCAAGATGCTTTCGATGAACTATTTTTTGAATTTGAGACCATGAATTCTAAATTTAAGAAAATGATTTCAAACCTTGAGTTTGAAAATGATTTTCTTTTGAAAACAAAATTGGATTTTGAAAAATGATTTAGAGTTTTCAAAAATAAGTAAAGATGTTTTAGAAAAAGAAAATCTTGATTTGAAAGTTAAGCTTGAAAGCTTAACAAGAGAAAAAGAAATCATTTTTAATAATTCATCTTGTCACATAATGGCAAAATGCTCACATTGCCATTATCATGGTCATTCCTTACATACTTGTCCTATTGAGAGAGAAAATCTTATAGGATTAAACAAGTATGTGTTCTTAAGGGAACTAAAGACATTGTGACTAACGTAAATGGATCCAAAGCAATTTGGATACCAAAAATCAAGTGAATGTCTTTTATAGGTGTGTTGGAACAATGACAAGCAAAGAAAAATCAAAGAATGCTCAAATCACACATGAGAAGAAGATTGGGTAACCTCTAAGCTTAATGCTTTTATTTTATACATTTGGTTATCTAACTTTTGTTTAAAGTCTTGGATTATTTGTTAAGCCTAATATGATGCAATGAGTAAGGGGGAACCATTTTAAAACCAAAATTCTTATTTGTGTCAATCTTTTTTAACCTCCTAAGTTATTTTGAACTTAAAGTCATTTAAATTCTTTTTGATATAAAAAAAGGGGAGAGTTTGGTTTGAAAAAATTGTATTTTCAAATGAATAAGGGGGAGCTTTACTTACTTTTAAATTTTTCATCTCTTATTCACATTTTTAAACTTGAAGGGGGAGAATCCCAAACAATTTTTCAAGTTGATTTCATTATATCAAAAAGGGGGAGATTGAAGAATTAATGTTTTGATATAATAATTGAAAAATGTTTTTGGACTTGTTTGAATATTTTGAAAACTTATTTAAAGTCCAAACAACTTGAAAATATGTTTGAAATGGTTTCATAGGTTTTTAACATGTGTAAAATGCTTTTTAAATTGCCAAAATATCATTTTTACAAGGCCCGCAACGATACACCTTGATCTGTATTGATAACACCATTTCCAGTAAGCAAAACCCAGATGCAAGGCTAGTGTTATCGAAACCACCTTGTTGGTATCGAAACCAGCCTGACTTTTCAGCCTCCAACGGCTAGTTCTGAACAAGGGCGTTTCAAAACGGGGTCGAGTGTTTTGAAACGGACAACTGCAGAACATCATTACTGGTGGGAAATAAAGTCTCCAACGGCTCCAAAACATCCCTAACGGCTAGTAACGACCACAAACTCAATTGGGACTATAAATTGAAGGCTGGAACACTTGAAGAATGTTAGAGACAACATCCAAGCAATATGGTCAAGAGAATTAGAGTCTAAATCTTTATTTTACTATTCTCTTGTACATAGTCTTTAGAGAAGCTTAATTGTAAATCTTTTGTTCTCGTGTGAGCTTAAATTTGTGTAAACACCCACACCTTGTGAGGTTTTAAGTTTACCAAACAAATCCCTTGTAAAAGGAGAGGTTCTAGTTTAGCCTTGAGAGAAAAACTAGAGTTGGTTCTATTTTAGCCAAGTCCAAAAGATAGGGTTGTAACGGTTTCCTCCTAAACAGGTAAAAGGGGACAAATTCATTGTTGAGTGAATTGGAAAATCCTTAGTGGTGTGCTAAGGTAGTGGATGTAGGTTGTTGAGTGTATAAAAGTTCTATTATTTACACCCTTTTTAACCCATATTTCTGCTGCATTCAAGCGTCATTTCATTGCATTTAGGTTAGTTTACAGCAAAACATCACAAATATATAAAAGATGCAGATTCTACTAAAAATGGTTGTTTTTGGCAGGTTGCCGCCGTCGTAGACGGAGAAGGCAGGCGCAGGGCAGATAAACAGAAGAGCTGAACTGGACAAGCAGACAAAGAAGACGATGCTGCCATGGATCTGCCGTGACAGCAACGTGACAGCAAGGTGACAGCAGCTTTATGAAGAGGAAAAACAAAGTGGACCTCGATAGATAGAGAAAATTATGCTCGTCTGTCGTGTGAAAGCCATATATTTTTCCAAGCCCCGGATCAAAAGATATGTCAAGCCAAAGCTCAAGGAGAGAAAATCCCAAGAAACAAGGAGGGCGGCTGAAAAGTAGATTCCTTGAAGATTAAGTCTTTATTAGAATCATACTTTTAATTAAAGTTGTAATCCTTGTTAACTTAGAATACTTGAGCCCAAAGCTTATATAAGGGCATATACTTTAACCTAGGGGGGATCTCATATCCCATAGCCGTTTTCCCTTTAATCGACAACCAAAAACCCTCCGCCGTCTACCCGCCGTCGATATGTTCTAAATCCCCCTTAGGGCCACGGGTTGATTTGTAAAGTAGTTGCAAGGGTTGTTTTGTTTTAGGATTTTCCAAGTTCAATAAAATAAACTTCAAGTTCTCTTATTTTGGTTATTAACATCTTGCAAGAGCATCGGGAGAGCATTGTGAGGTTATCCATTTACTTAGCATCGGGAGAGTTAAGTATACGAAAGAAATAAGAGCAAGTTCTCTAGTTTATAGTTGAACTATCTTGTGCCTAGGGATAGGGCAAGGTTAAGTGGCTAAAGAAGAATTCATACACATCGGTGTTCATCCTTCGATTCACGCCGGGAGGTATCATCAAAGACGTGATCATCGACAGACTTGGACCTAGGGATAGGCCAAGGCAAATCTGGGATTCTTGCCAAACTTGAACGTACGGAGTTGGTGTGTTTGCTGCTGCGACAGCCAACGGACAGCCGCCGCGACAGGTGCTGTCGGCGACGGGCGCGACGACAGAACTGGATTTCCTAAGCATTGCAATACCTGCACTACTGAGCAATTCAATGTCAGCCCATTCTCTCTATCTTGATTTCTCTACTTTTATTTTCCAGTTTTCTTTATTATTTTCGTGACAACAATCTTAATCTATTTTTTCCCCTTGTGCAGATAGCGAAGGAAAGGGTTAGCCCAGTCCCTGTGGAGACGATATCCGATACTCTAGTATCACTTTATTACTTGCGACGTGTACACTTGCACTCAATTGCGTAGACACTTTTACACGCAACAAGTTTTTGGCGTCGTTGCCGGGGACTGGCAACACACTCTTACCCTAGCTTCTGCACTTTTCTTTTATTTTTATTTTATTAATATTATTATTTTTTTAACAAAAAAAAACACAGGTGAAAATACAGGTTCAAGGGTATCAACATGCCAGGAAAAACCATTCGAGAGTTGATGTGGGAAAGTTCTTGCCATTACCGTAAAGATATGCCGCCACGACAGCAACAAGGGCAGCAAATACCGATGCCGCAGCAGCAAAATTTTTTATGGTACGATCAAAACCCACAAAATTTTTTATACCATAACAGTTTTGCTACAGAACCCGACCTGCCCTGGCAATGTCATCATCCTCAAGAGCAATCAAAATCCTTAGAAGACACACTGCAAGCTTTCATGGCACTCACTCAAAAAGTGTCAGTTTCTACGAACGCAAGTATCGCCAAGATGAATGAACTCTTGAGAAGACCAGTCCTCATTCATGCCACAGATGAACCTGAAATCCTGAGGCAAGATGACGAGGATGCCTATGTGAAGGAATACCCAACATATGATGAGTCTGAGCAACAACTTGCCATGGTAATGATCGAAGAGCCGAAATGGAGCAACACCGCGACAACGCTGAGTGAAATTCAAGAGAATGTCACGGCAGCAACCACTTCCGAGGCAGAAACTGCCGCCTCGACAGAAACTGCAGCCTCGGCAGAAACTGCCGCCTCGATAGAAACTGTCCCCTCGGCAGCAACTACCGCCTCGGCAGCAACTAATGCTAAAGCAGCAACCACATCAGAGGCAAATTCTCAACCCACTACCTCGATTATGCCTGACCAAGATTGCACACATACATCCCTATCATGGCACTCGCACAACCACCTAGAAGAGCTACCCAATGACAATGCTTCGCCGATGGAATATGAGCAGGTAATAAACGAACCTTTTGAATTATATGAAAACTCACCAATTCCATTGCAGGTATTAGAGGAACCAAAGCCGGTGGACATAGAACCATCAAAGTCTCTACTGATGGAGATCTACGAGTGGTCAACATAATTTGATACAAAGAGTGATGGCACTTACCAATGTCCCATTGACCTGCAAAGTAACCTGATAAAAAACTGTCAAAATAACTGCCTGCCGCAGCATCGGGCACGGCAGCAAGGGATACATTCAACCACAACAACATTCAATGAAAACAAGGTAAGTTTATGTTCGAATGTCAATTTGATTTTTTCTAATCATATGTTCATGCCCTCAGAAACATTACCAAGAAGAGAGGACTTCATGGACTACAAAGGGAAGAGAAAGAAAGGAGCCCCCACCATGAGAAAAATCACCAGATGGAGGGTACAGATGGACTTCAAGAAGTACCGGAAACGACCCCTCAAGCATCAATAGAACATGGAGAAATAAAAGAGCCAAGAAGAACAGGAGAAGTGAACTCAGCCCACCATCCATCCATCAGCCCAACAACGCCCAATATTGAAGCCTGTCGATCCACCTGCCACGGCAGACACGGAGAAGACGGGCTGTCACCAGACTGTCACGGCAGACGCGTGACAGACGCGTAACAGACGCAGAAATGCATGTCCGACGTGTTAGACACGCCAAATCTCATCAATGGCCCCGTTCTCCACGCCTGCCGTTACATCATTAAATGGGCAGCAACTCGACCGCTATAAAACCCCGTTTTCGTTCTCATTTTCATTTTCCTCACTTCTGCTTATTCTTACTTGCTTTCTCCTCTAGTTTTTATTTGTTTTTTTTACTTTCACAACCCTTGCAACTAAAATGTCTTTCAGACGTACCCGTCGCAGTGCTGCTTCCACCTCTTCAGCAGCAGCACCCACACCTCAGTCGTTCGCCACCAAGGAATTATGGGAGGAAAGAGGATTCATCTGCGTCCGCAAGGCAGCAAATCTGGGGCTCCGACCATTCATCGCTAAGGCGATACGGACTCAGCTATGGGAGCAGTTCGCAGCACAACCTGCAGAACTCAATGACACATTGGTGAGGGAGTTTTATGCTGCCATCGACAGTAGAACGGCAACATCAGTCACCGTCCGAGGGGTAGAGGTACCATTTACAGCTGACAGCATCAACCACATGTATGGCCTATATTTTGGTCCCAACGACGAGGCCCATCAGCAATTTTTAGACACCCTCGATTCTGCCGCCTACGGTGCTGTCATGGCGGAGGTGACAGAGGAAGGAACAACATGGAACAAGAGCAAAAAGAACCCCAACTCTGTAAAAAGGGGGCAGCTACTCCCAGAAGCCAAACTCTGGAACGATTTCATCAAAAAGCGTATCCTGCCGTCTTCCCATCACACGACGGTGGACCAGCAGCGGCTCGCCCTCATTCACTCAATCATGAACGACCGGCCTATCAACGTGGGCCGCTATATGAGGGAAAGTGTTTTGGACTGCACATTTCGGACAACCTCGCGCCTCTGCCTACCATTTATGATCACTTCCCTTTGCCGCTGCGCCGCCGTCCCAGAGGCCACCACCGACAAGCTCATCAAGGGCAAAGGCTGGACAGACAACAACATCAACAGCCTCATGGAGCTGATAGTCGCAACACCTGTCAACTTCTTCAACCCTGCCGCCGGCCCAGCAGACTCAGATGAAGAACCTGCTCCTGAACCTACCGATGAACCTGCCACGGCCGCCGCTCCGACGAACCAAGCTGCCCAGATCCTTGCCACCCTACAAAGGGTGGAAGACCGACAGATGGGGTTGATGACATTCATCCGGGACTACACCAACTCGACGGTAAATTTTATTACCCAAACTTTAAATTATCCCGATGTCATTTTCCCCACTTTTCCAGACCATTATTTCCACATCCCCTCCCCTGTTCACACACCTACACCACCGGCCTCGCCCCATGCACACTCTGCCGCCTCCACCCCTTCACCTGCCCCGACGGCAGCTGGCAGTCCTCCGACAGACACTTCCGCCAGAGGAACGAAGCGACAGCCCTCAGACGACCTTGAAGCATACGTGGCTGGCTTCTCCCCTTCTTCTGTTTGGGCTGACAGCGAAGCAGACCCTCCCATTCGGAGGAATTTGGGGAAGGAATTCACGCCTGTCAAGAGGCAGAAACATGTGGCAGACAGAAAACTGATGCCCAAGGCCAGCGCCACCACCAGCAGCACCTGGGATAGCGGTAGCAGCTCCGATGTCCAGGTTGTGGAGCAACCTGCCCAGCCTCCTCCACAGCCCAGACGCCGCCGCCAGATCCGTGTCAGCAGCAGCAGCGAGGACAGCGATTAAAAATTTAAGTCTTTTATTTTTCTTTTCTTGCTGCCTGCTTTATCTTTATTTTGTGATGTACCTGCCATCATTTTACCTGTCATTTTGCATTGAGGGCAATGCAACCCTCGAGTTTGGGGGTGGCAACCCTCCATTTTAATGGAGTCTTAGTACATCTTTATTTAATTGTGGTGTCTTTTATTTAATTCAAGTTCTCTAAAAAAAACTGTTGGCTTAAAACTGTGAAGTTAACTTACCTGTCATGACAGCTCTGTCATGACAGCATCTTTAGGAAAGTTTAAGGAGAAGTTTAGAGCCTTTCTATAGTTCTGAAAAACTTAAACACCTTTGTGACTGTTATATTGCTTAGATTTCTTTTAGCCAAACTAGAATAGGATGCTTAGTACTTGAATAGCCCCTAGAGGTGCCCGAAACCGGCTCTAGGAAGTTACCTAGAGGTGCCTAAAACTGGCTCTAGGAAGTTAACTAGAGGTGCCTAAAACTGGCTCTAGTAAAACTTAGCTTGAAAAATAGAAAAGAAGCATGAAAATGTGTCTTCAAAAATAAACTTTGGCATAAAAATTCGAGTTAAAAAGTTGAATATTCTAGTGAAACTAAGAGAGTCTTAGCATATAACTGTTCACAAGCATGCACACACTGCACGAGGACTATAGTGAGATTCTGGACAGATCCTAATCTTTCCGACAGGTTGCTGCCGTCACAGAGAATGAGCGACGGGTAAGGGACAATTCACTGTTTGAAAGCCAACACAAAAATATTCATTTTTCTTTTAGGTCTTAATTGCTTGAGGGCAAGCAAAAACTTGAGTTTGGGGGTGTGTTGAGTGTATAAAAGTTCTATTATTTACACCCTATTTAACCCATATTTCTGCTGCATTCAAGCGTCATTTCATTGCATTTAGGTTAGTTTACAGCAAAACATCACAAATATATAAAAGGCGCAGATTCTACTAAAAATGGCTGTTTTTGGCAGGTTGCCGCCGTCGTAGACGGAGAAGGCAGGCGCAGGGCAGATAAACAGAAGAGCTGAACTGGACAAGCAGACAAAGAAGACGATGCTGCCATGGATCTACCGTGACAACAACGTGACAGCAAGGTGACAGCAGCTTTATGAAGAGGAAAAGCAAAGTGGACCTCGATAGATAGAGAAAATTATGCTCGTCTGTCGTGTGAAAGCCATATATTTTTACAAGCCCCGGATCAAAAGATATGTCAAGCCAAAGCTCAAGGAGAGAAAATCCCAAGAAACAAGGAGGGCGGCTGAAAAGTAGATTCCTTGAAGATTAAGTCTTTATTAGAATCATACTTTTAATTAAAGTTGTAATCCTTGTTAACTTAGAATACTTGAGCCCAAAGCTTATATAAGGGCATATACTTTAACCTAGGGGGGATCTCATATCCTATAGCCGTTTTCCCTTTAACCGACAACCAAAAACCCTCCGCCGTCTACCCGCCGTCTACCCGCCGTCGATATGTTCTAAATCCCCCCTAGGGCCACGAGTTGATTTGTAAAGTAGTTGCAAGGGTTGTTTTGTTTTAGGATTTTCCAAGTTCAATAAAATAAACTTCAAGTTCTCTTATTTTTGTTATTAACATCTTGCAAGAGCATCGGGAGAGCATTGTGAGGTTATCCATTTACTTAGCATCGGGAGAGTTAAGTATACGAAAGAAATAAGAGCAAGTTCTCTAGTTTATAGTTGAACTATCTTGTGCCTAGGGATAGGGCAAGGTTAAGTGGCTAAAGAAGAATTCATACACATCGGTGTTCATCTTTCGATTCACGCCGGGAGGTATCATCAAAGACGTGATCATCGACAGACTTGGACCTAGGGATTGGCCAAGGCAGATCTGGGATTCTTGCCAAACTTGAATGTACGGAGTTGGTGTGTTTGCGGCCGCGACAGCCAACGGACAGCCGCTGCGACAGGTGCTGTCGGCGACGGGCGCGACGACAGAACTAGATTTCCTAAGCATTGCAATACCTGCACTACTGAGCAATTCAATGTCAGCCCATTCTCTCTATCTTGATTTCTCTACTTTTATTTTCCAGTTTTCTTTATTATTTTCGTGACAACAATCTTAATCTATTCTTTTCCCCTTGTGCAGATAGCGAAGGAAAGGGTTAGCCCAGTCCCTGTGGAGACGATATCTGATACTCTAGTATCACTTTATTACTTGCGACGTGTACACTTGCACTCAATTGCGTAGACACTTTTACACGCAACAAGTTTTTGGCGCCGTTGCCGTGACAGCAACGTGACAGCAAGGTGACAGCAGCTTTATGAAGAGGAAAAGCAAAGTGGAACTCGATAGATAGAGAAAATTATGCTCGTCTGTCGTGTGAAAGCCATATATTTTTCCAAGCCCCGGATCAAAAGATATGTCAAGCCAAAGCTCAAGGAGAGAAAATCCCAAGAAACAAGGAGGGCGGCTGAAAAGTAGATTCCTTGAAGATTAAGTCTTTATTAGAATCATACTTTTAATTAAAGTTGTAATCCTTGTTAACTTAGAATACTTGAGCCCAAAGCTTATATAAGGGCATATACTTTAACCTAGGGGAAGATCTCATATCCCATAGCCGTTTTCCCTTTAACCGACAACCAAAAAAACCCTCCACCGTCTACCCGCCGTCGATATGTTCTAAATCCCCCTAGGGCCACAGGTTGATTTGTAAAGTAGTTACAAGGGTTGCTTTGTTTTAGGATTTTTCAAGTTCAATAAAATAAACTTCAAGTTCTCTTATTTTGGTTATTAATATCTTGCAAGAGCATCGGGAGAGCATTGTGAGGTTATCCATTTACTTAGCATCGGGAGAGTTAAGTATACGAAAGAAATAAGAGCGAGTTCTCTAGTTTATAGTTGAACTATCTCGTGCCTAGGGATAGGGCGAGGTTAAGTGGCTAAAGAAGAATTCATACACATCGGTGTTCATCCTTCGATTCACGCCGGGAGGTATCATCAAAGACGTGGTCATCGACAGACTTGGACCTAGGGATAGGCCAAGGCAGATCTGGGATTCTTGCCAAACTTGGAGTATGGAGTTGGTGTGTTTGCTGCCGCGACAGCCAACGGACAGCCGCCGCGAAAGTTGCTGTCGGCGACGGGCGCGACGACAGAACTGGATTTCCTAAGCATTGCAATACCTGCACTACTGAGCAATTCAATACCAGCCCATTCTCTCTATCTTGATTTCTCTACTTTTATTTTCCAGTTTTCTTTATTATTTTCGTGACAACAATCTTAATCTATTCTTTTCCCCTTCTGTAGATAGCGAAGGAAAGGGTTAGCCCAGTCCCTGTGGAGACGATATCCGATACTCTAGTATCACTTTATTACTTGCGACGTGTACACTTGCACTCAATTGCGTAGACACTTTTACACACAACATAGGTGCTTATTTAATATCCCGAACCACTCTAAAATCATTGTGTCACTTGTCTACCTTTATTTCGATTTTAGCCAATTCAACCACCAAACATTTACGACCCTCCTTGACGATTTTGGTGACCGATTCGAGCGTGCTATAAACCCAACAACATTAATTGCTCAAGGAGCAGGCAAAGGTTTGCGGCTAAGGGCATCAACTACAACATTGGCCTTGCTCGGATGATAATCAATGACAAGATCGTAGTCTTTGAGAAGTTCCATCCATCTCTGTTGCTGAAGATTTAACTCCTTTTTGGGTCAAAAGGTACTTGAGGCTTTTGTGGTCGGTAAAGAGATAATGTCTCCAAATTTTCAATGCAAAGACAATCGCAACCAACTCTAGGTCATGAGTAGGGTAATTCATTTCATGTAGCTTTAGTTGTCTCGAAGCATAAGCAATTACTTTGCCTTCTTGCATCTATACACATCCTAAACCGAGATGTGATGCATCACTATAAACTATATAATCATTTTCGGATTCGGTTTGAGTTAGGACTGATGCATGAATCAAGACTTGTTTTAATCGGTTGAAACTTCATTGTTGTTCCTCGATCCAACAAATAGAGCTTCTTCTCTTAATAGCTTGGTCGATGGAGCTGCTATCATGGAAAATTCTTCTAGGAATCTTTTATAATAGCCAGCAAGACCAAGGAAGCTTCTATCTTCTCCAATATTCTTGGAATAGGTCAATATACCATCTATGAACACCACTACTAATTTATCAAGATATGGTCTAAAGACCCGGTTCATTAAGTCCATGAATGTTGTCGGTGCATTGATTAGCCCGAAGGGCTTTACCAAGAATTTGTAGTGTCTGTATCTCGTACAAAAAGAAGTCTTAGGGAAGTCAGATTCTCAGACTCTCATTTGATAATAGCCCGACCTTAAATCGACCTTGGAAATCACGGAGGCATCCCTTAGTTGATCGAATAGGACGTCTATGCTGGGCAATGGATACTTGTTCTTGATAATCACCTTGTTTAATTGTCGGTAATCAATACACAGTCTCATCGAACCATCTTTCTTCTTACAAAAAGACCCAAAGCTCCCTAAGGCGAAGAGCTCGGTTGAATGAAGCCTTTGCCAAGCAGTTCTTGAATTTGATGTTTCGACCTCTTTCAGTTCAACAATTGTCATTTGATAGGGTGCAATAGAATCCGGGGTAGTTCCAGGTTGTATTTCGATGCAGAATTCCACTTCTTGAGTTTGTGGTAAACCCGGAAGTGCGTCGGGGAAGACATTAGAGAATTCACACTCAGTGTCAATATCCCGTAATAGGGGTTCATCCTTGGCTTCCAATGTCAAAGTACGCAATGGAGGGTTCCTAGCATTCATTAGAACAATGTTTTCTTTGCCAAGACCTCGAAGGTACACCTTCCTCTTACTACAATCTACCCAAGCTGGGTGTTCGCTAAACCAATCTAAGCCTAGTATGCCATCAAACTCGATAATCGGTATCACCAATAAATTGGCCAAAAGTGAAATCCCTTGAATCATTAAGGGACAATTCATACACACGTTTCTTATGATGACACAATAATTTCGATATCAATGCTCAATATAGTTTTACAAGGATTCATTAGTAGTAATACAATGATTTGCTAACCAATACTTAATAAGTTTAGGGTTATCATTTAACTTATTGGTGAGGATGTAAGTCCATTATTGGGCAGATTAAGCAATAAGGATTCAAGCCATTGTTTTTACCACCATTGGGGGCGGTACATCCTTTTCAAGCTTCAACGAGGACAAGGATTGTTAATATATTTTAGCGATGTGTTCTGCTATTTCTTTAAGCTCAACAATCTACCTTGATAATTCAAGGCTTAATAATTTTTATTAGATCTTTCAAACTTAAAGGGTTTCCCCTCTATCCCCTCGTCGAGAGTCGAGGAGCCAATGACAGGCTCATCTAAATGAACTGTAGTAAAGTCAGACATATGTATAATATAAGGGAAGGAATTGGGTTAGTTGGCAAGTCACAATACACAATAAATAACTCCTAGGTGGAAAAGTAATACAATAACAATGCAATAATCTTTGGTTTAATCCTAGAATTGATTAAACTCTAGCTCTGATGCCACAAATGTAACACTCCTTTCTAGGCCTGGTAGTGAACCAGGTCGGATGGCGTTACCGGGTATAACAAAATAGTGTTTGGTGCTACAAAAGTCAATCATTTAGTGACATCTTATTAATAGTATGGTCATCAAACGTTACCAAAATTTAGGTCTTAGCCCAATTTAATCAATATGAATAAAGACTAGCTAATAAGGATCAAAATGTTAATGCTACAAGTTTTAGGGATTAAAATGTAATATCTGTGTTTTAGAGGCTCTTATCTGAAGTTAACCTTACTATAACGAAATTCGACTTATAAACAACGAGCCTATAAATTTTCATGCATTTCTGGGGTCAATTACCCATTCAATTAGGCCATACAATAATTGGTGATCAATCCATAAACAATGCAAAACTATAATATATGTCTTTTTACCAACTTAACTAACTTTGTATCGAAATGCCTTGAGCCGTTTCGAAACGGGTGCACAAAAATTAGTCCTAATATCGATTCTACCCAATACCACATCGAAACAAGTACGCCATGTTCCAATACGAGATGACCTTCATTGACTTTGACTATTGACCCGTTCTGATACAAGTTAGGCCCGTATTGAAATGAGTCTTGACAATAGAAAGTTGTATCGAAATGGCTCTAAACCGTATCGATACGCCCTGCTTTACCCTCTTTTCACCTTATTTAAAGAGGATGTATCGAAACACCATCACCTGTTTCGATACGCCTGACTTGTAATGCCAGATTTTAGCTAATTTTTAGCTAAATTAACCTACTAGTAGGTGTTCAAATGCAATGAAATTTTACACGCAATATTTCATTACCATAATCTACTAGCATGCCAAAGTTCTTGACCATTGGAATACGTTTACTAAGTTTTTACTATCTAAGGCCATTTATGCATATATGGTCGTTTTCAAGCAAACTTCAACATGTCATTTAAGGCCCTTTGCACCTACCTAAACTACAGGTAATACACACATATCAAAGGGTCCATATGTTACTAGTTTGACTACTTTTCCATCATACTAAGAGTTTATAAGGGTGGAATACATTACATTAGCTTAATAGTGACTTGCCAAAATCTATCGGCTACTCCGATCTCCTGTTAATGTTCTGTTTAACCTGAAATGCATGAGATAAGATAAATGAGGCACATTTTGCCTAGTGAGATAGTCATAGTTAACAATAAATACGATGGTATGCAACTCATAACATGCTAGGGAGATGACATTACTTTAATAATACCAAAGTCATGTTAATGTCAATGCTATAACGAAATCAATACTATGACAATATTTAAGAAAATATTCTTGACGTATTTTAATAGTATTCCCTTGGATCGAAATAAGATAGTGAATACATAAATTTTTACGCCTCGCCAAATCAATAAATTGTCTAGTTCCTTCGCCTCGCTAATTGACCAATAACATAAACATCCATCCGCCTCGCCACAATAAGGCCGTAGCCCAAGGATCGTAGTCCACCCGTACCAATGAGCTCATGAATTCTATGACATGCTAACTGTATCCAATGTTCTTTCAAATCCAAGGTTCAATAGCAATATTCATATGCAATATTTCCACTAACAATATAAATGATCAATGTTTTGATAACAACAACAATACCAATTATTATTTGCAATGACAATATTTATAGCAATGCCTATAGAAATAACAATGTCGATATTTCAGTGGCAATGTTAATGATTAATGTTTTTAATATCTCAATCAATGACTAATGTCTCAATATCTATGTCCGTGATTAATATTCCATTATCAATATCTATAACCAATATTTCAATATCAAAAATTTTGATGACAATGACGATGCCTAGCTATGGTAATGCATATTTCAACGTACAGTGTCTACGATAATGATACTAACAATATCTAATGGTTGAGATTTCTACGTTCCAATATCTTAACATTAACAATGACAATATCAATGATGCCATGTTCAATGTTTGAATGTGATAACTTATCGATTCTTACCATTAAGCCCTCTAAAGAGGTTCGATACAATAACCCTATGACAACTTGTTAGATATATAATAATCGATATCAGCAAAATCGGAAATAGCACTTATTCTTTTTTTGAGACTCCAATTACACTCACTTCGATAATCCGACGTTTCTAGGATAATAACGCATTTATCTTCGGCCTTCGAAAATGACGGTTGTCCTTTATCAGCCTTTTGAACTAAATTAATTAACATAGATTAATTAGAGTCGATAAAACAATATCAAATTAATACGAAATTATTAACTAAGAATTTGAGCTTACTCCAACGATAACAAGGACTCGAATTTATTAACCCAAAAACTCGGGCTTACCAACCTATCATTGAATCGATCATTTGCTTCTTACTTCTTTGCGTACTTTCTCCTCCTATTTATACTAAAATTGGCCGGCCTTATCATTGGCTTCTCCAATTTCACGTAATTTGGAGATGTGGCACATTTTGGAGGCATAATTTTGCCACCCATGTCCACGTGGTGAAGGCTAAATCTCATGGCCACAAAGGCCACCCTTGCTTGCCACCTATTTCTCAACGTGGGGAGCTCATGGCCAGTTCCTTCAATTGAAGGAATTAGCCGTGGTTCCCCATCCCCACTCACGGCCCCTTTTTTTTAACTAATAATAATAATAATAATAGTAATAATACCGTTTATTGTTTTAAGTTGGGTACACGATCGAAAAATTACATCGTTTGAACACAACGGTACAAAATATTCGGTCACCGAAACTTAATTCCGACTAAACCAATTTTCCGAGTGTGACAATTATTTGCGTGAAAAGTGAAGTATGTTTTTCTAACATATCCTCATCAGTGATATTTTGACCACATAACTTCAATTTAATTTGAAACATTCGTAGAGCTGAGTTTTATTCACTAACCATATAGTGAATTATCATGTTTGCATTCACTTAAACGAATGAAACAAATCCAATAATCACATGGAATAATCATCATGCTTGCATTCACTTCAGGAAATATCTCTCATAAAAAATCTTGGATCAGGACGGATTTTCGTAACTTGAACTTGAGAGAAGTCTATTGTCAAGTTTTTCGACGTAGAAAAATTATTGCTTTCAAGCAAATATAAACTTTATGACAGTCATACAATTACAGAATAATTGATCAACCAATATATATAATACTTATCAAACTTAAAAATCAAAACTCCATATAAAAAATTATAGGTATTGAATTTACTTTCAGCCTTTTTCTTTTGATTGAGATTTTCAATCCATTAAATAATCACACTGGAATCTTGTTCATCCTCGGTGGACCATGAAACAATCACACTCTTTTATTATGATGTATATGAACCTTAAGAAACAATACGCCAAATTCAGACAAATATTTTTTTTGATAAGATTTGGTAGCCTCATTAAAAACCCCCCTCATATTATTTGCCGATCCGGGGATCCGCAAACAATAGCGGAAGGAGGAAAAGAGTGCTACAGGAGTTTAATATATATGAAAAACAAAGTACATACAATGACCCTTCCACCCTCCTCTAGTACTCCCATAAAAATTAATTACAACCTCCAGGACACAATCCTAAGAATAAAGTAACTACCCTATACCACTCTTAGCTAATTCATCAGCATCACAGTTCTCTAACCGGCTAATTTTCCTAAAAATACAATTCCTAGAAGACCCTAAAGCTGCCACTTCCTTCACCAAGTCTTTGAAAATTCCAGAATACAACGCGTGATTCTTTATCCAATTAATAAGGATTTCGCTATCACTTTCGACCACGATTCTAGCTTTACTGCACCTAGGGTCGCCCATGGTCCGAATTAAAACCACCTTCATCACCAAGAGCTCTGCACGAATCGGAGAACCCGGGCCAATAGCTTCCGAAAACGAGAAAATCACCTGGCTCCTCTCGTCCCTAACCAAACCCCCGATACCCCCTGCCGATCTGTCCGCCTTGACCGCTCCGTCGATGTTTAGTTTAATAAAGCCAGAGGGTGGAGGAGCCCACCTCTGACAATTAGGAATTCACCTAGGAGACCCCTCTTTACCGTCTGCCACCGCCGGATTAATAAAAATCTCCTCAACTGAGAGTGTAGAAGTCTGGCATCTCGCTTTGTACCAAGAAGCAAGCCTAAATTTAGCCGTGTGGACCAGTTGATTAAAATCAAATGAGCAACAACGAAAGACGATATCATTCTTAAATAGCCAAATGGACCAGAGGGTCACTGCCGGAATGAAATTCCATATTGAAACCCAAACCTGATTGGCGCCCATAATATCCCAACACATTAGCATCTCCCCCACTGATCTCGGAATGACAAATGAACGGGACCAAAGAGCGGCAAACATGATCCAAAGACCCCATGAGAATTTGCAATGAAGAAACAAGTGTTGAATTGTTTCGGGGTATAGCCTGCAAAAGGGGCACATCAAATCAGAATCCAACCCCACCCCTCTGTGATGCAGATTCATTTTTACCGCAAGCTTCCCTACCACGGCTTGCCATAATAATACTTCAACTTTGGGGGGTGCTAAGCCCGACCAGATTAGTCTTTTCAAACTGAAGTTCGAATTTTCTGACGAGATCAAAGAATTAGCGCAATCTTTTACTGAAAAATCCTCCCCTCCTTTACCTCCCCATAGTAAGCAGTCTCGAACAAATCCCCTAGAGTTTACCGAAGCCAACCCTTCCATCAATTCAGTCCACTGGTCGGACTCCCAATCAAATAAGGGTCTGCGTAAAGGGATGTGCCAGGACCAATTATCGCCCTCCTTCGAACCAAAATCTGCTACCTTCCCAACCTTATTTCGGGCAAGGCAGAAAATCCTTGGAAATAAAACCTGTAATGGAGCTGGAAACAACCAAATATCAGACCAGAAAAGAATCCGCTTACCATCACCAACTTGCAGAGAAAACTTATCTCGAATCAACGCACCCCGATCGTCAGGATTTTAGAACGTCGAGGAAATACCTCGCCAAACCCACGGACAACCACGAGAGTGGCTAACATCCGGAATAATTAAAGAATTATCCAGGTGAAGTTTGCTGCACATCATTCTTCTCCAGACGCCATTTTCCTGATTAGCAAATCTCCAGAACCATTTGATTAGAAACGCTCTATTTTGAATAGCCAAATCTCGGATACCCAAACCCCCTGCTCCACTGGCTTACATATGTTCGACCAACTAACCCAATGCATTCTTCTTTTTTCCAATGAGTCACCCCAAAGAAAGCCCGCCATTATGCTGTTAAGTTTTTTATAAACTGAAACTGGTATCTTAAAAAGCGACATATAATATGAAGGAAGAGCAGATAACGTTGACTTGATAAGAACAATTCTCCCACTCATGGATAAGGATTTACCCTTCCAACCAGCTAGGTGTTTGTGAAACCTAGCAATAATCGGTTCCCATAGCGTAGCGGAGTTAGCTTTCGCCCCCAGCGGCAAGCCAAGGTATTCTGAAGGAAAGTTACCCATCGAACAGCCAATCCGAGAAGCCCAGGACGATAGAGTAGACTCAGCAATATTAATACCAAAAAGCCCGCATTTACCCAAATTAAGCTGAAGGCCCGAAGCAAGTTCAAATACACGTAAGATTCTCTTAACATTTACAATCTCTCTGACAGAAGCGCCACAGAATACCACCAAGTCATCCGCAAACTGCAGATGTGAGAGCTCGAAGCAGTCGAAACCCCTACCTATCGAAAAACCTTGGAACAAGCCTGCGCTAACTGCTTTTTCGAACATGAGATGAAGAGATTCCCCAATTAAATTGAATAGAAGCAGGGATAGGGAGCACCCCTGCCGAAGACCTTTAGCAATACCAAAGCATGAAGTGGGAACCCCGTTGATAAGGACCGAGATTGAAGCTGAAGAAATACAACGGGAAATCCAACTGCACCAACGCTCGCTGAAGCCCATCTCTTTCAAAACCCGGAGAAGGAAGGCCCAATCAACAGAATCATACGCTCTTTTAAAGTCAATTTTAAAAACTGCCCCTTGTCTGCCAGCTTTCTTCATGAAGTC
This sequence comes from Hibiscus tridactylites, assembly GCA_958450335.1. Classification (NCBI taxonomy): domain Eukaryota; kingdom Viridiplantae; phylum Streptophyta; class Magnoliopsida; order Malvales; family Malvaceae; genus Hibiscus; species Hibiscus tridactylites. Next base: position 23,857,750 of record OY288281.1, read on the forward strand.
AATCCCTTCATTAGCGATGAGCGAACAACCCAAAATCTGCCTTCCCTTAATGAATGCAAATTGGGATTCACTGACTAGACCATCCATGCATTTCTTCAATCGGTTAGAGAGAATTTTAGATAGTATTTTGTATAACCCATTGACAAGACTGATCGGACGAAATTCTTCGATAGTTTCAGCCCCATGCTTTTTTGGTATAAGGGTGATGAACGAACGATTCACCCCATTCTCCCATCGTTTGCCTTTATGAAATTCATTGCAAAAATTCATTATATCAGACTTAAGATAAGGCCAAAATCTCTTAAAGAAGCCCGGGTTGAACCCGTCGGGACCCGGCGCGCTAGAACTATTGAATGAAGAAATAGCTTCCCAAACCTCCTCCTCTGAAAAACTTTGCTCTAGATCAACCTTTTCCTTAGCTGAAATCTGTTTAAAATTCAGGTCAAGAGAATCAATCTCCAAAGTGGTCTTTGAATTATAAGCCCCCGAAAAGTACTTCAGCACATGATCTCTAATCTTTATGGGATCCGAGATTGAAACGCCATCAATACACAATGAGTGGATATAATTGTTCCTTCTACGATTGGATGCAACCAAATGAAAGAACCTCGTGTTCTTATCCCCCTCCACAAACCATTTTAGACGTGAATTTTGAAGCCAAACGCATTCCTCTCTACGCGATTGAATCCAAAGATCATTTCTAAGTTTTCTTAAGGTCACCCCCGCCTCCTCACCAGCAGAGCCTCGACGAATATCATCTTCCAATGAACTAATATGTTTTTCAATTTCCAGGATTGCACCCTTACGGCCAAACTGAAGAGCAGAGGACCAGAGCTTTATCTCTGATTTACAGTTCTTGAGAATGTTGAGGATACCCAACCGATTATTGGCCTCCTTCGATTGTTTCAATGAACCGGCCACCAATTCCTCAAACCCCTGAATATCCATCATATAATTATAGAGTCTGAACGGTCTAGCCCCATGATCGAAATTCATAGAGCACAGTAGAATTGCATGATGATCAGATAGAGCTCTCGGAAGTAGACATTGAGAAATATCCTGAAAAACTGCCAGAAAACTAGCATCAACTAGAAAACGGTCAAGCCTAATAAATGCCGGATTCTCACGATTATTGGACCAGGTATATAATCCGCCATTAAGAGGTAGATCTGTGAGATTGGTGTCTTGTATAAATGACCTAAACAACTCCATAGTCGCAACGTTTAACCTTGCCCCCCATTTTTCCTCACTATTACAGAAGGCGTTGAAATCCCCTCCTAAGCACCATGCCACTTGATAACCCCTCATGAACTCCCGAAGATCATTAAAGAAAGCTTCTTTTTCGGCTTCCACAGATGGTCCATAAATGTTTAAGAAGCCGAAGTTGTTCTCAAATCCACTGATGTTACCGAACAAAGCGATAAACCGTTGGCTCACGAACGAATCAGTCAAAGAAAAGTAAGACTTATCCCAAAAACTTATAAGACCCCCTGCAGAACCACAGGCAGGGGAAATAATATTTCCAAAATTGGCTTTACAGCCAAGCCTCTGAAGTAACGATACACTAAATGCATAGATTTTGGTTTCTTGTAGCATCAAAAATTTAGGTTTTTTACTGATAAACAGATCTCTCACACCCCTATGCTTCTCCATTTTCCCCAATACCCTAACATTCCATGAGATTATCGATAGATTCATAAAGTAGAAAAATTACCTCAAGACTTGATGAATTGAAGCATCCGCAATTTACTGCCCATTTTCCTTCTCTATCACCTTCTCCACAAAAATGTACTTGCCTTATTTGAAAGAAAACCCCAAAATTTGGCTGACCCCCCAGACGGCTAAAGCCTCTTCAATCTGATTTAGATGAATAGACTCCTTGGAGTTCCAGGACCTACCCGACTCTTCACCATTAACTCCCGTCTCCATCGCCTCCCGAAACTGACCCCTCAACAGTCGGCGATGACTAGCTTTGTAAAAACTCCCCTGCTTACCCAGGGAAACAACAAAACGAATTTGGGAAATCTCCTTGTTGATACCCTCTGCCTGACTGCCTGCATGCCCATTCCCAAGTGGACAAGAACTTTCGAAGCTATCTGGTACGACTTCCATGAACGCCGAAATCTCCGAAGAACCATGTGTAGAGAGTAACTGATTACCGACCTCTTATTCAGAAGCTTGGGTTGATATCCCCTGGTTGGAATCTGTTAAAACATTTTCCAAGCCCATCTCCCGCACCACCGGCCCAACAGCCGAGGGTCCAGATTTATTTTCCAAGTCCAAGCTATTACCAGAGTTATAACGAGGGTCCGTCTGATTCACATTTTTATTGGAAGAAGCCCCATCCGCTTGAGAATCCGCAATAATCTAAGGTTGAACCTCGGGACACACGTCATGATTGTTTAAGGAGTGATCATTATTGACGTGATTATTGCATGGGACAATTCAGACAAATATTAATAATAACTAAACTCAAATATATATTTTTATAAAGCAAAAGTAAATGGAAAAAATTTGTTAAGGTGCATATAGCCTGGGAATTCGAAAACCATCACTGTCAAGTGATATATCCAATCCATCGCTTTCTTCACTTTGCTTAAAGTAGCGGTTGGTCATTCTATCACCATAATTTTCAAATTAAGTTGATCGTGTAGGTTCCATTGAAGGATTGATATTTGTTCATTGAGTTATATATATATATATGTATAAGTTCGGTGCAACAAAATGTCATTGAATATTAGAACGAAATAATAATAAAATAATAAATTAAAATATGTTTACCTTAATATAAGAGTGATTAACCAATCACTATATCGATGTATAATTAAGAAAGACATAACAGACGTTTTAAGATAAGTTGAATATATGGTATATATAGTCACCAATATCATGTTGAAATCTTTTTTGGGAATTGCTAACAAGAACCAAGGTAATTGAGCAAGATCGTGTTGATAACATGTTGTAAATAAAGTGAAGAATAACAACAAAGATGAACAAGAACAAAGATGAGAGGCAAAGAGGGAGACTTGTATTATATTCTCAATGTAGGGTTGTGTACAATGCGTTCTCCAAACTTTATATTGATAGGCATAAGATGGAAATCCTAATTCCAATGGGTATCAAACCCTAATAATAAAGTACATTAAAGTCTTCTTTAATATATGAATATCCATCATAAATAAAGATATTATTTTTGCATGGGATTTTTTAAAGGATAAACTACAACGAATGTCACTCAATTAAAGTTAAGACTATATTTAGGTCACCCAATTATTAAAGTTACATTTGAGTCACTGAATTATTATTATGGTCACATTTGGGTCACTTGACCGTTTAAAGCCGTTAAATGTTGCCATTTAATTGGGTAAAATAATAATTTTAGTCCTCGAAGCTTTTATATTACATCAATTTAGTCCTAGTTCAAAAAAATTAATAAATTTAACCTTTCATATTTAAAAAATATACCAATTTAGTCTTTTTTTTCTTCCAAATCACTTGTATACCCATGTTAACACTAGAGTACTTCACTTGAAATCATTAATTAATCCAATATACAAATTTGTAAATGTAAAGATATTTGTAATTATTTTTAATGTTAAATATGTAATTAGTATCTATTTTAAAATTAAAGTCATTGAAATCTATTTAAAATTATTTATGAGAATCTTCTACTTTTAGTTACTGCTACCACACAATTTTCTACAAAAGTTTAGATTTTAGTTACTGAACTTTTTTTATAAAAAAAGATTACTTAAGTTTTCTGCAAGTCCGTGTTATCATAAAAAAATAATGGTACAACAATTATTGCAAAAAATATCTTTTTTAATGAGAATACACAAACTTGCAGAGAACTTAAGAAATCTATTTTATAACAAAAATGACTAAAATAATATATATTTTAAAATTTGAAGGATTAAATTTATTGGATTGTTTTGAATTAGGACTAAATTTATAGAATATAAAAGCTTCGATGACTAAAATTATCATTTTACCCAATTAAACGACAACATTTAAAGGATATAAATGGTCGAGTGAGCCAAATGTTACCATAATATTAATTGAGTTACCTAAATGTAACTTTTACTAATTGAGTGACCCAAGTGTAACATTGACCATAATTGAGTGACCTTTGTTGTTGGCATTGTAAGACTCCTACCCAATCCAATACTCTTACACGGGCATGAGACTTACACTTGGGAAATAGATCGAAAATGATACTAAATTGAAACGTAAAATGAAAATAGAGAACACTCAGAAAACTAAAGGTAACAATCATACACTAGGCATTAAGGGTGGGAATCGGGCGGTGCGGGAACGGTTTTTCATTCCCCGCTTCGTCCCCAACACTTGCGGGTACGATTTTGGGGGAATCCCCATTACATGCTTCGATGATTTTTTATGCCTATCCCCATACCTATCGGATCCCTACGGTTTTCGAGAAATCCTCATCCCAAAAAAATCAAACACAATTTACTACTTTACTAACCAAAATATAGTTTTTTAGAGCATGAAGAGATGTTTCGTTCAACATAATTTTCAACTTTGCTTTGCAGGAATGAAGCAACAACTTTGAAATAGGATTATAAAAATATTTGGGAATGAGAAACAATATAATCAACCTCTTACCAGTAATACTTGTTTTACTCTTGACAATTTAAATAGACTCAAATATGATACATTATAGAAGAGATAGAAGCTTAACCAACTCATAGATGTCAACAAAAAGTTGCACCATAAATTGCAATTTATAAGAGTACCATCTAAATATAGAATCTTGTGACAATAACAAGTTACAACATACCGAGTTCATGCAAACATTTAAAAAATTTATATTTAGTATGCTAAAGCAAATATGTATACAAATTTAAGCAATATAAGCAAACACATGACGTTTGAACGTAAAATAAATAAATAAGTAAGAGGTTGAAGGTCTTTACAAGAAAAATAATGAGAAAGACGATGGTGGCTCGATAACGACAATGGTCATAGAAAAAGATCAAGGATGCTCGTAGTTGGCTGACATTTTAGAAAGTATGGTGGCGTTGCTTGCTTGAATGGGAATATGATTTTTTTGGGTAATATGAACAACAAAGATTGGGAGATAAATAGATTATATACTCTCAATTAACAAAAAAGAAACGTAAGCTACTAGAGAGACCATCCAAATTTAATAAGGTTTAAACAAAAGGCACAAGTATCGTGATGGATTGGAATATTGATAATAAGATAGGTATGTATGCATGTAAATGAGATTAAGTGTGTGTGTACATTAAAAGTTTTTTAAAATATCAAGATCTTTGCGGATATTTCTTAGGGATCCTTATGATTATTTATACGGTTACAGTTCGGTTATCCCTACGGTTCGGATATAGCAATTCTCGTCCCTATCCCCATTTGAGCTTCGGTGATAAAACTTCACTCGTCCTCATCCCTGCGAGTGAAGATTTCGATTATTCCCCATCCCTGTCGGTTCGGATCCCTATAGTTTTTGGATATTCTCCACCCAATTCCCATCCCTACTAGGCATGGAGGGAAAGAACTAAAAACATTGTCACCAATTGAACCCAATAAGTGGTCTCAGTGGAAAAGCGAATGATGTTCATCCAAGGAGACTCGAGTTCAATCGCTTTGTCTGCAAGTGTATGCCCATTGTCAAAGGATTAAGAATATGTATGAATAAATACTACATTGTAATCACCTTAAGACTATTAAAAAACATTATCACCAGTTGATACAAAGAAAAATGCCAACCATGAACCAAAATGCAAAATTTTAAAAGTTCAAAAATAAATTTAGAATTTATCAAAAAAAGACTTATTTATCCTTCAAAGGCATAATTGTAAATATTTAAAAAATGTGGAATTGTGTAATTACACCAAATCAAAATTTTAAACAATCAATTACAAGTCAGTTTTTCATGCATGGAGCTTTTTATAAAATGTAAAAGTTTTAGGGGGGTAAAACTCTACATTTTGAAAGTTTTACGTGCGTAGCTAAATTGTGAAAGAATTCAAACCTAAGATCTCTTGCACAAAGGATCTTTCACAAAATCATTAAGCTAGACAAAAAGTCGGTAAAAATTTCATCAAAACTAATATTTAATTTTTTTTATAGGAATGTTTGGCCTCGTTAAAAACCCCCCTCATACCAAACCGATCCATGAAGGATCAGTTGATAGCGGAAGGGGGGAAAGAGTACCGATTTTATTAAGCAAAAATAAAGTTTACAATTGAGTTCAGATTACAAAAATGGAAATACCAAATTGAAACAGTCCTGGCTATAGCTCTATCTTCAGCGTTAACCAATACCAGCTTTCGCCAAACTATCGGCTTCTATGTTGCATGTACGAGGGGCAAATCTGAAGATGCAGTTTGATAGGGACCCTTGTTCTTTGATTTCGTCTACAATTCCATTATATAAGGAGGGGCATTGGGTCGTAGGATTAATCCAAGCAATAGCCAATGCAGAGTCGCTCTCAATAATGATCTTGTTCTTCTTAGCTTCTTCTACTGTGGATAACCTTAATAAACCATATTTAATTGCCATTAGCTCGCCTAGCACCACTGACCCTGGATTAATGCTTTCTGAGAATTCCAAGATTTTAGAGCCTTGGAAGTCACAGAGCAGCCCTCCGATGCCTCATGATTTGCCGTCCCTAGACACAGCCCCATCTACGTTAAGCTTAAGAAAGCCCATCGGAGGGGGAAGCCATTTGTGTACATTATCTATGATCTTTGTTCTAGAACATGGAGAATAAGCACGAGATGGATCAGCCAAGATATCTTCGAAACCAAGCTTACAGTCGGGGTTATTGGCCTTGAACCAAGAAACCAAGCGAAAGCGTGCAAGGAACTTGAGATTGCACAAGTCGGGAGGTTTCTTTTGAAAAACAGTCTCATTTCTCAAGAGCCAAATGGTCCAAATAACAGCGGGAGGGAGATATGGCCAAATCGCATTAGACCTAGCCCTTGGATACAGTTCCGGCCACATTAACAGCAAAGCAGTGATATCCGCAGGCATTACAACATGAATTTTCCAAAAAGAAAGAAGATAAATCCACAAATTCCAGGCTAACTTACAATGAAGAAAGAGATGGGATGTCGTTTCAGTCGAGCTCAAGCATAGAGGGCATTTAATATCAAAATCATGTGGCATACCTTTGTGAATTAGCAGAGCTTTAACATGGATTTTATTTAGCGTAGCCTGCCAAAGGAAAAATTCAACACGAGGAGGAGCTAAACTTGACCACACCGCCTTATTCCAAGGGAAGATCGATTCCGACTGCTGGTTAAGGATCTTATAGCAGGATCTCGCCGTATAGATTCCGTCTCCAGTAGCTTTCCAAGTGAAGCAATCTCGATCGAAATTCTCTTGTTTGAAGGCGTTGAGGCAGTTCATGCAGGCGTTCCATTGATCAAGTTCCCAGTCGAAGGGTGCTCGTCTTAGAGGTATATTCCAAGACCATGAAGAGCCTTGTTTTGTTCCAAAGTTAACGATTTTTCCTGTTTTATTAGAGGCCAGTGCATAGATTCGGGGGAACTTTAATTTCAGGGGAGAGTCACCAACCCACTTATCCGACCAAAAGAGGATGGATTTACCATCGCCAACATGAAGGGAATAATATTCATCTAGCAACGAACTAGGAGAGTCCTTGAAGTAAATAGAGTTCATTATTCCTTTCCACACCCAAGAGTTTAGGCGATTATTGGAGTCTCCGAGCATAATGTTACTAGGATTCCAGTTGAGTTTGCAACACATCATCTTTCTCCACTCGCACTCCCTAGAATTGACGTACTTCCATACCCACTTACCAAGTAGAGCTTGGTTTTGAAACCGTAAATCATGTATCCCGAGACCACCGGACTCCCTTGGAAGACATATATCTGACCACTTAACCCAGTGGATCGATCTTCGAGATTCAAGGTCACCCCATAAAAAATTAGCCATCAGCCAGTTAAGCTTAGTGGACACCGCTACTGGCATTTTGAAAATAGATAGAAAGTATAATGGAAGCGAGGATAGCACTGACTTGATGAGAATTAACCTTCCACTGTACGATAGATGTTTGCATTTCCACGATGCTAAGGCTTTGTAGAACTTCTCAATCACCGGCTCCCATAAGGCTTCCGAGTTGCGAGCTGGGCCGAGAGGGAGGCCTAAATAATCTGCTGGGAGATTTGCACTGATGCAGCCAATTTTTTGAGCCCAAGACCGAATATTATCCTCCTCCACATTGACTCCAAACAAACGACTCTTGCATAAGTTCAACTGAAGCCCAACAGCGACTTCAAAGATTCTTAATATACGCTTCACATTCATAATATCACCCAAAGATGCATTGCAGAAGACTATCAAGTCATCCGCATATTGAAGATGAGATAAGTGGTAAGTATTCGATCCTCGACCAATTTTGAAGCCCTGAAATAGACCAACTGCAGTAGCTTTTTCTAGCATTAAATGTAACGCTTCTCCGACCAATTTATACTTTGTCGTCACTTCAAATATTAAATCAAATTATTCTCCTATTTCGTTTGAAAATTAAAAATAACAATTTATTTATGTAAAATTTATATGAAATCGTTATTAAAATTAAATTAATAATATTGCATGCTATTTAAAAAAATATTCATTTACCGTAGGATATAAATATTGAATTGTTTAAAACAATTATTGGATAGAAATGTTAAAAATTTTACATTTTTATCAAATTAAAATTATTTTTTCACTTCAGTTTAGAATATAAATTTTAATCAAACAATTATTTATCCAAACACTGTAATATAATTAAAATTAAATTTATTATAAAAAGAAAGTTACAGGTTGAAAAAAAATGAAAGCGGCATAATATGACAGAAAAGAAAAAGTACACAAAAAATATTAACCAAGTAGGAATCGGTGATATTTTAAAGACAAGTACAAAAGCTAAAACAATTCATGTGAAAGGGATTAAGTTAATTTTGAGATGGTGATAAAGTTTCAGTTAAATATTAGTTTTAATAATTTTTTACAAATTCTTAGCTTAGCTTAATGGTTAAATGTAAAACAAAAATTAATGGGTAGAATGGAAAACCATAACTCCTCCAGTGGCAATCTCAAGGGGACGACGGCTGGTGGCTCTGCGTTAAATCTCCATACTTAGAAGGGTAGGAATGATGATGAAGTCAAGGATGATGTGGAACAATATGAGGCCATTGAGATGGATGCATATGGCTCCCCGGAAATTGGGTCGATAGAGCGACTGTTTCGGCACAGGTTCCATCATCAGGTTCTACACATTTGGATCCAAAAACTAGGGTTTGTTACGCGAACATGGTTCGTGATCCTTCCGTGATGGGCAAGCAAGTTGAGGATGATTTTGATCTGACACCAGACAAGGTGGTTGCGGGAGACGAGGATTGTGTTGTTGATTCATCGGGGAGTTACCCGAAGATTAGATTTTTTGAACAGGTACATGAACAAATTGATTTGAGTATGCGTCATGCGATTATTGTCAGCTTGCTAGGGCGGAATATTGGTTATCATACTGTAAAATCGTATACATACATTATGGCATCCTCGGGGTGTGCTCTAGGTGATCGATCCTGATAACAACCATTTCCTAGTTCGGCTAGAGGATTTGAGGGATTATGAGAAGGTATTAACTGAGGGGCCTTAGACAATCTATTGTAGCTACCTGACTATACATGTAACCCCTCGTCCCGGCCTAGCCAACAGACCGGACCGAACGTGTTACACGGGGAAAATCGAAGCGAAACCCGTTAAGGTCTCACCCCGGTTAGAAACCCTACTTTTTTTCTTTAATTATCTTTTCTAAATGCTTTATTTGACCCTACGTGAGATAAGCAAACATCGGAAAAGCAACCACCAATTTGATTTCAGAAAAACTGACAATTTAGATAACCCTTTTTAATTTTACAACAGGTCGTATCGATACGCTAAAGGACCGTATCGATAAGCCTGTACTTGGTCAATACCTCAAAGTAAAACCTAGGGAAACCGTATCGATACCCTCAAAGATGGTATCGATACGCCCTCAACGGTCAACTTCCCTTGGTCAACTACGAAGATCATACCGATACTCTCAGGACCTGTACCGATACGCCAAAATCTCGTCAATTTCTCGGATTTCCAGCGAGCATCCTCGGTATCGATACGCCCCCACGTACCGGTATGCCTTGCCCAAAACAAGAGACCGTATCGACACTGCCCCTTGAGCTTATCTGTAACACCCCAATTTTGGGCTTAGAAGTTTTGGGTTTGAATTAGACCGGTCGGATTGCGGTTCGAATATAAGGGTGATTTTAGGGAAAGCCTAGTTCGGGATGCATTAAAAATATGGAAAAATGTCTAAAAATCCTCTTTTATTATATATAAGAGAGTGGTGGAATTAATTTTACAAAATAAGGTTTCGAAATGTGACATTTCAAGTTAGTGACTAAAATGTAATTTTTGAAAAGTTGGTGACTGTTTTAAAAGGATTGAAACTTTGAATCTTTAAGGAGCTAATTTACCCAAGAAGAGTTTTCTCCAGATTTTTCTTAATATTAAACATTTATTAAATGATATTTAATAAAAGGAAAAGGAGGGAAATGGATATTTTGGGTTTTCATAACTAACTTTTGTTAAAATTTTCCCACTTCATTTTCTCTCCATTTTCTCTCAGCCAAACACTTTTCCCCAGCCATTTTTCCTCTGATTTTAACATCTAAAGATGAGATTTCAATCTCTAATTGATCTCTAATCAATCCTACACCAAATCCTTATCATTTGCTTATTGAATTTTCAAGAATCTTGGCTTTAAACAAGGAGAAACTCACATTTGGAGGTATGAACGTCCTTCATCTCTAAATACTCAGTTCTTTACTGAAACTCTCAAGTTCTCAATCCTTGATTTGAGTTTTATTAAAGGTTTTTATGTTGTGTTCTTGATCTTGGCTTAAAATGCAAGATTTGGATTTAATTTTGATTAAATTCGTATTAAATGATTGGGCTCTGTTTTGAGATGTCTTTTTGATGTTTATTGGATGTATAAATGATGTGTAATTGAGGTTTAATCAATGCAATCCTGAATAGGTTGATTTTCCTAAGTTTTTGATTGAGTTAATGGTGGTTTTTGGGGTGATTTTGATGTTCTGCTATAGCTGGAGGTATAAGGACGTGATTAGATCCTTTTTGGATGTTAATTGATGTCTAAGAATGTTTGGAATTGATGGATCTTGGCTGGGTAATGTTGTAGAGGTGTTTGGATGTGATTTCGGTTGTGTATGGTAGCCGAAATGTGAGTGTTGATGAGAGCAGCGAGTTTAGGTGTTTTTGGTTGAAGATATTAATGCATGATGATGCATTAATCCTCTGCTTTGATGTGTTTAAAACAGGGGAGACATCTTCGGATCCTTGTGGTTTTGATCCGGAAGCTTGATTGGTGTTTCAGCAAGCTTGTGAAACGGAATCGGTGAGTGAAGTTTGGTTTTCAGCTTTGAAACCAATGTTTGAAGGTTATGGGAGCTTAGTTTAAGTCTAAACAACTTAGCTAAGCTCAAGAGTAAGTTTTCGGAAAAACTCTCTTGTTGATGAACCATTAGATGGTTGAATGCAATGTGTTTTATTTGCATGTTTAAATTCTGTTTTGAAAGCATATTTTGGCATGTTAAATGCTAGTTTTATAAGCCATGTGTTGAAGGATGCTCAAGGTAAGGGATCCTTGTTTTGAACATTGATAGATGTGGTTTTAATGCATAGTAATGCATAGACCTGGCAAACTTGACCCGAGACCCGAAACCCGAACCGAAACCCGATTTTGACCCGAACATGATGATTCGAAGTTGACCCGAAACCCGAACCGAACCGAACCGAACCGAAAATTTTTGTTGAACCGAAATAGACCCGAACCGAAATAGACCCGAACCGAATAGACCCGAACCGAATGGACCCGAACCGAATGCTACCCGAACCGAAAGCTGAACCGAAAGCTGAACCGAAAGCTGAACCGAATATCGACCCGATTTTAACCCGATTTTAACCCGATTTTGACCCGATTTTAACCCGAATATCTATTGTTAACAATATAATAAATAATAAAATGAAGTATAGAAATTTAAGATCTTGGTGACCAATTTTATAATTTCATCATAAAATATAGCATAAAATTGAAATTGTAGACTAAATTGACAATTTGGAAGTGGAGAAATTTGAGAGTCCAATGATCAAATTTGTAATTATACCATATAAATAAATAGGGGTCAATTTTGGCTAAAAATTAAATCTTTGAAATTAAAATGAACGAAAATATCAATATATTAAATTAATAGACTAAATTACAAAGATTAGTCAATTTCAACTAAAAGTAAATTTTTAGAGACTAAATATCACTACGGGGAGGGAATTTGTATATCCGAAGTCTAAACCGTGAGAATACTTGTGACTAAATTAAATTAAATTAAAACTTAAAGTTGACTAAAATGTAACATTTTAAATGCAACATGACCTAAAAAGTAATTAATCTCTAGCTTAAAAAATTGGTGACTTATTTCCCTCCAAAATTTTGTCTTTTCTCTCTCTATTTTTTCCAATTGTCATTTTCTTTTTTTTTTCAATCTAGCTTAAAAAATTGGTGGCTTATTTCCCTCCAAAATTTTGTTTTTTCCCTCTCTATTTTTACCAATTGTCTTTTTATTTTTCTTGATTTAATTGAGTTTCAATTTAGATTAATTTAATTGAAATTTCACATTTAGTTTTAAAATTATTTTAATTATGTCCGTGATTTATGCTTTTAGATTTTAGTTAATTCAATTAGATCCTAAGTTTAATAAATTAATTCATTTCAGACATTATTATTATTATTATTATTATTATTATTATTATTATTATTATTATTATAAACTTTGATTCAATATAATTATACAAAAAAATTATATGGATACATGAAACTTTGATTTAAATATTTAATCAAATTCAAATGCATAGATTGACAAGTTGAATTAGAATTAATCTCATACATCAATAACTCTAAACTAAACCATAAATACTAAACCTCAAACCTTTAACCCAACTCAAATCAAATTGACCCGAAAATTTAAATGTTGACCCGACCCGAAATTGACTCGATTTTAACCCGAACCGAAAGCGACCCGAACGACCCGATTTTGACCCGAACCGAAAGCGACCGATCCGATATTGACCCGACCCGAAAACAACCGATCTGATTTTGACCCGATCCAATACCCGAATCGAATCCGACTCATCACAGACCCGAATTAGACCCGAACCCGAACCGAACCGACCCGAATCTAAACCGATTCTAGATAGACCCGAAATGACCCGAACCGAAACGACCCGAACCGAACCCGAACCGAATGACCCGATTGCCACCTCTAGTAATGCATGATGGTTAATGGCTTTGATAAATCCTTTAAAACAGTGGATTAATGATGTTAAATGATGTATATTGGCAAGTGATGTGTTGTTTTAAAAGTACTTGAATCGGATATAGTTAGCCGGCTATAGGATTGGGTGCACCGTGAATAAAGTCGCCTTGGATGTTGAGGGGTTGTGATTGTACCGTAAACTCCATCCAAGTACACTAACAAGATGTTTAAGATCACTATGGTGGTTAAAAGTCCATGGGTGGATCTTGTGTTAAGATCACAATGGTGGTTAAAAGTCCATGTGTGGATCTTGTGTTGTGTGTCTCGTGTTCTCGTTAGTGATGTTATACAACTACCAATGAGTGATGTGGAGGGGTTGTGATTGTACCGTATACTCCATCACGGGTGTCGAGGGGTTGTGATTGTACCGTATACTCCACCTTGATATTGGTAGTGTGTATGAAGCGTATGGGACAACGCTTGTAATCCGCGTATCCGATTGTGTTTTGAATTGTAAAATGATTATGATTATCACTTGAAAGCCAATATGACATGATGATGGATTGAAGCATGAGATGCTTGGTTTGTATGCATAAGTGCATGATAAATGTTGTTTTGAAACTAAAGGCCTTGAAAAGGTGTTTTACAAATGCATTATTGTGATGTTTTAGTTGAGCATTCCTCACTAAGCTATGTGCTTACGCTCTCTCTTTCTTAAACCAATAATCCAGAGCATTGAAGTGCATAAAGGGCAGCAATGAGGTCAAGGATCCAAGTGAAAAACTAAGCTCATGTATGGTGAATGTTTTCCTAACACTATTAGCTTTTGGCATTTGGCAATGGGAACCTAGATTGTGGTTTTGGGAGATGTTTTGGGCTCCCTAAGTTTGGTTAATGCCTTTGATGGTGTTGGAACATGTAAATGGTCTTTTGGTATTTGGTTTGATGAATTGATGTTTGCATGATTTCGATTATAGGATGCATGCCTATAGAATTGGGATTTTCCTTAATTGATGCTATGATTGAGATTGGATGATGCTAGTATGTTCCTTAAGTGTTTAATGACTTACTGGTATGATTCGGGTGTCTTTGGAATATGTTTGATGGGTCAAATGCTTGTTAAACCAGCAAAATTCTGAAATTCTAAGCAGCCCGTATCGGAACGGGTGCTACCGTTTCGGAACAGAGGGCCTGATATGGCCTTGGCGTTTCGAAATAGGTAGAGCTGTTCCGAAACGAATTTGCCACTGCCAAGCCCTGTTCCGCAACCAGTTTCGGAACGGTCCCGCGTTTCGGAACGGATCTTCCCCGTTTCGGAACACTCGACCGTTGGGCACTGAATCTGATGGTTAAATGTTTTGAAACTCTTACGTTTTGGTCCCAATCTTTGTATATGCAATTGGATGAGTTTTTGATATCCGTTTGAGATGAAATTTGACAGAGAAGCATGAATTATGATTAATTTCATAATGGTAACTTTAAAACTGGTTAAGTCCTTTCAATTTCCAGAATTTGCAATTTGGTCCCTAAATTCATACGTTGTGCAATTGAGTCCCTAAATGTTATCCGATTGCTGTGATTTCTGAATATGTACATCTTGAGTGTTCACCTAGGTTTAAAATGCATTTAGACAAGTTTTAAAAGAAAAAAGGGTCGTTAATCAAGGTTGACTTTCGGGTTGACTTTGGTTTTCCCCGTGTAATCTCCGTAGTTCGGGTCAACCGTCTAGGCCGGGCTAAGGGGGTTACATTTGGTGGTATCAGAGCCGAGTTCTCGAGTATTTGGGAACGGTTATGTGGGTGATATGTGTGTGATTGCTTTGTATGCTTGTTGAGTGGAAGTATGATGTATGAATTGTAAGAATGTTACAATTGTGGTGTATGTTGTGGTGAAGCATGTTAGAGGGACCCATTGCCAAATCAAAGCTAATGAAATGATTTGTTTTAATTGGAAATGAGCTTGAGTACTTGGATTGCTTACCTTGCTGAGCCTGACTTTGTTTATTGCATTGTGATTGCATTGCTTAGTGAATGGGACCTCGTAGAGAGACGAGGATTAATACTCGAGCTATGGCTCAAAATGAGAATGAGGAGAACGCTGAAAATGTTGTGGATTTACCTCTTCCGCCTGGTGGTGGTGGTGCTGGGGGTGAAGGAGCTGGTGTTGCTGCTGGTGCTGGGGTCGCTGGACCTAAAGCTGGGCAGGGGCAAGTTGCTCCTGACATGACAGTGCTGATACAAGCTATTGTTGGAGCCTTTCGGTCGGCGGTAGCTGGAGCTCAAGGAGCTGGGCATCAGGGAGATGCTAATGTTAGACTACCTTTGGAACGTTTGCGCAGTCTGGGAGGGACTGAGTTCAGGGGTTTGTCTGCTGAAGGTTCTGAATCTTGGTTGGAAAGTACCAAGAGAATTTTGGGACAAATGAATTGTAATGATGTGCAGAAGCTGGGCTGTGTGATATCATTGTTGCATGACGATGCGTATACTTGGTGGACAACCACTATCTTCGGAATGGAGGAAGCTGATGTAACTTGGATGTTCTTTCTGAACGCGTTCAAGAGGAGGTATCTG
Organism: Hibiscus tridactylites; assembly: GCA_958450335.1. Taxonomy (NCBI): domain Eukaryota; kingdom Viridiplantae; phylum Streptophyta; class Magnoliopsida; order Malvales; family Malvaceae; genus Hibiscus; species Hibiscus tridactylites. Next base: position 23,873,684 of record OY288281.1, read on the forward strand.
GGTGTGCGGTACCTGGATGAAAAGAAGAGGGAATTCATGTCTCTTACTCAAGGGAGCATGTCAGTGGCTGAGTACGAGGTTCAGTTTGTTCGACTCAGTCAGTACGCACCTGAGCTTGTCCCTGATGAGCGGGAGAGGTGTGAGCGTTTCCGTTATGGTTTGGTGACGGAAGTGAAGACTTATATGCTGGCTACTGAGTACACAGACTTTGATGTGCTGGTTGGTAGAGCAAAGGACATTGAGTTGAATTTGAGTTTATCTTCTAGAGGAGCTGGTCCTAGTGTGGGCAAGCGAGCTGCTGAGTATAGTTCCGGTGGCGGACGGAACAAGAGAGGACGTGATTGGAAGTATCAGTCTTCGGTTAGGCGTAGTGGTGGAGGCCAAGGTGCGCCCGTTCAGGGGGATAAGGCGAGAGCTGATCAGAACACATGTTGGGCATGTGGATCACGTGGTCATCTGAGGCGTGATTGTCCTCGAGCAGCGAGGGAAGTGCAGGCTCCTGTTGTGGTTCGGCAGATCACATGAGGAGGGAGTGTTCTCTATTGGCCGGTGGTGGCCAGGGACGTGCCCCGGGAGTGGTTGCACCACAGAGAGGTCGAGGGCGCGGCCGTGGTAACTTCCAGTGTAGAGAGGATGGTGGAAGGAATGTGGCTCATGTTGTAGCTGTTCAGCCTGAGGGTGGTGGCCAGGCCAGAGTGTATGCTCAAAGGGAGGGGAGGAATGACACGGATGTGATCGCAGGTACTTTCACTTTGCAATCCTTGTCATTACTTTCCTTGATTGATTCTGGATCTACACACTCATACATATTGCGTGAACATGCTCAATTGCTTGGTTTGCCTGTTGAGTCCTTGGATGTTGGTATGCGTGTAACTAGTTCTTTTGGTGAGACTGTTGTGACTCGAAAGCTTTATAGAAGATGTCCCTTGGTTGTGCAAGATCATGTTTTTCATGTCGATCTTATGGAATTGCCTTTCTATGGTTTTGATGTAATCCTTGGTATGGATTGGCTTGTTGAGCATCGAGCTGCTGTAGATTTTGAGAATAAGTGAGTTTCGTTGAAGCTTGCGGATGATTATGAGGTAGTGGTGGTTGGTGAGAATGTGAAGTTTCTCGCCAATGTGGTGTCTACATTGGAAGCGAGCCGGATGCTGAGGCAAGGTTGTGAAGCTTACCTAGCCTTTGTGATGAATCCTAGCTCTAAAGAGTTGCGTGTGCAAGATATCAGGACTGTGCGAGAGTTTCCTGGTGTGTTTCCAGAGGAGTTGCCTGGATTGCCTCCTAATCGCGAAGTGGAGTTTGGGATTGAGTTGTATGAAAACACAACTCCAGTGTCCATTACTCCTTATCGAATGGCACCTAAAGAGTTGAAAGAGCTGAAGACGCAACTTCAGGAGTTGCTTGATCGTGGTTTCATTCGGCCGAGTGTGTCACCTTGGGGTGCACCGGTCTTGTTTGTGAAGAAAAATGATGGCACTATGAGAATGTGCATTGATTAGCGTCAGCTTAACAAGTTGACTATCAAGAATCGGTATCCATTGCCGAGAATTGATGATCTTTTTGATCAATTTCGGGGAGCGGCTGTGTTCTCTAAAATTGACTTAAGGTCAGGGTATTACCAGCTGAAGGTGAAGGATGTGGATGTGCCTAAGACAGCCTTCAGAACGAGGTATGGGCATTATGAGTTCCTTGCGATGCCGTTTTGTTTGACGAATGCTCCTGCGGCTTTCATGGACATGATGAATAGAGTGTTCCATGAATACTTGGATAAATTTGTTGTGGTGTTCATTGATGATATTCTCGTGTATTCTCGTACTGAGGAGGAGCATGAAGGGCATTTGAGAATTGTGTTGCAAGCTTTGTTGGAGAATCGGCTTTATGCCAAGCTGAGCAAGTGTGAGTTCTGGCTTAGAGAAGTTGTGTTTCTTGTTCATGTGGTTTCTGCTGAAGGAATACGTGTTGATCCTCAAAAAATTGAGGCAGTGATGAATTGGAAGCCTCCTAAGTCTGTTCATGAAGTCCGTAGTTTCCTTGGTTTGGCAGGATACTATCGGAGGTTCGTGGATGGGTTTTCAAAGATTGTTGCACCGTTGACGAAGTTGTTGCAAAAGGATGTTAAGTATGAGTGGACGGAAGCGAGACAGCAGGCTTTTGAGAAGCTTAAGGCAGCTTTAACGCAAGCTCCTATATTGGTTCAACCTGAATCGAGGAAAGAGTTTGTGGTGTATAGTGATGCGTCCTACGTTGGTTTAGGATGTGTGTTGATGCAAGAGGGTAAGGTGGTGGCTTATGCATCACGGCAGTTGAAGGTGCATGAGCGTAATTATCCTACGCATGACATTGAGTTAGCTGTGGTGGTTTTTGCTTTGAAAATTTGGAGACATTACCTGTATGGTGAGAAGTGTACTGTGTACATGGACCACAAGAGTTTGAAGTATCTGATGTCTCAGAAAGAGTTGAATCTTAGACAACGACGTTGGGTGGAGTTGCTTAAGGATTATGATTTGACGATTGAATACCATCCGGGTAAAGCTAATGTTGTAGCGGATGCCTTGAGTAGGAAGGTAGCTGTTGAGTTGAGGGCTATGTTTGCCAGTTTGAGCATTTCGCGTGATGGTGGTCTTGTGGCTGAGTTGCAAGTGAAACCATCCTTGGTTCAGTTGTTTAAGGAAAAGCAGTTGTTGGATGATTCCTTGGTGCCACATGTTCAGGATATTGCGGAGGGTAGGCCATCGGATTTCTGCTTTAATGATGATGGAGTGTTATGTTTTGGGAGTCGGATAGTAGTGCCCAATGATGCTGATCTGAGGCGTGCTATTCTGACCGAAGGTCATAGTAGTCCTTTTGCTATGCACCCTGGTAGTACTAAGATGTATCGTGATCTTCGTGATGAGTACTATTGGGTTGGTTTAAAGAAAGATGTTGCTGAGTTTGTAAGCAAGTGCATGGTGTGCCAGCAAGTTAAGGCTGAGCATCATTTTTCTTCAGGGTTGTTGCAACCGTTGAGGATTCCTGAGTGGAAGTGGGAAAGGATTACCATGGACTTTGTGTCTGGTTTGCCCTTGTCGCCATCGAAGAAGAATTCGGTGTGGGTGATTGTGGATCGCCTGACGAAGTGTGCGCATTTCTTGCCTGTGCATACTACGTACACCTTGGATAAGCTTGCGGAGCTGTACATTGCTGAGATTGTGCGGTTGCATGGTGTGCCAAAGTCGATTGTGTCGGATAGAGATCCGAGGTTTACGTCACGTTTCTGGCAGTGTTTGCATCAGGCTTTGGGTACACGGTTGAATTTCAGTACATCTTATCATCCGCAGTTGGATGGACAGTCTGAGCGTGTTATCCAGGTGTTGGAGGATATGTTGAGGTGCTGCGTGATCGAGTTTCAGGGTTCTTGGGAGAAACATTTTTCCTTTGGTGGAGTTTGCCTATAATAATAGTTATCAGGCAAGTATTCAAATGGCACCTTATGAAGCTTTGTACGGGAGGAAGTGTAGGACTCCTCTTTGTTGGGCTGAAACGGGTCAGAAGTTGGTTCCGATGCCAGCTTTGTTGAAAGGAACCACTGAGAAGGTGAAGCTCATTTGTGAGCGATTGAAGGCAGCTTCTGATCGGCAAAAGTCTTACGCGGATTTGAAGCGTAAGGAGATTGAGTATGCGGTGGGTGACTGTGTATTTTTGAAAGTTTTGCCTTGGAAAAAGGTGATGAGGTTTAGCCGAAAGGGTAAGTTGAGCTCTAGGTACATTGGACCATACGAGGTGATTGAGCGTGTGGGTCCTGTTGCGTACAAGTTGAGGTTACCGCAAGAGTTGGAAAAGATTCATGATGTGTTTCATGTTTCTATGCTTCGGAAGTATAGATCGGATCCTTCACATGTGATGCCTGTGGAAGAAGTGGAATTGAATCCGGATTTGACCTATGATGAAGAACCGGTGAAGATTCTGGATTCGAATAGTAAAGTTCTTCGAGGCAAGACCATAGAATTGGTAAAGGTGTTGTGGAAGCATCGTGGTGTTGAGGAAGCCACGTGGGAACGGAACGATGACATGTTGAAGGAGTTTCCGTATCTCTTTCCTTCAGGTAAATTTCGAGGACGAAATTTCTTAAGAGGGGGAGAGTTGTAACACCCCAATTTTGGGCTTAGAAGTTTTGGGTTTGAATTAGACCGGTCGGATTGCGGTTCGAATATAAGGGTGATTTTAGGGAAAGCCTAGTTCGGGATGCATTAAAAATATGGAAAAATGTCTAAAAATCGTCTTTTATTATATATAAGAGAGTGGTGGAATCAATTTTACAAAATGAGGTTTTGAAATGTGACATTTCAAGTTAGTGACTAAAATGTAATTTTTGAAAATTTGGTGACTGTTTTAAAAGGATTGAAACTTTGAATCTTTAAGGAGCTAATTTACCCAAGAATAGTTTTCTCCAGATTTTTCTTAATATTAAACATTTATTAAATGATATTTAATAAAAGGAAAAAGAGGGAAATGGATATTTTGGGTTTTCATAACTAACTTTTGTTAAAATTTTCCCACTTCATTTTCTCTCCATTTTCTCTCAACCAAACACTTTTCCCCAGCCATTTTTCCTCTGATTTAAACATCTAAAGATGATATTTCAATCTCTAATTGATCTCTAATCAATCCTACACCAAATCCTTATCATTTGCTTATTGAATTTTCAAGAATCTTGGCTTTAAACAAGGAGAAACTCACATTTGGAGGTATGAACGTCCTTCTCCTCTAAATACTCAGTTCTTTACTGAAATTCTCAAGTTCTCAATCCTTGATTTGAGTTTTATTAAAGGTTTTTATGTTGTGTTCTTGATCTTGGCTTAAAATGCAAGATTTGGATTTAATTTTGATTAAATTCGTATTAAATGATTGGGCTCTGTTTTGAGATGTCTTTTTGATGTTTATTGGATGCATAAATGATGTGTAATTGAGGTTTAATCAATGCAATCCCGAATAGGTTGATTTTCCTAAGTTTTTGATTGAGTTAATGGTGGTTTTTGGGGTGATTTTGATGTTCTGCTATAGCTGGAGGTATAAGGACGTGATTAGATCCTTTTTGGATGTTAATTGATGTCTAAGAATGTTTGGAATTGATGGATCTTGGCTGGGTAATGTTGTAGAGGTGTTTGGATTTGATTTCGGTTGCGTATGGTAGCCAAAATGTGAGTGTTGATGAGAGCAGCGAGTTTAGGTGTTTTGGTTGAAGATATTAATGCATGATGATGCATTAATCCTCTGCTTTGATGTGTTTAAAACAGGGGAGACATCTTCAGATCCTTGTGGTGTTGATCCGGAAGCTTGATTGGTGTTTCGGCAAGCTTGCGAAACGGAATCGGTGAGTGAAGTTTGGTTTTCAGCTTTGAAACCAATGTTTGAAGGTTATGGGAGCTTAGTTTAAGTCTAAACAACTTAGCTAAGCTTAAGAGTAAGTTTTCGGAAAAACTCTCTTGTTGATGAACCATGAGATGGTTGAATGCAATGTGTTTTATTTGCATGTTCAAATTCTGTTTTGAAAGCATATTTTGGCATGTTAAATGCTGGTTTTATAAGCCGTGTGTTGAAGGATGCTCAAGGTAAGGGATCCTTGTTTTGAACATTGATAAATGTGGTTTTGATGCATAGTAATGCATGATGGTTAATGGCTTTGATAAATGCTTTAAAACAGTTGATTAATGATGTTAAATGATGTATATTGGCAAGTGATGTGTTGTTTTAAAAGTACTTGAATCGGATATAGTTAACCAGCTATAGGATTGGGTGCACCGTGAATAAAGTCGCCTTGGATGTTGAGGGGTTGTGATTGTACCGTAAACTCCATCCAAGTACACTAACGAGATGTTTAAGATCACTATGGTGGTTAAAAGTCCATGGGTGGATCTTGTGTTAAGATCACAATGGTGGTTAAAAGTCCATGGGTGGATCTTGTGTTAAGATCACAATGGTGGTTAAAAGTCCATGTGTGGATCTTTTGTTGTGTGTCCCGTGTTCTCGTTAGTGATGTTATACAACTACCAATGAGTGATGTGGAGGGGTTGTGATTGTACCGTATACTCCATCACGGGTGTCGAGGGGTTGTGATTGTACCATATACTCCACCTTGATATTAGTAGTGTGTATGAAGCGTATGGGACAACGCTTGTAATCCGCGTATCTGATTGTGTTTTGAATTGTAAAATGATTATGATTATCACTTGAAAGCCAATATGACATGATGATGGATTGAAGCATGAGATGCTTGGATTGTATGCATAAGTGCATGATAAATGTTGTTTTGAAACTAAAGGCCTTGAAAAGGTGTTTTACAAATGCATTATTGTGATGTTTTAGTTGAGCATTCCTCACTAAGCTATGTGCTTACGCTCTCTCTTTCTTAAACCAATAATGCAGAACATTGAAGTGCATAAAAGGCAACAAGGAGGTCAAGGATCCAAGTGAAAAACTAAGCTCATGTATGGTGAATGTTTTCCTAACACTATTAGCTTTTGGCATTTGGCAATGGGAACCTAGATTGTGGTTTTGGGAGATGTTTTGAGCTCCCTAAGTTTGGTTAATGCCTTTAATGATGTTGGAACGTGTAAATGGTCTTTTGGTATTTGGTTTGATGAATTGATGTTTGCGTGATTTCGATTATAGGATGCATGCCTATAGAATTGGGATTTTCCTTAATTGATGCTATGATTGAGATTGGATGATGCTAGTATGTTCCTTAAGTGTTTAATGACTTACTGGTATGATTTGGGTGTCTTTAGAATATGTTTGATGGGTCAAATGCTTGTTAAACCAGCAAAATTCTGAAATTCTGGGCAGCCCGTATCGGAACGGGTGCTACCGTTTCGAAATAGAGGGCCTGAAATGGCCTTGGCGTTTCGAAACAGGTAGAGCTGTTCCAAAACGGATTTGCCACTGCCAAGCCCTATTCCGCAACCAGTTTCAGAACGGTCCCGCGTTTCGGAACAGATCTTCCCCGTTTCGGAACACTCGACCGTTGGGCACTGAATCTGATGGTTAAATGTTTTGAAACTCTTACGTTTTGGTCCCAATCTTTGTATATGCAATTGGATGAGTTTGTGATATCCGTTTGAGATGAAATTTGACAGAGAAGCATGAATTATGATTAATTTCATAATGGTAACTTTAAAACTGGTTAAGTCCTTTCAATTTCCAGAATTTGCAATTTGGTCCTAAATTCATACGTTGTGCAATTGAGTCCCTAAATGTTATCCGATAGCTGTGATTTCTGAATATGTACATCTTGAGTGTTCACCTAGGTTTAAAATGCATTTAGACAAGTTTTAAAAGAAAAAAGGGTCGTTAATCAAGGTTGACTTTCGGGTTGACTTTGGTTTTCCCCGTGTAATCTTCGTAGTTCGGGTCAACCGTCTAGGCCGGGCTAAGGGGGTTACATTATCGATATGACATGCGCTGCAAAACTCATTTTAGCTGTAAAAAACACAAGGGACTCCACACAAGAGGCATTTAACAACATCTAAGCAACATACAAACACACATATGACTCAAGGCATCCATGGATAAGCATATAAAGCAAGATAAACACATATTGAGGCAACATCCAACATGATAAGATTTTTAAAAAAGGAAACATGCATATTTAGCATTCATCAAGAAAGCCAAAAACTAAACAAAAGCATAAATCATGCTTAATATCCACCAAAGGAGTCAAAGGCCAAAATAAAACATGCTTCAATGTTTAGACAAGTTAACAACATCAACAAATAACAAGACTTAGGAGTTTGAACACCAACTCCATAACAACAAGCCTAGCATTCCTATTGTCTAAGCATTATTACAAAACATAAACCATACTTTGAGCTTAGCAAGAACTCCAAGAATCTTCTCTTTTGCCCACTTGCCTCCCAAAGTCTCTAACGATCTGCATTGTTGGAAAATGAGAGAGTGTAAGCTTAAAAGCTTAGTGAGCGGAGCTCTAAAACACAACAACAATGCAGTTTTTAAAACATAAATCCTAGTTTTGGAGACAAAACCAATTAAGTAAGAGATGAAGTAAACACAAGCATAGACCAAACATGGTTTGCACATGCACAACCATTCCCGGTGGGACTACACATCACCGTTCACAACAACTAGCAGTTTTCCGATAGGACTACACATCACCGTACTCTTCTACTAGTTAGTACCGGTGGGACTACATATCACCGTATACAACAACTAACCATCACGTGAGGCTTGACACCAACAACGACTACACAACAACATTAAAATGGAGAGTAAAGGTAATCCACGTTTCACACAACAACACAATTAATCACACACACCAACGCTTAACGAAACAAGACAAATTAGCAAACTTATGCTTGGGTTTAGGTTAGCCCTTAAGGCCCCACCCAAACCCCCAAGAATCCACTTTGATATCATTTAAAACTTCAAAACATTTTCACTCACCGATAGAGCCCGAACGAAAGCCAAAACACCGTTCTCAAGCCCCCGTATCACCCGGTATCGCGTCCAAAGTACCCGAACTCGTTTCCCCTATTTCTCATCAACAAAAAAACAAGGTATTACTCCCCTACTCTTCCATAAATTCACTGTCAAACATCAGTTCACAAATCCACAACATTCTCTCAACGATTCAAAGTTGAAATCCATCAAAATACCATTCAAACCCGTTCTTAAGAAAAGCCCAGAAATAACCCATCAAATTAAACATGCCAAACAAACCAAATCATCTAAAAACATCCCCAACATCAATGGAACCACCAGTCATTTTTTCGACCCAAAACCAAGTAAAAAACTCAACCTTTTCAACCCAAAAATCCCCTTTTTATACCCATTTCGGGTTTCCTATTTTTAGCCTCTATTTTAGCATTTTTAGAACACCAAAACAAGATTAAAAACACCCCTAAACACGACATTTAAATACCCACACGAAAATCCCCTCATCCTTCCTCTTTTCAAACTCATGGTATTTTGGAAAACTTTGAACAATGAGTTTTTTTAAAGAAATATTTAAACAATAATAAGCTCAAGGGAAGGAAAATCGAAACAAAGGAGAAATTACCTTGCAAACTTGTGTGTGTGTGAGATGATTGCTCTAATGGAATAGTGGAAATGGTGGTTTTGGCAAAGTAGCGTGAAAAAGGAGGAGGAAGATGGTGGCTTTCTTTTTTTGAATAAAAAACCCCTTTTTGATTTTAAAACCCCCAAATTCCCCTTTTTTCCCCTTACTCAATAAAAGACCCCTTTTTAGTGTTAATTAAATAAAGTCTTCTTTCAAAGAAACCAACTCGAACCGGTTTAACCCAATGCCCAAACCCGAGTATCTTTCGGGCCCCAAACCCGGGCGTTACAACTCTCCCCCACTTAAGAAATTTCGTCCTTGAAATTACCTGACGGAAAAAGATACGGAAACTATCTTTCCATGTCTTCCTTCCTCTCCCAAGTAGCCTCTTCCACACCTCGGTGTCTCCACAAAACTTTGACTAGTTCGATAGATCTCCCCCGCAACACTTTCCTATCCATTGCTAGAATTTCTATCGGCTCTTCATCATACGACAGGTCTGGGTTCAACTCAATCTCTTCCACTGGCATTACATGAGACAGATTCGATCTATAGTTTCAGAGCATCGAAACATGAAACACATCATGAATCTTCTCTAACTCTGACGGTAGTCTCAATCTATACGCGACAGGACCGATCCTCTCAACTACATCGTAAGATCCAATGAACCTCGGACTCAATTTACCCTTCCTACCAAACCTCATCACCTTCTTCCAAGGTGAGACTTTCAAGAACACCTTTTCGCCCACGACATACTCTATCTTGTTTCTCTTCAAATCGGCAATACGATTTCTGTCGGTCTGAAGCTGCCTTCAAGCAATCACAGATCAGTTTTACCTTCTCGGTAGTGCCCTTAAGCAAGTCTGGCATCTGTCCAGCCTCGGCTCAACAGATAGGTGTTCTACACCTCCTACCATATAGAGCCTCATATGGTGCCATCTGAATACTAGCCTGATAATTGTTGTTGTATGCAAACTCTACTAACGATAGGTGCTTCTCCCAAGAACCTTGAAAGTCAATGATACAACACCTCAACATGTCCTCCAACACCTGAATAACTCTCTCTAACTGACCATCTGACTGCAGATGATACGAAGTACTGAAGTTCAACCAAGTACCCAATGCACGATGCAAAAACTCCCAAAATCTAGCTGTAAACCTCGGATCTCGGTCTAATACAATCGATTTCGGTGCCCTATGCAATCTCACTATCTCACTGATGTACATATCAGCCAACTTATCTAATGTGTAGGTAGTATGAACATGTATGAAATGGGCACACTTAGCGAATCTATCGACTATTACCCACACTTAATTCTTCTTCGAAGGAGTCAACGGTAAACCCGACACAAAGTCCATGGTGGTACGTTCCCACTTCCATTCCAGAATCTTCAAAGGCTGTAACAAACCTGAAGGAATTGATGCTCGGCTTTAACTCGCTGACATACCATACACTTACTCACAAATTCGGCCACATCTTTCTTCAACCCAATCCAGTAGTACTCTTCTTTTAACCCACGGTACATCTTCGTACTACCCGGATGCATAGCAAATGGACTGTTCTGTGCTTCATTCAAGATAGTACGCCTTAACTCGGAATCTTCCGGAACTACTATCCTATCCTTGAAACATAGGATACCGATCTCACCAAAATAGAAATCTGTAGGTCTACCCTCGGCTATATCTTGCACATGAGGTGCAAAAGACTCATCTTGTAACTGTTTCTCTCGAATCAACTGAACCAACGAAGTTTTAACTTGTAACTCGGCAATCAAACCGCCATCATTTGACACACTCAACCTCGTAAACATAGCTCGCAACTCAACTACCACTTTTCTACTCAAAGCATCAGCCACTACGTTTGCCTTACCCGGATGGTATTCTATCGTAAGGTCATAATCCTTAAGAAGCTCTAACCACCTACGTTGTCTAAGGTTCAACTCTCTTTGAGTCATCGAGTATTTCAAACTCTTGTGGTGGGTATAAACGGTGCACTTCTCACCATAAAGGTGATATCACCAAATCTTCAAAGCGAACACTACTGCGGCTAACTCAATATCATGAGTGGGGTAGTCCTTCTCGTGAACCTTCAACTGTCTCGAAGCGTAAGTTACAACCTTACCCTCTTGCATAAGCACACAACCTAAACCTACGTACGAGGCATCACTGTAGATTACAAACTCTTTCCCTAGTTTAGGCTGAATCAGGATAGGGGCTTCGATCAAAGCTTTCTTCAACTTCTCAAACGCTTGTTGTCTTGCATCCGACCACTCATACGAGACATTATTCTGAAGCAATCTAGTCAAAGGTGCCGCAATCTTCGAAAATCCTTCGACAAATCTTCGATAATACCCCGCCAAGCCTAGGAAACTATGGATTTCTGTCACCGACTTCGGTTGCTTCCAACTCACTATGGCTTCTATCTTCTTGGGATCCACACTAATTCCATGGGCCAAGATCACATGACCTAGGAAGACTACCTCTTTAATCCAAAACTCGCATTTACTCAACTTGGTGTACAACTGATTCTCAAGCAAGGTCTGAAGCACTAGCCGCAAATCCTCATCATGCTCTTCCTCGGTCCTAGAGTACACTAATATATCATCTATGAACACTACCACAAACCTATCCAAAAACTCATGGAACACTCGGTTCATCATATCCATAAATGCAGCTGGAGCATTAGTAAAATCGAAAGGCATTACCAAGAACTCATAGTGCCCATAATGTGTACAAAAAGTTGTCTTCGGTATGTCCACATCTTTCACCTTCAACTGATAGTAATCGATTCTCAAATCAATCTTCAAAAACACTGAAGCACCTCTCAATTTATCAAGCAAGTCATCTATCCGAGGCAAAGGGTACTTGTTCTTCACTGTTACCTTGTTCAACTGCCTATAGTCTATACACATCCTCATACTACCGTCCTTTTCCTTCACAGACAAAACCGGAGCACCCCACGGAGAAATACTAGGCCTAATGAAACCTCTATATGACAATTCACGAAGTTGTGTCTTCAACTCTTTCAGTGCCATTCTATATGGAGCAATACACACGGGTGCAGAATCAGAATATGTCTCAATAGAAAACTCAACTTCTCTATCTGGAGGCAAACCCAGCAACTCTTTCGGAAAAACACTCGGAAAATCACAAACTGTTCTGATGTCTTGCGGTCTAACCTCACTCATATTCAGATTCATCACATAAGCCAAGTACGCCTGACAACCTGAATCCATTAATCTCTGAGCTTCTAAAGCAGATACAACATTGGACAAGAACTTAATGTTCTCGCCCACCACTACAACTTCAAAATCATCCGTAAGCCTCAAGGAGACTCTCTTGATCTCAAAGTCTACCCTAGCTCTATGCTCTACGAGCCAATCCATGCCCAAAATCACATCAAAACCATAGAACTGAAATTTTATCATGTCAACCGAAAACACATGACCCTGAATCATCAAGAGACACCTCCTATACATCTTCCTAACTACCACGGTATCACCGAAAGAACTAGTGACATTTACACCTACCTCTAACCACTCATACGGTAGACCTAGGGACCTTGCATGTTCACACAAAATATATGAATGTGTCGAACCCGAATCTATCAAAGAAAGCAAAGCAAGGACTGTATCGAGAAATTACATGCGATGACATCCGTGTCATTCCCAGCCTCTCGCTTTGCATACACCCTAGTCGGTCCTCCACCCTCGGGCTGAACTGCCACCACATGAGCTAAGTTCCTCTGACCATAGTTCCTCGGCTGAAAGTTACCACGACCGACCCGCAGCCTCACTGATGCTCAAAACCCCTTGCTGGATCTTATCCGCCCCTAGCCGGGTGTGGACAGTTACACCTCAAATGATCTCGGGAACCACAGTTCCAACATACCCCAAAGGTACCCATACACTCGCCCTGATGGCGTCTCCCGCATCTAGTGCACTCAGGAGTGTGAACAACAGCTCCTTGGCCCTGATGGCCCCGTCCATGGTTACCGCCCCTATGCCTCGAATCATGCTGATACCTCCTATCTCTATGGCTCTTGGCATGGTCTCTGTCCCAATCTGAATGTCTCTTCCCGGAATCAGACCCACTAGCGCGGGTACTCGAGCCCAAGTTCTGCTCAATATCCTTGGCCCTAGAGACCAAAACATCAAACTCGGTGTAGTCAGAGGCAAGCATATAAGTCTTCACATCTCTAGTCAACCTATATCAAAAACGCTCACACCGTTCCCTCTCTCTAAGAACCAACTCAGGAGCATACTGGCTCAACCTCACAAATTGAACCTCATACTCGGACACTGTCTTACTACCCTGAACCAAGGCCATAAATTCTCTCTTCTTCTCATCCTGATATCGGACCCCGAGATATTTCTTCTTAAAAGTTGTTCTGAAGAATTCTCAAGTGACATCCGCTTCTGCCATACTTGAAGTAACGGTGGTCCACTAAGCATACGCATCTCTCTGAAGCAAGGAGACAACACAACCTAATTTACGAGTGTCTGAGCACTCCATCTGACCTAAGATGCGTGTAGTATTCTCGAGTCAAGCCTCTGAACCCTCGGGAGCCAAACCACGAAACTCGACTCCACCCAAGCTACGGAGCCTCTCAAAAGGTAAACCAGTCCCCGCACCCTGTTGTGGTGGTGCAGCATGCATACCGGCTAAGGCTGTCTTAAAAGCCCCGGCTATAGTCTGAATCAATTGAGTCATGTCCGCACCTACCGGACCCTGACCTGCCTGAGCTCCATTACCCCCAACATTCGCACCGGCCTGAGGTCCATTACCATCACCTCCAGCATTGGCACCGGCCTGTGGCACATTACCTTCGCCACCCACCCCATTACCATCGAGAGCATGAGGAACAAGAGGCTCATCCCCGGGTGTCTGGTCACCCGCTCTAGGCCGTCCTCTTGGTCTTACCATAACGAAGATAAAATCTAAAACAACAAACACGTCACATAAAAGAAAGCATGAGGTTAGCAAGGGCAAGGATCCAAGTTCTCAAACTTTTCAAACCAAAACCATTTTCCAATAACAACACCAAGAAATGAGAACACTAGACTAAACTCTAACCAACAACAAGAACAATTAAAGCATGCTTTCATACACCGTGCAATAACAACCAATCCAAACAAGTCGACTTACCTGACTTACCTTCCCGAGAGACCTCGTAACCGAGGCTCTGATACCACCAAATGTAACCCCCTCGTCCCGGCCTAACCAACAAACCGGACCGAATGGGTTACACGGGGAAAACCGAAGTGAAACCCGTTAAGGCCTCACCCCGATTAGCAACCCTATTTTTTTCTTTAATTATCTTTTCTAAATGCTTTATTTGACCCTACATGAGATAAGCAAACATCAGAAAAGAAACCACCAATTTGATTTAAGCAAAACTGACAATTTAGATAACCCTTTTTAATTATACAACAGGTCGTATCGATACGCTAAAGGACCGTATCGATACACCTATACTTGGTCAATACCTCAAAGTCAAACCTAGGGAAACCGTATCGATACCCTCAAGGATGGTATCGATACACCCTCAACGGTCAACTTCCCCTGGTCAACTACGAAGATTGTACCGATACTCTTAGGACTCGTACCGATATGCCAAAATCTCGTCAATTTCTCAGATTTCCAGAGAGCATTCTGGGTATCGATACGCCCCCACATACCGGTATTCCTTACCCAAAACAAGGGACCGTATCAATACCGCCCTTGAGTGTATTGATACGCCCTGCCCTGCAAAGCTCATTTAGCTGTCAAAAACACAAGGGACTCCACACAAGAGGCATTTAACAACATCTAAGCAACATACGAACACACATATGACTCAAGGCATCCATGGATAAGTATATAAAGTAAGATAAATACATATCGAGGCAACATCCAACATGATAAGATTTTTACAAAGGAAACATGCATATTTAGCATTCATCTACGAGGCTAAAAACTAAACAAAAGCATAAATCATGCTTAATATCCACCAAAGGAATCAAAGGCCAAAATAAAACATGCTTCAACGTTTAGACAAGTTAACAACATCAACAAATAACAAGACTTAGGAGTTTGAACACCAACTCCATAACAACAAGCCTAGCATTCCTATTGTCTAAGCATTATTACAAAACATAAACCATACTTTGGCTTAACAAGAACTCCAATAATCTCCTCCTTTGCCCACTTGCCTCCCAAATTCTCTAACGATCTGCATTGTTGGAAAAAGAGAGAGCGTAAGCTTAAAAGCTTAGTGAGCAGGGCTCTAAAACACAACAACAATGCAGTTTTTAAAATAGAAATCCTAGTTTTGGAGACAAAACCATTTAAGTAAGAGATGAAGTAAACACAAGCATAGACAAAACATAGTTTGCACATGCACAACCATTCCCGGGGGGACTACACATCACCGTTCACAACAACTAGCAGTTTTCTGATGGGACTACACATCACCATACTCTTCTACTAGTTAGTGCCGATGGGACTACACATCACCGTATACAACAACTAACCATCACGTGAGGCTTGACATCAACATCGACTACACAACAACATTAAAACGGAGAGTAAAGGCAATCCACATTTCACACAACAACACAATTAATCACACACACCAACACTTAACAAAACAAGACAAATTAGCAAACTTACGTTTGGGTTTAGGTTAGCCCTTACGGCCTCACCAAAACCCCCAAGAATCCAATTTGATATCATTTAAAACTCAAAACATTTTCACTCACCGATAGAGCCTGAACGAAAGCTGAAACACCGTTCTCAAGCCTCTGTATCACCCGATATCGCGTCCAAAATACCCGAACTCATTTCCCCTATTTATCATCAACTAAAAACAAGGTTTTACTCCCATACTCTTCCATAAATTCACTGTCAAACATCAGTTCACAAATCCACAACATTCTCTCAACGATGCAAAACTGAAATCCATTAAAATACCATTCAAACCCGTTCTTAAGCAAAGCCCATCAATAACCCATCAAATTAAACATCCCAAACACACCAAATTATCTAAAAACATCCTCTAACATCAATGGAACCACCAGCCACGTTTTCGACCCAAAACCAAGCCAAAAACTCAACCTTTTCAACCCAAAATCCCATTTTTATACCCATTTCGGGTTTCCTACTTTTAGCCTGTATTTTAGCATTTTTAGGACACCAAAACAAGATTAAAAACACCCATAAACACGACATTTAAATACCCACATGAAAATCCCTTCATCCTTCCTCTTTTCAAACTCATGGTATTTTGGAAAACTTTGAACAATGAGTTTTTTTAAGAAATATTTAAACAATAATAAGCTCCAAGGAAGGAAAATCGAAACAAAGGAAAATTACCTTGTAAACTTGTGTGTGTGTGTGAGATGATTGCTCCAATGGAATAGTGGAAATGGTGGTTTTTACAAAGTAGCGTGAAAAGGAGGAGGAAGATGGTGGCTTTCTTTTTTGAATAAAAAAACACTTTTTGATTTTAAACCCCCCAAATTCCCCTTTTTGCCCCTTACTCAATAAAAGACCCATTTTTAGTGTTAATTAAATAAAGTCTTCTTTCAAAGAAACCAACTCGAACCAGTTTAACCCAACGCCCAAACCCGAGTATCTTCCGAGCCCCAAACCCGAGAGTAATAATACATCCCCTGAGTCACTCATTTTCCACCAAAAAAATGCATCCTTCACATGTTATTGTCTGGGTCCGGCTTCTAGGACGCCCTTATCGGTATTATTCAAAGGCTTTATTTCGAAGAATCACTGCGATTATAGGGAATGTGGTGAAAGTTGATTACAACACCCAAGCTAAGGAACGATGATAATTTGCACGTTTAGCGATTATGGTCGATGTGAAAAAGCCCATGGTGCCTTGTATTGGGATAGATGGTTTTGTGCAAAAATTAGAGTACGATGGGCTACAACATATTTGTTATGGATGTGGTGTTTATGGTCATGCCAAGGAATCGTGTCCGAAGAATAAGCCACAAGAACCAGTTGTGGAGTCGGGTAGTGATCTTAGTGCTACAATGGGTCCCGTTTCTACTGATACTTAGGGTGCGAATAGTTCATATGAGCCTTGGATGATTGTTGATAACCATAAATCACAATCTCAGAGTATTGCACAGGGTGTTAAGAGTAAAGTTGTAGTGGCAGCAGGGTCTGGTGGTTCAAGGTATGCTGTGTTGGAATCAGAAACTATGAAAGGCGCGTCAGTAAGGTCTGTGATTCTAGAAGATGTCCTGAATGCACCTGTTTCTTCTAGTTTGGGATCAGAACCATTCTCTTCGCGTCCATTACCCACTGCCCAACCCCATGGCATCGTCAATAACGTGGCGTATCTTGCATCGAACCCGCCAAAAAAATCTAAACCTTCCAAGAATGCTACAATTTGGGCGGAGGTGGTCTCAATGGTGCCAGGACAGGTGGTCTCAAGAATGCAACTTAGAGCATAGGGTTGTTTCTCTTCTTGAGAAAGGTCATGGGAAGAAAGCGTCTGAGGCAAATTTGGGTATTAAGAGTCGGGGATCAAAGTTAAAGCTGCCAAGGAAAATAATAAACAAGGGTTGACAGTTTGTAAACTGTTCCAATCTAAGACAATAAATCTTCCGATCCTCACAGAGTGGTTTGATAATGTTAATTCACAATAAAACTTCATTTCTATATGTTGGACTCATGAGAGTGCTTGGCAAAAGGGGTATAAGAGCATTGGTAATGAATAAGCAGTGCCAAGAAAGAGTCTTTTGCGTGCAAGTATACACGTTCTTCCAAGTAATATAACATTAAGCTGAGTTATCGATCCCACAAGGATTGGTCAAGAGTTTAATTGCTTACTCGTTTTACTTGCCAAAGAAAAGTTTGTTTGTTTTGAAATTGGTTTTGGAAGAAATTTGAAAAGAAAGAAATAAAAGACAACAACGCTGGCAATGAGCGTTTTAAAATGTATGACGAGAGTTGGCAAGGGATTCCTGATTTTCATGCTATTCATGCCATGCAAGCTTTTAATAAATCATGTCTTGGCATTATTTGCCGAGCAGATTCAAAGTTGGCATTTGCCTCTCTTGATGACTGTAACACCCCAAATTTGGGCTTAGAAGTTTAGGGTCTGAACCGGATCGGTCTGGAAATCGGTTCGAATCTAAAAGGGAGTTTTAGGGAACACCTAGTTTGGGATGCTTTAAAAATATAAAAAAATATCTAAAAATCCTCATTTAATATATAAAAGAGAATGGTGAAATCAATTTTACAAAATGAAGTTTGGAAATACTACATTTCGGTGTAGTGACCAAATCGTAGTTTTTGCAAAAGTGAAATAGTGACTGTTTTGTAAAGGATTGAAACTTTGAATCTTTAAGGAGCTAATTTTACCAAAATGTTTTCATCAGATTTTTCCTTAATTTGGGTAATTTTATTAATGTTTTAATTAAAGGAAATGAAGGTTAATTAAAAGAAAAAACTAACTTTGACTATTCATAACTACTTTTCACAAATATTCCCTCTCTTCATTTTCTCTCAAATTCCTTTCAACCAAACACATTTTCTCTAGCAAATTTACTTTGATTTTACACTTCATTTGATGAGATTTCAATTCCTCTTTGATTCCTAATCAATCTTTCATCAAATCTTTTTGTTTTCTACATTGAATTTTCATGGAAACTTTCCCAAATCAAGAAGAAATCATCATTTAGAGGTAAGCTTGTTCTTCTCCTCTAAATACTCAATTCTTTACTGAAATTCCCAAGTTGTTTTCTAATGTTGGAAACAAGATTTTGGCTTAAAACTCAAGATTTTGGAAGAGATCTTGGAGATTTTCGTGGATCTTGGTTAGGCTCTATTTTGAGGTTGTTTTCTAATGTATTTTGGATGTTAATTGATGTTATAAATGAGGTTTTATCAATCAAATCCCGAATAGGTTTGTTTTCCTAAGTTTTGCTTGCTAGAATGATGGTTTTTGGGGTGGTTTTGGTGATCTGTTGTTGCTGGAGGTAGAAGGTCATGTTTATGTTGATTTTTGATGTTAATTGATGTTTAGAAATGGTTAGAAGTGATAGATCTTGGCTGGGCTTTGTTTTGAAAGAGTTTGGAGATGATTTCGGTTGTTTTTGGTAGCCGAAATGAGGTTCTTGAGTAGAGTAGCGAGTTGGGTTGTATGGCTGGTGATTTTAATGCATGGTGATGCATTAATCCTCTGTTGTTATGTGTTGAAAACAAGGGAGAATGATCTGGAAGTGATAGAGGGGGCGTTGGAGGTTTCGGACGCTTGGGAGGCTTGTCGGCTAGCATAGTTTTGTGTATCGGTGAGTGAGATCATGATTTCCAGCTTTGGAACGGTTTTGAAAAGAGGTTTGGGAACTTAAATTTAGGCTTGAAACGCCGATTTAAGTTCGGAAGTAAGTAAAGTGGAATTCTCTCTCAATTGTGCTATTATTGTTTTGAAAACTATGAAAATGGGTTTTGATGTGATTGATTTGACAATACGGTTTAATTTGTTGTTTGAGCATGGTTTTAAAGCATGTGGGTTGGTTGTTAAACTTGGTTTGAGGAAAGATGCATGAAATTGATATTCCTTGTGAGTATGAGTTGTCAATTTGTGTCTCAAATGCTTTGTTCGGCTTTTTGGTCTTGAAGGTGTTTCATGCTTTAGAAACAGCGAATGTGTTGATGTTTAACATGATACATATTGGCATAGATGATGTAAAGATTATCTGATATATTGATCGATCAATAGGATGTAGAGTGCACTATAAGCTAAAAATTTGTACGTACTCTTGGGTGTCGTCCCAAAGAGAGAGACCAATGATGGGATTTTCATTGGAGTAGGACTTGGTGAGAGACCAAGCTTTTTGGCAACAAGAGTTATTTCCATGTGAAATCGATGAGGGGCATTCCATCGTAGTAGGACTTGGTGAAATACCCAAGCTTAGTGGCGAAGGTAGATACCGCCATGAGAGCTGGTTGCGAGATCCCACCGGGGTAGGACTTGACCTCGAGTCAAGCTATCCGCATATCCGAGTACAATAGAATATGAAAAATGCCAATATATGAGAATGAAATGTGTCACATGTACCAATGCTTTAGATGTTGTATGTAATGAGAAATGCATATGAGGTAATAATTTTATGAAATGCTTTTGTGTATCAAGCATATGTGGCCTTGTCATGAGATTTGCATAGGTTGTATGCATGTGTTAGCTAGATGGTACATGTGATTTTCAAAATGGAGATTTGCTTATGCAAATGGGGTTTTGAGTTTATAAAATGCTTTTGAGTAACAAGCATGTGTGGCTTTGCCATGAGTTTTGCATTTGTTGAATGCATGAGATAGATAGAAGGAACATATGGTTTCAAAAGGTATTTTGCTTTGAAATGATCATCAAGCATGAGAAAAGTATAGTGTGGAGTGGAAGTGATTTCCAAGGATTTTGGTTTAAACCTTGCATGAAGTGGTTATGCATGGAAAGATTTAAATGATAGTATTTGCAAGAATGTTGTTTGAGGTGAATTGTTTAGTGTTTTCAAGTTAAATGTTGGTTTTCTTGTTGAGCAATGCATGTTTTAAAGCAATGGTGTTTTCAAGGAGATTTTCAATCAATACTTTGGTTTATTGAGTTGTGATTACATTTTAAGAAGGTTTTATGATTCGCTGCATTGATGGTGTTTTGGTTTTGAGCATTCCTTACTAAGCATTATGTGCTTACGCTCCTTTTTGTCCATCAATGCAGATATTTGAAGTTGGGACAGCAAGAAGCAAGGGATTCAAGAAGAGCTCCACTTTAGAAGTATGTTTTGGTTTATAGCTATAGATAATAAAGGAAATGGGGGGAGAGTCTTTTATGTTGTTGTGTAATGAGATTGTTTATCTTGACCAAGTTCGATTTATGGTTTGATACTTTTTGATGATCGTTTTGCAATATTTGGATCTTCTTCTTCATATTTGATATAGCTATGTTCTTTGTTTAAAAGCATGATCATGTGTTGAATGTGAAGAATGAGTAGGTGTGCTTAATGCTTGTAATGTATCTAGTCTTTGATGTAATTTGATAGTTATAATGCTTATCATGTTGATGATATGTTATGGAATGGTTTCAATTATGTTTGATGGTGTTTTGAAGTGAAAAACCAGAAGGTTCTGCTGTTTCTGGGCAGAGTGTATCGAAACACCCTTGGCTGTTTCGAAACGGGTGCTTGAAATTGCTTGGGCGTTTCGGAACGACAAGAAGTGTTTCAAAACACTTTAGCTACTGGAAGTGTCCGTTTCGGAACTAGGTTCGAAACATACCCGTGTACCGAAAAGGTCAACACCGTTTCGATACGGGCGTCCGACATGGGTGTTTCGAAACGGTTGTCAGTGTTTCGAAATGGGTGACCGTTTGGACACAGTTATGAATTGCTTTGAAGTCTACATGCTTTACATTTTAGTCCTGAAAGTTGTAATTGCATTTGCTTGAGCTTGAGATGTCTTTTTAAGCTGAAATTTGACAGAGAGGTTTGTAATATGATTAACTGAGGTTTGGTAAAACTAAAATCTTCAAAGTTCTTATATTTTCCAAAATTTACATTTTGGTCCCTAAAAGTGTATTTCTTGCAATTGAGTCCTTAAACGTTTTCCGATCGATGTGATTTTCTCTTCCAAGGTTCTTGGGCTTTCACATAGGCTTAATGTGCATCTAGAGAAGATAAAAATAAAAAAAGGGTCGTTAATCAAGGTTGACTTTCGGGTTGACTTTGGTTTTCCCCGTGTGATCTTCGTAGTTCGGGTCTAGCGCACAGGCCGGGCTAAGGGGGTTACAATGACAATGCCCTGAATTAACTATGCAAAAACTTTTATATCTCTATAAATCCGCCTTAGTATCTAGCATTTGTTCATTGTTCCTAAGTCGGTTAAGATATTAAGGTTCAATAAGCCAACAAATCCAGCTCTCACTTGGCATTACATTTGTTAAAACAATTAAGATCATGCCAGATAGGAAAAACAATGTCATCGCATTTCCGATTATTAAAAGCTAAACATAGAAAATAGCGTTCAATGCAACCATCCCTCACCAACTATAAAATTAGTTCATGGTGAGGGTTTCCAACCAAAAACCATAATCGTACCTCAACATCATCATCTTAAATAAAAATAAAAACAACTTAAACGAAGAGAATGAGTGAGAAGGGAGTCTCTCGATGCAACCCTTCAAAATCCAGGCTCTCGGTCAATCTTGGTCGAACCACGTCTCCTTGATGCATCCTTCTAAATTTGATTGTCGATCTCCCTCAAGTGTTTGCTTGAGTTCCTTGAAATTGGCGCACGAGAATGACCTAGGATAAGCTTTTGATTTGAATATGAACGCTCAAGGATAAGGGATTTTCTCATCTTATTCCTTGTTTGAATCCTAGGGCTGACGTCATCATTGGTTCACCGTCCACTCGACTTGGCATCAAGCATCTCTTCTTTGCCAACCAGTGCTTCAGCAATTTTTGGTCCTTCGCTACCAACAACTATCAGCATTCTTATCGTTCTCTTCATGCACTAATCTTCTTTACTGTGTCTGCAATCATGCCAACAAGCCACCCTTCACACTTGCATAACTAGATTCAAAACTCCTTATGCAAAATGCATGCAATTAACAACTAAATGTATCTAAATGTGCTCAAAGACAAGTAAAGATATTGTAAAATAGGCATAAAAATTAGTACTTTTGAGGAGGTAACACTCCCCCAAACCTAAATCATTGACAAGTAATGCAAATAAAATAAGAAAAACAAAAATTGTGAAAATAGTACCTCGGTAAAGTTTTGGTTGGAATGCCAACAAGTGTTGGCTAGAAGAAGTTGGCTCTATTTCTGTCTTCAAGTGTCCCAGTGCAATAATGCCAAGCAGATGGGAAATTCAAGTGCAATAGTATAACTCTAATCTAAGGGCATGAAGAGTGTATGATGTGTCGGAAATATGAATCAAGTATCATTTTATTCCCTTAGTCAATTTTACTACCTAAACTCGGATTTTCTTTCTTTCTTTTTTGCCCAAGGTTCTTTTTGTTGGCATTAATTTAATCTTGCTTTGTGACATTGTTTGGCGTGAGAAATAAGAAGGGCATACCACGAACCCCCACGTTAATCAAAATATCACTAGGCTTTCTCTTCAACTCATACCCTAAAGTTTTGGACTTGAGAACTAAGAGGGAGCAAACCACGAAGCCCCAAGTAACTTATTATCGCTAAGGTGGACGAGAGTTTATTTTTCCATTGCCTTGGCAGAACATTGCTGCCTTATTAGTTTCTTTTTACCCTGGCATCAATTTTTTTTTCTAAGCTTACTTTAAAAAATTCGAAGTTTGCTCGGGAACTAGATGCATATTATATGTTAAGTGAAAGTTCATTTCCCTAAACTAGAGATCAATTGCCAAGCGACTTGGCATTACTATTCTGCTAGTATAGGCATCAAAAGATTTTAAATTTTCCTTATTGGACAAAAACCTAGATCAAATTAAGCTTGCCTAACAAGTGTTAACATTCTTCAAAAGTAAACCAAGGCAAAATTTTCTTTTTCTCTATTTTTATGGTTCGACATGCAAAGCTAATCTATATGGCATACATGGTAACATAAATGAAAATATGAAATGCATGTCATGGCATAAATGTGAGGAAATGCACACCCCCAAACTCAAGATGGACATTGTCTTCAATGCATGAAAACAACACATATATACAATTAAAAACAGAAAAATGCATGAACATGAAAATACAATGTAATGAAATGTAAACGAGTTTTAAGAAGAAAAAGAATCCCCGTCAGAGGCTTCCTCTCGTATGGCTTCCTCACATGTGACGCGAGTCTTCCTCTTAACAAAGCTTCCACGTTCAGGGGCTTTGCGTTTCACTCTCGTCATGTCTGGCTTCGAGGCGACAGTGGGTGCAGGGGTTTCCTTAACAATCTGCATGGCTCCGATGTGGTAGGAGTGGCGGCAGACTCATCAGAGGTAGCAGATTTCTTCTGAGCATTCTCAACAGATTCCATGGTAGTATCGGTCTTGGCAGATTCAACTTGAACATGGGAAATAGGTTCGATGGAATCAAACGATACATGACTATGAACTGCGCTATGAACTGGACTATGAATTGGGCTATGGACTGGACTGGCTGGTATGGCACTGTCATCGGCAAAGAGCTCTATTGGGAAGGCAAGGAATGTGGGCATAACTCCTGGAGACATGGTCCCAAGAGCCTCCTTGATGCCTACATCCCTGACGTGGTTGTAGTGGCTTAGCTTCTTCTGGTCCTCAACCCTTTCCAACTTTTGGAGAATCAACTCCCTGCGATGATAGATCTGGGTGAGCAATGCTATTGCGTCCACTGGCATTGAAGCTCCAGACTGAACCTTAGGTGCTTTAGGCTTATGTGTCGTTGTGGCGGCCTTGCCTTTACCTTTTTCCTTAGAGTCAATGGTAGGAAGGTTCTTCCAAGCGGCAGGTATGATGGTGGTGCCTTTGACGATTAGGGCTATGTCTGTATCGGTCTTGGGCACGTTGTGTTGCATATAAATATTAGATATTAACAATGAAAAAAAAACAATCCACCAGTTGGCTTACCAACACACTTATAAAGTTCCATTTATTAAAATTCTGCCAATGTTGATCTTTCGCTCAATAAGAATGGAGTGTAGTAGTGCCAGCCTCTCCTCGGACATCGTCTCGTTGTGTGTCATCGAGATTATGTTTGATTTAAGAAAATAATTCCAGCCCTTTGCTTGAGATGAGAGGGCCACTCTCTTGATGGTTTGGTGCCCTTTCGAGGACACAATCCACTCAGTGCCCATTTCACAAAGATCTGTCAACATTTTCTTTCTCTTTCCAACAATTATTGTAGCAACAAATTTCTCATGCTCATCTTCCTCCTCCAACTGGAATATGACGTTGATGGACCCTTCATCAAACCTCAGGCAAGCCCCTCAAATCATCAAGAACATATTGGCCTTGATCGTGAGATGTGCGTAGAAATCTCGAACAATGTTAGGAAAGATGTCACCCTTTTGTTGAAAAAACAACTCCCACTTTGTGCTTGGTCACGACATCCATGAATTTTGGGGTAAAGCCTATATTTTTTCTCATTCTTGAAGCCGAAATTCTTCTCATGAACAAATATTTTTGAAGCAAACTGCTCTTCATATTTCTTGTGTATCTCCTCATTGGAGAGAGTTTTGAAAGAGGTCGATGAAGAAGCCATGAAAGCTTGAAAAGATTTGTTCGACTATTGAAAAAGAAAAGAAAAGAGAGGGAAGATTGTGTTTCTTTGTTTCTTGCTTGGCTAAAGAAATAAGAAAGTGAATGGGTGATGAACGGGTAGGGTAGATGAAGTGAAGGTTGAGTGTGCAATGAGGTTTAATGAGTGTTTGAATTAAAGAGGGTAATGATGGTAACTAGCGTGTTTGGGGAAGATAAAAAGGTGATTTGTGTTGAGTGTGTAAAAGTTCTATTATTTACCCCTTATTTAACCCATATTTTTGCTGCATTCAAGCATTATTTATTGCATTTAGGTCAGTTTACAGTTAAACATCACAAATATATTAAAAGACACAATTTCTACTAAAATTGGTTGTTTTTGCAGGTTGCTGCTGTAGCAGACGGAAAGGGCAGACGCTGGACAGTGAAGCAGAAGAGCTGGAACTGGATGAACAGTCAAGGAGGACGATGCTGCCATGGTTGACGCCGTGACAGCAGAGGCCGACAGCAGTTTTGAGGAGAAGAAGCAAAGTGGACCTCGACATATAGAGAAAATTCAACCCGTCTATCGTGTGAAATCGCCATATTTTTCCAAGCCCGGGATCGAAAGGAATGTCAAGCCCAAAGTTCAAGGAGAGAAAATCCCAAGCAAGAAAGATGACGGCTGGAAAGTAGATTCTTTGAAGATTTAGTCTTTATTAGAATTGTACTTTAATTTAAAGTTGTATTCTTGCTATTTTAGAAAACTTGGACCCAAAGCCTATATAAGGGCATATATTTCGACCTAGGAGGATATCACCTATTCTCTAGTTTTCTTCCCAAAACCCTAGCCGTTTTCCTTCCCTCATCATGTTCTAAATTCCCCTTAGGGCCACAGGTTGTTTTGTAAAGTAGTTGCAAGGGTTGTTTTGTTTTAGGAATTTTCAGTTCAATAAAATAAACTTCAAGTTTTCTTATTCTGGTTATTAATATCTTGCAAGAGCATCGGGAGAGCATTGTGAGGTTATCTATTTACTTAGCATCGGGAGAGTTAAGTATACGAAAGGAATAAGAGCAAGTTCTCTAGTTTATAGTTGAGCTATCTCGGACCTAGGGATAGGACGAGGTTAAGTGGCTAAAGAAGAATTCATCAACATCGGTGTTCATCCTTCGATTCACGCTGGGAGGTATCATCAAAGACGTGATCATCGACATGCTTGGACCTAGGGATAGGCCAAGGCACATCAGGGATTCTTGCCAAACTTGAAGTACTGAGTTGAGTGTTCGCTGCCGCGACAAGCAACGGACTGCTGCCGCGACGGGGACGACGACAGAACTGGAGTTCCGAGACTTAGCAATACCTGCACTACTGAGCAATTCAATACCACCCCATTCTCTCTATCTTGAATTCTCTACTCTTTTATTTACGTTTACTTTATTATTCTCGTGACAACTTTCTCAAATATTTTCTTTACTTTCGTGCAGTGATTTAAGGTGAAGCTATTAGCCCAGTCCCTGTGGAGACGATATCCGATACTTCGTATCACTTTACTACTTGCGTCGTGAACACTTGCACTATAATTGCGATAGACTCTTTTACACGCAACAAGTTTTTGGCGCCGTTGCCGGGGACTGGCAACATAACTCTACCTTTTCTTTTACTGCACTTTTTGTTTTTGTTTTTATTTTTATTTTCTGTTTTTCTTTGGTTTTTTCAACTCTTGCTTTTCACAAGGTTCCTTGTTTAAGCGCAGATCAAAACGAGGTGAAGATCCTGAGTATCCATTAGATCCAGAAATCGAACGTTCATTCAATCTCAAGAACCGACTTCGTCACATACTTGCCAGGAACGAGTACCTTGAGGAACAGTTAGAGACGATGGCACACCAAGGAAACGACCCTCCTATTGGAGATAGAGAGGTTATACCTCCTGTCGGCAACCCTGCTGTCGCTGCCGGACGACGGTCCTGTCGTGACTACATGTTGAACAATCATGTAGAACTCGAAACCACGCTGCCGGATATAGATGTTGACAACTTCGAGCTGAAACCTGTTATGTTTAATATGATCAACAATGCCGGTCAATTCAGTGGTGCTGTTACAGAGGATGCTAGGGAGCATCTAAAAATGTTTCAGGAGATCTGTGGTTCGTTTAGACTACCAGGA
Source organism: Hibiscus tridactylites (assembly GCA_958450335.1). Taxonomy (NCBI): domain Eukaryota; kingdom Viridiplantae; phylum Streptophyta; class Magnoliopsida; order Malvales; family Malvaceae; genus Hibiscus; species Hibiscus tridactylites. Next base: position 23,901,088 of record OY288281.1, read on the forward strand.
GTTAATCCAGAGAAACTAAGGCTTCGGTTATTTCCCCAATCATTGAGGGACAAAGTAAAGACTTGGTGGAATAAACTTACGCCGGGTTCAATTAGAACTTGGGCAGATTTATCTCGTGAATTTTTATCTCGTTTTAATCCTTCACATTTATCTGAGCGATTACGTAATGAAATTGCTACTTTTCAACAGGAAGATGACGAGCCAATGCACGAGGCCTGGGATAGATTTACCACTCTTCTACGGAACTGCCCAATGCATGGATTTCCCGTCTGGAACCAGGTAACTAAGTTTTATAATGCTGCCAACTTACAAACTCGTATTCGAATTGATTCAGCAGCAAACGGTTTACTATTGGACAAAGACCCAGACGAGGAAATGCAAGTATTGAAAAATCTGGCTAAGAATGAGGAGCAGTTTCTGATAGCAAGAAGAGGGGGTAAATGGGTTCTAGCTGTTAAGGATTATGAGGCCGACAACACGATGAAATCACAAGTAGCATACCTTACTAAGGCGATGAAAAAGCTCTTGAACGATGATGCACAACATGGATTTGCTGTCGAGGAGGTATGTGAAATCTGTGAGGGAAATCATAGTTCGGATGAGTGTCCTATACAGTTAGAAGAGGGAAAGTATGTTGGAAACTATAAGCAGAATTACAACTCCAACAACTATAATCCCAACTGGAGAAAGGATCCCAAGTTTTCTTGGAGTAATCCTAATAATGCCCTGAATCCTCAAGCACATAATAATCAGAATCAGGGAGGACCTAGATTGCTGACTCGACAGCAACTGTAGCCGCAGCAGCAGCAGCAACAGCCACCAGCTGCCACAAACAATATACTTGAACAGACTCTGGCTACTTTTATGTCTCAGACATGTACTTATATTGAGAACATGAATCAGTTTGTTAAGAAGACAGAGACATTCATGGATAAAATAGAGATGCGGATGACAAATCATGAAGCTACTCTGAAATCTTTGGAGACACAAATGGGTCAGGTTTCCCAGCATATCAAGCCAAGGCAGACTGAAGAATTTCCTAGTAATACTGAAAATGCTAGGCAACCCACACATGAGCAGTGTAAAGCCATTACTACTAGGAGTGGGAAGAAACTACCAGGGCCAGAGAAGGAAGCTGAAACAATGAAAAAACCAGCCTTGGACAGACCTGCCGAGGAAGCTGCCCCGACAGGTAACAAACAGTCTATTGCCGATAAACCTGTTACGACAGCAGAAGCGATAGAGGAGAAAAATGATGAACCCAAACCTCCTCATATTCGTATGCAGTGGGAAGGACGCATTGTTGATTATCGTCCCCCACCTACTTTTCCTCAACAGTTACAACAAGTGAAGCAAGAATCTCAGCTCAAAAAGATTTATGATATTTTTAAGCAGGTTCATATTAACATTCCGTTGTTGGATGCCGTGAGGGAGATGCCCGGTTACGCCAAATTTCTCAAGGATGTCATGTCAAAGAAATCTAAACTTGGGGAATTTGAAACAGTTAAGATGATAGAAGGATGCATGAGTATTCTTCATAGACAGCCACCCCAGAAAAAGAAGGATCCGGGGAGCTTCATCATACCTTGTGTAATCAGAGATAAACATGTGGATAAGGCACTTTGTGATCTTGGTGCTAGTATTAATTTAATGCCAAAATCTGTTTTTCAGAAATTAGGTATTGGAAAAGCTCGGCCCACGATAGTAATTCTACAGCTGGCAGACCGCTCTTACGTTCATCCGGAAGGAAAAATCGAAGATATTCTGGTAAGAGTGGATAAATTTATATTTCCTGCTGACTTTCTTGTTTTAGATTGTGAAGCAGATGAAAATGCACCAATCATCCTGGGGCGACCCTTCTTAGCCACGTGAAGATCACTGATTGATGTGGAGAAAGGAGAACTCACCTTGAGAGTGAACGATCAAGAAATAAAGTTGAATGTTCTCCAAGATATGAAGCATGCTGATGCAGACGAGGAATGCAAGGTTATCACTGAAGTTACCCTTGATCAACCCTGCATCAGGTCGGGCTGTCACGACATCAAAATTGGTCACTGCCTTGGAAGCTACTTACAGGACTGTCACGACAGCACCGACGACAGCAACTCCTCACAATCCGATACATCAGACACTGAAGATCAGGAGGAGGTAAACTGGATAGGCGATCGTCCAGGTAAGTTATTCGAACCCTTAGATTATACTTCGGATAACCATGCAATCCAAAAGCCATCAACTGTTGAGCCCCTATTTTAGAACTGAAGCCCCTGCCAGGGCTGCTAAAGTATGCTTTTCTTGGTTCAAATGATATGTTGCCCGTAATCATATCTTCGAAGTTGATGCAGGAACAAGAACAACAATTAATAGGGATGCTGCAGCAGCACAAAAAGGCAATTGGATGGACGATAGCTGATATTCAAGGCATTAGTCCGGTATTATGTATGCACAAAATCCTTTTAGAGGATGATCATAAGCCGACTATAGATGCTCAAAGGCGGCTAAACCATGCAATGAAAGAGGTGGTGCGTAAAGAGATAATCAAATGGTTAGATGCTGGTATAATTTATGCCAACTCCGACAGTAAATGGGTGAGCCCGGTGCAATGCGTACCCAAGAAAGGAGGAATGACCATGGTGACCAATGAAAACAATGAGTTAATCCCAACCAGGACTGTGACCGGTTGGAGGGTTTGTATGGACTATCAAAAGCTTAACAAAGCTACCCGAAAGGACCACTTTCCTTTACCCTTTATTGATCAAATGCTTGATAGACTAGCGGGTAAACCTTACTATTGTTTTCTTGATGGTTATTCAGGTTATAATCAAATAGCTATCGCACCGAAAGATCAAGAAAAGATGACCTTCACATGCCCCTATGGAACGTACACTTTTAGGAGGATGCCTTTTGGATTATGCAATGCACCCGCCACCTTCCAAAGGTGCATGATGGCCATATTCTCCGATATGGTGGAGGACTTCCTTGAAATTTGTATGGATGATTTTTCAGTCTTTGGGAACGATTTTGAGAGCTGCCTAGGCAATTTAAAAAAGGTACTTGAAAGATGTGAAAAAGCAAACCTAGTCTTAAATTGGGAAAAATGCCACTTTATGGTGGATGAAGGGATAGTCCTTGGCCATAAGATTAGCTGTCGTGGCATAGAAGTCGACAGGGCAAAGATAGAAGTGATCGAAAAGCTGCCGCCACCGACCACAGTTAAGGGTATTAGAAGTTTCTTGGGACATGCTGGTTTTTATCGAAGATTCATTGCAAATTTCTCAAAAATCACCAAGCCCCTATGCCATCTTCTGGAGCAGAACCGACCCTTTGACTTTAATGATGAATGTACTGAAGCATTCAAGGTTCTGAAGGAAAAACGGGTAACAGCCCCAATAGTACAGCCACCAGACTGGACACAGCCATTTGAGATCATGTGTGATGCTAATGACTATGCTGTCGGGGCAGCACTTGGGCAGCGGAGAGACAAATTATTTCATGTCATATACTATGCCAGCAAGACATTAAACGATGCCCAAGTAAACTACACCACCACAGAAAAGGAGTTATTAGCTATGGTGTTCTCCATCGACAAGTTTCGTTCTTACATACTTAGAACGAAGGTAATAGTGCACACAGACCATTCTGCCTTGAAATATATGTTCGCGAAAAAGGATGCAAAGCCTCGATTGATACGGTGGATCCTGCTATTGCAAGAATTCGACCTTGAAATCAAGGACAAAAGGGGGACAGAAAATCAAGTGGCAGATCACTTGTCAAGGTTGGAGAAGAGACAGAGTCCACCAACAGATGAGACAAACATACTGGAGACCTTCCCAGACGAGCAACTCTTTGCTGCCGCAGTCACTGCCGCGACAGCCATGGCGGCAGGTAAGTCTTCTGAACTTCCCTGGTATGCTAATTTCGTTAATTTCTTAGTTAGCAGAATAATTCCTTCTGACCTTAATTATCAAGCCAGGAAGAGGTTCCAAAATGATGTTAAGCATTATTATTGGGACGAACCTCTTCTTTTCAAAATCTGTGCAGATCAGATTATAAGGAGATGCGTACCACAGGAGGAGCAAGAAGACATACTTCATCACTGCCATGCTTCACAGTATGAAGGTCACTTAGGAGGCAACAAAACTGCTGCCAAGGTGCTGCAATCAGGGTTCTATTGGCCGTCACTGTATAAAGATGCGCAAATCTTCTACAAGAGTTGTGATAGGTGCCAAAGGACAGGAAACATCTCAAGGAGACACGAGATGCCGCTGCAGAACATTCTAGAAGTCGAGATCTTCGACGTTTGGGGGATTGATTTCATGGGACCTTTTCCACCTTCATGTGGGAATCTATACATCCTTCTGGTAGTAGATTATGTCTCTAAGTGGGTTGAAGCTATCGCCACTCAAAAGAATGATGCCAAGACAGTCCAAAAGTTTTTACACAAAAACATTTTTTCTAGGTTTGGCATCCCTAAGGCGATTATCAGTGATGAAGGGAGACATTTTGGCAACAGGGTTATTGTTGCTGCCTTGAAGAAATATGGTGTCAAGCATCGAATCGCAACAGCATATCACCCACAGACCAATGGACAAGCTGAAATTTCCAATAGGGAAGTAAAGAACATTCTTGAGAAGATGGTCAAGCCAACTAGGAAAGATTGGTCTTTACTCCTCAATGATGCGTTATGGGCATATAGGACAGCCTTTAAAACTCCATTAGGAATGTCTCCATACCGATTGATTTATGGGAAAACATGTCATCTACTTGTCGAGATAGAGCATCGAGCATCTTGGGCGATCAAGGCAGTGAATATGGACTTGGACAGGGCAGGGTAGAAAAGGTTGTTAGATCTGAACGAAATTGAAGAAATCCAGACAATGGCCTATGACAAAGCAAGAATCTACAAGGATAAAACTAAGAAGTGGCATGACAAGAAGCTGCTGCCACGACAGTTCTGCCCAGGACAGCTTGTATTGTTGTTCAATTCTAGACTGAAACTTTTCCCAGGAAAACTGAAATCTAGATGGTCTGGCCCATTCCAAGTCGTACAGGTTTTTCCCCATGGTGCCATCACAATCCGATCATTAAAAGACGGGCACCAATTCAAAGTCAACGGACAACGCCTAAAGCATTATCAGGGGACTGAAGCCCAGGAATGCAGGAAGTGGTTACCTTAGGAGATGCCCCACCTGGCATCCCTAATTTAACCTAAATTTTATTTTTATTTTTATTTTTATTATTACTTATTATTTATTAGGAAATAAGATTTATTTTATTTGAATAATGTTTTTATTTTTATTGTTTTTAGGAAATAAAGGAGTCAAAAAGAACATGAGAAGTGAACTCAGCCCACCATTCATCCACCAGCCCAACAAAAAGCCCAAATTTTGAAGCCTGTCGTTACAGCTGCCGCGATAGATGCGGAAAATACAGGCTGTCATCACGCTGTCACGACAGACGCAGAAACACGTCACAGACGCGTAATAGATGCGGAAACGCGTGACAGACGCGTCAGACACGCTAACGTATAACACCTGGCCCTGTTATTCGCGCATGCCGTTACAGCTTCAACGGGCAGCAAATCCTTCTCTATATAACCTCGTTTCATTTTTCATTTCCACTCACCTCTACTTTTCTTACTTGCTCTCTCTTTAGTTTTTATTTGCTTTCATTTTATTTCCACAACCCTTGCACAAAAATGTCTTCTAGGAAAACCCGACGAAATGCTGCCTCAAGTTCCACACCGACAGCAACTCGCCCACGCTCCTTCGCCAGCAGAGATATGTGGGAAGAGTGAGGATTTATCTATACATCGCAAGAGGAAAACCTGAGCCTCAAGCCATTCATAGCTCGGATGGTTCGAGCCTTACAGTGGCAAACTTTTGCGGAGCAGCCTGAAGAAATGAACGTCACGCTGGTTCGAGAATTTTATGCTACCATCAGCATCAGGACAGTGACAGTGGTGATTGTTCGAGGGAAAGAAGTGTCGTTTGAAGCAGAGTACATTAACACCTTATATGGCTTCTACATCAGCAACAATGACGACGCTCACCAGCAGTTCCTCAACACATTAGACATTGCTGCCTATGACGTTGTCATGGCAGAACTGACAGATGAGGGAACTCAATGGAATACCATCCGGAAAAATCCACGGACGGTAAAGCAGACCCAGCTGCTGCCAGAGGCAAAGTTATGGAATGCCTTCACAAAAAAGAGGATCATGCCGTCATCCCACAACACCACGGTCGACCAGCCGAGGTTAGCGTTGATACACTCCATTTTACATGAACGGCCTATTAATGTGGGCAGTTATATTCGGGAGAGCATTTTGGAGTGTGCGCACAGACCGACGGGTCCCCTTTTCCTCTCGTACCTCATCACCTCACTTTGCTGTGGCCATGGCGTAACAGAAGTCAACACTGACTTGCGAGTCCAAGGAAAAGGCTAGACTGAAAAGAACATCCTCAGCCTCATGGAGCTGACCGCTGCCACCCTTCTGTTGTCATTCGACCCAGCTGCCACCACAGCCAACACGATAGAGCAGCCAGACACTGAACCAACTGCCGCAGCAGCCGCCCCGACAGACTCTTCCTCCCAGATATTAGCTACCATTCAGAAGCTGGAAGAACGACAGCTGGGTTTAATGACCTTCATCAGGGATTTTGCTGCCTCTACGGTAACTTTTATACAAAATTCTTTAAATTTCCCTGATTCTGCCTTCCCCACTTTTCCTGCACATTACTTTACTGTCACAACACCTGCCCACACTCCTACACCTACTGCTACCCCACTGACACCCTCTGACGCCTCAACACCATCGCCTGCCCCGACAACAGCAGGCAGCACCTGTGCTGAACCATCAGCCCGTGGCACAAAACGTCGAACGGCATGAGAGGAGCTTGATGCCTTTGTTGCTGGGTTTTTCTGCTCTTTTGTTTGGGCCGCCAGTGATACTGAACCCTCTATCAAGAGGAATCTGTCGAAGGAATTCTCACCGGTGAAGAGGCAAAAGCGGGTGGCAGATAAAAATAACATGCCAAAAGCCAGCAGCAGCAGTGACAACAGCAGCGGGGAGAGCAGCAACAGCAGCTCTGAAGTTCAGGTTGTGGAGCAACCCCCTCACATCTCCCCAACCAGGATCCAGCCACCACGAGAGGCCAAAGCAAAGAACACATCTGCCTCCCCCGTGCCCCAGCCAGCTCCGAAAGATAGAGCCCGCCGCCAGATCAGACTCAGCAGAAGCAGCGAAGACATCGATTAAAATTTAAGTTTATTATCTTATTATTGTTGCCTGCTATATATTTTGTGATGTACTGCCTTATCTTTTGTTTTTATTTGTCATTTGCACTGAGGGCAATGCAACCCTCGAGCTTGGGGGTGGCAACCCTCCATTAATGGAGTCCATCTTAGTTGTTAAAATTTGTGTCTTTTACTTATTTATGTCTTTTACTTAGCTTATTTAAAAAAATGATGAAAATATTGAAAATTTTGGCTTAAGTCTGTGAATTGAACTTACCTGCCGTGACAGCCCTGTCGTGGCAGTGCCTTTAGGATAGTTTTTAGGAGAAGTTTAGAGCCTTTCTATAGTTCTGAAAACTTAAACACATTTGTGACTGTTATACTGCTTAGAACTCTTCTAGTTAACTAGAATAGGAAGCTTAGCACTTGTATAGCCTTTAGAGGTGCCTAACACTGGCTCTAGGAAAGAAGTTTAGCAAAAGAGACTCAACATCCCTAGAGGTGCCCGAAATTGGCTCTAGGAAGTTAGCTAGAGGTGCCCAAAACTGGCTCTAGTGAAACTTTAGCTTAAAAAATATCGATTCAAAACAAAAAAATCAAAGGAGCATGAAAAAGTGCCTTCAAAAGACAAACTTTGGCAAAAAAATTCGAGTTAAGAGCTGGAATATTCTAGTGAAACTAAGAGAGTCTTGGCATATAACTGTTCACAAGCATGCACACACTGCACGAGGACTATAGTGAGACTACGGAGAGATCCTAGATTATCCGACAGGTTGCTGCCGTCACAGGGAACGAACGACGGGTAAGGGAAGGTTCACTGTTTTAAGCCAAAACAAAAATATTTCATTTTTCTTTTAGGTCTTAGTTGCTCGAGGGTAATTAAAAACTTGAGTTTGGGGGTGTGTTGAGTGTGTAAAAGTTCTATTATTTACCCCTTATTTAACCCATATTTCTGCTGCATTCAAGCATTATTTATTGCATTTAGGTCAGTTTACAGTTAAACATCATAAATATATTAAAAGGCACAGTTTCTACTAAAATTGGTTGTTTTTGCATGTTGCTGCTGTAGCAGACGGAAAGGGCAGGTGCTGGGCAGTGAAGCAGAAGAGCTGGAACTGGATGAACAGTCAAGGAGGACGATGATGCCATGGTTGCCGCCGTGACAGCAGAGGCCGACAACAGTTTTGAGGAGAAGAAGCAAAGTGGACCTCGACAGATAGAGAAAATTCAGCCCGTCTGTCGTGTGAAATCACCATATTTTTCCAAGCCCTAGATCGAAAGGAATGTCAAGCCCAAAGTTCAATGAGAGAAAATCCCAAGCAAGAAAGATGACGGCTGGAAAGTAGATTCTTTGATGATTTAGTCTTTATTAGAATTGTACTTTAATTTAAAGTTGTATTCTTGCTATTTTAGAAAACTTGGACCCAAAGCCTATATAAGGGCATATATTTCGACCTAGGAGGATATCACCTATTCTCTAGCTTTCTTCCCAAAACCCTAGCTGTTTTCCTTCCCTCATCATGTTCTAAATTCCCCTTAGGGCCACGGGTTGTTTTGTAAAGTAGTTGCAAGGGTTGTTTTGTTTTAGGAATTTTCAGTTCAATAAAATAAACTTCAAGTTCTCTTATTCTGGTTATTAATATCTTGCAAGAGCATCGGGAGAGCATTGTGAGGTTATCTATTTACTTAGCATCGGGAGAGTTAAGTATACGAAAGGAATAAGAGCAAGTTCTCTAGTTTATAGTTGAGCTATCTCGGACCTAGGGATAGGATGAGGTTAAGTGGCTAAAGAAGAATTCATCAACATCGGTGTTCATCCTCCGATTCACGTCGGGAGGTATCATCAAAGACGTGATCATCGACAGACTTGGACCTAGGGATAGGCCAAGACACATCAGGGATTCTTGCCAAACTTGAAGTACTGAGTTGAGTGTTCGCTGCCGCGACAAGCAACGGACTGCTGTCGCGACAGGTGCTGTCGCAACGGGGACGACGACAGAACTGGAGTTCCGAGACTTAGCAATACCTGCACTACTGAGCAATTCAATACCAGCCCATTCTCTCTATCTTGAATTATCTACTCTTTTATTTATGTTTACTTTATTATTCTCGCGACAACTTTCTCAAATATTTTCTTTACTTTCGTGCAGTGATTTAAGGTGAAGCTATTAGCCCAGTCCCTGTGGAGATGATATCCGATACTTCGTATCACTTTACTACTTGCGTCGTGCACACTTGCACTATAATTGCGATAGACTCTTTTACACGCAACAATTTGATAAGGTGATAGGAAAGGGTAAGAGAGATAAGGACAGAAAGTTATCAGGGTTTAAGTTGAATTAAAATTCAACTTATCCGATCAATTGGGAGGCTAGGGTTTCACTCTTTTACTTAGCGAGCAAGCTAGGGTAAATCACTTCTTCCCAAATTTCTTCCGTCGCATGCCAAGTTGGGCATTGGCAGCATTGCTGGCACACAAAATTCTCTTTACGCGCACTTGTGTCATGCTCCATTCTGATTTGACATAATTTATGAATCTGCACATACTCAATGAAAACCTTTCAACGATGTAAAAGAAAAATAAACAAATAAAGAAGATGCTGAAAAAGAAAAACCTATAATCCTAATATTTACAAAATAACTAAACCATGATGATGTTACGGTATCTTTGCTAAGAGGATAACCTCCTTGGCATTCTTCTGAATGTCTTCCTAATAGTGATTTAAATGATGATCGTTTACCTTAAAATTTTCTCCTCTCTTCAAATTTTTGATATCCATTGCTCCATGAACATATGGCTTTACAAATTCGAATGGGCCTATACATCTTGACTTTAGCTTACCTGGAAATAATTTAATCCTCGAGTTAAACAACAGAACACACTGGCCTACTTCAAACTGTCTTGGCATGATTCTCCTGTCATGGAAGCATTTTTTCTCTCTTTGTACAATTTGGCATTCTCATAGTCTTGTAATCTAAACTCCTCCAATTCATTAAGGTCTAGTAGTCTCTTTTCTCCAATAGCTCTCCATGCCATATCAAGCGCTTTAATAGCCCAATATGCACAGTGCTCTATCTCTACCAGAAGATGGCATGCTTTTCCAAACATGAGTTTAAATGTTGAAGTGCTCAAGGGAGTTTTAAATGTTTTTTCGTAAGCCCACAAGGATTCATCTAGTCTCAAAGATTAGTCCTTCCTTGATGGATTCACAGTTTTTCAAGGATTTTCTTGATCGCCTTGTTAGAAATCTCAACTTGGCCATTTGTTTGAGGATGGTATACCGTGGCAATCCTTTGTTGAATTTCGTATCTGCACAAAGCTCTAGAGATTAGTTTACACTTAAAATGGGTATCCTCATCATGAATAATCATTCTAGGGGCACCAAATCGAGTAAAAATGTGTTTGTGCAAGATTTTGGCAACGACCTTAGCATCGTTTGTTGGCAATGCCACAACCTCAACCCATTTGGATATGTAATCCACAGCTACAAGAATATACAGGTTACAAAATGATGGGGGGGAATGGACCCATGAAGTCTATCCCCATACATCAGATAAATCCACGGGCATAATGTTCTAGAGCGGCAGTTGGTGTCTGCCAGAGATGTTCCTCGTCTATTGGCATCGGTCACATTAAGTAAGATTAGGTAAGTTACCACAATTTCAATCAAAGATCCATTCAATTAAAGCTAGTGAGTTCAAATAGTTTTAAGTCTTTCTTGCTCATTAAGTAAGCAATCAAACATGTGAGGACCTAAAAGACAATGCATGATACATCTATTAGATATATTAGGACCCATAATGCAATTAGATTTCATGATCAATGCCATTTACGATTTACTTATTCTTCAAGCAACCATTCTACTAGATGGAAAAACACAATAAAAGAAAATTTCAATCTTCAATGTAGCTATTATGCATACCAATAGGTGATTTCACCATTTACTTGAGTGACCTTAATCAAACATACATGCTTTCAATGTCGTATACAACATTCGGCTAGTGCCTTAAATGACCAAAGTGTTTCATGTCTAAACATGTAGATTACTACATTTATTTATTGTTAATTAGCTAACTTCAATAGATTTATTCAACCATTGCATGCATAATCTAACCATAGGAATCTAACATTAGGCTAACAAGCATTCAAGTTCAATAAAGTGCATACATGCTCATATATACATACAATACTCATTATAGATCATAGATGAAGATAATATATACAAACCATTACTAAGTGATCATGAATATACATGCTTTAGGTGCCACCATCCTAGGAGAAACTATGACAAAAAGAATACATACTTTTTCAAGCAAAATGTGACTTGTACGAGCCTTGACTTCGAGCTAGAGTCCGATATCAACCTGTATCGTAGCAAAGAGAAGCAAAGCTTAGTGAGAGAGCTCACAGAATACAAGGGCAACAATACAAGCAAGTCTCATTGTACAACCATCTATTCGATGGTAAGGTTTCCCCATCATTAAGGAATCTTCCCAAAAGCAATGAAACAATAACTAGATGTATTTGCTTAATTTCAATCCAATATCAATACAAGGCTTGTAATTTAGACATAATTCAACAATCCATTAGAATAGAAAGAAACATAGTATGTCAATTGAAGGCAATCCATGTCTCAATCATGTACAGTTTTATTTAAGAAGTGATCAAACAACATTTCATTATCTATAGGCTCATGGCATACAATTTCTTTTAGGCATATCATGTCATTTGAATCCAAACAATGTCTCAAACTCAAGAAGTCTCATAGAAGCATTGTTTCACTATCAATAGTTCATGATAATCAATTTTCCTTTACTATCAATCAATGCAATTCAATGTGACAATAGATTCAATGTACATGAGATATAAGTTCATTTTAAGTATAGCCTTGAGAATCGATTACTCAGTCTAGATACTTGACTCCCCAACCAAACTGTTGCCAATATCAATAATCAATATGGTACAAAGTATCGGTTAAAACCCTTCTATTTTCGTCAATGACCAATAACAATACTTCCCTCATACTATCACCAATTAGGGAACAATGTCACGGACCATAGTCCACCCCATGTACTCTATGGCATGCCAACTATATCTATGACCAACTCGAGACCAAGGCTTACAATAGTTATCACTTTCATTCAATATCAATTTTGATCATCATCCAAAATTTTCCAACAACTAACATAACATTTCACCATCAATTTGGTTATTGACAACATAAATTTCTCTTACTCATTCGAATGGCACTACCAATTTCATGGATTGATCAATCAATTGAACTTCTTAACTAATTCATGGCATCAATTCACTAACTAATAATCCAATTCATGTAATTTGAGCAAGAACCTAAAATCTACATGCATCATTTGAATCTATAATGCATTAAGGAAGAGATTTTACCTTCCTCTCAAGTTAATATGAATGCTAGCAACTCCAATTCTTCCAATTTTCAAGCTTGAATCTATGAACATGGAATTTTTTCACTCAAATAATTTTTCTCCTCTTTTTTCATCTATTCGGCCTTAAGGCAGAAGATGATGCATGATCATCAATTAATCCCCCCCAAATGACTAATTTGTCCTTGATTATCCACTAATTAATGACATGTGTAGGGGCATTTAGGAATATAAGAATTTAGCATGCATTCCTTCACTTTGTTATTTGTTTTGGTTTGGTCAGTTATAATTTAGGTTACCACTTTTTCATTTATAGAATCCTAGTCCTTATTAACTAGACCTAGTACCTTATTTTCAATCAATTAGGGATCAAATGAAGGTATTGTAGTAACTTCCTTTATACTAGTTTTATAGGATATTATACTTTTGCAGCAGTCTTCGTTCCGACAGAATGTCCTTTATAGGGAGTGGCATAGCATAAAAGCAAGATGTTATATTGCTCCTCTTCTGGCACACATCGCCGTATGACTTGGTCGGCACACTGTTTGAACATAATCGGCTCGTCCCAGTAGTAATGCCTAACTTCTCGAAGAAATCTTTTCTTTGCATTGTATGCCAAGTCTGGTGGCAGAATGTTGCTTACCAGATAGTTGACTATGTATGCGTATCATGGCATGGAATTAACTGCAAGCAAATACTCGTTAGGAAATTCATCTCTTATGGCAGTGGTCTTACCATCATCAAAGTGATGCTCCAGGCGTGATAGGTGGTCAACTACCAAATTTTCACTGCCCTTCTTGTCTCAGATCTCAAGGTCAAATTCTTGTAGAAGAAGCGTCCACCAGATCAATCTAGGTTTGACATCCTTCTTTTCCAAAAGGTACTTTAGTGTCGAGTGATCTGTATACACAACCTTATTACAAACAAGATAAGATCTAAATTTGTCAAAAGCAAATACAACAGCTATAAATTCTCTCTCCATTATGGTGTAATTAAGTTGTGCTCCACTCAACTTTTGGTTGGGATAGTATATGGCATGAAAAACCTTGCCATGTCGTTGTCCCAGTACTACTCTAACGGCATAGTCGATGGCATCGCACATGAATTCAAACGGCTTACTCCAATCTGGTGCTACGACTATATGGGCCTTGATCAGCCTCTCCTTAAGTTCTTGAAAAGCTCTCTAACAAGCATCATAAAACATAAAAGTGGCATTATGTTCTAATAGTGAGCACAAAAGTTTAGAAATTTTAGAAAAGTCTTTAATAAATCAACGATAAAAACCTACATGACCTAAAAAAATTCTTATACCTTTGAAACTTGTAGGTGGTGGAAACTATTTAATTACCTCCACTTTTGCCTTGTCGACTTCTAAACCTCGCTTGATCACTTTATGACCTAGAACTATGCATTCTTTCACCATGAAGTAGCATTTTTCCTAGTTCAAGACCAAATTGGTCTCTATGCATCTTTTCAAAACAAGCTCTAAACTCTGTAAACACTCATCATGTCTGAAAAGATAGACATCATGCAACGTTGAAATTTTACCGGTATATTTCACAAACCGAACGACATCCTCCTAAAGGTGAATTTCCCATATGGACAAGTGAATGTGGTCTTCTCTTGATCCTCTATAGCTATGGAAATTTGATTATATCCTGAATAACCATCTAAGAAGCAATAGAAAGCATTACATGCCAGTCTGTCCAACATTTGGTCAATGAAAGGCTACGAGAAGTGGTCCTTCTTTGTGGCATTGTTCAACTTCCTGTAATCCATGCATACTCTCCATCCAGTGATAGTTCTGGAAGGGATTAACTTGTTCTTGCTATTGTAAACCACGGTCATGCCACCTTTCTTTGGCATGCATTATACCGGGCTAATCCACGAGATATCGAATATGGCATAGATTATCCTGGCATCCAGCCACTTGATAATCTCCTTTTTGACTACTTCTTTCATGCTTGGATTCAGTCTTCTTCGGCCTTCAATTGTCTTTCCATGATACTCCTCTAGGTTTATCTTGTGCATGTATATGGTTGGGCTAATACCTCGGATGTCTGCCAAGGTCCAACCCAACGCTTGCTTATGTTTACTTAAAACTTCCAACAATCTTTCCTCATGATCATTGGTGAGATCAGTAGCAATGATTACTGGAAAAGTTGAGTGCTTACCTAGATATGGATATTTGAGGTGGTCTGGCAATGGTTTCAACTCCAATTCTAGTGGTTCCTCTATTGATGGCTTTGGTGCCTTAATCTCTCTACCTGGCACTGCATCCTTCGGTAAGATCTATAGTCTCATAGTCTCCCAATTTTCTTTTTTGGACAAAACGTCTTTCATGAATTTCACGTAATTGGGCATCTGCTCAAATGCTTCCACTAATGGTATATTGATCTGCAATTGTTTTAGCACTTCCAAGAAACACTTAAATTGATGATCCCACTTATGCTTCCGTTACCTTTGTGGAAAGGGTGGAGGTGGATAAACATATGTTGGTTCTATTGGCTTTGCCAATAGTTTGCTGGCATTAGACTGTTGTTTAGCATCATTTTGCTCGCTGGCATCAATATGCTCATTGACATTAGTCTGATGGCTGGCAATGCTTCCATCCTCAACTTTGTTCTCCAGATCTTGTGATACATCTACTGACCTTTTCTCTTCCTTTTTACAATGATCTGGCTGGTTTCTGGATGTCTCAACCTCGCACTGCTTACCACTCTGAAGTGTTACAGCTTTGCATTGTTCATTGTTCCTCTATCGGGAATTTTCTATGTCACTTGGCAAAGCTCCCTAGAGTCTGTTGCTGAGTGCATTGGAAATCTGCCCAATCTAGACCTCCAAGTTCGGCATCAAAGCTGCCAAACTCTGGATAGTGGCATCACTCCTCTTCATGTATTCTATAGTCCCCTAGTTATTTCGTTGCCCTGCATGGAAATTATTTTGTGCCCGCTGCACAACATTCTAATTGACTCCTAGCATGGCATTGTTCTGACGTTGGGCATTATATTCACGTCGGCCATTGTTGTTCAGTTGTTGGGCATTGTATAGGTTGGATCCTTGATTTCCCCAAGCAAGGTTCGGGTGTTGCCTCCATTTATGTTGCTGACATAATTTACTAACTCAGGGTTGGAAGGGCAATCATCCACATGGTGGCTCTCTCTACAAATGGTGTAGAATGGTTCTAATGCCTTTACTTCTTGAGGCTCATTGTTCTTTTACAATGTTCTCACCATACTAGTGAGGTTAGAAATCTCAGCATGGATGGACGTTAGTTAATCAACCTTCAACTTCACATTGATTTTATTTCCGGTACTTAACCTGGCAACGGGGTACTAGAAATCATTAACTAAAATTCTCTCAAGGATACCCACAGCCTCCGTATAGTTCTTGTCAAGCAATGAATCGGCTGTCGAAGCATCAACAACAACCCTCATTTTTGCATTTAGTCTATTGTAGAAAGTTTGTATTTGAGTCTAATTTGGAAATCCATGCATAGGACACCTTCTCAACAGATCTTTAAATCTTTCCAAAGCATTTCATCCTCAGCCTGCCTGAATGTAATAATCTCATCACGTAGCATGGAAGTGAGTGTTGGTGGCTGGAAATGCGTAAACAACTTCTAGCATAGGTCCCCCCATGAGGTTGCTGAAAACCAGGTGGCAAAGAATTGAGCTAAGTCTTGGCTCTATCTCTCAAGAAAAAAGTGAATAATTTCAGCTTCATAGAATCATTTGATACTTCAGGCTACTGAAATAGCTGGCTAATCTCCATGAATTTCTTCAAGTGTTGTCTTAGGTCTTCAATAAGTGCTCCATCAAATTGGCCTACATTCAAAAGAGTTTGAATCATTACTGGCTTAAGTTCAAAATTTGATGCATTTACCTCAGCGCCAATCACTCATGGCATCAGGTTATCAATGTTTGGTGCCGAGTGTTCTCGTATTAGTCTCTCAATGGCATCATCCACTATGAGTGCGGCAGGATTCCCTCCGTGTATAGGTGGATTCCCTTGATTATATGGAACACCTTCTAGTCCTCTATTACCGTTTTGAACCAGCTCTATGATTTTCCTCTTCAATCTTTGGTAGGTTCGTTCAATTTCAAGGTCAAATGAATGATAATCGGTATGGCAGTTCCTGGTCATACACCAAACAAAACAAATCAGTAAAATAAAACAAAAGCAAGTAAAAAAAACAATAAAACTCCATTACAATCCACGACAACGGTGCCAAAAACTTGTTGGACTCGTGAGAGTGCTTGGCAAAAGGGGTATAAGAGCGTTGGTAATTAATAAACAGTGCCAAGAAAGAGTCTTTCGCATGCAATAATACACGGTCTTCCAAGAAATGCGACAGTAACCTGAGTTATCGATCCCACAAGGATTGTCAAGAGTTTAATTGCTTACTCGTTTTAATTGTAAAAGAAAACTTTGTTTGTTTTGAAGTTGGTTTTGGAAGAAAGTTGAAAAGAAATAAATAAAAGAAAACATCTTTAGCAAGAAGAGTTTTAAAATGTATGATGAGTGTTGGCAAGGGATTCCTGGTTTTCATGCTATTCATGGCATGCCAGCTTTTAATCAATCTTGTCTTGACATTATTTGTCAAGCATATTCAAAGTTGGTATTGCCTCTCTCAATGATAATGCCCTGAATTAAATATGTAAAAACTTTTATATCTCTATAAATCTGCTTTTTCATAAATTAATTTGATTAAGTCCAAATCTTTTGCTCCTAAGGGGTAGATTTCACTCTCGAAGTGAGTTTATCTACTTGAACATCTTCTCTCGAAGCATCTCACCTTAGTATCTAGCATTTGTTCATTGTTGCCTAAGTCGGTTAAGATATTAAGGTTCAATAAGCCAACAAAGCCAGCTCTCGCTTGGCATTGCATTTGTGAAAAAGATCATGCCAGATAGGAAAAACAATGCCATCACATCCGATTTTTAAAAGCTAAATATAGAAAATAGCATTCAACACAACCATCCCTCACCAACTATTAAATTAGTTCATGGTGAGGGTTTCCAACTAAAAACTATAATCGTATCTCAACATCATCATCTTAAATAAAAATGAAAACAACTTAAACAAAGAGAATGGGTGAGAAGGGGGTCTTTCAATGTAGCCCTTCAAAATCCAAGCTCCTGATCAATCTTGGTCAAACCACGTCTCCTTGATGCAGCCTTCTAAATATGATTGTCGATCTCCCTCAAGTGTTTTCTTGAGTTCCTTTAAATAGGCGCACGGGAATGACCTAGGATAAGCTTTGGGTTTGAATTTGGACGCTCAAGGATAAGGGATGTGCTCATCTTATCCCACGTTTGAATCCTAGGGCTGAAGTTATCATTGGTTCACCGTCCACTCGACCTGGCATCAAACATCTCTTCTTTGAAAACCATTGCTTCGACAATTTTTGGTCCTTCGCTGCCAACAGCCACCGACATTCTCATCATTCTCTTCCTACGCTAATCTACTCTATTGTGACTACAATCATGGAAACAAACCACCCTTCACACTGGCATAGCCAAATTCAAAACTCCTTATGCAAAATGCATGCAATTAACAACTAAATGTATATAAATATGCTCAAAGACAAGCAAATATACTATAAAATAGGCATAAAAATCAGTAGTTTGAGGTAACACTATGCAGCATGAAATCGAACCTGATGGGGTTTCTAAGGTCATTACAATGTTGCGGGGTTACTTGAAGTTATCCTAGTGGATTCTACTCAACCGAGCACAAGTGCAAGGGCAACGGATCAGTAAGTTTCATTGTGTTAGTTGCTTTTATTATTTTATGATGTTTATGCTTTGGAATTGTCAAGGTGCTTCGAGCACTTCTTTTTACAGTTATCTCAGATCTTTTAAGCAGGAACATTCACCTAAGGTGCTTGTTTTTTTTTGAGTCGCGTATCAGTGGTAGGAAAGCCGATCGAGTGATTGTTAAGTTCGATTTTCCTCATTCTTTCCATGTTGAGGCATAGGATTTCAGTGGCGGTCTTTGGCTTTGTTGGTAGGATGATATGGTGCTTGAGATTTTGCATCTATCTAATCAATTCATTAATGGAAGGGTGAGGGATTCGTCTTGTAACCCCCTTAACCCGGCCTAGACGGTTGACCCGAATTAAGAAAGTCACACGGGGAAAACCAAAGTCAACCCGAAAGTCAACCTTGATTAACGACCCTTTTTTTTTCTTTTTACACTTGTCTAGATGCTCATTAACCCTAGTGGTGATCATTCAACAACATGTTCAAAGATCATAAACATCAGAGATCGAACAGGGACCCAATTGAACAATTTACAACTTAAAGGACCAAATTGTAAATTCTGCAAATTACAGGGACTTAACCCAAATTAAAGTTACCATCTTGAAATTAGTCAGGTTTCATGCTTCACTGCCAAATTTCAGCTCAAAAGGACACCCCAAACTCATACAATTGCACAAACAAGATTCGGGACCAAAATGTAAACATTCCAAAACATTTAACTGCCTATGTCAGCCCCCAACGGTCGGACGTTCCGAAACAGGGAGAGCCTGTTTCGAAACGCGGGGCCGTTCCGCAACGCGTACCGAAACGAGGGCTGGCAGTGAGCTTCCCGTTTCGAAACGGTGCCTACCGTTTCGGACGCCTGGGCTTATTCAAGGCACCCGTTCCGAAACGGTAGCCACTGTTCCGAAACAGCCTGCACAGAATGCAGCAAAAGGCTTCCTTAAACATGCAATTGATCATCCACACATGCTCCAAAAGCTATCAAACTTTACCAGCAACAAATTCAACATATAAGAGACATATTTGCATCAACCAATCAGCATAAAACCATCATATATGAAAAGCCCCAATTCTAAGCATGCTTCCTACTCAAGCAAACCATTCAAGCATAAAACCTTCAAAACCAAGCACATATAGGCCAAATACAAAACCAGCATGTTAACAACATTAAGCAAAACTTAGGGAGTTCAAACATCTCCCAAAAACATCCATAATGGTCCCCCATTGCCAAATGCCAAAAGCTAAAGGTGAACAAGAAATCTTTCCATACTTGAGCTTAATTCCCACTTGATTGCTTGCCTTCCTTGCTGCCCTTAAAGCACCTTAATGCTCTGCATTATTGGTTTAAGAAAACAAGAGAGCGTAAGCAAAAGCTTAGTGAGGAATGCTCATTAAAACCATTCAATAATGCATTTATAAAACACTTATAAATCATACTTCAAAACATCATTTATACATGCTCACTAGCATCCTTAAACAAGCAATACATGCTTCCATATCATTACATGTCATATTGGCCACAAGTGATAAGTTCCATCTTTTAAAACAAGATCAACATAAGACTCACACATGGACTTTTAAACACCATTGTGATCTTATAATTCACAAGAACCACACAAGGACTTTTAACCACCTTTGTGTTCTTTACAAGTTTCACCCCAAGGACTTTTAAACACCTTGGCCCCAAGGACTTTTAAACACCTTGGCCCATGGACTTTTAAACACCATGGCAAGGACCACACAAGGACTTTTAAACACCTTTGTGTCCTTTACAAGTTTCACCCCAAGGACTTTTAAACACCTTGGCCCCAAGGACTTTTAAACACCTTGGCCCATGGACTTTTAAACACCATGGCAAGGACCACACAAGGACTTTTAAACACCTTTGTGTCCTTAACAAGAACCATCCAAGGACTTTTAACCACCTTGATGTTCTTAAGTAACAAGGCTCACTCAAGGACTTTTAACCACCTTAGTGACCTTAACCTTTTTCAAAACATCACTTGCCAATATACATCATTATCAATAGATAATCAACTGTTTTAAAGCATTTAACCAAGCCATAAACATCATGCATTTTTTTAAGCATTAAACCACATTTAAACAATGTTCTAAAACAAGGAACTCTTACCTTGAGTTTCCTTCAACATATGGCTTACAAAATCAGCAATAACCATGCTAAATCATGCTTTCAAAACAGAATTTAAAACATGCAATAATCCACATTGCACAACAACCAAACCATGGCCACCACTAGAGAGTTTTTCCGAAAACTTACACTTGAGCTTAGTAAAGTTGTTTAGACTTAGACTAAGCTCCCAAGACATTGGTTTCAAAGCCGAAAACCCAATTTCACTCACCGATTCCACTTCGCCTCTTGCCGAAGCACAAATCAAGCTTCCGGATCACCACCACTTGGATCCAAAGATGACTCCCCTGTTTTAAACACATCAAAGCAGAGGATTAATGCATCATCATGCATTAATAGCTTCAATGAAAGCACCTAAACTCGCTGCTCTCATCCACACTCCATTTTCGGCCACCAAACACAACCGAAAATGCATCCAAACAACTCCTCAACAAAGCCCAGCCATAAACCATCAAAACTAAACATCCTTTAACATCATTTAACACCTAAAAAGAACCTATCAACATCCTTATACCTCCAGCAACATCAGATCCACAAGATCACACCAAAAACAACCAAGAATCACAAGCTAAACTTAGGAAATTCAACCTATCCGGGATTGCATTAATTAAAACTCAATTCCTTATCAAATTAACATTCATTTATCATCAAATTAACACCTTAAAACACAGCCCAATCAGATCCAACGAAAATCCTTCAAAAATCATCAAATCTTGCATTTGAAGCCAAGATCCATTACACAACTTAAAAGCCATTTATAAAACATCAATTAAGGATTGAGAACTTAGGAATTTCGGTAAAGAACTGATAGTTTAGAGGAGAAGGACGTTCTTACCTCCAAACTTGAGTTTCTCCTCTTTTAGAACCAAAAAGCTTGAAGAATCAACTAGCAAATGGTGAGGTTTTGTTGATGTAATGATTAGCAAACAAAAGAGAATTGAAAAGAGATGTTTAGGTGACAAAATAAGAAGAAATTCTCTGGAGAGAAAGTGTTTGGGTTGAGAGAAAATGAGAGAAAGGAAAATGAGATTTTTAGGAAAATTAGTTAGATATAACTTCCCTCCACTTTTCCTTTTGTTTAAAATCAGAATTAAATCACTAAATATCTTAGAAAAATCTGGAGAAACTCCCTTTGGGTAAATAGCTCCTTAAAGATTCAAAGTTTCAATCCTTTCTAAAACAGTCACGCAGTTTTCAAAAATTACATTTTGGTCACTAGCCAAAATGTCACCTTTCCAAACCTCATTTTGCAAAATTGATTTCACAGTTCACTTATATATATTAAAAGATGATTTTAGAACATTTTTCCATATTTTTAATGCAACCCGAACTAGGCTTTCCTAATTTCACCTTTTTAGATTCGAACAGCACTTTGACAGAACCGGTCAACACCCAAAACTTCTAAGCCCAAAACCGGGGCGTTACAACTCTCCCCCCTTGAGAAATTTCGTCCTCGAAATTTACCTGAAGGAAAGAGATAAGGAAACTGCTTCAGCATGTCATCCTTCCGTTCCCAAGTGGCCTCCTCAACACCACGGTGCTTCCACAACACCTTCACCAACTCAATGGTCTTGCCACGAAGAACCTTGCTATCCGAATCCAGAACCTTCACTGGTTCCTCATCATAGGTCAAATCCGGATTCAATTCCACTTCCTCCACAGGCAACACATGCGAAGGATCAGATCTATACCTCCGGAGCATAGAAACATGAAACACATCATGAATCTTCTCCAACTCTTGAGGTAACCTCAACTTGTACGCAACAGGACCCACACGCTCAACCACCTCATACGGTCCAATGTACCTAGGGCTCAACTTACCCTTCCGGCCAAACCTCATCACCTTTTTCCAAGGCGAAACCTTCAAGAACACACGGTCACCCACCGCATACTCAATTTCCTTACGCTTCAAATCCGCGTAAGACTTTTGCCGATCAGAAGCTGACTTCAAACGCTCACAAATGAGTCTCACCTTCTCGGTGGTTCCCTTCAACAAAGCCGGCATCGAAACCAACTTCTGTCCCGTTTCAGCCCAACAAAGAGGAGTCCTACACTTCCTCCCGTATAAAGCCTCATAGGGTGCCATTTGAATACTCGCCTGATAGCTGTTGTTATAAGCAAACTCTACCAAAGGCAATTGTTTCTCCCAAGAACCCTGAAACTCAATCACGCAACACCTCAACATATCCTCCAAAATCTGGATAACACGCTCTGACTGACCATCCGACTGAGGATGATAGGATGTACTGAAATTCAACCTTGTACCCAAAGCTTGATGCAAACACTGCCAGAAACGCGATGTGAACCTCGGATCCCTATCCGACACAATCGACTTAGGCACACCATGTAGCCGCACAATCTCAGCAATGTACAGCTCCGCAAGCTTATCCAAAGAAAACGTAGTATGCACAGGAAAGAAATGCGCACACTTCGTCAGGCGATCCACAATCACCCACACCGAATTCTTCTTTGACGGAGACAAAGGTAAACCAGATACAAAATCCATGGTAACCCTTTCCCACTTCCATTCAGGGATTCTCAACGGTTGCAACAAACCTGAAGGAACCTGATGCTCAGCCTTAACTCGCTGACACACCAAACACTTGCTCACAAACTTCGCAACATCCTTCTTCAAACCCACCCAATAGTACTCATCACGAAGATCACGATACATCTTAGTACTACCAGGGTGCATAGCAAAAGGACTACTATGACCTTCAGTCAGAATAGCACGCCTCAACTCAGCATCATTGGGCACTACTATTCGACTCCCAAAGCACAACACACCATCAACATTAAAACAGAAATCCGAAGGCCTACCCTCCGCGATATCCTGAACATGCGGTACCAAAGAATCATCCAGCAACTGCTTTTCCTTGATCAACTGAACCAAAGATGGCTTCACTTGCAACTCAGCTACAAGACCACCATCACGCAAAATACTCAAGCTGGCAAACATAGCCCTCAGCTCAACAGCTACCTTCCTACTCAAGGCATCCGCAACAACATTAGCCTTTCCAGGATGGTACTCAATCGTCAAATCATAATCCTTGAGCAACTCCAACCAACGCCGCTGCCTGAGATTCAACTCCTTCTGAGACATCAGATATCTCAAACTCTTGTGATCCGTGTACACAGTACACTTCTCACCATACAGATAATGTATCCAGATCTTCAGAGCAAAAACCACAGCAGCCAACTCAATATCATGCGTAGGATAATTGCGCTCATGCACCTTCAACTGCCGCGATGCATAAGCCACCACCTTACCCTCTTGCATCAACACACATCCCAAACCAACATAGGATGCATCACTATAGACCACAAACTCTTTCCCTGATTTAGGCTTAACCAAGATAGGAGCTTGCGTCAAAGCCAACTTAAGCTTCTCAAAAGCCTGCTGTCTCGCTTCCCTCCATTCATACTTAACATCCTTCTGCAACAACTTTGTCAAAGGTGCGGCAATCTTAGAAAACCCATCCACAAACCTCCGGTAGTAACCTGCCAAACCAAGGAAACTATGAACCTCATGAACAGACTTAGGAACCTTCCAATTCATCACCGCTTCGATCTTCTGAGGATCAACACGAATCCCCTCAGCAGAAACTACATGCCCAAGAAACACCACCTCCTTAAGCCAAAACTCACACTTGCTCAGCTTAGCAAAAAGCTGATTTTCCAACAAAGCTTGCAACACAATCCTCAAATGCTCTTCATGCTCCTCCTCAGTACGCGAGTACACGAGGATATCATCAATGAATACCACAACGAACTTGTCCAGGTATTCATGAAACACACGGTTCATCATGTCCATGAAAGCAGCAGGAGCATTTGTCAAACCAAACGGCATCACAAGGAACTCATAATGCCCATACCTTGTCCTGAAAGCTGTCTTAGACACATCCACATCCTTCACCTTCAACTGATAATACCCTGACCTCAAGTCAATCTTAGAGAACACAGCTGCTCCCCGAAATTGATCAAAGAGATCATCAATCCTCGGCAAAGGATACCGATTCTTGATAGTCAACTTGTTCAGCTGACGGTAATCAATGCACATCCTCATAGTGCCATCCTTCTTCTTCACAAACAAGACCGGTGCACCCCAAGGTGACACACTCGGCCGGATGAACCCACGGTCAAGCAACTCTTGCAACTGCGTCTTCAGCTCCTTCAGCTCCTTAGGTGCCATTCTATAAGGGGTAATGAACACATGAGTTGTATTCTCATACAGCTCAATTCCAAACTCCACCTCGCGATTAGGAGGTAAACCAGGCAACTCCTCAGGAAACACTCCAGGAAACTCCTTCACAACTCTGATATCCTGCACCCGTAACTCCTTAGAGCTAGGATTCATCACAAAAGCTAGATAAGCTTCACAACCTTGCCTCAGCATCCTGCTCGCCTCCAAGGTAGACACCACATTGGCAAGAAACTTCACATTCTCACCAACCACAACAACTTCATAATCATCCGCAAGCTTCAACGAAACTCGCTTATTTTCACGATCCACAACAGCACGATGCTCAGCAAGCCAATCCATACCAAGGATCACATCAAAACCATAGAAAGGCAACTCCATAAGGTCAACATGAAAAACATGTTCTTGAACAACCAAGGGACACCTTCTATACAACTTTCGAGTCACAACAGTCTCACCAAAAGAACTAGTGACACGAACACCAACATTCAAAGACTCAACAGGCAAACCAAGCAATTCAGCATGCTCACGCAAAATGTATGAATGCGTAGATCCAGAATCTATCAAGGAAAGTAATGACAAGGATTGCAAAGTAAAGGTACCTGCAATCACATCTGCGTCATTCCTCCCCTCCCGCTGAGCATACACCCTAGCTTGACCTCCACCCTCAGGCTGAATAGCCACAACATGGGCCACTCCTCGGCCACCTTCCTCTCTCCGGTGGAAATTACCACGGTCGCGCCCACGACCTCTCTGCGGTGCAGCAACAACAGGAGCACGCACTTGGCCACCAGCCAACATAGGACAATCTCGCCTCAAGTGGTCCGCAGATCCACAATTCCAGCACCCATTACCAGCTGCCACAACAGGAGCTTGCACCTCCCTCACAGCTCGAGGACAGTCACGCTTCATGTGACCACGTGAACCACAAATCCAACAAGCACTAGGGTCAGCTCTAGCATTGCCTCCCCGAGCAGGTGCTCCACCACCTCTCTTAGCTGAGGACTGATACTTCTGATCACGTCCCCTCTTGTTCCGTCCACCACCGGAACTATATTCAGCTGCCCGTTTTCCAGCACTTGCTCCAGCACCTCTAGCAGATAAACCCAAGTTCATCTCAATGTCCTTGGCTCGGCCCACCAACACATCAAAATCATCATACTCGGTGGCCAGCACATACATTTTCACATCCGTAACTAAACCATAACGGAATCTTTCGCACCTCGCCCGCTCATCAGGTACCAGCTCAGGTGCATACTGACTGAGTCTAACGAACTGCACTTCATACTCAGCCACAGTCATGCTCCCCTGGGTAAGAGACATGAACTCACGCTTCTTTTCATCCAGGTACCTTACACCAAGATACCTCCTCTTGAACACATTCTGAAAGAATGTCCAAGTTACATCAGCATCAGCCATCCCAGCTATAGTGGTCGTCCACAACGTATAAGCATCATCTTGTAGCAAAGATACTACACAACCCAGTTTTTGCACATCAGTGCAACTCATCTGACCCAATATCCTTTTGGTACTCTCTAGCCAAGCTTCAGAACCTTCAGCAGACATACCCCTGAACTCAGTCCCGCCTAAACTGCGCAAACGCTCCAAGGGTAGCCTAACACCAGCATCTTCCTGATGCCCAGCTCCTCGAGCTCCAGCTACTGCAGCTTGAAAAGCTCCAGCAATAGCTTGTATCAGCACTGTCATGTCAGGCATAGCTTGCCCCTGACCAGCCTCAGGTCCAGTAGCTCCAGCACCAGCTGCAGCTTCAGCTCTTTCTCCCTCAGCACCACCACCACCAGGCGGAGGAGGTAACACAGCACTTCCCGCATTTTCCTCATTTTCATTCTCATTCGGAGCCGTAGCTCGCACATTACTTCTCAACTCTCTACGTGGTGCCATACTTAACCATGCAATCACAATGCAAATAAACAAAGTTAGGTCCAGCAAGGTAAGCAATCCAAGTACTCAAGCTCAATCTCATTTAAAATCAACATCATTTCATTAGCTTAGATTTGGCAATGGGTACCCACAACATGCTTCATCACAACATACAACTCAATTGCATCAAATTCACAAACTACTCATCATGCTTTCACTCAACAAGCATACAAAGCATACATACTTCAATCATGCACACATTCGTTCCCAATTACTCGAGAACTCAGCTCTGATACCACCAAATGTAACCCCCTTAACCCGGCCTAGACGGTTGACCCGAATTAAGAAAGTCACACGGGGAAAACCAAAGTCAACCCGAAAGTCAACCTTGATTAACGACCCTTTTTTTTCTTTTTACTCTTGTCTAGATGCTCATTAACCCTAGTGGTGATCATTCAACAACATGTTCAAAGATCATAAACATCAGAGATCAAACAGGGACCCAATTGAACAATTTACAACTTAAAGAACCAAATTGTAAATTCTGCAAATTACAGGGACTTAACCCAAATTAAAGTTACCATCTTGAAATTAGTCAGGTTTCATGCTTCACTGCCAAATTTCAGCTCAAAAGGACACCCCAAACTCATACAATTGCACAAACAAGATTCGGGACCAAAATGCAAACATTCCAAAACATTTAACTGCCTATGTCAGCCCCCAACGGTCGGACGTTCCGAAACAGGGAGAGCCTGTTTCGAAACGCGGGGCCGTTCTGCAACGCGTACCGAAACGAGGGCTGGCAGTGAGCTTCCCGTTTCGAAACGGTGCCTACCGTTTCGGACGCCTGGGCTTATTCAAGGCACCCGTTCCGAAACGGTAGCCACTGTTCCGAAACAGCCTGCACAGAATGCAGCAAAAGGCTTCCTTAAACATGCAATTGATCATCCACACATGCTCCAAAAGCTATCAAACTTTACCAGCAACAAATTCAACATATAAGAGACATATTTGCATCAACCAATCAGCATAAAACCATCATATATGAAAAGCCCCAATTCTAAGCATGCTTCCTACTCAAGCAAACCATTCAAGCATAAAACCTTCAAAACCAAGCACATATAGGCCAAATACAAAACCAGCATGTTAACAACATTAAGCAAAACTTAGGGAGTTCAAACATCTCCCAAAAACATCCATAATGGTCCCCCATTGCCAAATGCCAAAAGCTAAAGGTGAACAAGAAATCTTTCCATACTTGAGCTTAATTCCCACTTGATTGCTTGCCTTCCTTGCTGCCCTTAAAGCACCTTAATGCTCTGCATTATTGGTTTAAGAAAACAAGAGAGCGTAAGCAAAAGCTTAGTGAGGAATGCTCATTAAAACCATTCAATAATGCATTTATAAAACACTTATAAATCATACTTCAAAACATCATTTATACATGCTCACTAGCATCCTTAAACAAGCAATACATGCTTCCATATCATTACATGTCATATTGGCCACAAGTGATAAGTTCCATCTTTTAAAACAAGATCAACATAAGACTCACACATGGACTTTTAAACACCATTGTGATCTTATAATTCACAAGAACCACACAAGGACTTTTAACCACCTTTGTGTTCTTTACAAGTTTCACCCCAAGGACTTTTAAACACCTTGGCCCCAAGGACTTTTAAACACCTTGGCCCATGGACTTTTAAACACCATGGCAAGGACCACACAAGGAATTTTAAACACCTTTGTGTCCTTTACAAGTTTCACCCCAAGGACTTTTAAACACCTTGGCCCCAAGGACTTTTAAACACCTTGGCCCATGGACTTTTAAACACCATGGCAAGGACCACACAAGGACTTTTAAACACCTTTGTGTCCTTAACAAGAACCATCCAAGGACTTTTAACCACCTTGATGTTCTTAAGTAACAAGCCTCACTCAAGGACTTTTAACCACCTTAGTGACCTTAAGCTTTTTCAAAACATCACTTGCCAATATACATCATTATCAATAGATAATCCACTGTTTTAAAGCATTTAACAAAGCCATACACATCATGCATTTTTTTAAGCATTAAACCACATTTAAACAATGTTCTAAAACAAGGAACTCTTACCTTGAGCTTCCTTCAACATATGGCTTACAAAATCAGCAATAACCATGCTAAATCATGCTTTCAAAACAGAATTTAAAACATGCAATAAACCACATTGCACAACAACCAAACCATGGCCACCACTAGAGAGTTTTTCCGAAAACTTACACTTGAGCTTAGTAAAGTTGTTTAGACTTAGACTAAGCTCCCAAGACATTGGTTTCAAAGCCGAAAACCCAATTTCACTCACCGGTTCCACTTCGCCTCTTGCCGAAGCACAAATCAAGCTTCCGGAACACCACCACTTGGATCCAAAGATGACTCCCCTGTTTTAAACACATCAAAGCAGAGGATTAATGCATCATCATGCATTAATAGCTTCAATGAAAGCACCTAAACTCGCTGCTCTCATCCACACTCCATTTTCGGCCACCAAACACAACCGAAAATGCATCCAAACAACTCCTCAACAAAGCCCAGCCATAAACCATCAAAACTAAACATCCTTTAATATCATTTAACACCTAAAAAGAACCTATCAACATCCTTATACCTCCAGCAACATCAGATCCACAAGATCACACCAAAAACAACCAAGAATCACAAGCTAAACTTAGGAAATTCAACCTATCCGGGATTGCATTAATTAAAACTCAATTCCTTATCAAATTAACATTCATTTATCATCAAATTAACACCTTAAAACACAGCCCAATCAGATCCAACGAAAATCCTTCAAAAATCATCAAATCTTGCATTTTAAGCCAAGATCCATTACACAACTTAAAAGCCATTTATAAAACATCAATTAAGGATTGAGAACTTAGGAATTTCGGTAAAGAACTGATAGTTTAGAGGAGAAGGACGTTCTTACCTCCAAACTTGAGTTTCTCCTCTTTTAGAACCAAAAAGCTTGAAGAATCAACTAGCAAATGGTGAGGTTTTGTTGATGTAATGATTAGCAAACAAAAGAGAATTGAAAAGAGATGTTTAGGTGACAAAATAAGAAGAAATTCTCTGGAGAGAAAGTGTTTGGGTTGAGAGAAAATGAGAGAAAGGAAAATGAGATTTTTAGGAAAATTAGTTAGATATAACTTCCCTCCACTTTTCCTTTTGTTTAAAATCAGAATTAAATCACTAAATATCTTAGAAAAATCTGGAGAAACTCCCTTTGGGTAAATAGCTCCTTAAAGATTCAAAGTTTCAATCCTTTCTAAAACAGTCACGCAGTTTTCAAAAATTACATTTTGGTCACTAGCCAAAATGTCACCTTTCCAAACCTCATTTTGCAAAATTGATTTCACAGTTCACTTATATATATTAAAAGATGATTTTAGAACATTTTTCCATATTTTTAATGCAACCCGAACTAGGCTTTCCTAATTTCACCTTTTTAGATTCGAACAGCACTTTGATCGAACCGGTCAACACCCAAAACTTCTAAGCCCAAAACCGGGGCGTTACACGTCTTGTGTTACGTGGATTTATTTTACTTTTGTTTATGCTTATTCGAGTGGATTGAAAAGTAAATCCTTTTGGGAACAGCCTAGAGTTTTTGAATCCAGGAAATGTTGTGCCGTGATTTATCGGAAGTGATTTTAATTTTATTCTAAGTCCGAATGAGTGGTGTGGTGGTTTGGATGCTCACGTTAATGACAGTTGACCGTTTGCCAAGTTTCTTTTCCGCAATGGTTTATTGGATTTGGGTTTTCAGGGACCAGCCTTTACTTAGTCGTGAGGTAATTTATATGAAAGATTGGATCGATGTGTAGCAAATCTAGCCTAGGTATTGTCTTTCTTGGACTCACATGTGTGTTATCTTGCGAAAATGGGTTAGACCACAGACCTCTACTCCTTCGGTTATTTGAGCATGAGCGGAAGCACCGTCGCCGCCCTTTTCATTATATGTCCATTTGGCAGGATCGTCCAGGGTTCCAGGACTTTTTGAAATCAACATAGGATAATGATGAACTTCTTGTGAATATTGATTCTTTTTCTTTGAAGAACTAGGGATGGAATTCTGAGGTTTTTGGGCATATTGGTCACCGTAAAAATGACTGCTAGCTCGACTACTAGGGATTGATATTGTGCTTGCCAAGTACCATTCAGATTTTCTTGTTGCCCTTGGTAGTAAGCTTCGGGTAGAACTTGAAGAGGTGATGGACCAAGAGGAGCGCATTTGGGGTCAAAAAGAATGTGCCAACTGGATCTTAGAAGGTGATCGAAATACATACTTCTTTCATGCGTCCACTATGGCTTGCCAACGAACAAATTGTATTTCGAGCTCAAAAATGCATGAAGACGTTTGACACTCATCGTTTTCACGTCAAAATAATTCCTTATTCTCAAATAATAAATAAATGAAATGAAGCGTAGTAAAAGAGAAGTAAGGGTCAATCCCACAAGGACAAAGAAAACTTCCTGATTTGTGTTGTTCAATCGGTAACCCAAGAAGTTAGTGAATGGAATTTAAGTAAAAAGGGGGTGATTTGTGGAATTCAGTAAAACAAGAGATTGTAGAAAATATTTAAAAAGAGTGAATTTAATATGATAAAGATTAGCCTTAGGCTCTCGCTTTGACTTAGTTTCCTCGGATCATTGGAAAAAAGATTTTTTTCACTTCGGGATATACGTCGGTTACCTGTTTTCAAGGATCAATCCTTGAATATCGAATACCCAAGTGCTATCTTTGATATCGATTATGTAGACCAAAATGTTTAAGTAAAAGCCGGCTCAGATTATGTTATTTCAATAATAACTAATTTCAATCTCAATTTCCTCTTAGCAAACAATTTTGCTAAGTGTGTTCCCAAGAAGTCAAATGTGCTTCAATAGCCGATCATTCCTCCCACGCATTAAACCAAAACAACATTTTGACCGACGCCAATCTTTGGTTTTGAATTCATTTTGATTTTAGAAATGAAGCATAGAAAACTGAGAAAAAAACCATGAAGTTATTTAATAGCTTTTCGTTCCTCACGTTGGAACCGAGCCATCGCTTAAGCATTTGGCTACAGAAAATTTAGCTAAGCATGATTATGGAAGAAATCATACTTAACATAATTTTCGAAAAATAAAGTAAAAACTTAAAGAAAATAAAGAACTGAAAAGAAGAGAAATTTTATAAACCCAAAGTAAAACCAAGAACAAGAGATGCTTTGAGTCCCCAAATGGGGTATTTATAGTATCTAAAAAACCTTAAAATTACTCAAAAATGATAAGAGACAATTCTTAAAATATTTTAAAAAAAGATAATTCCTAAGAGATAAGAAATAAATCCTAAAGCGTTCAAATTTAAAAACAAAAGATAATCCCCAAGTTTTATTCCAAATCTCGGCTGATAAGTTATCTTGATACGCGGCTGATAAGCTATCACCATGCTGACGTCATCTTCTAGAAGTTGTTGATGTGGCGCCCAGTCAGCACTTTCATGCCCCAACTCATGCCCACTAATCCAGTCATAAATCCAGAAAAACAAAAGTTACAGAACCCAACCTCTTTTAGCACAGTTTCTGGAATCCAATGTCATGCATAGAAAATAATGGAAAATGCCCAAATTAGCTACCTAAACCGACAAATAAGAAGTAATTAACAACAAGATAATAACTATTTAAATCATTCATCAACGTCTGGTGCCATGATCAAGATGAGCTTCAGCAAGCTGCATTGGATTTTTTTAGACCTAATTCACGTCCTCGGGTGCTAATGGTTATGGGTATGGAATCTGGGGCAAGTTCAGGAGGCATGTTGATATTGGTTTGGATCCTTTTCTGACACCAATGTTTGATGAGGAGATTAAAAATTTATTTTTCTCTATGAGTCCTCTTAAAGCTCCTGGGTGAATGGTCAACATGTCGCGTTTTATCAGAAAATTGGGACATTGTTTGTTCGTCGACTTGTGCTCTCATTCGATCGGTTTTGCTGAAGGTTGTCTTCATCCGAAGTTGAATCTTACTTTACTTGTTTTGTTACTGAAGGTTGTAACTCCAGAAATTATTTCTCAATTTCGGCCCATTGTTTTGTGTAATGTGGCTTATAAGGCGGTCACCAAGATCATTGTGCATCGTTTGAAGCCTCTTCTACTAGATTAGCAGTCAGAATTTCAAACGAGTTTCGTACCAGGCAGGGTGATAACTGATAATATCATCCTCACTCATGAGGTTATCCATTCTATGAGACATAAGACGGGTCGCAAGGGATGAATGGCGATAAAGATTGATTCGGAGAAAGCATATGATCGGTTGGAATAGAACTATATTGATGATACATTGGCTAATATAGGTAGACTATATGTTTTACGCTCTCTAATTATGCAATGTGTTTCGTCTGTGACAACTCATATACTTTGGAATGGCTCTCCGATTGATGTTTTTACTCCAACTCGGGGTATACGTCAAGGGGATCCTCTATCCCCATATTTATTTGTGTTGTGTATGGAGCGATTGGTGCAAGCTATTCAGATTGAGACTGAAGGAGGGAGTTGGCGGGTGTTTTAGACCTCGAGGAATAGCCTGGCAATATCTCATTCATTTTCTGCAAATGACATGCTTTTGTTTGCAGAGGCTGCTGTTGATCAAATGGATTTGTTGGATTTGTTTCTTCGCCTTTTTGGTGAAGCTTCTGGATAGAGAGTTAGCATTGCAAAGACCACGATTTGTGTAACACCCCAGTTTTGGGCATAGAGGTTTTTGGGATGGTTTTAGGGTCCGTTGGACCGATATTAGAGATTTGGGTAAGTTTTGGGATGAGTTTAGGGAAAACATATTTTGAAAGGTGTTAAAAATATGGAAAATTATCTAAAATCCTTTTTAAGTATATAAAAGGTTTTGGTGAAATTAATTTCGGAAAACGAGTTCTGGAAATGTGACATTTTGGACTAGTGATCAAAATATAAAGTTTGAAAACTAGTTTTAGTGACTATTTTGAAAAGGGTCAGAACTTTGAATCATTAAAGAGCTATTGTACCATTTGGTCTAATCTGAGTTTTCTCTTAATTAGGATAATTTTAAATGTTCTTTAATTAAAGGAATTAAAAGGATTTAATTAAGGTAGGTGGTTATTTTCTAAAATCACAATTTGACGTAACTTTCTCTTCTCAAGATTTTCTCTCAACTTCTCTTTAGTCATACACATTCTTTTCATCAGATAATTTAAGGTGAAGATCTTGATTTCTTAACTCATTGATTTCGTAAATGATTCTTCAATTTATTTTCCAAAAATCTTATTGAATCTCTTTGATTTTCAAGAGGAAAACATCTAATTAAGGGGAAACTCATACATTGGAGGTAAGGTTCGTTCTTCTCCTCTAATGGAAGGTTCTTTACTGAAATTCCTAAGTTCTTGATCCTTTATATATGTTCTCTAATGTAGTTTCAAGATTTAATTGGGTAATATGATTAAATCAAGATTTAATTGATGGATTTACATGATTTTCGGATTGGATCGATTTTGATGGGTTTATGATTGATTTTAATTATAATTTTGAATTTTAATAATGTTAAGATAAAGGTTTTAGCATTGTAATCTAGAAACTATGTGAATATCTAATTCTTTAGGTTTCTAGATTTGGGTTTTTGTGGAGTTGTGGTGGTTTTATGAATGTTGGAGGTATAAGGGTTATAATATGATTATTTTGGATGTTAATCAATCATGATTGGTGGTTTGAAATGTTAGTTTGTGGCTGGGTTAAGTTTAGAAGTGTTTTGGTGATGATTTCGGATGATTTCAGTTGTGATTGATAGCTGATAGCAAGGCGATGTTGAGCTTTTGTTTTGCTGATATTTAGGATGCATTTCAATGCATTAATCCTATGTTGTTGCATGGTTAAAACAAGGGAGGTGGATCCGAAAGAGATCGATGAAGCTTTGGAGGCTTCAGACGCTTAGTTTCGCGTCAACGAATTGAGGTTTTGCGTGTTGGTGAGTGAGAACGTGGATTTCAGCCTTTAAATGTTTTAAAGGTGGTTTTGGGAACTTAGATTTAAGCTTGAAACACTTTTCTAAGTTCAGAAGTAAGTATAAGTGGGTTTCTCTCTCGGTCGTGCTTTTACGAAATAGTTTGTGCACTTGTTTTTGGATTACATGATACCTACAGTTTATACTTGATTTAAAGTATGTTGTATACTAATTTTAATCATGAAATGATGAATGATGCACATGGTAAGTGATCCTTGTAAGTATATGTTTTATACTTAGGTTTAAAGCATTGTTTGTTGCTTTAGAAAAATGGTTTTATGTTGATCCATATGAAAACATTGAGGTATGTGGTTATAATCAATTATATTGGCAAGTGATGTGGTTTTGAAAATGCTATCGGATATAGTTAGCCGGTTATAGGATTGAGTGCACTATAAAAAAAGTCGCATTAAATGTTGAGGGGTTTATAAGGTGTACTGAATACTCCATCCAAGTACCCTAACGATCGAGGAAGTGTAATGTCTCGTCTCTCGTTAGTGGGTTTATACATCTATCGATGTGTGGTGTTGAGGGGTTTATACGCTGTACCGAATACTCTACCACGAGTATCACAATGGTTGAGGGGTTTATATTGTGTACAGAACTCTCCCGTGTGTGAGCCTTGAGATGCCGGTGAGAATGTATGAAGTGTTAGGACAACACTTGTGAATCTGATATTGTGTTCTGGGAATGGAACTTGGTTAATGATCACTTGTAAGCCAATATAATTTTTGATGTATCATGAAATGGTTTATGTTGTATAATGTGATTTATACATTGTCGCAACCATCGTTTTAGGGAAGCGTCGACTTTTTGAAAACTTAAAAAAAACACAGAGTCACCACCAATCTTTTTGAGAAGTGTGATTGGATCACTTTAAAACAGGGTTATTTTGATAAAACGTTTTGTTTTATTAAAACAACGGTTTTGGTCTGCGAAAATCAGAAAACAGGTTTGGGGTCGGTTACGCGTGGGGAAGGGTTAGCACCCCCACGACGCCCAAAATTGGTACCTAATTGGTTTTAAAATCGTTTTCAAAACTGGAATTTGCAAGTTCAAAAAGGGTTCGACTTTACTTGTTCATTTAATGAATATTAGTCTATTTTAACGGCCTTATCGCCCGGGATATGACCTTTAATCACCGCCAACATTTCTGGCACTAACCCGTCATTCTCGTTTGATAAGACACCGCATTGATTAGGTTTTCTCTTTTCAAACAACATGAAAATTTAGTGTGTTGGGCATTTTATTTTTTTATTCTAAGTTTGATTATTTAAAAACCCTAAAAACATCTAAGTCTTTTATTCCTAATGTAAAGTTTAAGTATGCTTAAGTGTATTTTATTTTTTTGTGAAGAACATTTTTTAACAAAATATGTCTCTATCTAAGTTTTAGTCCTTAATCTTAAGTTTTAAACTTATTTCTAAAAAAAAATAAACAAACAACTTACTATTTTCATTTGTGATTTTTCCCTATTTATTATTCCTAAAAAAACTTTTATTTCTTTTTTACTTTTGAATTTTTAAAAGCCAAGACCATTTTTACATTTTTTACATTTTTCATTTTTTATGTTATTCTCACCTTTTATTTTAAAAGAATTCTTCCTTTTTAATTTTTTTTCATTTTTTTTATTTTTAAAGCATGATCAAAACTGTTTAAAGAAAATTAAATATTATTCCATGAAAGCACGGATCCCGGCCAATCTTGCCTCCAACGACTTCGTGACGAAACTCTAAACATGCTCGTTCTCGTCATCTTCTTCTCACTCCAGTCTTCCACTTCTGATGGCTGCCAATATTAATTCTCTATTCATGACCATGTCTGCAAAACCTTCGGTAGCGTGATTTAACATGTAGTCATAGAAAGGTCCATTTAAAGTCTCCACAAACGTTGGAGTAACCTTATTTTCCGACAGTGGAGGTTGAACTTGGGCTGCCACATCTCGCCACCTATGGGCATACTAGCGGTGGTTTTATGAATGCTGGAGGTATAAGGATTATAATATGATTGTTTTGGATGTTAATCAATGATGATTGGTGGTTTGAAATGTTAGTTTGTGGCTGGGTTAAGCTTAGAAGTGTTTTGGTGATGATTTCGGTTGTGATTGATAGTTGATAGCAAGGCGATGTTGAACTTCTATTTTGTTGGGATTTGAGATGCATTTCAATGAATTAATCATATGTTGTTGCGTGGTTAAAATAGCGGAGGTGGATCTGAAAGAGATCGATGAAGCTTTGGAGGCTTCGGACGCTTAGTTTCGCGTCGGCAAATTGAGGTTTTATGTTTCAGTGAGAGAGGACTGTTGAGTGTGTAAAACTTCTATTATTTACCCCTTATTTAACCCATATTTCTGTTGCATTCAAGCGTAATTCATTGCATTTAGGTTAGATTACAGTTAGACATCACAAATATATTAAATGACACAGTTTCTACTGAAATTGGTTGCTTTTGCAGGTTGTTGTTGTAGCAGATGAAGAAGCAGGCGCTGGGCAGTGAAACAGTAGAGCTGGAACTGGATGAGCAGTCGAGGAGGACGATGCTGCCATGGTTGCCGCCGTGGCAGCCAAGGACGACAGCAGTTTTGAGGAGAAGAAGCAAAGTGGACCTCGACAGAAAGAGAAAATTAAGCCCGTCTGTCGTGGAATACAACTATATTTTTCCAAGCCCTAGATCAGAATGAAGGCCAAGCCCAAAGTTCAAGGAGAGAAATTCCAAGCAAGAAGGAAGGACGAGTTAAAGCTATATTCTCTGAAGATTTAGTCTTTATTAGAGTTGTACTTTAATTTAAACTTGTATTCTTGCCATACTAGAAAACTTGGACCCAAAGCCTATATAAAGGCATGTAATTCGACCTAGGAGAGGGCAGCACCTATCTCTAGCCTTCTTCCCTAAAACCCTAGCTGTTTTCCCCTTCTCAACATGTTCTAAATTCCCCTTAGGGCCACGGGTTGATTTGTAAAGTAGTTGCAAGGGTTGCTTTTGTTTTAGGAATTTTTAGTTCAATAAAATAAACTTCAAGTTCTCTTATTCTGGTTATTAACATCTTGCAAGAGTATCGAGAGAGCATTGCGAGGTTATCTATTTACTTAATATCGGGAGAGTTAAGTATACGAAAGGAATAAGTGTGAGTTCTCTAGTTTATAGTTGAACTATCTCGGACCTAGGGATAGGACGAGGTTAAGTGGCTAAAGAAGAATTCAACAACATCGGTGTTCATCCTTCGATTCACGCCGGGAGGTATCATCAAAGACGTGTTCATCGACAGACTTGGACCTAGGGATAGGCCAAGGCACAGCAGGGATTCTTGCCAAACTTGAAGTACAGAGTTGTGTGTTCGATGCCGCGACAAACAACGGACTGCCGCCGCGACGGGTGCTGCCGCAACGGGGACATCGACAGAGCGGATTTTCCTAAACTTAGCAATACCTACACTACTGAGCAATTAAATACCAGCCCATTCTCTCTATCTTGATTCTTTTAATCCTATTTTCCAGTATTCTTTATTATTTTCGTGACAACATATTAAATATTCTTTTTACTTCCGTGCAGTAATTCAAGGTGAAGCTATTGGCTCAGTCCCTGTGGAGACGATATCCGATACTTCAGTATCACTTTACTACTTGCGTCGTGTACACTTGCACTACAATTGCGATAGACACTTTTACACGCAACAAGTTTTTGGTGCCGTTGCCGAGGACTGGCAACATAACTTTACCCTACATTTTACTACACTCTTTTTATTTTTCTGTTTTATTTTGGTTTGTTCAACCTATTCTTTTCACAAGGTTTCTTGTTTATGCGCAGATCGAGACGAGGAAAGGAAGTTGAGTATCCATTAGATCCTGAAATAGAACGTTCGTACAATCTTAGGAACCGACTTCGCCACGTACTAGCCAGAAACGAATACCTTGAAGAACAGTTAGAGGCAATGAACAACCAAGGGAATCCCCAGGATAATAACAATCCTGTCGGAGATGGAGGGATCATTCCTCCTTTCGTCGACCCTCCTATCGCTGCCGCACGCCGGTCATGCCGAGACTACATGCTGAATGATCATGTAGAACTAGAAACCACCCTGCCGGATGTAGATGTTGACAACTTTGAGCTGAAACATGTTATGTTCAGCATGATCAACAACGTCGGTCAATTTAGTGGTGCTGCTACATAGGATGCTAGGGAGCATCTGAAAACATTCCAGGAAATCTGCAGTTCGTTTAGACTGCCAGGAGTTAACCCGGAGATACTGAGGCTTTGGTTATTTCCTCATTCATTGAGGGACAGAGCAAAGACTTGGTGGAACAAACTTACGTCGGGTTCAATTAGAACTTGGGCAAATTTAACTCGTGAATTCTTATCTCGTTTCAATCCTTCACACTTATCTGAGCGGTTACGTAACGAAATTGCTACTTTTCAACAAGAAGATGACGAGCCAATGCACGAGGCCTGGGACAGATTTACCACTCTTCTAAGGAACTGCCCAATGCATGGATTCCCCGTTTGGAACCAGGTAACAAAATTTTATAATGCTGCCAATTTACAAACTCATATTAGAATTGATTCAACATCAAACGAATTACTGCTGGACAAAGACCCAGATGAGGCAATGGCAGTATTGAAAAATATGGCTAAGAATGAGGAGCATTTCCCGACAACAAGAATAGGGGGTAAACGGGTTCTAGCTGTAAAGGATTATGAGGCTGACAGCACCATGAAATCACAGGTGGCATATCTCACTAAGGCAATGAAAAAGCTCTTGAACGATGATTCACAGTCTGTATACGCTGTTGAAGAGGTGTGCCAAATTTGTGAAGGAAATCACAGTTCAGAGGAATGTCCAATACAGTTAGAAGAGGGAAAGTATGTTGGAAATTACAATAAGCAGAATTATAACTCCAACAACTACAATCCCAGCTGGAGAAAGGATCCCAAGTTCTCTTGGAGTAATCCTAATAATGCTCAGAATCCTCAAGCACAGAATAATCAGAACCAGGGA
This sequence comes from Hibiscus tridactylites, assembly GCA_958450335.1. Lineage (NCBI taxonomy): Eukaryota > Viridiplantae > Streptophyta > Magnoliopsida > Malvales > Malvaceae > Hibiscus > Hibiscus tridactylites. Next base: position 23,940,771 of record OY288281.1, read on the forward strand.
GGACCTAGATTGCTGACTCGGTAGCAACCGCAGCAGCAGCAGCAACAGCCACCAGCTGTCACAAACAGTATACTGGAACAGACTCTGGCTACGTTTATGTCTCAAACAGGAACTTACATTGAGAACATGAATCACTTTGTCAAGAAGACGGAGACATTCATGGATAAAACAGAGATGCAGATGACAAATCATGAAGCTACTCTGAAATCGTTGGAGACACAGATGGGTCAGGTTTCCCAGCATATCAAACAAGGCAGAATGGTGGATTTCCTAGCAATACTGAAAACGCTAGACAACCCACACATGAGCAGTGTAAGGCCATTACTACTAGGGGTGGGAAGAAACCACCAGGGCCAGAGAAGGAAGCTGAATCAGTTAAACCAGCCTTGGCGTCACCTGTCCAGGAAGCTGCCCCGATAGGTAACAAACAGCCTACTGCCGATGAGCCTGTCACGACAACAGAAGGGATAGAGGAGAAAGATGATGAACCCAAACCTCCTCAGATCCGTATGCAGTGGGAAGGGCGAATTGCTGATTATCGTCCCCCACCTCCTTTTCCTCAACGGTTACAGAAATTAAAACAAGAATCACAGCTTAAAAAGATTTATGATATTTTTAAGCAGGTTCATATCAACATCCCGCTGTTAGATGTCGTTAGGGAGATGCCCGGTTATGCCAAATTTCTCAAGGATGCCATGTTGAAGAAATCTAGACTTGGGGAATTTGAAACGGTTAAGATGACAGAAGGATGCATGAGCATTCTGCACAAGCATCCACCCAGAAGAAGAAGGATCCTGGGAGCTTCATCATACCATGTGTAATCGGAGACAAATATGTGGGTAAGGCACTTTGTGATCTTGGTGCTAGTATAAATTTAATGCCCAAATCTGTTTTTCAGAAATTAGGTATTGGAAAAGCTCGGCCCACAACAGTAATTCTGCAGCTGGCAGACCTCTCTTACGTTCATCTAGAAGGAAAAATTGAAGATATTCTGGTAAGGGTGGATAAGTTTATTTTTCCTGCTGACTTTCTTGTTTTAGATTATGAAGTAGATGAAAACGCACCAATCATCCTGGGGCGATCCTTCTTAGCCACGGGAAGATCACTGATTGATGTGGAAAAAGGAGAACTCACCATGAGAGTGAACGATCAAGAAATAAAGTTGAATGTTCTCCAAGCAATGAAGCATGCTGATGCAGAAGAAGAATGCAAGGTTATCACTGAAGTTACCCTTGACCAACCCTGCATCAGGTCAGGCTGCCACGACATCAAAATTGGTCACTGCCTCGGCAGACACTTACAAGACTGTCACGACAGCACCGACGACGGCGACTCCTCAGAATCTAAAACATCTGATACTAAAGATCAGGAGGAGGTAAAATGGATAGGCAATCGTCCAGGTAAGTTATTTGAGCCTTTAAATTATACCTCGGATAACCATGCAATTCAAAAGCCATCAACTATTGAGCCCCCTGTTTTAGATCTTAAGCCCCTGCCAGGGCAGCTAAAATATGCTTTTCTTGGTTTAAATGATACGTTGCCCGTAATCATCTCTTCCAAGTTGATGCAGGAACAGGAACAGCAGTTAATAGGGATGCTACAACAGCATAAAAAGGCTATTGGATGGACGATAGTTGATATTCAAGGCATTAGTCTGGCATTATGTATGAATAAAATTCTTCTAGAGGATGATCATAAGCCTACTATTGATGCACAAAGGCGTCTGAACCATGCTATGAAAGAGGTGGTGCGAAAATAGGTAATCAAATGGCTAGATGCTGGAATAATCTACGCCATCTCAGACAGCAAATGGGTGAGCCCGGTACAGTGCGTTCCCAAGAAAGAAGGAATGACTGTGGTAACCAACGAAAACAATGAGCTAATCCCAACTAGGACTGTGACCGGTTGGAGGGTTTTTATGGACTATCGGAAGCTTAACAAAGCTACCCGAAAGGACCACTTTCCTTTACCCTTTATCGATCAAATGCTTGATAGATTAGCGGGTAAACCTTACTATTGTTTTCTTGATGGTTATTCAAGTTACAATCAAATAGTTATCGCATCGGAAGATCAAGAAAAGACGACGTTCACATGCCCTTACGGAACTTACGCTTTTAGGAGAATGCCTTTTGGACTCTGCAATGCACCAGCCACCTTTCAAAGGTGCATGATGGCAACATTCTCTGATATGGTGGAGGATTTCCTAAAGATCTTTATGGATGATTTTTCAGTCTTTGGAGACAACTTTGAAAGCTGCCTAGGCAACCTACAGAAGGTGCTCGAGAGATGTGAAAAAGCAAACTTGGTTTTGAACTGGGAAAAATGTCACTTCATGGTGGATGAAGGAATAGTCCTTGGCCATAAGATTAGCTGCCGTGGCATAGAAGTCGACAAGCTAAGATAGAAGTGATTGAAAAGCTGTCGCCACCCACCACAGTCAAGGTTTTGATGTAGTAAAGTGATACTGATGTAGGAGCAGAACCGACCCTTTGACTTTAATGTTGAATGTACTGAAGCATTCAAGGTTTCTGAAAGAAAAGCTGGTAACAGCCCCAATAGTATAGCCACCAGACTGGACACAACCATTTGAGATCATGTGTGATGCTAGTGACTATGCTGTCGGGGCAGCACTTGGGCAGCGGATACACAAACTCTTTCATGTCATATATTATGCCAGCAAAACACTGAATGACGCCCAAGTGAACTACACCACCACAGAGAAGGAATTATTAGTTGTGGTATTCTCCATTGACAAGTTTCATTCTTATATACTTGGAACGAAGGTCATAGTGCACACAGACCACTCTGCATTGAAATATTTGTTCACGAAAAAGGATGCAAAGCCTCGACTAATACGTTGGATCCTGCTATTGGAAGAATTCGACCTTGAAATCAAGGACAAAAAAGGGACAGAGAGTCAAGTGGAAGATCACTTGTCAAGGTTGGAGAAGGGAAAGATTCTACCGATAGATGAGACAAATATATTGGAGACCTTCCTTGATGAGCAGCTATTTGTTGCCACAGTCACTGCCGCGACAGCTATAGCGGCAGGTAAGTCTTCTGAACTCCCCTGGTATGCTGATTTCGTTAATTTTTTTAGTTAACGGAATAATTCCTCATGATCTTAATTATCAAGCCAGGAAGAGGTTCCAAAATGATGTTAAGCATTATTATTGGGACGAACCTCTTCTTTTCAAAATCTGTGCAGATCAGGTTATAAGGAGATGCGTACCACAGGATGAACATGAAGATATACTTCATCACTGTCATGCTTCACAGTATGGAGGACACTTAGGAGGCAACAAAACTGCTACCAAGGTTTTGCAGTCAGGATTCTATTGGTCGTCACTTTATAAAGATGCTCAAATTTTTTACAAGAGCTGTGACAAGTGTCAACGGACAGGAAACATCTCAAGGAGACACGAGATGTCGCTGCAGAACATTCTTGAAGTCGAGATCTTCGACGTTTGGGGGATCGATTTTATGGGACCATTCCCATCTTCTTGTGGGAATTTGTACATCCTCATGGCAGTAGATTATGTGTCCAAGTGGGTTGAAGCTATCGCCACTCGAAAGAATGATGCCAAGACAGTTCAAAGGTTTTTACATAAAAACATCTTTTCCAGATTCGGCATCCCTAAGGCGATCATCAGTGATGAAGGGAGGCATTTCGACAACAGGGTTATAGTTGCTGCCTTGAAAAAGTATGGTGTCAAGCATCAGATTGCAATAGTATATCACCCTCAGACCAATGGACAAGTTGAAATATCCAACAGGGAAGTCAAGAACATTCTTGAAATGATGGTTAAGCCAACTCGGAAAGATTGGTCTTTACACCTTAGTGATGTGTTATGGGCTAACAGGACAGCATTCAGAACCCCATTGGGAATGTCTCCTTATCGACTGATTTACGGGAAAACATGCCAATTACCTGTCGAGATAGAGCATAGAGCATACTGGGCAATCAAGGCAGTTAATATGGACTTGGAAAAAGCAGGGCAGAAAATGCTACTAGACCTAAACGAAATTGAAGAAATTCGGACAATGGTCTATGACAACGCAAGAATCTACAAAGATAAAACCAAGAAGTGGCATGACAAGAAGTTGCTGCCATGACAGTTCTGCCCAGGGCAGCTTGTGTTGCTTTTTGACTATAGGTTGAAACTCTTTCCAGTGAAACTAAAATCTAGATGGTCTGGCCCATTCCAAGTAGTGCAAGTTTTTCCCCATGGTGCTATCACGATTAGATCTTTAAAAGACGGGCACCAATTCAAAGTCAATGGACAGATTGAAGCATTATGAGGGGACTGAAGCCCCAAGAATGCAGGAAGTGGTTACCTTAGGAGATGCCCCACCTGGCATCCCTAATTTAACCTAAATTTTATTTTTAATTATTTTAATTATTTATTATTTATATATTAGGAAATTAGATTTATTTTATTTTTAAGAAATAATGTTTTATTTTTACTGTTTGTTAGGAAATAAAGGAGACAAGAAGAAAAGGAGAAGTGAATTCATCCCAACAACCTTCCATCAGCCCCAAAAGCCCAAAATTTGAAGCCTATCGTTATAGCTGCCGCGACAAACGCGGAAAATACAGGCTGTCGACACACTGTCGCGACAGACACGCAAACGCGTAACAGACGCGCAGCAGACACAGAAACGCGTGACAGACGCGTCAAAAACCACGTAACAGCTAGCCTCGTTATTCGCGCATGCTGTTACAGCTCCAACGGGCAGCAAAACTCTCCTCTATATAAACCCCGTTTCTGCTTGCCCTCAAGCAACTAAGACCTAAAAGAAAAATGAAATATTTTTGTTTTGGCTTTCCAACAGTGAACTTTCCCTTACCCGTCGTTCGTTCCCTGTGACGGCAGCAACCTGTCAGATAATTTAGGATCTGTTCGGAATCTCAATATAGTCCTCGTGCAGTGTGTGCATGCTTGTGAACAGTTATATGCCAAGATTCTCTTAGTTTCACTAGAATATTCAACTCTTAACACGAATTTTTATGCCAAAGTTTATTTTTTGAAGGCACTTTTTCATGCTCCTTTGATTTTTTTTTTACTCGATTTCTCTATTTTTCAAGCTAAAGTTTTACTAGAGCCAGTTTTAGGCACCTCTAGTTAACTTCCTAGAGCCAGTTTCGGGCACCTCTAGGGCTGTTGAGTCTCTTTTTCTAAACTTCTTTCCTAGAGCCAGTGTTAGGCACCTCTAGGGGCTATTCAAGTGCTAAGCTTCCTATTCTAGTTTGGCTAAAAGAAGTCTAAGCAGTATAACAGTCACAATGGTGTTTAAGTTTTCAGAACTATAGAAAGGCTCTAAACTTCTCCTTAAACTATCCTAAAGTTACTGCCACGACAGAGCTGTCACGACATGCAAGTTCAGTTCACAATTTTCAGCCAAAATTTTCAATCTTTTCAGTTTTTTTAGAGAAAAATAAACTAAGTAAAGACACCAATTTAACTAAAGATGTACTCCATTAATATGGAGGGTTGCCACCCCCAAACTCGAGGGTTGCATTGCCCTCAATGCAAATGACAATATAAAAATGAAAACAAATGAAGGCAGTACATCACAAAATATATATGGCAGGCAGCAATAAGAAGATAAGAAACTTAAATTTAGGCGCTGTCTTCGCTGCTGCTGCTGAGTCTGATCTGGTGGCGGGCGTGGGCTCTTGGGGCGGGCTAGGGTGGTTGTTGTACAACCTGAACATCAGAGCTGCTGCTGGTGAGGAAGTAGAGGCAGCATTGCGTCGGGTTTTCCTAGAAGACATATTAGTGCAAGGGTTGTGAAAGTAAATGAAAGCAAATGAAAACTAAAGGGGGAGAGCAAGTAAGAAAGGTAGAAGTGAGTGAAAATGAAAATGGAACGGGGTTTTATAGAAGAGGAATTGCTGCTTGTTGAAGTTGTAACGGCAGGCGCGAATAACGGGGCGGCTATTGAGCTTTAGCATGTCTGACGCGTCTGACACACGTTTCTGCGTTTGTTACGCGTCTGTCACACGTTTCTGCGTCTATCGTGACAGCATGGTGACAGAATGTCTTTTCCGCATCTGTCGCGGCAGCTGTAACGACAGGCTTCCATATTGGGCTTTGTTGGGCTGATGGATGGATGGTGGGTTGAGTTCACTTCTCCTGTTCTTCTTGACTCCTTTATTTCCTAAAAACAATAAACATAAAAAACATTATTAAAATAAAATAAACCTTATTTCCTAATAAATAATAATTAATAAAAATAAAATTTAGGTTAAATCAGGGATGCCAGGTGGGGCATCTCCTAAGGTAACCACTTCCTGCATTTCTGGGGCTTCAGTCCCCTGATAATGCTTGAGGCGCTGTCCGTTGACTTTGAATTGGTGCCCGTCTTTTAATGATCGGATTGTTCTGGCACCATGGGGAAAAACTTGTATGACTTGGAACGGGCCAGACCATCTAGATTTTAGTTTCCCTGGGAAAAGTTTCAGTCTAGAATTGAACAACAATACAAGCTGCCCGGGCAGAACTGTCGTGGCAGCAACTTCCTGTCATGCCACTTCTTAGTTTTCTCCTTGTAGATTCTTGCATTGTCGTAGGCCATTGTCCGTATTTCTTCAATCTCGTTCAAATCTAACAGCCTTTTCTGTCATGCCCTGTCCAAGTCCATATTCACTGCCTTGATTGCCTAGTATGCTTTGTGCTCGATCTCGACAGGTAGATGACATGTTTTCCCATAAATCAGTCGGTACGGAGACATTCCCAATGGAGTCTTAAAAGTTGTCCTATATGCCCATAGCGCATCATTGAGGAGTAAAGACCAGTCTTTCCTAGTTGGCTTAACCATCTTCTCAAGAATGTTCCTAACTTCCCTATTGGATATCTCAGCTTGTCCATTGGTTTGTGGGTGATATGTTGTCGCGATCCGATGCTTGACACCGTATTTCTTCAAGGCGGCAGCAATAATCCTATTGTCGAAATGTCTCCCTTCATCACTAATAATCGCCTTAGGGATGCCAAACCCAGAAAAGATGTTTTTGTGTAAAAACCTTTGGACTGTCTTGGCATCATTCTTTTGTGTGGCGATAGCTTCAACCCACTTAGAGACATAATCTACTGTTAGGAGGATGTATAGATTCCCACATGAAGATGGAAAAGGTCCCATAAAATCAATCCCCCAAACGTCGAAGATCTCGACTTCTAGAATGTTCTGCAGCGGCATCTCGTTTCTCCTTGAGATGTTTCCTGTCCTTTGGCACCTGTCACAGCTCTTGTAGAAGATTTGTGCATCTTTATACAGTGACGGCCAATAAAACCCTGACTGCAGCACTTTGGCAGCAGTTTTGTTGCCTCCTAAGTGACCTCCATACTGTGAAGCATGGCAGTGATGAAGAATGTCTTCTTGCTCTTCTTGTGGTACACACCTCCTTATAACCTGATCTGTACAGATTTTGAAAAGAAGAGGTTCGTCCCAATAATAATGCTTAACATCATTTTAGAACCTCTTCCTGGCTTGATAATTAAGATCAGAAGGAATTATTCCGCTAACTATAAAATTAACGAAATCGGCATACCAAGGGAGTTCAGAAGACTTACCTGCCGCCATGGCTGTCACGGCAGTGATTGCGGCAGCAAAGAGCTGCTCATCTAGGAAGGTCTCTAGTATGTTTGTCTCATTTGTTGGTAGACTCTGTCCCTTCTCCAACCATGACAAGTGATCTGCCACCTGATTTTTTGTCCCTTTTTTGTCCTTGATTTCAAGGTCGAATTCTTGCAATAGCAGGATCCACCGTATCAATCGAGGCTTTGCATCCTTTTTCGCGAATAGATACTTCAGGGCAGAATGGTATGTGTGCACTATTACCTTCGTCCCAAGTATGTAAGAACGAAACTTGTCAATGGAGAATACCACAGCTAATAACTCCTTTTCTGTGGTGGTGTAATTCACTTGGGCGTCATGCAGTGTCTTGCTGGCATAATATATGACATGGAATAATTTGTCTCTCCGTTGCCCAAGTGCTTCCCCGACAGCATAGTCACTAGCATCACACATAATCTCAAATAGTTGTGTCCATTCTGGTGGTTGTACTATTGGGGCTGTTACCAGTTTTTCCTTCAGAACCTTGAATGCTTCAGTACATTCTTCATTAAAGTCAAAGGGTCGGTTCTGCTCCAAAAGATGGCATAGGGGCTTGGTGATTTTTGAGAAATTTGCAATAAATCTCTGATAAAAACCAGCATGTCCCAAGAAACTTCTAATGCCCTTGACTGTGGTCGGCGGCGACAGCTTCTCGATCACTTCTATCTTAGCCCTGTCGACTTCTATCCCACGGCAGCTAATCTTATGGCCAATGACTATCCCTTCATCCACCATAAAGTGGCATTTTTCCCAATTTAGGACCAGGTTTGCTTTTTCACATCTTTCAAGTACCTTTTGTAGATTGCCGAGGCAGCTCTCAAAATCGTCTCCAAAGACTGAAAAATCATCCATAAATATTTCAAGGAAGTCCTCTACCATATCGGAGAATATGGCCATCATGCACCTTTGGAAGGTGGCGGGTGCATTGCATAATCTAAACGGCATTCTCCTAAAAGCATACGTTCCGTAGGGGCATGTGAAAGTCGTCTTTTCTTGATCCTCTGGTGCGATAGCGATTTGATTGTGCCCTGAATAACCATCAAGAAAACAATAATAAGGTTTACCCGCTAATATATCAAGCATTTGATCAATAAAGGGTAAAGGAAAGTGGTCTTTTCGGGTAGCTTTGTTAAGCTTCCGATAATCCTTACAAACCCTCCAACCGGTCACAGTCCTGGTTGGGATTAACTCATTGTTTTCATTGGTTACCACGGTCATTCCTCCTTTCTTTGGAACGCATTGCACCGGGCTCACCCATTTGCTGTCGGAGATGGCGTAAATAATACCAGCATCTAACCATTTGATTATCTCTTTACGAACCACCTCTTTCATCGCATGGTTTAGCCACCTTTGGGCATCTATAGTCGGCTTATGATCTTCCTCTAATAGGATTTTATGCATACATAACGCCAGACTAATGCCTTGAATATTGGCTATCGTCCATCCAATTGCCTTTTTGTGCTGCCGCAGCATCCCTATTAGCTGCCGTTCCTGTTCCTGCGGCAGCTTAGAAGAGATGATTACGGGCAACATATCATTTGAACCAAGAAAAGCATACTTTAGCTGCCCTGGCAGGGGCTTTAATTCTAAGGCAGGTGGCTCAATAGTAGATGGCTTTTGGATTGCATGGTTATCCGAAGTATAATTCAAAGGTTCGAATAACTTACATGGACGATCGCCTATCCAGTTTACCTCCTCCTGATCTTCAGTATCAGATGTATCAAATTCAGAAGAGTTGATGTCGTCGGTGCTGTCATGACAGCCCTGTAGGTGGCTGCCGCGGCAGTGACCAATTTTGATGTCGTGATAGCCCGACCTGATGCAGGGTTGATCAAGGGTAACTTCAGTGATAGCCTTGCATTCCTCGTCTGCATCAGCATGCTTCATAGCTTGGAGGACATTCAACTTAATTTCTTGGTCATTCACTCTCATGGTGAGTTCTCCTTTCTCCACATCAATCAGTGATCTTCCCGTGGCTAAGAAGGGTCGCCCAAGGATGATTGGTGCGTTTTCGTCTGCTTCACAATCTAAAACACGAAAGTCAGTAGGAAATATAAATTTATCCACTCTTACCAGAATATCTTCGATTTTTCCTTCCGGATGAACGTAAGAGCGGTCTGCCAGCTGCAGAATTACTGTCGTGGGCCGCGCCTTTCCAATACCTAATTTCTGAAAAACAGATTTTGGTATTAAATTAATACTAGCACCAAGATCACAAAGTGTCTTACCCACATATTTATCTCCGATTACACAAGGTATGATGAAGCTCCCCGGATCCTTCTTTTTCTAGGGTGGCTGCCTATGAAGAATACTCATGCAACCTTCTGTCATCTTAACCGTTTCAAATTCCCCAAGTTTAGATTTCTTTGACATGACATCCTTGAGAAATTTGGCGTAACCGGGCATCTCCCTAACGGCATCTAACAGCGGAATATTAATATGAGCCTGCTTAAAAATATCATAAATCTTTTTGAGCTGAGATTCTTGCTTAGCTTGTTGTATACGTTGAGGAAAAGGAGGTGGGGGACGATAATCAGCAATACGTCCTTCCCATTGCATACGAATCTGAGGAGGTTTGGGTTCATCATTTTTCTCCTCTGTCGCTTCTACTGTCGTGACAGGCTCATCGGCAGCAGTCTGTTTGTTGCCTGTCGGGGCAGCTTCCTCGGCAGGTCTGTCCAAGGCTGGTTTCTTTACTGTTTCAGCTTCCTTTTCTGGCTCTGGTAATTTCTTCCCACTCCTAGTAGTAATAGCCTTACATTGCTCATGTGTGGGTTGCCTACCATTTTCAGTATTACTAGGGAATCCTCCAGTCTGCCTTGGCTTGATATGCTGGGAAACCTGACCCATTTGTGTCTCCAAAGATTTTAGAGTAGCTTCATGATTCGTCATCCGCATCTCTGTTTTATCCATGAATGTCTCTGTTTTCTTAACAAACTGATTCATATTCTCAATATAAGTACCTGTCTGAGACATAAAAGTGGCCAGAGTCTGTTCCAGTATACTGCTCGTGGCAGTTGGTGGCTGTTGTTGCTGCGGCGGCGACAGTTGCAGCGGCAGTTGCTGTCGCGTCAGCAATCTAGGTCCTCCCTGATTCTGATTGTGTGCTTGAGGATTCAGGGCATTATTAGGATTACTCCAAGAAAACTTGGGATCCTTTCTCCAGTTGGGATTATAGTTGTTGGAGTTGTAATTCGGCTTGTAGTTTCCAACATATTTTCCCTCTTCTAACTGTATAGGACACTCATCCGAACTATGATTTCCCTCACAGATTTCACATACCTCCTCGACAGCAAATCCTCGTTGTGAGTCTTCATTCAAGAGCTTTTTCATTGCCTTAGTAAGGTATGCCACCTGTGATTTCATCGTGCTGTCAGCCTCATAATCCTTGACACCTAATACCCGTTTACCCCCTCTTCTTGCTGTCAGAAACTGCTCTTCATTCTTAGCCAGATTTTTCAATACTTGCATTGCCTCGTCCAGGTCTTTGTCCAATAATAGTCTGTTTGCTGCTGAATCAATTCGAATACGAGTTTGTAAGTTGGCAGCATTATAAAACTTAGTTACCTAATTCCAGACGGGGAATCCATGCATTGGGCAGTTCCGTAGAAGAGTAGTAAATCTGTCCCAGGCCTCGTGCATCGGCTCGTCATCTTCCTGTTGAAAAGTAGCAATTTCATTACGTAATCGCTCAGATAAATGCGAAGAATTAAAACGAGATAAAAATTCACGAGATAAATCTGCCCAAGTTCTAATTGAACCCGACATAAGTTTATTCCACCAAGTTTTTGCTCTGTCCCTCAATGAATGAGGAAATAACCGAAGCCTCAGTATCTCCGGATTAACTCCTGGCAGTCTAAACGAACCACAGATCTCCTGGAACGTTTTGAGATGCTCCCTAGCATCCTCTGTAACAGCACCACTGAATTGACCGGCATTGTTGATCATGCTAAACATGACAGGTTTCAGCTCGAAGTTGTCAACATCTATGTCCGGCAGCGTGGTCTCCAGTTCTACATGATCGTTCAACATGTAGTCACGACATGACCGTCGTCTGATAGCGGCAGCAGGGTTGCCGGCAGGCGGTATAATATCACCGACAGGCGGGTCATTACCATTGTGGGCCATCCTCTCTAGCTGTTCCTCAAGGTACTCGTTCCTGGCTAGTAAGTGACGAAGTTGTTTCTTGAGATTGAATGAACGTTCGATTTCCGGATCTAATTGATACTCAGGATCTTTACCTCGATTCGATCTGCGCATAAACAAGAAACCTTGTGAAAAGCAAGAGTTGAATGCACCAAAGAAAAAAATAGAAAAATAAAAATAAAAATAAAAATAAAAACGAAAAGTGCAATAAAAGAAAAGGTAGAGTTATGTTGCCAATCCCCGGCAACGGCGCCAAAAACTTGTCGCGTGTAAAATAGTCTATCGCAATGGTAGTGCAAGTATACACGACGCAAGTAGTAAAGTGATACGAAGTATCGGATATCGTCTCCATAGGGATTGGGCTAATAGCTTCACCTTAATTCACTGCACGAAAGTAAAGAAAATCAAAAACTTGTCGCGTGTAAAATAGTCTATCACAATGGTAGTGCAAGTATAAACGACGCAAGTAGTGAAGTGATACGAAGTATCGGATATCGTCTCCACAGGGATTGGGCTAATAGCTTCACCTTAATTCACTGCACGAAAGTAAAGAAAATATTTGAGAAAGTTGTCACGAAAATAATAAAGTAAACTAAAATAAAAGAGTAGAAATATCAAGATAGAGAGAATGGGCTAGTATTGAATTGCTTAGTAGTGCATGTATTGCAAAGTTTAGGAAATCCAGTTCTATCGTCGCGCCCGTCGCGGCAGCACCTGTCACGACAGCAGTCCGTTGATTGTCGCGGCAGCAAACACTCAACTCAGTACTTCAAGTTTGGCAAGAATCCCAGATGTGCCTTGGCCTATCCCTAGGTCCAAGTCTGTCGATGATCACATCTTTGATGATACCTCCCGGCGTGAATCGAAGGATGAACATCGATGTGTATGAATTCTTCTTTAGCCACTTAACCTCGTCATATCCCTAGGCCCGAGATAGTTCAACTATAAACTAGAGAACTTGCTCTTATTTCTTTCGTATACTTAACTCTCCCGATGCTAAGTAAATAGATAACCTCACAATGCTCTCCCGATGCTCTTGCAAGATATTAATAACCAAAATAAGAGAACTTGAAGTTTATTTTATTGAACTGAAAATTCCTAAAACAATAACAACCCTTGCAACTACTTTACAAATCAACCCGTGGCCCTAGGAAGGATTTAGAACATGATGTGGGAAGGAAAACGACTAGAGTTTGGGAAGGAAGCTAGGGTAATCGGTTATCGGTTATGCCCTCTAGGTTAAAATACATGCCCTTGTATAAGCTTTGGGCTCAACTTATCTAAAATAGCAAGAATAAAACTTTAATTGAAAGTATGATTCTAATAAAGACTAAATCTTCAAGGAATCTACTTTCCAGCCGTCATCTTCTTGCTTGGGATTTTCTCTCCTTGAACTTTGGGCTTGACATATCTTTTGATCTGGGGCTTGGAAAAATATAAGGTTTTCACACGACAGACGGGCTGAATTTTCTCTATTTGTCGAGGTCCACTTTGCTTCTTCTCCACAAAACTGTTGTCGTCCTCTGCTGTCACGGCAGCACCATGGCAGCATCGTCCTCTTTGTCTGCTTGTCCAGTTCAGTTCTTCTGCTTCACTACCCAGCGCCTGCCCTTTCCGTCTGCTACGGCAGCAACCTGCAAAAACAGCCATTCTTAGTAGAAACTGTGTCTTTTAATATATTTGTGATGTTTTGCTGTAAACTAACCTGAATGCAATGAATAATGCTTGAATGCAGCAGAAATATGGGTTAAAAAAGGTGTAAATAATAGAACTTTTACACACTCAACAGTTTCACTATTCATTTTTCACTCACTTCTACTCTTCTTAATTGCTTCCTCTAAGAAATTTTATTTGATTTCATTTTTATTCTCTCAACCCTTGCAACCATGTCTTCTAGAAACACCCGCAGGAGTGCTGCCTCAGGCTCCACCCTGACAGCATCAACCCCACGATCTTTCCAGATCAGAGACATGTGGGAGGAAAGGGGATTTATCTACACTTCCAAGGAGGAGAATTTGGGCCTGCAGCCATTCATTGCTAGAAAAATCAAGGCCTTACAGTGGCAGATCTTTGCAGAACAACCAGAGGAGATGAACGTATCTCTGGTTCGAGATTTCTACGCTGCCATCAACAGCAGAACGGCGACAATAGTTAACGTGCGAGGGAGAGAGGTGCCCTTCGAAGCAGAATACATCAACACCTTGTACGGATTTTACGTGGGCAACAACGACGATGGTCTCCAGCAATTTCTGAACAGCCTAGACCTTGCTGCCTACGATGCTGTCATGATAGAGCTCACGGATGAAGGTAGTGAGTGGAATACAAATCCAAAGAACCCGAGGACGGTTAAGAGAGTTCAACTCCTGCCGGAAGCTAAACTGTGGAACGCTTTTATCAAAAAGCGCATTATGCCATCCTCGCACAACACTATTGTCGACCAACCCAGGTTAGCCCTCATTCATTCTATTTTGCATGAGAGGCCTATTAATGTAAGCAGCTTCATCCGAGAAAGCATTTTGGAGTGTGCACACCGGCCGACAAGACCGCTCTACCTCCCCTACCTCATCACAGCCCTTTGCCGCGGCCACCATGTACCTGAAGCTGCCACCGATCTACGAGTCCAAGGGAAGGGATGGACCGACAAGAATATACTCAGCTTGATAGAGCTGACTGCTGCCACCCCGCTGTCATCTTTTGATCCCACTGCCACGGCAGTAGACACGACAGAGTCGATGGACACTGAACCTGCTGCCACAAAAGCCAGGCAGGAAGCAGCAGCAGCAGCCCCGACCGACTCCTCTTCCCAAATCCTTACTGCTATACAGAAGATGGAGGAACGACAGCTCGGTCTTATGAGCTTCATCAGGGATTTCACTGCAGCTACGGTACAATTCATCCAAACTTCTTTAAATTTCACTGATGTTTTATTTCCTGCCTTCCCCTCCCATTATTTTGCTGTACCCACTCCTGCACATACCCCTACACCTGCTGCCACACCCAAAACACCGTCTGCAGCATCCACACCAACCCCTGCCACGATAGCCGCCGGCAGCAACCGTGCAGCTGATACATCTGCCCGGGGAACCAAGAGAAGAATGCCCTCGGAAGAACTTGATGCCTTCATCGTCGGTTTCTCTTCTTCCTCAATATGGGAGGAGAGCGATAACGAACCCTCTGTTAAGAGGAATCTAGCCAAAGAGTTCACACCGGTGAAACGGGAGAAGAGAATGGCAGATAAGAACAAGCAGGATAGCGGCAGCGGAAGCAGCAGTGACGGCAGCAGCAGTGATGACCGCAGCAGCAGCTCAGAAGTGCAGGTAGAGGAGAAACCCCCTCACATCTCTCCTACCAGAATTCAACCTCTAATGGAGGCCAAAACGAAGAACACACCTGCCTCCCACATCCGCCAGCTAGTTAAGAAGGCCACTATCCGCCGACAAATCAGAGTCAGCAGCAGCAGTGACAACAGCGCATAAAATTTGAGTTCCTTAACTTATTTTGTTGTCTGTCTTTATATTTTTTGTGATGTACTTTTCTTATATTTTATTCTGTCATTTGCATTGAGGGCAATGCAACCCTTGAGTTTGGGGGTGGCATCCCTCCATTAATGGAGTCTAATTTAGTTTTAAAATTGTGTCTTTTACTTAGTTTATTTTTGCTCTAAAAAAATGAAAAATGAAAAAAATTTGGCTTAAGTCTTTGAACTGAACTTACCTGCCGTGACAACTCTGTCGTGGCAGTGCCTTTAGGATAGTTTTAGGAGCAGTTTAGAGCCTTTCTATAGTTGTGAAACTTAAACACTATTTGTGACTGTTATACTGCCTAGAACTCTTCTAGTTAACTAGAATAGGATGCTTAGAACTTGAATAGCCCCTAGAGGTGCCTAAAACCGGCTCTAGGAAGTTAGCTAGAGGTGCCCAAAACCGGCTCTAGTGAAACTTTAGCTTAAAAAATAATAAAATCGAGTCAAAACAAAAAATCAAAGGAGCATAAGAAATGTCTTCAAAAAGATAAACTTTGGCATAAAAATTCAAGTTAGAGGCTGAAATATTCTAGTGAAACTAAGGGAGTCTTGACATATAATTGTTCACAAGCATGCACACACTGCACGAGGACTATAGCAAGATTCCGGGCGAATCCTAAATTATTCGACAAGGTGCTGCTGTTGACAGAGAACGAATGGAGGGTAAGAGAAAGTTCACTGTTTTAAGCCAAAACAAAAATATTTATTTTTCTTTTAGGTCTGAATTGCTTGAGGGCAAGCAAAAACTTGAGTTTGGGGGTGTGTTGAGTGTGTAAAAGTTCTATTATTTACCCCCTATTTAACCAATATTTCTGCTGCATTCAAGCATAATTCATTACATTTAGGTTAGATTACAGTTACACATCACAAATATATTAAATGGCAAAGTTTCTACTGAAATTGGTTGCTTTTGCAGGTTGTTGCTGTAGCAGATGGAGAAGCAGGCGCTGGGCAGTGAAACTGTAGAGCTGGAACTGGATGAGCAGTCGATGAGGACGATGCTGCCATGGTTGCCGCCGTGGCAGCCAAAGACGACAACATTTTTGAGGAGAAGAAGCAAAGTGGACCTGGACAGAAAGAGAAAATTAAGCCCGTCTGTCGTTGAATACCACTATATTTTTCCAAGCTTTAGATCAGAATGAAGGCCAAGCCCAAAGTTCAAGGAGAGAAATTCCAAGCAAGAAGGAAGGATGAGTTAAAGTTATATTCTCTAAAGATTTAGTCTTTATTAGAGTTGTACTTTAATTTAAACTTGTATTCTTGCCATATTACAAAACTTGGACCCAAAGCCTATATAAAGGCATGTAATTCGACCTAGGAGAGGACATCACCTATCTCTAGCCTTCTTCCCAAAAGCCCTAGCCATTTTCCTCTTCTCAACATGTTCTTAATTCCCCTTAGGGTCACGGGTTGATTTGTAAAGTAGTTGCAAGGGTTATCTATTTACTTAATATCGGGAGAGTTAAGTATACGAAAGGAATAAGTGCGAGTTCTCTAGTTTATAGTTGAACTATCTCGGACCTAGGGATAGGACGAGGTTAAGTGGCTAAAGAAGAATTCAACAACATCGGTGTTCATCCTTCGATTCACGCCGGGAGGTATCATCAAATGACGTGTTCATCGATAGACTTACCTAGGGATAGGCCAAGGCACAGTAGGGATTCTTGCCAAACTTGAAGTACAGAGTTGTGTGTTCGCTGCCGCAACAAACAACGGACTGCCGCCGCGACGGGTACTGACGTGACGGGGACATCGACAGAGCAGAGTTTCCTAAACTTAGCAATACCTACACTACTGAGCAATTCAATACCAGCCCATTCTCTCTATCTTGATTCTTTTAATCCTATTTTCCAGTATTCTTTATTATTTTCGTGACAACATCTTAAATATTCTTTTTACTTCCGTGCAGTAATTCAAGGTGAAGCTATTGGCTCAGTCCCTGTGGAGACGATATCCGATACTTCAGTATCACTTTACTACTTGCGTCGTGTACACTTGCACTACAATTGCGATAGACACTTTTACACGCAACAAGAACGTGGATTTCAGCCTTGAAATGTTTTAAAGGTTGTTTTGGGAACTTAGATTTAAGCTTGAAATGCTTTTCTAAGTTCATATGTAAGTATAAGTGGTTTTCTCTCTCGGTCGTGCTTTTACGAAATAGTTTGTGCACTTGTTTTTGGATTACATGATACCTACAATTTATGCATGATTTAAAGTATGTTGTATACTAATTTTAATCATGAAATGATGAAGGATGCACATGGTAAGTGATCCTTGTAAGTATATGTTTTATACTTAGGTTTAAAGCGTTGTTTGTTGCTTTAGAAAAATGGTTTTATGTTGATGCATATGAAAACAGTGAGGTATGTGGTTATAATGAATTATATTGGCAAGTGATGTGGTTTTGAAAATGCTATCAGATATAGTTAGCCGGTTATAGGATTGAGTGCACTATAAAAAAAAGTTGCCTTGGATGTTGAGGGGTTTATAAGGTGTACTGAATACTCCATCCAAGTACCCTAACGATCGAGGAAGTGTAATGTCCCGTCTCTCGTTAGTGGGTTTATACATCTATCGATGAGTGGTGTTGAGGTGTTTATACGGTGTATCGAATACTCCACCACGGGTATCACAACAGTTGAGGGGTTTATATTGTGTACTGAATGCTCCTGTGTGTGAGCCTTGAGATGCCGGTGAGAATGTATGAAGTGTTAGGACAACACTTGTGAATCCGATGTTGTGTTCTGGGAATGGAACTTGGTTAATGATCACTTGTAAGCCAATATAATTTTTGATGTATCATGAAATGGTTTATGTTGTATAATGTGATTTATACATTGTCGCAACCAGCGTTTTAGGGAAGCGCCGACTTTTTGAATACTTAAAAAAACACAGAGTCGCCACCAATATTTTTGAAAAGTGTGATTGGATCACTTTAAATCAGGGTTATTTTGATAAAATATTTTGTTTTAATAAAACAATGGTTTTGGTCTGCGAAAATCAGAAAATAGGTTCGGTGGTCGGTTACGCATGGGGAAGGGTTAGCACCCCCACGACGCCCAAAATTGGTACCTAATTGGTTTTAAAATCGTTTTCAAAACTAGAATTTGCAAGTTCAAAAATGGTTCGACTTTACTTGTTCGTTAATGAATATTAGTCTATTTTAACGGCCTTATCGCCCGGGAGATGACCTTTAATCACCGCCAACATTTCTGGCGCTAACTTGTCATTCCCGTTTGATAAGACACCGTATTGATTAGAACAACATGAAAATTTAGTGTGTTGAGCCTTTTATTTTTTTTATTCTAAGATTGATTATTTAAAAACCCTAAAAACGTCTAAGTCTTTTATTCCTAATGTAAAGTTTAAGTATGCTTAAGTGTATTTTATTTTTTTGTGAAGAACATTTTTCAACAAAACATGTCTCTATCTAAGCTTTAGTCCTTAATCTTAAGTTTTAAACTTATTTCTAAAAAAACAAACAAACAACTTACTATTTTCATTTGTGATTTTTCCCTATTTATTATTCCTAAAAAAACTTTTATTTCTTTTTTACTTTTGAATTTTTAAAAGCCAAGACCATTTTTACATTTTTTACATTTTTCATTTTTTATGTTATTCTTACATTTTATTTTAAAAATAATTCTTCCTTTTTAAATTTTTTTCATTTTTTATTTTAAAGCTTTTCTTCTAAAAAAACCTTTTTTAAGATAAATTTTATTTTTAAATGATTTTTTAAGCTTTTTCAAAACTTTATTTTCTCCTAAAACCCTAAAACTTTTACCTTAAAACCTTTTTTTTTCTTTTTTCTTTTAAAACAAAACTTTGTGACTTATTTATTTTTCCCTAAAAAGTCTTATTTATCTTTTTATTTTCAAAATTACACAAACCATTTATTATTAAATCTAAATTTCAAAAGGACTTTTTATATTTTTTAATCAAAATCAAGCCCCTTTATTATTTCCACCCATGCATTATTGTTTTTCTAAATTAAATCACTAACTTTAAGCTTTGTTCAATTAAACCACATTTATTCATTTTATTCTTGCATTTTAATTTAAACACTTTTAAAAATCATTTTTACATTTCTGAATATCAAAACAACTTTAACAATGCAAATATTTTTTAAAGATCAAACCAAATTAAAACGGAAATTCAAAATGAAAATGTTACCGAAATCGTGAAATGATTTTTTGACCTCGAAAAAGCAACCTAAAATTCACAAACAACACAAACACCAAAAATTCATCCAAGAACATGCATAAAAATTTAAATAAAAAATGAAAAGAAAGATAGAAGTTTTACCGAAATGACGAACGAATAACTCGAATCAGGGCTTCTCGAAATGCTCCAAATCGCCTCTGGAAAATTGCTTCCAAACTCGAACTACTACTCAAAAATTCCAACTCTGGAACAAATTTTTAGAGAATTTTCAGATTTTTCCAAAGCCTTTTTCCAAGTGGATTTTTCACTTCAAATTGTGTCTTGAACAAGTGAAAACGGGGGTTTTATAGCTATCTTGAGCTTGCAAATCAAGCTATAATCCGCGTTTTAATCCGCAAATTGGAGCCAAAATCATATCAATGGCTTGATCTTCGAAAAAACCCCTCAAAAATATCCCGATTTGGTTCAAAATTAGGATCGAATTCCCCCTTGATTCGAGCCTAGGGTTTGATTCCTTTCACACTATTTTTTGTAGATTCCGACGAGCACAAGCGGCGGCGGCGAGCGGGGTTGGTGGCATTAGGTCGGCGACGGCGAGGCAGTCCGGCCGGTACCAACGGCGTCGACGGTCGTGGCTGGTAGGCACTGGCCGGCCGGCCGTTAAACTAAATTATTAAAATATAATTTCGGGCTTTATATTTCAAAACAAATAAATATATGTTGGACTAGTCATCTTTTTAAGCTCAAGTCATGGATTTTATACTATTGTAATTACTCATTTTCATTAAGGTTAAAAATGTCTTTTGGCTTTTAAAATGAAACAAAACAAATAAAAATATATTTTTCATCATCTTCTTCCCCTCCTATCTCAAACCAACGACACCTTCCTCATCTCCATGGCTTGTTACTATTCCATTTCCTCCTTGCTTCATTCTTGGAGATTTTTTAAAGGTAATTATGTTTTTGAGTTGTCCTTATCTTCCTCTTAATTTCTATACCATTCAATAAAACTTATTGTATTACATTTTGAGGTTTTTGGGTTTTGAAATAAAAATGATAACATTGATAGTTTTAGGTTAAGCTTTCGATTTGTTGTTGTTAAATAAGCTATTTGCTATTCAAAATGTCCAACATATCTAATTTTTACATGGTTTTATAATGATTTCCGAATATGGGTTTTAGGGAGGTTTTAAGTGGTTCAAAGGTTGGTTTTTGGGGCTGTTTATGAGTGGAATTGATGGTTGATGATTAAGTGATGTTTAAGGGTTAATTTGGAAGCTTATGAGTATGCTAAAAGTGTTGGAAACAATGGTTAATTGTTGTGTGTTTGGGCTGCTCGAAAATGCTAGTTTGGGGTGTGTTCTTAGTTGGCTATTTGCTTGAAAATGTGTTCCGGGTTTCCTTCGGTGATTGATGACTGATTGTTGATGTTTTTGCTTGTGTTTGGATTGCTTAGAATCAAGGTTTTGTGTTGGTGAGACCTCGGGAACGAATTCGGATAGCTTGGTGGATTGTTTGGCTAGAGTTGTTGAGCTTGGAGTAGTCGGTGAGTAGTTCTTCGATTTTTAATTGGTTTTCAAAATGTTTGGTTCGAGCATGTAAACCTAGGTCGGGCTTGGTAAACCCGCTTAGAGTTGGGATTAGATTGGTAGTCTAATTCCAAGCTTTAGTTTAGAAGATGTTGGTTGAACTTATTAATATTGTGTGATTATGCCTCTTATTCTATATTTATGTGATTGATGTTGTTAGGTATATTGTGATATACATGTGTGTTGAGGCATGATGTTTTATGCATTGTGACATGCATAATTGTTGGAATATGGTTTGTGTGTGATGGTGGATCATGGTGAGTACGTGCTAAGCACGGAAATTGGTATGAATGTTGTGAGGTTGTGCTATGAAATGAGTTAGTATTGGCACTATTATGCTTGGGTACAAATGATCGATCATTAGGATGTTAGCGTGCACACGAGTGTCAAAATGTGCACGTGGTCTTGGTGATGGTAGTCATCAAGATGGAGTATGGGTACGCCCGGAAATCTTCATTTATATTTTAGTCGGTGATGAGTGGAATCTCATCGACGGGGCGTGAGGATGAGTGGAATCCCCTCTGCGTGAAACGGTGATGAGTGTAATCCCACCGTAAGGTAATGTAATGGTTATGTTGTTGGATGTGAACTCCAACGGTTATTATCCGCGTATTCGGGTCATAGCTAGGTGCCAATATGGTTTGTTAAAATGCAATTCATATGGTTGTATTATGGACATGTTGAGCATGGCATGATAATTGAGGCTATATTCATGCACTTCATTAATTTGATTCATGTGGTTCCGAAGGTAAGGAAACATGCATTCATCCGTGGTTTTGTTGCTCGTGCTTGGACCCTGCATTTTCGATGTTTGTTTTATGAGCTTACCCTCACTAAGCTTTTCGCTTACGCTCTCTTTTGTTCGACAATGCAGATCCTTAGTTCGTGGGTTGCTTGTGCGAGGAGAAGGGCCTCCAAGTGTGCTATTTTCTATCTTCGAGTATGGACTTTTATGTTAATTGATGTAATAGCTAAGCAATGGGGATTCTAGTATGTTGTTTTGTGTTAAGGAGCTTGTTTAGACTCCTTTAGTATGTTGATGTTTTGGTCGTGGCTTGCTTATGCCTCGTATGTTGGCCATGTGTCCCTTATTTATATGCTTTTGACATGTTTAAAGGTTGGATCTTTAGCTTCTTCTATGGTATGCTTTATGGATGTTGTTGATGCTCCGTTGTTCGTTGAAAATGTTTCATATGTTGATTCTTGATTGTTAAATGTTGTATGAATGTTTGCTTGTGGCTAGGTGAGTGTTAAATTGCATTTAGAGTTGAGTCTTGGTGTGTTTTGCTGCTAATTTGAGTATTGCAGTGCAGGGCATATCGGTACGCCCAAGGGTCGTATTGATACGATCCTACACTTTGGGACTCAGATTTGGCTTAGCGTACCGGTACACGGGGGTGTATCGATACGCCAAAACCTCTCTGGAAATCTGAGATATTGACGAGATTTTGCCGTATCGATATGGGTTTAGGGTGTATCGGTACGGTCTTTTATCGTTAATCGTGAGAAGTTGACCAGTGAGGGTGTATCAGTACGGTCAACCAGTGTATCGATACGGTCTCCCTATGTTGACTTTGGGTTGTTGACCTATTCAAGGCGTATCGATACCCTCTTCTAGTGTATCGATACGGCCTGTTGTACAATCTAAAATGGGTTGTTTTAAATTGCTTGCTTGCATGTTTGTTTTATTTCGTTGTGCTTCCACTATCGTGTTTCACATAGGAAGTGTTAAAACCTCTAGACAAGATAATAAATAAAAGAAATTTTCTTGGGTTGTTAACCGAGGTGGGACCTTAACAGGTTTCGCTTCGGTTTTCCCCGTGTGACCCATTCGGACTGGTCAGCCACCCAGACCGGGACGAGGGGGTTACAGGTTCCATGCTCAAACAGATAGGCCAATTCTATTCTTCTTATGCTCGAATAGCTAAGTTGGGTTCTATTCTCCCAAAATGCCTGAACGGTTGAGTTGGGCTCTGTCCTCCCAAATGCTCAATTAGGCAAAGTCTTCTGAAAACTTCCATCCTCCTTATGCTTGGGTGAATAAGCAAACATACTTCAAAATATTTCATCCTCCTTATGCTTGGATGAATAAGCACACTCCAAAAGATTTCATCCTTCTCCTGCTTGGATGAATAAGCAAAACCTTTTCTTTCATCCCGAAAAGATAGGTGAATCTTTAGAAAAATTTTCATCCTCCTTATGCTTGGATGAATAAGCGAACTCCATTCTCCTTACTCCTCAATGGATAAGCGAATTTTCTGTAAAAAAAAAACTTCATCCTCCTTGTGCTCTAATGAATAAGCGAACTTCTGAAAAAATTTCATCCTCCTTGTGCTTGGATGAATAAGTGGGTCTTCTAAAAAAATTCCATCCTCCTTGTGCTTGGATGAATAAGTGAACTTCTGAAAAAATTTCATCCTCCTTATGCTTGGATGAATGAGCAGGTCTTCTAAAAAATTTCATCCTCCTTGTGCTTGGATGAATAAGCGAACCTCTAAAAAAATTTCATCATCCTTATGCTTGGATGAATAAGCGGGTCTTCTAAAAAATTCATCCTCCTTGTGCTTGGATGAATAAGCGAACTCCATTCTCTTTACGCTTGAACGGATAAGCGAATCTTCTAAAAAAATTCATTCTCCTTATGCTTGGATGAATAAGCAAATCTTTTGGAAAAAAAAATTCATCCTCCTTATGCTTGGATGAATAAGCGGGTTCTATTCTCCTTGTGCTCGAATAGATAAGAAGATTCCAAAAAAGGGTTTCATCCATCTTACGCTTGGATGAATAAGCGGACTTCATTCTCCAAATGCCCGAATGGATAGATTGGTTCTTTTGCTGAAAGGTCCTTCGTGTACCTGAAAAATGCAATATTCAATGCAATTATGATGTGCATGCCCTTAGGGATGCCTAAAACAAGAATGCATGTCTCATTTCTTTTGCATTTTGAATTCTTTTTCTCAAAATTGATTTTTCCACATGTTTACTCGCTTAAATCCAGATAAGCATTTGTACTTTCTCTCTGTATTTTCTGACTCATAAAAAACATTCGATCTTTGCTCACTTAATCCGGTGATCTTGTACTCTTGGCTGGAAGGATAAACTCCTTAAATTGTCAATGCTTTGCCATTCTCATTCTTCATATCTCTTTGCTTCATTGAAAACATTCAATCTTCGTAGGTAAATGTCTCAATATCTACTATCATTGTAGTTGATACACCAATGTTGAGTGAAAGACTTCCTTGTGTGGTCTTGAATACTTCAAGTCTTCATATGCCCCTTATCAAGCATCTTCAATGCTTCTTGTGAATTCTCAAATTCTTGCCTCTGCAGGACATCTTAAATTGCTTGTATGTGAAAGCTTATTTCCACCTTGAATATCTTCGAATGATATTGGCACTTGACTCTCTTTTTCTCACGCCTATTAATACTGAAGGCATGTAGACTGCCCCAATCTGATGGCATTATTTGCTTATCGAGTGCAACTCTATCTCTTCTCATGATTTTGAGCTTTTTCATCTTATATGTGGATCTTACTTGACAACACGTCTCACTTCAAACTCTTCAACGCATATGCTTCTTCTTTTTCTTTTTTACCTTCTCATGCAAGGCGATGCCCCCATTCAAGCTGAGCTTCAATTGTTTTTTGAAGAGATGAAAACATTCGTTCATGGTCTCCTACAGTTGAGATCAATACCAAGAAATCTTTTTTCATTTCATGAATCTATGTCAGCCTACTTGTAAGATGCAAGAAAAGGCTAGAAATGATAGTTCAAAGGAAAAAGTCATTACAAACACAAGAAAAGGCTAAAATGGGGATCTTAAGAAAATAGTAATGGCAAACATAAGATTAGCGCAAAGTCGGATGCCCAAAAATTAAAAGCATGAATGATTCAAGAATCCATCAACTTGGATAGTGCCCCACTTTTTGGTGGCTCTCTTTTACTCACACACTCCCCAAATTTAAATTTTCCCACTTTTCTAATCTCAATCAGATATTAGAAGCTCGAAGTCCCTAAAGAAAGGTTAACTCAATTAGGTGAATTGTGCTTTGAAGACGAAATCCTTTTCTCAAATATTCATGTGTGATCCAAATGGTCTTTTAAGGCTTGTAATGTAGGCTAGGCTCGGGTTGCCAAAGAAAGGATATAAAGGCTCAAATTCATATTTTAAGGGTGATTAAACCAAGGATCAACTTTTCTGACGACATCTTTGTTCTTCTTCTTTTATTCTTTGGATCACTCTAGACTGCCCATTTTGGGTTTTCACCCTAGAGTTCATTTCCTTTACATGTCTCATTTGAAGGATTTGTTTCAAATTTTCATTCACTCTTCAACTTTCTTTTTTCTTCATTTATTTTTCTTTTTTTCTTTTTCTCTTCTCTTCTCTTCTCTTTTCTTTTCTTCTTTCTTCTTTTTCTTTTTCTTTTCTTTCTTTTTCTTCTCTTTTTTTCTTGTTTTTCCTTTTTGTGTCCTTTTCAGTTACAGTTTAGGACATTCAACTTGATCTAACATGTTTTTTTTTCTAAACAACTTTTCATCCTCTTTGCCCCCGGTGTGAGGAGTGATCCTTGGTTAGGGTTCAATCATAAGAAAAATATTAGGCTCAAAAGGGGATAACAAATTGATTTTTCTTATTCGTGAAGGGAAATGAAGGAATGCCCAATGTCATTTCACACACAAATATCGTCGAAGAAAAGCAGTCTTCAGTTGGTAAATGTTTTAGAGTTATCACTTCATTCAAGGTCCCTAACAGCAATGTCTGAGAGAAAAATACACTCATAATCTATATATGGGATTTCCCCATTAATCCTGAACACACATTTTGCCCCTCTATCTCGGGATTAGATTCATGAATCATTCATACAATCAATAATATGGACTCTGCAAAGAAAATGTATGCTTGAAAAAATGGATAAAAAAGGCAAAGAAGGGAAAAAGACAAAAATGAGAAACGTTTACCACTTGAAAATAATGCATCTTTAAACAAGTAAACTGACATAGAAGCCCTTACAAAAGATCCCTAATGCTCGCGGGCAAAAGCAAAAGGGTTGGTTCTAAGCGTGATCCCAACTGTTTAAAGAAAATTAAGTATTATTCCATGAAAGCACGGATCCCGGACAATCTTGCTTCCAACGACTTCGTGACGAAACTTGAAACGCGCTCATTCTCGTCATCTTCTTCTCTCTCGAGTCTTCCACTTCTGATGGCTGCCAATATTAATTCTCTATTCATGACCATGTCTGCAAAACCTTCGGTGGCGTGATTTAACATGTAGTCATAGAAAGGTCCATTTAAATTCTCCACAAACATTGGGGTAACCTTATTTTCCGACAGTGGAGGTTGAACTTGGGCTGCCACATCTCGCCACCTCTGGGCATACTAGCGGAAGCTCTCATTGGGATTTTGTTCCATATTCTGTAGCACAATCCTATTTGGGGCCATGTTTGTTACATACCCGTACTGTTTGAGGAAAGCTTTTGACAGATCTCTCCAAGTGCGTTTATTGACTCAACTCAGTTGAGCATACCATCGGATAGCAGACCCAGATAAACTATCTTGGAAATAGTGGATCAGCAACTTCTCATTTTCTAAATACGGTGACATTTTCCGGCAGTACATAGTCAAATGTGCCAATGGCCATGTAGTTCCATTATACTTCTCGAAGTTAGGGGGCTTGAACTTTGGAGGTGCCACCAAGTTCGAAATTAGACTCAAGTCTCTAGCATCCTTGCCATCATAAATGCTTCCTTCTTGATAAGATTTGATCATTTCTAATAGCTTCTTGTAGTGGTCTTCCCATTTCTTCTCAACCTTTGCCATGTTAGTTTCTTCATTGAGGTTAGGCATCTCGAGGCTACGAACCTCGTCAGTGTTGTCTTCAGTACGGGCAGAAGATTATATGTAATAGGGTGAAGCCTCTTTCTTTTGTACGAAAGCCATCCCTAGGAAGGTGTTGGTGCCTTCTCTCGCTTCTCGGTCTTTGAACCCAAACATGGCTACGATTCGGCTGACTGTTTTCTGGTGTGATATCTCAATCTCTTTCTTCAGATTATTTACCATTTTCTCAAACTTATCATAGATTCTCTTCTGATTTGCTTCTAGAGTCGTCAATCTTTCCTCAGTGTTCATGGCTCGAGTCGTGTTTGTACGGGATCTTTTACTACTTAAATGAAATTTCCCAAAATTACTCTTTTTATTATACATGTATGAATGTGATGATCAAAACATTATTTAATGCAAACAAAAAAACAAATGCATGGAAGCAAACGTATGTATGCACAAAAAAATTCACAAAAGAAAACAACAAAGCAAGCAAAATAGTGCGAATGCATGAATGCAGTCGAAGGGCCATCAATTCCATCTAGATGAAGCTTCCATTGGATGACAAAGGTCCTACGAATATGTCTCGGTCTAAGCACCCATTTCTTCGATCAACCTTTGAAGCCTCAGTCCCACCTTGTCGATCTAACGCGGGGCAAAGAAATGTAGCTTCTTGACGTCACATGCTTAGCTACATCTTTAATTTAGGATGCGATGCTCTTATCAAACCTGTCTCACTCTTGGGTCCTTTTGACGTTGCCCCTAAGTCGAGTATACCATTGATCAGTTTTCAAATTCTTCTTGGTTGGACCATCGAAGTGGTCCTATTGCTCCTGAAACTTTTGGTATTCTACTTGGTGTTGATGCGAGCATACTTCAATGTTTCCTCCGTGTGACCATTCGAAAAATTATCATTGCTTGCACATTGTCTTCCTCCTTTAGGCACCTTCCACCATGGCAGAAGCTTTCTCTGATGGAGCAACATGCTTTTAAATCGATCCCCTCTAGATATGGGATGCATGCAATAAATAAAACAAAACGAAACTCACAGACAAAAGGTTAGTAATATGATACAAAAACAAAACAAAACTCATACACCAAAAGGTTAGTAATAAATAAATATGCTACAAAAACAAAACAAAACTCACACACAAAAAGGTTAGTAATCTTTTAAAGAAAACAGAAACAAAACTTAAAAGATCCAAAATAATTCAATTGCATAACAATTCTGGGCCGACATTACAACATTTCAGGACATGTTTCCACAAATTATTTCTGCGACTCAACACCTTAGGCTTTCCACATGGCTCTATTTGGGTAGGCTCTAAATTCTCAAACTTGGCTTGGTTCTAAAAAGGTACTCGAGTTGTCCTTGTTTTCCCCTACTAAGGGTAGCAAGGCCCTCGATTATCACCCATTATAGGTTTCAAACGAATCGAGTTCAACTCAGGAGGACTCACCACTGATGCTTTCTCAGAGAATCAATATCCTTACGAAGACAAGGGAATGAGTCCCGAAGGTACTTGCTAGGCTCATACGAAGAATCAATATTCTTACATGAGCAGAGCGTATTTCCCCCCACTTAAACGAACGGGAAAAAGCTCGGGAATAGAGCTTGGAATTAAGTCTTAGATGTGTAAAATAGAATTATATTCACTTAAACGAACAAATAAATTGAACCTATTATGAACTTGCAAATTCCATATTTTTTATAAAAAAATTTGAAAACCATTTAAAACCAATATGTGGCCTGACCCTCTTTTATTTTTTTTTAAACATAAACATGTCCCCAGTGAAGTTGCCAAGCTATCGCAACCACCTTTTTAGAGAGACGTCACCTTTTTGAAAACTTAAAAAAAAATACGGAGTCGCCACCAATATTTTTGAAAACTGTGAATGGATCACTTTAAAACTGGGTTATTTTAATAAAACGTTTTATTTTAATAAAACAACGGTTTTGGTCTGTGAAAATTAGAAAACAGGTTTGGGGGTCGATTACGCGTGGGGAAGGGTTAGCACCCCCACGACGCCCAAAATAGGTACCTAATTGGTTTTAAAATCGTTTTCAAAACTGGAATTTTCAAGTTCAAAAAGGGTTCGGCTTTACTTGTCCGTTTAATGAATATTAGTCTATTATAACGGCCTTATTGTCCGGGAGATGAACTTTAATCACCGCCAACATTTCTGGCGCTAACTTGTCATTCTCGTTTGATAAGACACCGTATTGATTAGGTTTTCTCTATTTAAACAACATGAAAATTTAGTGTGTTGAGCATTTTATTTTTTTTATTCTAAGTTTGATTATTTAAAAACACTAAAAATGTTAAGTCTTTTATTCCTAATGTAAAGTTTAAGTATGCTTAAGTATTTTTTTTTGTGAATGACATTTTTCAACAAAACATGTCTCTATCTAAGCTTTAGTCCCTAATCTTAAGTTTTAAACTTATTTCTAAAACAACAAACAACTTACTATTTTCATTTGTGATTTTTCCACATTTATTATTCCTGAAAAAACATTTATTTCTTTTTTACTTTTGAATTTTTAAAAGCCAAGAACATTTTTACATTTTATACCTTTTTTATTTTTTATGTTTTTCCCGCCTTTTATTTCAAAAAGAATTCTTCCTTTTTAAATTTTTTTTCATTTTTTACTTTTAAAGCTTTTCTTCTAAAAAAACCCTTTTTAAGATATATTTAAATGATTTTTTAAGCTTTTTTAAATCTTTATTTTCTCCTAAAACCCTAAAACTTTTACCTTAAAACCTTTTTATTTTCTTTTTTCTTTTAAAACAAAACTTTATAACTTATTTTTTTTTCCCTAAAAAATCTTACTTATCTTTTTACTTTCAAAATTACTCAACCCATTTATTATTAAATCTAAATTTCAAAAGGCCTTTTTATATTCTTTAAACAAAATCAAGCTCCTTTATTATTTCCACCAATGCATTATTGTTTTTCCAAATTAAATCCCTAACTATAAGTTTTTTTAATTAAACCACATTTATTCATTTTATTCTTGCATTTTAATTTAAACACTTTTAAAAAATTATTTCTACATTTCTAAAGATCAAAACAACTTTAACAATGCAAATATTTTTTAAAGATCAAACCAAATTAAAACGAAAATTCAAAACGAAAATGTTACCGGAATTGTGAAACGATTTTCCGACCTCGAGAAAGCAACCTAAAATTCAAAAACAACACAAACACAAACACCAAAAATTCATCCAGGAACATGCATAAAAATCAAATAAAAACTGAAAAGAAAGATAGAAGTTTTACCAAAATGATGAACAAAGAACTCGAATCTGGGCTTCTCGAAATGCTCGAAATTGCCTCCGGAAAATTGCTTCAAAACTCGAACTACTACTCAAAAATTCCAGCAACTCTTGAACAAATATTTAGAGAATTTTCGGATTTTTCCAAAGCCTTTTTCCAAGTGGATTTTTCACTTCAAATTGTGTCTTGAACAAGTGAAAAAGGGGGGAGGGGTTATAGCTATCTTGAGCTCGCAAATCAAGCTATAATCCGCATTTCAATCCCCAAATTGGAGCCAAAATTAGACCAATGGCTTGATCCTCGGAAAAACCCCTCAAAAATATCCTGATTAGGTTCAAAATCAGGATCGAATTTCCCCTTGATTGGAGCCTTGGGTTTGACTCCTTTCACATTGTTTTTTGCAGATTTCAGCGAGCACAGGCGGCGGCGGCGAGCGGGGTTGGTGGCATTGAGTCGGCGATGGCGAGGCGAACCGGCCGGTACCAACGGCATCAGCGGCTGTGGACGGTAGGCACCGGCTGGCCACCAGGAATGTGCGACAATGGTTTGGTTGGGGAACCAGCCCGCGCGCGCTGGTTCCCCTTTTTCTTTTTTTTCTTTTTTTTTTTTTGCTGATTTTTGTCTTTTTTTGCTATTTTTTATCACTTTTATTATTATTTTTTCACCTCACTTTATTTCATTTTTCTTCTCCGTAATTATTTTGCACCATAATTATTACTTTTCTTTTTTCCCTTCCCTTTTTTTCTTCTTTTTTCTTTCTTTTTTTTATTATTTTTTCTTTAAAAGTGGGCTTCAAAATAAAAATGGGCCTTATTTTTTTCTTTGAAAGTGGGCTTCAAAATGGTTTTTTTAAGGATGGATTTTTTGTTGCTTTTTTTAATTTAGAAAAGGGTGACCCTTTTATTATTTTAAGGGGAAATGATTTTTTTTTTATATTTTTTCGGATTATTTAAAATCGAGGTGAAAATTTAGTGACAACATGCATGTTTACTCTTTAAGCTTTTCATGTGGTTGTTATGCATGGGAAGGCTTAAATTGAGGTTTAGCAATGGTATTTGATGTTGATTGATGATACATGAGGCATTTTGTTTAATATGCTAGTTTTCGAAAGGTTTAAGTGTGTGGTTGTAACACTCGAGTTTGGGGGTCGGGTGAAAATAATATTAAAATAATGTTATGGGTTTCGGTTTTATAATTAAAATAATAAAATATTACTTTGGGCCTCGGGTTTTCAAATAAAAAATTTATGTTGGACATGTGGTTTTAAAGCTCAATTCCATGGAATTGGGAAATTTTAATTGGCTATCCTCATTAATGGCAAAAGGTCAATTCCATCTCCTTCCCTCTTCACATTTTCATTTAACGACATAGAAGCTCTCACCTCTCCCTTTCACTATTCCATCACCTTGCATCTTCATCTTTGGTGCTTTTTGAAAGGTAACTTCGTTTTTGACTTGTCTTTCTTTCCCTCTTCAAGCTAGTATCTTTATTTTGCAGAAAGCTCATGGTTTTTGGATTTTGAGGTTTTGAGTCTTGAGATTAAAAAATTAGAACTTTATTGTTTTTAACCTAAGCTTTTGATTATTTAAGGTTAGATAAGTTGTTTACAACCTAAAAGGTCCAACATGTGTGAATTTTAAAGAGTTTTATAAAGATTTTCGGATTTTGGTTTTAATGGGGTTTTTAAAGGGTTTAAAGGTTAGTTTTGGGTGTGTTTGATGCTGGAAATTGAGGGCTGATGTTAGAGTGATAACTAGGGGTTGTTTTGGAAGCATTTAAGTGTGTTAAAAGGGTTGAAATCATGAGTTTTGGATTGGGTTTGATGGCTGCTCGGGTTTAGAGTTTTGGGGTTGTTTTTGGCTTGAAAATCATGTGTTTTATGCTTGATTAGTGTTCCGAGTTTGCTACTTTGATGTATGGACTGATTTGAGGTTGTTTTGATTGTGTTGAGTTGATTAGAAGCAAGAATTTGTTTTGGTGAAGCCTCGGGAACAAATCCGGAATCGTTGGAAGCTTGATCGGCTAGTGTGTTGAGCTTGGAATAGTCGGTGAGTGGTTAAATGTTTTTAAATGGTTTTCGAGTATTGGTTCAAGCATGTGGACTAGGTTCGGCTTGGTAGACCCACCTAGAGTTGGGATTAGATTGGTAGTCTAATCCCAAGCTTTAGTTAGAGACCTTGGTTGCACTTTAGTTGTTGTTTATGCCTCGTGTTACTTGTGTATATGGTGGCTATGTATAAATGTGTTATACATGTTGTTGAGGCATGGTTTGATGCATTGATATATGCATGTGGTTTGGATTGTGGATTTGACCATGATGTTAATCATGGTCAGTACGTGCTAAGCACGGAAGTGGATATGAAATGATGTTGTGAAAGGTTGTGGATTATGTTTAATATTTGCACTAGTATGCTTGGGTACAAATGATAGATCATTAGGATGTTTAGTGTGCACACGTGAGTCAAATGCGTGCGTGGTCTTGGTGATGGTAGTCATCAAGATGGAGTACGGGTTCCCCCGGAAAACCTTCTTATATATATATATATATATATATATATATATATATATATGATAGTCGATGATGAGTGTAATCTCATTGACGGGGCGTGAGGATGAGTGGAATCCCCTCCGCGTGAACGGTGATGAGTGTAATCCCACCGTAAGGTAATGGTTGTTGTTGGATGTGAGTTCCAACGTGTTATCCACGTATTCGAGTCATAGCTAGGTGCCAATATGAGATTATACGTGTGCCAATATGAATTTAGATATGTGTTGCCAATATGGATCTATATATGTGTTTTCTTATGATGTGGTTATGGCTTGTTGAGCATGGCATAATATTGATATATGTTCATGCATCATGTGTATTTTGGCTCATGTGGATCGAAGGTAAGATCATGCATTCTACCTTGGTTGTGCTCGTGCTTCTACCCTGCATTGTCGAGGTTTGTTTTGATGAGCTTACCCTCACAAAGCTTTAAGTTTACGCTCTCTTTTGTTCGACAATGCAGATCCGTAGTTCGTGGGTAGCTAGTGCAAGAAGAAGGCCTCTAAGTGTGCTAGTTGGGGTTTGAATCTATCAAGTATGGATTTTATGTTAATGATGTAATAGTCAAGCAATGGGGACTTTTGTGGATGATGTTGGTTTGTTTATGAGCATGTTAGACTCCTTTAAATGTTTATGTTGGTTTGGCTTTTGGTTGCCTTGTCTTGCTTGTAAATCATGTTTAACTTGCTTACCATGAATGCTTTATGTATGGATGTTTAAGGCATGAACCTTATATATATGTTATGTATGTCTCCTGTTGAGTAATGCATGAATCCTTGAATGAATGTTCCTTGTGCATGTTGGTTGTCTCGTATGCTGAATTCTTGGTAGTTAAATGTTGTATGTATGTTTGTATGTGGCTAGGGGAATATTAAAATGCATTTAGAGTTGTGTTTTGGAGTCTTAGGCTGTAAACTTGGGTATTGCAGTGCAGGGCGTATCGGTACGCCCAAGGGTCGTATCGACACGATCCTACACTTTGGGACTCAAGTTTGGCCCAGCGTACCGATACACGAGGGCGTATCGATACGCCAAATCTTCACTAGAAATCTGAGTTTTTGACGAGATTTTGGCGTATCGGTACGGGTCAAGGGTGTATCGATACGGTCTTGTATCGTTGACCGTGAGATGTTGACCAGTTAGGGCGTATCGGTACGATCAACCTGCGTATCGATATAGTCTCCCTGGTTTGACCTTGGGCTGTTGACCTAGTCAAGGCGTATCGATACCCTCTCTTAGTGTATCGATACGGCCTACTGTTAAGTTTAAAATGGGTTGTTTTAATCATGTATTTTTTGCTTGATTCTTCCACTGTTGTTTTTCCTCACATAGGATTTAATATCTCATCTAGAAAAGATAATATAAATGAAAGGTTTTCCTTGGGTCGGTAATCGAAGTGGAGCCTTAACGGGTTTCGCCTTGGTTATCCCCGTGTAGCCCACTCGGATCGATCAAGCGTCCGGACGGGGACGAGGGGGTTACACTTGTTGGAATCAGAGCCTAAGGTTTCCGAGACCTTGGGCAGGTAAGTGAGGTAAGTTAAGTCATTGTATTGAATTGCACGGTGTTTGCTTGCTTTTCAAATATGCTTGATGTATGTTGCTTGATCGTATATGTATGATTGTTGAAGCATGTTGTGTAGAGTCTCATTGCTACTATTACATCCGAAAAAGGATTTTTAAGTGAGAGAACATACTTGAGCCACTTGGAACCCTTGCCTTGCTAACCCAAGTTTTGTATGTTGTTGTTGTGTTGTAGTTGTATCTGTGAGCACGTATGTCGAGGCCTAGAGGTAGACCGAGGATGGTTCGTCTAGAATATCAGGTTGCGGCTCCTATTAATGACCCGGTAGCTGGGGTAGAGGCTCATGTGGTAGAGCATGCTGCTGAAGTTGGAGCTCCTCCGCCACTTCCTCAGTCTTGAGTAGGAGGCGAGGCTGGAGTTGAGGGAGAGGGACCTCAGGTTGGCCAAGGTGGCCAAGGTCCTGCGGGAATAGACATGGCTCTGCTTGTACAAGCTATAGCGGGAGCGTTTCAGGCCGCAGTTGCCGGGGCTCAGGCTGCAGCTCAGCCTAGAGGTGATGATACTAGTGTAACACCCGAAAACCACCCTAGTTAAAATCATAAGAAAATAGAAAGGAAAGTGTAAATATTTTTACACTTGAACAAGGAATAGATTGAATAGAGGAATTGAAGCTATCAAACTAAGTTACTAAAACACTTAAATTAAAAAGAAAGTAATCAAAACATGAATGCACAAATATGTATAAGTTAAATAAAAAAAGAAAATGTAAGATAGTGTAACATATATATACGTTTAATGGATTTGAAATATATATAAATATATATATTTATATAAGTACATTCGGTAGAATTAAATTAAACTATACATGTATATATAAATATGTATATAATATATATATAATGATTGATAAATAAATATGTTTGATATAAGCCTAAAAGTTAGTGGGAATGCATGGAGGAGAAGTAATCCATGTGTCCCTTATCCTAAGTACACCAACATGCCAAGTTAGAAGATAACAAACATGTGTATTCCACCATATTTTAACATCATCTTCTTTCATCATCTCCACCGAACCATTAGAGAACAAGAGAGAAAATTGAGCTTGGTTGCTGGAAATTAAAGAGAAAATACATGCATGTTGATTTCATAGCTCAAGTAAGTGTGTGTTAGTCATTTGATGTTGTTCTTGAGATTTAGGGTATATTTTGATGATTTTGATTATGAATGGTTGCTGTAAATAAGGTTAGAATTAAGTCATCAAGTTGTATGGTAGCTGGGTTCATGTTAGAATAGCTAAATTTCTGGAAATTTTAATATGAACATGAACTTAGAATGAATCTGCCCAGAATTTTTAGTTATAGACACCTTTCGGAAATCTGGAAAATTGAGCATGTTAGAGTCATTTCTGGAAAAAGTGTTCTTATACAAAGTTGTAGAGGACAAAATTTTGCATGAGATAGAGGTAAGAATTGCACGAAAATGTTAAGTATAGGTCACTGAATTGTTGTTAGAAGTTGACTGGACTGAAACTGAATGAATTTGGAATCTGCTGGACTAAATTGTGAAATTCGAAATGTTTCGGGTTCAAAATGATGTTAATAAATTATGAAAATTTATGCTTGAAACAGGGGAGTCATGGAATGAATAAAAATTAAATGGCCAAGCTTGAATTAAGTCTCAATTGGTAGATTAAATGCATTTAGATCACATGTAGGATTATTAAAGGATTAAAGGGGACTGTTTTGTGGAAATTGATAAATTGAGGACTTCAAAGCTCTGTTTTTAAAGATGTTAGAACTTCATTGTTATGTTAATACATGTAGGTTAATGTGGTTAATATATTAGAATCAAATGAATTGTGAAATATAGGATTTAAATGCACTAAAGTCACTAGGTTAAGCTTGGACAGATTAGGCCCTGAAATTGTCCTGTTTTCAAATGTAAAACTGTATTAACTGGGAAATGATAAAATTATGTGTCATACTTGGTTGTAAAGGTGTGTTTATAAGCTTTCTAAAATGGTAAAGAACTCCTTATTTGGAGTTGTGAGTAAAAAGATATGGCCAGTTTAGTAGAGGTTACTCAAACTGCCAGTTTAGGGGGCAGATTCACTTGTCTAGGTGATTATGCTTAAGTAAATGAATTTATATGTTTGAATTAATTACTAATGGATATTGTATATGATATTTTATGTTTTAGGATCACATTGGTGAATAATTTCAAGAAGATTCAAGGGGTGATCAAGCAAAGAGAAGGGGGAAAGGAATCATCATCAAGGATAACAACTAAGCTTGGAAGTATTTGTGAGTGTAGCTAGTTTAGGGTTGAGATTAGTGTCTCAACCAATGTGTTTATGTTTCTTGGATGATTTAAAATGAAGCATGTAATGAACTTAATAATGGATTGGTAAATTTAAAATGCTAAGGAAGACGGACTAAAGGAATGAACTATGAACTAGGTATATGATGCTATCTAGATATGCTAGTTGATGTCTATATGGGTTGCTTTGTGACATGAGTTGTTTGAGCCACTTGAGTTGAATTAATGAATAATTTAGCTACTGTTTGAAGATGGTCATATGATTGAAATGATGCTAAATGCTTGCTGGAAATTTGATTGAGCATGGCTTGAATGTGCACAATGTAAACATGATTGAATGTGTACATGACTTTGTGATATGTGTTTGATAAACAAGTAAAATGCTATTGTTAATAAAGAAAGATAAGTAAAGTCCTTGGTTTGATTAGTGTCTATAGGTAGAAGGGCATGCCTTAGAGTCATTGAGCTCCTCTGATCTTTGTTACAGGATGGTGGTTAGTCACCTATAAACCTGATAAGGTGGTTAGTCACCTTAATAATTGAATGGTGGTAAGTCACCATTGATGCCTATGCATCCTCTGTTATAAGTTGAAATGAGAAATTGATACTTTGAGTATCTAAAGTTACATGATACATGAAGACTTGATTACCTATTTCATAAATCATCCAAGGCAAAACATGATTAGAACAATGATATATGTTTAAATGAACAAGTTGGGTATTAGCCCTTATGATATGGAATGAATATGTGTACTTAGTTGAGATTTAAAATGAACTATGTTGTGATGTGAAACTATGAAATGTTGCTGCCAAGATGACAATGAGATTACATGTTGTTTGTTGTCCAATTTAGCTTGAATTGTACATGTGCTTGCTGCCCAAATTTGGCTTGAATTGTATATGTTGCTTGCTGTCCAATTTAGTATGAAATGTACATGTAGCTTGCTGCCCAAATTGGTATGTTTTAAATGAAATGGTTGCTGCCCAATAAGTCATTGTACATGTAAATACTTGCTGCCCTATTGGTTAGTACTTGAAA
This sequence comes from Hibiscus tridactylites, assembly GCA_958450335.1. Taxonomy (NCBI): domain Eukaryota; kingdom Viridiplantae; phylum Streptophyta; class Magnoliopsida; order Malvales; family Malvaceae; genus Hibiscus; species Hibiscus tridactylites. The sequence goes on from OY288281.1 coordinate 23,978,341, forward strand.
ATAGCTTTGTTATCTTGGTTTTGGTAGACTAGCTAGGTATTCCAATACGTGCTAAGCCTAGCTAAGTAACTTTAAAGATTGAATAAGACTTTAAAAGATTGAAACTAGTAAAGTCTAGGGCTGCCTCACTAAGTACATTATGTGTACTTATCACTCTCTTTGTTTCCTTCTTCCAAAATAACAGGTTCGTTGATATCCGAAAGCCATCCGTTTTGTTCCGAGAGCTTCGCAAGCAAAGAACAAGTATGATATAATCTTGCTTAGTCTCCTAGTTGGTGGCATAGTCTAAGTTGGTTTGTCATGCATTATGGAACATGTAATTGTTAAGTTTGGTTTGTATAAAACTAAGACATGTTATATTACGTAATGACTTGATGAATGTTTATGTAAATATGGATATGATGATATGAATGAACTATGTTTGAAGTTAACTAAGCTTGATATGAATTTGAGTATCATTTATATGGTTCATGCCCTTGATGGATTTGAATGGTTGAATATGTATAAGTATGTTATCTTTATTTGAATTAGGAAGGTTGCATCTAGAATTGTTGTTGGATGATTTGTATAGTTCGAATGGTAATAGAATATTAGAATATAATGAATGCTGATTTCGAATACTATTGTATATGATTTAGGTTGTTTGAAAGTTGTTATATGTATTTGTATGGTTGTGTTGTAATATGAACTAAGATATGTATATAGATAATATTTGATTGTCTTATGTATTCGAATAAGAAGCATTGGTATACTTGAATCAAATGTTCATGAGTTTGATTGAATACATGTATGTTAGTTAGGCTTGTTAATATGCATTTGCATCATGAATATAAGATTCATGTTAGAAAAGTTTTAAATTGGCTCACCTATATGTATTTATGATCTTGTTATTGGATAAATGATTATATGATTGTTTGCTTTGATGCTTGTTAAGTATGAATTAAATCTCATATAATTGTATGTTTGATGTGTTGACATGTATGAATCTGTCCATCACCCGAATAGTAACATCGCTCGCTCGTAACCGGGTGAGGGGTGTTACATAAATTGGTATCAGAGCTTCGGTTTAGTCGATTCTCGGACTAAATCGGGTCTATTGCATCATATAGTTTAAACTATGCCACCTAGGAGTTTTATATCGAACTGCTTGCGATTGCGCTCTCTAACTTAGATCTTTTCTGAAATCTTATTAGAATGTCCGAATCACGTTTGGCTCGTGATAATGGAAGTCCTCAGGAATCATCTAACGAGGATGGTAGCGTTAGGATGAAAACCAACGCTCCGGGACAATCTAATCCTCTCGAGCAAGCGGACCCTCCGAGAAGATCGGAACCGCGAGAACCGACTCCACTCCCTAAACCTAATCAGACAACTCCGACAATTCCGACTGTTCAGAGTGCTCAGCGGGAATGTCTCCTAAGTATGAAGGAGATGTTCGATCAATTAGTAATGAACATCCGACGAGAACAACCGACTCCGGTGGTTGCTACCCCGAGTCGAGCCCCTATCGACAAGCTCGCGCAACATCGAGCAACTACATTCACCGGTGAAAACGAGGAAAAACCGGAAGAAGCTGAGAACTGGCTCGAAAGAACCACTCAAATCTTAACTCGTCAACTTCAATGTTCGGATGAACAGAAACTTGAATGTGCGATTGCACTTCTAGCCGAAGAAGCTCTAAGTTGGTGGGAAACCACAACTCTAACTGCCCCTGCCGAGTCAGTTACATGGAAATTCTTCGTTGATGAATTCAAAAAGAAATATATTAACGAACAATACCTTGCTGATCGGAGGAAGAAGTTCATACATTTGAAACAGGCCAATCGGCCGATTGAACAATATGTTGCCGATTTCTGCAAATACTGCAAGTATGGCTCGGAGTACATCAAGACCGAGAAAGATAAATGCCGAATGTTCATCGACGGGCTAAGTGATGAATTGAGTCTGATGTTCACAGCACTTGACATTTCGGATTTTCAAATCCTTGTGAATCGGGCCAGCGCCACTGAATCTAAGATGCGGAATGTCGAGAAACGAAAGAGTGGATTCTGAACTGATAAGAAGCGGAAGAGTGACGACAAGTCTCGGTGGTCTAAGAAGCCGAAACATCAGAAGGAATCATCCTCCACCTATATACCATCTACTCGGAATAATTTCCAACCCCAACACTCCAACAAGATGGCTACTCCGGTTGTTTCCGTCAACAGTACTGGAAATGTCGACAGACCTCCTGTTTGCAAATTCTGTCAGAAGAATCACTTTGGCCATTGTCGAGCCCAGGCGAACCTCTGTTATGCTTGTGGCGCTGACGATCATTACATCCGAGACTGTCCAAAAAGAAATGATCAATTTTTTGTTTGACCGGCTAACCAAAGTTATGTGCCGTCTAGCCGAGGCAAACATCCGAGACAAGTTCAGTCGAACAATCCCGGGAAAGGCAAGGCTGCCCAATCAAAAGCCACCACTTATCAGGAGTCCCGAGCCCCAGCTCGTGTCTATCATATTCGTGGCAAGGAAGAAGAAGAGTCTCCCGATGTCATTGCGGGTACGGTTGAACTTAACCTTAAACCTGTTTACGCATTGATAGATTCGGGATCAACCCATTCATTTATATGCTCATACTTGTTAGATGAACTTAAATTGAAACCTGAAACTGTACAATCTGGGCTAATTGTTTCGAACCCTATAGGAGGTAGTATGCCTATAAATTTGATTTGTAAAGACTGTCGGATAACAATCCGAAATATACCCTTTCCTTGTAATCTATATGTATTACCCAAATGTGAATTTGATCTAGTTTTAGGACTAGATTGGTTGGGAAAACATGAAGCCTGGGTAGACTGTCAAAACCGTAGGTTATATTTACGGGGTTTAGGAAAAGAATCCATTCTATTGATAGACAAGAAACCGATCTCTATTTTCGCCGCTATGGCACTGCAAGACGAGCTTGATTTCGGTTTACATGAAATGCCTGTTGTATCTGAATTTTCCGATGTTTTTCCCGAGGAACTCCCTGGCCTTCCTCCAACTCGGGAAGTTGAATTCAAGTTCGAAGTTCAACCTGGAACTAATCCTGTGTCCATTACACCTTATCGGATGGCACCTGTTGAACTCAAAGAACTAAAGAAGCAAATTCAAGAACTCGAGGATAAAGGATCATTCGACCTAGCATCTCTCCCTGGGGTGCTCTTGTACTATTTGTGAAAAAGAAGGACGGTACGATGCGACTTTGTATCGATTACCGATAACTTAATAAAGTAATCATCAAGAACAAGTATCCGCTACCGAGAATTGAAGATTTGTTCGATCAACTCAAACACGCAGCCGTGTTCTCTAAGATTGATCTTCGGTCCGGTTACTATCAAATGAGGGTAAAAGAAGAAGATGTGCCCAAAACAGCTTTCCGAACTCGATATGGACATTACGAGTTCCTAGTAATGCCATTCGGTTTAACGAATGCCCCTGCTGCGTTCATGGACCTGATGAATCGAGTATTCAAGCCTTATCTTGACAAGTTCGTAGTTGTTTTCATTGACGACATCCTTGTATACTCTCGGAACAAGGAAGAACATGATGATCATCTTCAGATTGTGCTTCAGACGCTCCGAGATCACCAATTGTTTGCCAAATTCACTAAGTGTGAGTTTTAGTTATCTGAAGTTTCATTTCTCGGACACATCATTTCTGCCGAAGGAATCAAAGTCGACTCCAAGAAAATTCAAGCTATTCTTGATTAGAGACCTCCGAGAAATGTGAGCGAAGTCCGTAGTTTTCTCGGATTAGCCGGCTATTACCGAAGATTTGTGAAAGGATTTTCCACTATTGCCGCACCATTAACCAAACTCCTCCGAAAGGATGTAAACTTTGAGTGGTCAGAAAAACAACAACGAAGTTTTGATCAACTCAAGAAAACTTTGACACACGCTCCTGTTCTTATTCAACCCGAATCGGGCAAAGAATTCATAGTGTACAGCGATGCATCACACTCGGGCCTAGGTTGTGTTTTGATGCAAGAAGGAAATGTGATTGCATACGCATCCCGGCAACTGAAGCAACACGAATTGAATTATCCTACTCACGATCTCGAGCTTGCGGCCATTGTGTTCGCACTCAAAATTTGGCGGCACTATCTGTACGGTGAAAGATGCAAGTTGTTCACTGATCACAAAAGCCTGAAGTATTTACTCACTCAAAAAGATCTGAACCTTAGACAAAGAAGATGGTTAGAGTTGCTCAAAGACTACGACCTGACCATCGATTATCATCCCGGAAAAGCCAATGTTGTTGCCGACGCTCTGAGTCGAAAACCGAACCTCTGTAAGTTACTCGAAATCCTCGAAAATTCGAAAACATTCAATCTTCAAATTTAAAGTGATTATTCAAATTCATTCTTGATAGTTAAGGAAGAATTTGAACACTTTCTTGTTTAGCAAGAAATCCTTCAAATGAAATTTTGTAACCTAAGTAACGTCTTCAATTTGTTTATTCGTAGCTTCTTTGGCTATCAACGCTCATTTCCGGCTATGCAAGGCTCAGAATTATCTGAATGAACTTCAAGTTCAATCTACTCTGATCACCAGGATCAAAGAACTTCAACAAATTGATCCGGAACTTCAGAAAATCAATTCTAAGCTTGAGTCTAATCCTGACTTCTCTGTTAAGTCAAACGGTCTTCTATACTTCAAAGATCGTATATGTGTCCCTAATAACAAAGAATTACAGGATGAAATCCTACAAGAAGCGCACCAAAGTTCTTTTTCAATCCACCCTGGATCAGTTAAGATGTACAAGGATCTCAAGCCCTTGTATTGGTGTCCAGGAATGAAAACGGCTATCAACAACTCTGTAGCAAAATGTTTGAACTGCCAACGGGTTAAAGCCGAGCACCAAGTCCCTACTGGTTTGCTCCAACCTCTCAAATTTCCGCAATGGAAATGGGAACGGATCACAATGGATTTCATAACCGGTCTTCCTTGTTCGCCAAGAAAGTGCGACGCTATCTGGGTGATCGTTGATCGTTTCACCAAGTCAGCACACTTCATTCCGGTGAGAATGAATCTCAGTCTTGAAGCCTTGGCTGAATTATACATCCGAGAAGTAATTCGTTTACATGGAGTTCCAATCTCAATAGTCTCCGATCGAGATCCCCGATTCACAGCTCGATTTTGAAAGACTCTACTTAAAGCTCTCGGAACCAAACGGAATCTTAGCACAGCTTTCCATCCGCAAAGTGATGGTCAATCTGAGCGAGTAATTCAAATTCTCGAAGACATGCTCAGAGCTTGTATCATTGACTTCGGAAAGAACTGGGAGAAATCGCTACCTTTTGTAGAATTCGCCTACAACAATAGCTTCCAATCTTCGATTCAAATGGCTCCTTTCGAAGCATTGTATGGCAGAAGATGTCGAACACCTCTATGTTGGTCTGAACTCGGTGATAATAAAGTTTTGGGACCACAATTGCTTCGGGAAACCGAAGAACAAGTTCAAATCATTCATTCTTGATTGAAGCAAGCTTTCGATCGCCAAAAGTCTTACGCCGATCTGAAACGTAGAGACATTCAACATCAAGTCGGAGATAAAGTGTTTCTTAAAGTCTCCCCGTGGAAGAAAGTATTCCGATTCGGCAAAAGAGGCAAGCTAAGTCCTCGGTTTATCGGACCATTTGAAGTGGTTGAAAGAATTGGTCATGTAGCTTATCGACTCGCTCTTCCTCCCGAGTTTGATAAAATACACAATGTCTTCCACGTCTCAATGCTCAGAAGATATCGATCTGATCCATCTCACGTTCTTGAGCCTGAAGAAGTTGAACTCAATCCTGATCTTTCATACGAAGAAGAGCTTGTTCAAATCCTTGATCGAGAAGTCAAGAGACTTCGAAATAAAAGTGTTCCTCTCGTCAAAGTTCTTTGGAGGAATCACAACGTCGAAGAAGCGACGTGGGAACCTGAGGACATGATGAAGAAGCAATATCCTCATCTGTTCGATTCAGGTAAAATTCGAGGACGAATTTTCTTTAAGGGGGGAGGAGTTGTAACACCCGAAAACCACCCTAGTTAAAATCATAAGAAAATAGAAAGGAAAGTGTAAATATTTTTACACTTGAACAAGGAATAGATTGAATAGAGGAATTGAAGCTATCAAACAAAGTTATTAAAACACTTAAATTAAAAAGAAAGTAATCAAAACATGAATGCACAAATATGTATAAGTTAAATAAAAAAAGAAAATGTAAGATAGCGTAACATATATATACGTTTAATGGATTTGAAATATATATAAATATATATATTTATATAAGTACATTCGGTAGAACTAAATTAAACTATACATGTATATATAAATATCTATATAATATATATATATATATATATATAATGATTGATAAATAAATATGTTTGATATAAGCCTAAAAGTTAGTGGGAATGCATGGAGGAGAAGTAATCCATGTGTCCCTTATCCTAAGTACACCAACATGCCAAGTTAGAAGATAACAAACATGTGTATTCCACCATATTTTAACATCATCTTCTTTCATCATCTCCACCGAACCATTAGAGAACAAGAGAGAAAATTGAGCTTGGTTGCTGGAAATTAAAGAGAAAATACATGCATGTTGATTTCATAGCGCAAGTAAGTGTGTGTTAGTCATTTGATGTTGTTCTTGAGATTTAGGGTATATTTTGATGATTTTGATTATGATTGGTTGCTGTAAATAAGGTTAGAATTAAGTCATCAAGTTGTATGGTAGCTGGGTTCATGTTAAAATAGCTAAATTTCTGGAAATTTTAATATGAACATGAACTTAGAATGAATCTGCCCAGAATTTTTAGTTATAGACACCTTTCGGAAATCTGGAAAATTGAGCATGTTAGAGTCATTTCTGGAAAAAGTGTTCTTATACAAAGTTGTAGAGGACAAAATTTTACATGAGATAGAGGTACGAATTGCACGAAAATGTTAAGTATAGGTCTCTGAATTGTTGTTAGAAGTTGACTGGACTGAAACTGAATGAATTTGGAATCTGCTGGACTAAATTGTGAAATTCGAAATGTTTAGGGTTCAAAATGATGTTAATAAATTATGAAAATTTATGCTTGAAACAGGGGAGTCATGGAATGAATAAAAATTAAATGGCCAAGCTTGAATTAAGTCTCAATTGGTAGATTAAATGCATTTAGATCACATGTAGGATTATTAAAGGATTAAAGGGGACTATTTTGTGGAAATTGATAAATTGAGGACTTCAAAGCTCTGTTTTTAAAGATGTTAGAACTTCATTGTTATGTTAATACATGTAGGTTAATGTGGTTAATAGATTAGAATCAAATGAATTGTGAAATATAGGATTTAAATGCACTAAAGTCACTAGGTTAAGCTTGGACAGATTAGGCCCTGAAATTGTCCTGTTTTCAAATATAAAACTGTATTAACTGGGAAATGATAAAATTATGTGCCATACTTGGTTGTAAAGGTGTGTTTATAAGCTTTCTAAAATGGTAAAGAACTCCTTATTTGGAGTTGTGAGTAAAAAGATATGGCCAGTTTAGTAGAGGTTACTCAAACTGCCAGTTTAGGGGGCAGATTCACTTGTCTAGGTGATTATGCTTAAGTAAATAAATTTATATGTTTGAATTAATTACTAATGGATATTGTATATGATATTTTATGTTTTAAGATCACATTGGTGAAGAATTTCAAGAAGATTCAAGGGGTGATCAAGCAAAGAGAAGGGTGAAAGGAATCATCATCAAGGATAACAACTAAGCTTGGAAGTATTTGTGAGTGTAGCTAGTTTAGGGTTGAGATTAGTGTCTCAACCAATGTGTTTATGTTTCTTGGATGATTTAAAATGAAGCATGTAATGAACTTAATAATGGATTGGTAAATTTAAAATGCTAAGGAAGAAGGACTAAAGGAATGAACTATGAACTAGGTATATGATGCTATCTAGATATGCTAGTTGATGTCTATATGGGTTGCTTTGTGACATGAGTTGTTTGAGCCACTTGAATTGAATTAATGAATGATTTAGCTACTGTTTGAAGATGGTCATATGATTGAAATGATGCTAAATGCTTGCTGGAAATTTGATTGAGCATGGCTTGAATGTGCACAATGTAAACATGATTGAATGTGTACATGACTTTGTGATATGTGTTTGATAAACAAGTAAAATGCTATTGTTAATAAAGAAAGATAAGTAAAGTCCTTGGTTTGATTAGTGTCTATAGGTAGAAGGGCATGCCTTAGAGTCATTGAGCTCCTCTGATCTTTGTTACAGGATGGTGGTTAGTCACCTATAAACTTGATAAGGTGGTTAGTCACCTTAATAATTGAATGGTGGTAAGTCACCATTGATGCCTATGCATCCTCTGTTATAAGTTGAAATGAGAAATTGATACTTTGAGTATCTAAAGTTACATGATACATGAAGACTTGATTACCTATTTCATTAATCATCCAAGGCAAAACATGATTAGAACAATGATATATGTTTAAATGAACAAGTTGGGTATTAGCCCTTATGATATGGAATGAATATGTGTACTTAGTTGAGATTTAAAATGAACTATGTTGTGATGTGAAACTATGAAATGTTGCTGCCAAGATGACAATGAGATTACATGTTGTTTGTTGTCCAATTTAGCTTGAATTGTACATGTGCTTGCTGCCCAAATTTGGCTTGAATTGTATATGTTGCTTGCTGTCCAATTTAGTATGAAATGTACATGTAGCTTGCTGCCCAAATTGGTATGTTTTAAATGAAATGGTTGCTGCCCAATAAGTCATTGTACATGTAAATACTTGCTGCCCTATTGGTTAGTACTTGAAAATAGCTTTGTTATCTTGGTTTTGATAGACTAGCTAGGTATTCCAATACGTGCTAAGCCTAGCTAAGTAACTTTAAAGATTGAATAAGACTTTAAAAGATTGAAACTAGTAAAGTCTAGGGCTGCCTCACTAAGTACATTATGTGTACTTATCACTCTCTTTGTTTCCTTCTTCCAAAATAACAGGTTCGTTGATATCCGAAAGCCATCCGTTTTGTTCCGAGAGCTTCGCAAGCCAAGAACAAGTATGATATAATCTTGCTTAGTCTCCTAGTTGGTGGCATAGTCTAAGTTAGTTTGTCATGCATTATGGAACATGTAATTGTTAAGTTTGGTTTGTATAAAACTAAGACATGTTATATTACGTAATGACTTGATGAATGTTTATGTAAATATGGATATGATGATATGAATGAACTATGTTTGAAGTTAACTAAGCTTGATATGAATTTGAGTATCATTTATATGGTTCATGCCCTTGATGGATTTGAATGGTTGAATATGTATAAGTATGTTATCTTTATTTGAATTAGGAAGGTTGCATCTAGAATTGTTGTTGGATGATTTGTATAGTTCGAATGGTAATAGAATATTAGAATATAATGAATGCTGATTTCGAATACTATTGTATATGATTTAGGTTGTTTGAAAGTTGTTATATGTATTTGTATGGTTGTGTTGTAATATGAACTAAGATATGTATATAGATAATATTTGATTGTCTTATGTATTCGAATAAGAAGCATTGGTATACTTGAATCAAATGTTCATAAGTTTGATTGAATACATGTATGTTAGTTAGGCTTGTTAATATGCATTTGCATCATGAATATAAGATTCATGTTAGAAAAGTTTTAAATTGGCTCACCTATATGTATTTATGATCTTGTTATTGGATAAATGATTATATGATTGTTTGCTTTGATGCTTGTTAAGTATGAATTAAATCTCATATAATTGTATGTTTGATGTGTTGACATGTATGAATCTGTCCATCACCCGAATAGTAACATCGCTCGCTCGTAACCGGGTGAGGGGTGTTACAACTAGTTTACCGTTAGTGAGGCTCCGTAGCCTAGGGGCAGAAGAGTTCAGAGGGTCTACACCTGAGAGATCCGAGTTGTGGTTGGAGAAGACAGTCTGCATCTTAGCTCAGATGGGTTGCGTTGGTACTCGCAAATTGGGTTGTGTGATTTCATTGCTACAGGGTGATGCCTACACCTAGTGGGTCACCATTACTACTAGGGTTCTTGAGGCTGAGATTGGTTGGGATTTCTTTGAGTCTGCTTTTCGGAAGAGGTACTTGGGGCCGAGGTATCTTGATGAGAAGAAGCGAGAGTTCATGGCTCTTGTTCAGGGAGATGCTTCTGTGACTGACTATGAGATTCGTTTTGTTCGTTTGAGTCAGTACGCTCCAAAGTTGGTTCCTACTGAGAGGGATCGTTGTAACCGTTTCAGATATGGGCTTCATGAGGAAGTTAAGAGGTATACCTTAGCTTCAGATTACTTAGATTTTGATGTCTTGGTTGCTAGGGCCAAGGACATCGAGCATAGCTTGGGGCTGACCAAGCGTTCAGGAGGATCTAGTTCTGGAAAGAGACATAATAACTTTGACCGTGGAGATTCCAAAAGGCATCGGGGTGGCGAACATCAGTTTGACCATAGCCGTGGCGGTGGCCACCATGGTAGAGTCCACCAGGGCCATAGAGCTGGAGGGCGTTTGCCTGAGTGCACACGTTGTGGGAGACAGCATTCTGGAGAGTGTTGGGGTAACTTCCATGCTTGTTGGAACTGTGGTTCGAGGGACCACTTCATGAGGGAGTGTCCGCATCAGGCGGCACATACACCGAATCTTGCTCAGGCTCCTGCGAGAGCGACAGATTATCAGAGAGGTCGTGGGCGCAGCCGTGGCTACTTCCAGCCTAGGGCTGATGCTCCTAGGATAGAGGTTCAGAGGAACCTTACTCATGTTGTGGCAGTACAGCCAGAGGTAGGTGGACCAGCGAGAGTCTATGCTCAGAGAGAGGCCGGGAATGACACGGATGTAATAGCAGGTAATTTTGAGTTACAGTCTATGTCTTTGCTTTCCTTGGTTGATTCGGGTTCTACGCATTCCTATATTTTGAGTGAGCATGCAAAGAAGTTAGACATACCTGTTGAGATCTTAGATGTAGGTATGCATGTGACTAGTTCCTTTGGTGAGACAGTTGTAGTTAGACGGATGTATAGGAGGTGTCCGCTGAAGATTCAGGGTCATGTGTTTCCCGTTGATATGATGGAACTTTCGTTTTATGGCTTTGATATTATTTTGGATATGGACTGGTTGATTGAGCACAGAGCTAGTGTAGACTTTAAGAAGAAGAGAATTGCTTTGAAACTTTCTGATGACTACGAGGTAGTAGTAGTAGGCGAGAACATTAAGTTCTTGTCGAATGTTGTGTCAGCTTTAGAGGCTCATAGGTTGATGGATTCCTGTTTTGGGGCTTACTTAGCATATGTTATGAATCCAAATATGAGTGAGGCCAGACCAAAAGATATCAGAACAGTTTGTGATTTTCCGGATGTGTTTCCAGAAGAGTTACCAGGTTTGCCTCCTGACAGAGATGCTGAGTTTGTGATTGAGATTGTTTCAGGGTCCGCTCTAGTTTCTATTGCTCTGTATCGTATGGCTCCGAAAGAGTTGAAGAGTCAGCTTCAGAAGTTGTTAGACTGTGGTTTTATTAGGCCTAGTAGTTCTCCTTGAGGTGCTCCCGTGTTGTTTGTAAAGAAGAAAAATGGCAGTATGAGAATGCGCATTGACTACAGGCAGTTGAATCAGTTGACTGTGAAGAACAAGTATTTGTTGCCTCGCATAGATGATTTGTTTGATCAGTTGAGGGGTGCTTCAGTGTTCTCGAAGATAGACTTGAGATCAGGGTACTATCAGTTGAAAGTAAAAGAGTGTGATGTTCCGAAAACAGCTTTTAGAACTAGATATGGTCACTATGAGTTCCTTGTGATGCCGTTTGGGATCACGAATGCACCTGCAGCATTCATGGATATGATGAACAGAGTTTTCAGAGACTATCTAGACCAGTTTATAGTTGTTTTCATAGATGACATTCTTGTGTACTCGAAATCAGAAGAGGGGCATGATGAGCACTTGAGATTTGTTCTACAGAGATTATTGAGTAATCAGTTGTATGCTAAGCTTAGAAAATGTGAGTTTTGGATTCGAGAGGTTGTATTTCTTGGCCATGTTGTATCGGCTGAAGGTATCCGTGTTGACCCGACGAAGATTGAGGCTATTGTTGAGTGGAAACAACCTAAGTCAGTGACTGAGATTAGGAGTTTCCTAGGATTAGCCGGTTACTATAGGAGGTTCGTTGATGGTTTCTCTAGAGTAGCTGCTCCGTTGACTAAATTATTACAAAAAGAGGTGAAGTTTGAGTGGTCAGATGCGAGACAAAAGGCTTTTAAGAAATTGAAAGAAGCTTTGACGAATGCTCCGGTATTAGTGCAACCAGTTTCAGGTAAAGAATTTGTGATCTATAGTGATGCTTCCTACATAGGTTTAGGGTGTGTCCTAATGCAAGCAAGAAGAGTTGTTGTCTATGCTTCGAGACAGTTGAAGGTACATGAGAAGAACTATCCTACTCATGATATTGAGTTAGCAGCAGTTGTGTTTGCATTAAAGATTTGGCGTCACTACTTGTATGGTGAGAAGTGTATAGTTTATACCGATCATAAGAGCTTGAAGTATTTGATGACACAGAGAGAGTTGAACTTGAGACAGAGAATGGCTTGAGTTGTTGAAAGACTATGATTTGACTATTGAGTACCATCCGGGTAAGGCAAATGTAGTAGCCGATGCTTTGAGTAGAAAAGTTGCAGTTGAGTTGCGAGCTATGTTTGCTAGATTGAGTGTATCTGGTGATGGTGGTTTGATCACAAAGTTGCAAGTGAAGCCTTCTTTGATTCAGTTGATTAGAGAGAAGCAGTTGCAAGATGTGTCTTTAGTTCCTCATGTTCAAGACATAGCCGAAGGTAGACCGACCGACCGAGTATAGTTTCAGTAGTGGGAATGTGTTGTGTTTCAGAGACAGAGTGGTTGTACCAGAAGATGTTGAGTTGAGATGTCTGATTCTGAGTGAAGCACATTCGAGTCCTTTTTCTATGCACCCGGGTAGTACTAAGATGTATCGTGACTTGAAGAATGATTATTTCTGGGTTGGTTTGAAGAAGGATGTAGCCGAGTATGTGAGCCGTTGTATGGTTTGTCAAAGAGTGAAGGCAGAACATCGGGTTCCTTCAGGTTTGCTACAACCTTTGAAGATTTCGAAATGGAAATGGAAGAGGATCACTATGGACTTCATGTCGGGGTTGTCGTTGTCTCCTTCGAAGAAGAATTCTGTTTGGGTAATTATTGATAGATTGACTAAGTGTGCTCACTTCTTAGCAGTGAACACTACAGATTCTTTAGACAAGTTAGCGAATTTTTACATTCGCGAGATTGTGAGACTTCATGGAGTTCCGAAGTCTATTGTATCAGACAGAGATCTGAGATTCACTTCGAGGTTCTGGGGTTGTTTGCATAGTGCTCTAGGTAGCCGTTTGCATTTCAGTACTTCTTATCATCTGCAGTCCGATGGACAGTCAGAGCAAGTGATACAGATATTAGAGGATATGCTTCGTTGTTGTGAGATTGACATCCAAGGTTCTTGGGAGACGCACTTGCCTTTAGTTGAGTTTGCTTACAACAACAGTTACCAGGCTAGCATACAGATGGCTCCTTATGAGGCTTTGTATGGTAGACGATGCAAGACTCCGATCTATTGGGCTGAAACGGGTTAGAAATTGTTACCTATGCCGGATTTGTTCGAGGGAACTACCGTCAAAGTGAAGTTGATTTGTGACCGTTTGAAATCAGCTTCCGATCGTCAGAAATCTTATGCAGATTTGAAGAGAAAAGAGATTGAGTTCTCCGTGGGTGAGAAAGTGTTTCTGAAAGTATCTTCGTGGAAGAAGGTAACGAGATTTGGCCGGAAAGGCAAGTTGAGCCTGAGGTTTATTGGTCCGTATGAGATAGTTGAGCGGATTGGGCCAGTAGCTTACCGTCTGAGATTGCCTTCAGAGTTAAAGAAGATCCATGATGTCTTCCATGTGCCGATTCTTAGGAGATATAGATCATATCGGTCTCATGTTATGCCTGTTGAGGAGATAGAGTTGAATCCGGATTTGTCTTATAATGAAGAACCAATTGAGATACATGCTTCTGATAGCAAGGTGTTGCGTGGCAAGACCATAGAGTTGGTCAAGGTGTTGTGGAGACATAGAGGTGTGGAAGAGGCCACGTGGGAGAGGAAAGCTGATATGCTTCAGCAGTTTCCGTATCTGTTTCCATCAGGTAATTTCGGGGACGAAATTCCTTAAGTGGGGGAGAGTTGTAACACCCGAGTTTGGGGGTCGGATGAAAATAATATTAAGATAATGTTATGGGTTTCGGTTTTATAATTAAAATAATAAAATATTACTTCGGGCCTCGGGTTTTCAAATAAAAAATTTATGTTGGACATGTTGTGGTTTTAAAGCCCAATTCCATGGAATTGGGAAATTTTAATTGGATATCCTCATTAATGGAAAAAGGGTAATAAAATGGTCTTCAAAATTAAAAATCCCTTTTTTGTTTAAAACATGTTTTTTGTCATCTCCTTCCCTCTTCACATTTTCATTCAACGGCATAGAAGCTCTCCCCTCTCCCTTTCACTATTCCATCACCTTGCATCTTCATCTTTGGTGCTTTTTGAAAGGTAACTTCGATTTTTACTTGTCCCCCTTTCCCTCTTCAAGCTAGTATCTTTATTTTGCAAAAAGCTCATGGTTTTTGGATTTTGAGGTTTTGAGTCTTGAGATTAAAAAATGAGAACTTTATTGTTTTTAACCTAAGCTTTTGATTATTTAAGGTTAGATAAGTTGTTTACAACCTAAAAGGTCCAACATATGTGAATTTTAATGAGTTTTATAAAGATTTCCGGATTTGGGTTTTCATGGGGTTTTTGAAGGGTTTAAAGGTTAGTTTTGGGTGTGTTTGATGTTGGAAATTGAGGGTTGATGTTAGAGTGATAGTTAGGGGTTGTTTTGGAAGCATTTAAGTGTGTTAAAAGGATTGAAATCATGAGTTTTGGATTGGGTTTGATGGCTGCTCGGGTTTGGAGTTTTGGGGTTGTTCTTGGCTTGAAAATCATGTGTTTTATGCTTGATTAGTGTTCTGGGCTTGCTACTTTGATGTATGGACTGATTTGAGGT
This sequence comes from Hibiscus tridactylites, assembly GCA_958450335.1. Taxonomy (NCBI): domain Eukaryota; kingdom Viridiplantae; phylum Streptophyta; class Magnoliopsida; order Malvales; family Malvaceae; genus Hibiscus; species Hibiscus tridactylites. The sequence continues at coordinate 23,993,460 of OY288281.1, forward strand.
TGTTTTGATTGTGTTGAGTTGATTAGAAGCAAGAATTTGTGATGGTGAAGCCTCGGGAACAAATCTGGAATCGTTGGAAGCTTGATCGGCTAGTGTGTTGAGCTTGGAATAGTCGGTGAGTGGTTAAATGTTTTTAAATGGTTTTCGAGTATTGGTTCAAGCATGTGGACTAGGTTGGGCTTGGTAGACCCACCTAGAGTTGGGATTAGATTGGTAGTCTAATCCCAAGCTTTAGTTAGAGACCTTGGTTGCACTTTAGTTGTTGTTTATGCCTCGTGTTACTTGTGTATATGGTGGCTATGTATAAATATGTTATACATGTTGAGGCATGGTTTGATGAATTGATATATGCATGTGGTTTGGATTGTGGATTTGACCATGATGTTAATCATGGTGAGTACGTGCTAAGCACGGAAGTGGATATGAAATGATGTTGTGAAAGGTTGTGGATTATGTTTAATATTGGCACTAGTATGCTTGGGTACAAATGATCGATCATTAGGATGTTTAGTGTGCACATGTGAGTCAAATACACGCATGGTCTTGGTGATGGTAGTCATCAAGATGGAGTGCGGGTTCGCCCGGAAAACCTTCTTATATATATATATGATAGTCGATGATGAGTGTAATCCCATCAACGGGGTGTGAGGATGAGTGGAATCCCCTCCGTGTGAACGATGATGAGTGTAATCCCACCGTAAGGTAATGGTTGTTGTTGGATGTGAGTTCCAACGTGTTATCCGCGTATTCGAGTCATAGCTAGGTGCCAATATGAGATTATATGTGTGCCAATATGAATTGAGATATATGTTGCCAATATGGATTGAGATATGTGTTGCCAATATGGATCTATATATGTGTTTTCTTATGATGTGGTTATGGCTTGTTGAGCATGGCATAATATTGAATATATGTTCATGCATCATGTGTATTTTGGCTCATATAGATCGAAGGTAAGATCATACATTCTACATTGGTTGTGCTTGTGCTTGGACCCTGCATTGTCGAGGTTTGTTTTGATGAGCTTACCCTCACTAAGCTTTATGCTTACGCTCTCTTTTGTTCGACAATGCAGATTCATAGTTCGTGGGTAGCTAGTGCAAGAAGAGGGCCTCCAAGTGTGCTAGTTGGGCTTTTGAATCTATCAAGTATGGATTTTATGTTAATGATGTAATAGTCAAGCAATGGGGACTTATGTGGATGATGTGGTTTGTTTATGAGCATGTTAGACTCATTTATATGTTTATGTTGGTTTGGCTTTTGGTTGCCTTGTCTTGCTTGTAAATCATGTTTAACTTGCTTACCATGAATGTTTTATGTATGGATGATTAAGGCATGAACCTTATATATATGCTATGTATGTCTCATGTTGAGTAATGCATGAATCCTTGAATGAATGTTCCTTGTGCGCGTTGGTTGTCTCGTATACTGAGTTCTTGGTTTTTAAATGTTGTATGTATGTTTGTATATGGCTAGGGAAGTCTTAAAATGCATTTAGAGTTGTGTTTTGGAGTCTTAGGCTGCAAACTTGGGTATTGCAGTGCAGGGCGTATCGGTACGCCCAAGGGCCGTATCGTTACGGTCCTACACTTTGGGGCTCAAGTTTGGCCTAGCGTACCGATACGCGAGGGTGTATCGAAACACCAAATCTTCACTAGAAATTTGAGTTTTACGAGATTTTGGCGTATCGGTACGGGTCTAGGGTGTATCGATGCGGTCTTGTATCGTTGACCATGAGATATTGACCAGTTAGGGCGTATCAGTACAGTCAACCTGCGTACCGATACGGTCTCCCTGGTTTGACCTTGGGTTGTTGACCTAGTCAAGGCGTATCGATACCCTCTCTTAGTGTATCGATATGGCCTGTTGTTAAGTTTAAAATGGGATGTTTTAATCATGTATTTGTTGCTTCGCCTCGCTTGATTCTTCCGCTGTTGTTTTTCCTCACATAGGATTTAATATCTCATCTAGAAAAGATAATATAAATGAAAGGTTTTCCTTGGGTCGGTAACCGAAGTGGAGCCTTAATGGGTTTCGCCTCGGTTATCCCCGTGTAGCCCACTCGAATCGGTCAAGCGTTCGGACCGGGACGAGGGGGTTACAGTGGTTTTCTGTGCCTGATTTTTTATAAGTAGATTTAAATGATCATTTCAATGGTTTTTTAGAAATTGGTTTTAAATTGCATTGATGGTGTGTCATTTTGAGAGCTCCTCACTAAGCCTAATGTGATTACGCTCTCTTTTTCCATCAATGCAGAGAATTAAAGGAGTGGAGGCAGCAAGTGAGCAAGGAGGATCCAAGGGCTTCGTTCTTTGAAAGTATGGTTTCAAACTAGACTTTTAGTAATACAGGCAATAGGATTCATTGTTGAGTTGGGAGGGTGTTTGTTAAACTCCCTATTTTGAGCAAGTTTATATTTTTTTAAAGGTCTAAATGGCCTTTACTTGCTGGTATTTGGTTTGGTTTGTGTTTTGGTTTTCGAATAGTTATTTTGCATAGGAAGCATGCCTATAGTTTGGTAATCATGAGGAGTTGATGTTGGAAGCATGCTTTGGTGTTTAACGTCTTTGAATATATGTTCTAAGTGGTTGATTATGTCTTGGTAACATGTTGGTTTGGTTTTGGATAGTTTTTGGTATGTTTAAATTGTGAAAAATGGCATTACATGTCCATGCATATCGAAACGCGGGCTAGTGTACCGAAACGACATGCCTATTTTGCCCAGGCGTTTCGATACGGGCTGAGTCGTTTCAATACGGGGTGCCTAGTTCATGCATGGTGTTTCGATATGCGAGGGCATACCGGTACGAGCTCAAGGTTTTTAAAATAGGGGAAGCTTATTGGAAGTTGGTGTACCGATACGGGCACCAGGTGTATCAAAACACGTGCTAGTGTTTCGATATAGGTATCAAGTGTGCTGAAACGCCTGACCATTTTGTTAGTTAAATGACATCTGCAAGTTTGTTTTTGTTATGTTTTGGTCCATGAATGATCAGTATGCAATTAAGTGAGTTTTGATTGTTGAATTGAGGTGCAATTTGATACAGTGGCATGGAATACGACTAATTAAAAGTTGGTGACCATAAATTGGCTAAAGTTTCTGTAATTTATTAAAATTATAAATTGGTCCCTGAAACATATATGTTGTCAATTGAATGCCAAATCATTGTTTGATTGAATTGAAATTTCTTCCTTTGTAAGTTTGAATCACATAGGATGATAATGTGCCTCTATACAAGATAAAAGGAAAAATATAGGGTCGTTTATTGAGGGAAACTTTCCCTTTTTACTTCAATATTCCTCGTGTGACTCGCTCAGTTCTGTCTCGCGTCTAGACCGGGTCGAAGGGGTTAGATTTGTTGGTATTAGAGCCAGTTTTGCGATGATTGGGAGGTAAGTTATGATTGATTAGCATTGTTGTTGATTGTTTAAACCAATTTGTGATAGATTGTGATGTTGATATTGGTTGAATGTTGTTGTGTGCTATGCACAGTGATTGATTGATGTGTGTGTGTGTGTGTGTGTGTGTGTGTGTGTGTGTGTGTGTGTGTGTGTGTGTGTGTGTGTGTGTGTGTGTGTGTGTGTGTGTGTGTGTGTGTGTGTGTGTGTGTGTGTGTGTGTGTGTGTGTGTGTGTGTGTGTGTGTGTGTGATTTTGATATGCCATGCGGGGTTTGTTTTGGGGAAACCATTGCCTTATTACTATAGTCTAAAATGTTTTGATTTATAATGGAAGTCTTGGATCCTTGCTTGAAGTTGGCCTGATTGTTTTTGTTTTGGTAAAATTATCATGCCTTAGAAATGTGTTATGTCACGACCAAGAGATGAAGTGAGAACTATAGTGGTTCTATTGCCTTTGGGCAAGGATTTGAGGAGAACGTTATACCTCCTGGGGGTTTGCCACCCCGAAATAAGTACAACTTGCGCCAGTTGGGCCAGTGTTGGGTGACATGGCGTCTGGGACATAGGCGATGTCTGGAGCTTATGAAGTTGTCATTGCTGGAGTGCATGGGACTGCACTAGCTGTTGGACAACTTTGAGTTGCTGTTAGAGAGTTTTTGTAGTTTGAAAGAAGTTGAGTTTCAAGGTTTGGCACCCGAGGTATCCGTAGAGCGGATCGCAAGTACTTTCTGGATTATGAAAACAAAGGGGGTGTAATGATGCCCATATGTTGAAGATGTGTCGTGTCTTGGTTGCAAGGAGATGTGTACAGTTGGTGGAAAACTATGGTTGTGGGCGTAGAACCCAGTGTTGTAACTTGAAAGTTCTTTCGAACTGTCTTTAAGAAGTATTTGAGAGTTAGATACTTGGATGACAAGGAATGTGAATTCAAGGCTTTGGTTCAAGACAGAATATTTGTGGTCAAGTTTGAGGTACAATTTGTTCAATTGAGTTGGTATGCTCCTAAACTGGTATTGGATGTGAGACATCGATGTGACAGATTCTATTACGGTTTTGTATAGGATGTTAAGATATACATGTTGGCTTTTGGCTACACCATTTTCGACGTGTTGGTTACACGGGTAAATGATATTGATCGGAGCTTGGGTTTATCTTCTCGTGTGGGAGGTTATGGATCTAACAAGAGAGTTCCAGACTCTAGTTCGATGGTAGTCAGTTTATGAATAATCATGATAAAAGGTATCGCCTGAGTTGAGGTGAGGTGGAGGTAATATTGGGTGAGGACAGTATGGTTAGTGTATCCAGGCTAGTGTAGCATTTAATACATGTTAGGTATGTGGATCATGTGATCATATGAGACGGGATTGTCCATGTTTGGTCTGAAGGGGTCTAGACTTCTTTGCCTATTGTTGCTAACGCTTGTGGGAGTTGTGGTTTGAACGACTGTCTCATAAGTGTTAGATGTGGGAATGCAACTAGTTCCTTTGGTGAAATGGTTGTTACGAGAAGGTTGTTTAGGAGATGACCTTTGACTGTTAAAGGTCATGTGTTTGTAGTCGATCTTATGGAGTTGTCGTTCCACAGTTTTGATGTAATCATGGGTATTGATTGGTTGTTTGAGCATTGAGTTGTGGTTGATTTTGAAACCAAGTGAGTTACCTTAAAACTTGCTGATGATTATGTGGTAGTAGTCATGGGTAAGAATGTTAAATTCTTGTTCGATGTTGTTTCGGCTTTGGAAGTGAGTTGTTTGATGGAATCGGGTTGTGAAGCTTTCTTGGCCTATTTCATGAATTCAAGATTGAAGGAGGTGCGTGTTCAAGACATATGTATGGTGTGTGAGTTTCTGGGTGTTTTTTCGGAGGAATTGTCTGGTTTGCTGCCGAATAGAGAGGTTGAGTTTGGCATTGAGTTGTATGAAAATACAAGTGTCGTGCCTATTGCTCCCTATCATATAGCTCCAAAAGAGTTGAAGGAATTGAAGATGCAACTTCAAGAGTTGCTTGATCGAGGGTTTATTAGGCCTAGCATTTCTCCTTGGGGTGTGCCGGTGTTTTTTGTAAAAAAGAAAGATGGCATGATGTGGATGTGCATTGATCATCGGCAACAGAAAAAGTTGACGAATAAGAATAAGTATACTTCGTCGAGGATTGGTGATTTGTTTGATCAGTTTCATGGTGCTTCAGTGTTTTCTAAGATTGATTTGAAGATCAGGTATTATTAGTTGAGGGTAAAGGATGTGGTTGTGCCTAGAATTGCCTTTCGTACGAAGTACGAGCATTAAGATTTCTTGGAGATGTCGTTTGGTTTGACCAATGCGTCGGTGCGTTCAGGATATGTTGAATCGGGTGTTCCATGAGTTTTTAGATCAAGTTGTTATGTTTGTTGGTGATATTCTAGTGCGTAAAGGTAAAGAGAAGGATCTTGATCGGCATGTATGAATAAGCTAGTAGTATGCTTTTTTGGATGAACGAATGTTGCTCTTTATTCGGGAAGTACAAGTTTTAGATATATTGGAAGGAATATGGGTTTGAGAACGTTATTAGTAAGTGTGAACAGTTTAACATGCACAGGGCAAAAACATGTATATGTATATATAGGACTATGCCATTGCATGCATACATTTGGGCAGTACATTAGAGGTTTTGCATAAATACACATAGAAATTTACGAGGGCATATAGTAATCATGCATACATGTGTTCACACTTACAGATGACTATTCGGAGATTGATGGAATGAAGATTTAAGCTAGGTAATTTATGTAAGTAGCTTTGGTAATATGGTTTTCGAAGTTCGCAAGGCATGAAGAGGATGTTAAACATGGTTCTGGGGAGTTTGGCTTGTGCTAGTTTTGGAAAAACCAAGGTTGGAGTTAGAAGTTTGTGGGTTTTCTAGATCCATTTAATCAACACCGAGGTTTGTTAAGAAATTTTCTAAGATTGTGGCAACGCAAGTGAAGATTGTGGATTTTGCATCTAGACGACTGAGGGTGCTCGAGCACAATCGTTCTACGTATGGTGTGGAGCTTGTCGCGGTTGGGTTTGCGTAAAGGTTTTAGAGACACTATCTCTATGGTGGGAATACGTTGTGTTCTTGGGCAACGTAGATGGTGTGAGGTTCTTAAGGATTGTGATTTGACGATTTAAGTATCATTCGGGTAAGGCTCTTGTTGTAGCTAATGCTTTGAGTAGGAAGGTTGCGGTGGAGTTAAGAGCGAAGTTTGCACGGTTGAATTTCAGTACTTCGTATCATCCCCAGTCTGATGGTCAGTATGAACGTGTGATCCAAGTCTTGGAGGATATGTTGAGATGTTGTATTGTTGAGTCCTAAGGAACCTGGGAGAGACAGTTATCTTTGGGGAGTTGCTTATGGTATTAGTTATCAAGCTAGTAAACAGATGGCATTGTATGAGGCTTTGTACGGTAGGAAGTGTCGTACGCCCTTATGTTGGGCTAAAGTTGGTGAAAAGTATGTTTCATGTTCGGAGGCGTTTCAAGATACAAATGATAAAGTGAAGCTCGTTTGTGATCGCTTGAAAGCATCTTCGGATCCTTAGAAATCTTACGCGTATTTGAAGCGTAGGGAGATTGAGTATGCGGTTGGTGATCGTGTGTTTTTGAAAGTGTCGCCCTGGAAGAAGGTGATGAGGTTTGGACATAAGAGTAAGCTTATTCTGAGGTTTATTGGACCATATGAGGTTTTGGAGCGTGTTGGTCTAGTGGCTTATCGGTTGAGGTTGCCTCCCGAGTTGAAAAAGATTCATGATATGTTCCATGTTTCGTTGTTATGGAGGTTTAGGTCGGATCCGTCATATGTTATGTTGGTTGAGGATGTTGAGTTGTGACCGAGGTTGCCCTTTGATAAGGAAGCCGTTGAGATTTTTTATTCGTGTAGTAAAGTTCACCGTGGTAATAGTGGTGTTTGTGAAAGTCTTATGGCAACACCGTGGTGTTGAAGAGGCCTTGTGGGAGTGTAAGGCGGATTGGATAGAGTAGTTTCTGCTCTTTTTTCCTTCGGGTAAAATTTCGAGGACGAAATTTCCTAAGTGGGGGAGAGTTGTAACACCCCGGTTTTGGACATAGAGGTTTTGGGATGGTTTTAGGGTCTGTTGGACCGAGATTAGAGATTCGGGTAACTTTTAAGATGAGTTCAGGGAAAACATATTTCGGAAGGTGATAAAAATATGGGAAATTATCTCAAATCATTTTTAAATATATAAAAGGTTTTGGTGAAATTAATTTTGGAAAACGAGTTTTGGAAATGTGACATTTTGGACTAGTGACCAAAATGTAAAGTTTGAAAACTAGTTTTAGTGACTGTTTTGTAAAGGGTCAAAATTTTGAATCTTTAAGTAGCTAGTGTGCCGTTTGGTCTAATCTGAGTTTTCCCTTAATTAGGATTGTTTTAAATGTGCTTTAATTAAAGGAATTAAAAGGATTTAATTAAGGAAGGTGGTTATTTTCTAAAATCACAATTCGACGTAACTTTCTCTTCTCAAGATTTTCTTTCAACTTCTCTTTATCCAAACACATTCTTTTCATCAGAATTTAAGGTGAAGATGTTGATTTCTTAACTCTTTGATTTCCTAAATGATTCTTCACTTTTTTTTCCAAAAATCTTATTGAATCTCTTTGATTTTCAAGAGGAAAACATCCAATTAAGGGGAAACTCATACATTGTAGGTAAGGTTCGTTCTTCTCCTCTAATGTTCTTGATCCTTTATATATGTTTTCTAATATGTTTTTATGATTTAATTGGGTAATATGATTAAATCAAGATTTAATTTATATGATTGATTATAATCATGATTTTGAAGTTTAATAATGTTAAGATAAAGGTTTTAACACTGTAACCCCGAAACTATATGAATGTGTTTAGCTTGTTAGATTTTAATTGGATCTAATTGTTTAGGTTGCTAGATTTGGGTTTTGTGGAGTTGTGGTGCTTTTATGAATGTTGGAGGTATAAGGATGATAATATGATGATTTTGGATGTTAATCAACGATGATTGGTGGTTTGAAATGTTAGTTTGTGGCTAGGTTAAGTTTAGAAGTATTTTGGTGATGATTTTAAATGATTTCTGTTGGTGATTGATAGTCGTTAGCAAGGCGATGTTGAGGTTCTATTTCGCTGAGATTTATGATGCATTTCAATGCATTAATCCTCTGTTGCGTGGTTAAAACATGGGAGGTTGATCTGAAAGAGATCAATGAAGCTTTAGAGGCTTCGGACGCTTAGTTTCGTGTCAGCGAATAAGGTTTTGCATGTTGGTGAGTGAGAACATGGATTTCAGCCTTGAAATGTTTTAAAGGTGGTTTTGGGAACTTAGATTTAAGCTTGAAATGCTTGTCTAAGTTCGGAAGTAAGTATAAGTGGTTTTCTCTCTCGTCGTGCTTTTACAAAATGGTTTATGCACTTGTTTTTGGATTACATGATACCTATTGTTTATGCATGATTTAAAGTATGTTGTACACTAATTTTAATCATGAAATGATGAAGGATGCACATGGTAAGTGATCTTTGTAAGTATATGTTTAAAGCATGGTTTGTTGATTTGGAAAAATGGTTTTATATTGATGCATATGAAAACAATGAGGTATGTGGTTATAATGAAATATAATGGCAAGTGATGTGGTTTTAAAAATGTTATCGGATATAGTTAGCCGGATATAGGATTGAGTGCACTATAAGCAAGTCACCTTGGATGTTGATGGGTTTATATGGTGTACCGAATACTCTATCTAAGTACCCTAACGATCGAGGAAGTGTAGTGTCTCGTCTCTCAGTAGTGGGGTTATACATCTACCAATGAGTGGTGTTGAGGGGTTTATACGGTGTGTTGAATACTCTACCACGGGTGTCACAACGGTTGAAGGGTTTATATTGTGTGCCGAAGGCTCCCGTGTGTGAAACTTGAGATGCCGGTGAGAATGTATGAAGTGTTGGGACAACACTCGTGAATTCGTGTATCCGATGTTGTGTTTTGAGAATGGAACTTGGTTAATGATCAATTGTAAGCCAATATAATTGTTGATGTATCATGAAAAGGTTTATGTTGTATAATGTGATTTATACATGTTTACTCTTCAAGCTTTGCATATGGTTGTTATGTATGGAAAGGCTTAAATTGAGGTTTAGTAATGGTATTTGCTATTGATTAATGATACATGAGGCATATGGTTTAATATGTTGGTTTTGGAAAGGTTTAACTGCATGGTTTTCAAGGCATGATGTTTTATAAGTGGATTGAAATGATGATTTCAATGGTTTTGAGAAATTGGTTTTAAATTGCATTGATGGTGTTTCGTTTTGAGCGCTCCTCACTAAGCCTAGTGAGAAAGAAGGATCCAAAAGCTTCGTTCTTTGAAAGTATGGTTTCAAACTGGACTTTTAATAATAAAGGCAATGGGGTTCATTGTTGATTTGGGAGCATGTTTGTTAAACTCCCTATTTTGAGCAAGTTTGTATTGTTGTTTTGAAGTTGTAAATGACCTTTACTTGCTGGTATTTGGTTTGGTTTGTATTTTGGTTTCAAATGGTTATTTTGCATAGAAAGCATGCCTATAGTTTGATAATCATGAGGAGTTGATGTAGGAAGCATGCTTTGGTGTTTAATGTCTTTGAATATATGTTCTAAGTGGCTGATTATGTCTTGGTAACATGTTGGATTAGTTTTGGATAGTTTTTGGTATGTTTAAGTTGTGAAAAATGGCATTAAAGACCCAAGTGTATCGAAACGCGGTCCTGTGTACTGAAACAGTATGCCTATTTTTCCCAGGCGTTTCGATATGTGGTGTCTGGTTCAGGCATGGCGTTTCAGTACGTAGGGGCATACCGGTACTGGCTCAAGGTTTTTAAAACAGGGGAAGCTTACTGGAAGTTGGCGTAGCAATACGGGCACCAGGTGTGCCGAAATGTTTGCTAGAGTTTCGATACGGGTATCGGGTGTACCGAAACGATTGACCGTTTCGTTAGTTAAATGGCATCTGCAAGTTTGTTTTTGTTACGTTTTGGTCCCTAAATGATCAGCATGCAATTAAGTGGGTTTGGATGATCAAATTGAGATGAGATTTGACACAGTGGCATGAAATACGACTAATTAAAAGTTGGTAACCATAATTGTCTAAAGTCTCTGTAATTTATTAAAATTACAAATTGGTCCCTAGAACATATATGTTGTCAATTGAAAGCCAAATCGTTGTTTGATTGAATTAAAGTTTATTCCGTTGTAAGTCTGAATCACATAGGATGATAATGTGCCTCTAGACAAGATAAAATGAAAAAATAGGGTCGTTTATTGAGGGAAACTTCCTGATTTACTTCAAAATTCTTCGTGTGACTCACTCTGTTCGGTCTCGCGTCTAGACCGGATCGAGGGGGTTACAATTTTCTTTTCATCTAATGTATCAATGAAGTTAAGATCAGGGATTATCACAAGATTGGGTTTGTGGAAGTTGACGATTTGGGAAAATACCTTGGTGTCCCATTACTTTATAAAAGTGTAACAGCGGTTTCTTATGTGTACTTGGTTCATATGGTGCAAAAATGGTTAAGCGGGTGGAAGGCGAAAACCTTATCATTAGCCAGGATGATTACATTGGCTAAAGTTGGTTCTACCAAAGAAGACTTGTACTGATTTAGAACGGTTGATTAGGCGTTTTATTTAGGGAGTTACTTCAGAGTGTGGTGGGATTCATTTGGTTCGATGGGACGATGTATGTAAACCAATTTCCCATAGAGGTCTCAGCTTTAGGAAATTGGATATCTAGAATGAGGTTTTTCTAATGAAACTAGCTTTTCAAATGGTTGTGCAGAATAAAGCTTTTTGGGTTCGATTTATTCGCTCCAAATGTAAATGCACTGATGATTTTCCGGTCATACCACATATCAAGTACGGATCGCGGCTTTGGAAGGGCTTGGGAATGGTGTGGTTGGACATTCGAGAGAAATTATCGTGGTCCATCGGTAATGGCCACAATGTTGATTTTCGGCATGACAATTGGATACCTGATGTTGGTCCCTTATCCGCGTAAGTGATTACGGCTTTTAATATTGGTATTCCAAGGGTCTTTGTAGCTTCAACGTTAGATGCGAATGGCTCGTGGAATTGGGATGCTTTCCAACACTTATTACCTATTTCGATTCTTTTGCGGATTGCGGCCATGAAGGAATCGGATCTTATGTTCCTGGCTGATGTGGTGGGTTGGGGATTATGTGCGGATAAAAGATTTTCGGTTAAGTCGGCCTATGATTTCCGTTTGGGTCCTGTGCATGGTGTTGCTGATAGATTAAGGTCCATCATTCATAAGTTTAGGGGGCTATAAAAAATTAAAATTCTAATGTGGCTTGCATGTTGTGACAAACTGATGACGAATGTTGAACGCTCGAGACGTCATTTTACCACGAATGCTTGCTTCTTTGTGCGTCATGAAGCTGATGAAGACGTCGATCATGTGTTTCAGCATTGTCGATCGGCTCAATCAGTTTGGTCTCTACTTGTTAACCCTTCACAACTGTTGGTGTTTTGCAGTCTCCCTTTCCAATCTTGGATTGAACGAGACTTGAATGGTGTTTGTGTTTTTGGTCGGGATTCTCTGAATTGGGATTTGATGTTTGCAGCGGTGCTTTGGAATCTTTGGTGTCAACGGAATGCAACTGTGTTCGATGGAGGCGTTGATGAGTGGGGTTCAATTTTGGTTCGAAGCAAATGGCTTTCGGAAAACACTAGTGTGGCATTGGCTAGTCGACGCTCTGTGGTGGCACGCGGTTCTCATATAGATGTGGTTTCTCCAACTTTGTTGGTACCTCCGATAGGTTGGATTAAACTCAATTCGGATGGAGCTAGGCATGAGTCAGACGAGAGCGCATCTTGCGGGGGAGTGTTTCGAGACCATACGGGGAAATGGCTTCATGGTTTCACTAAGTTTGTTGGTCATTTCTCAGTTCTTGAGGTGGAGTTGTGGGGTCTCTATTCAGAACTATCCTTGGCCTGGGAGTTGGGGTATCGGAATATTGAGGTTGAATCGGATAGCTCAGAGGCTATTAAATTGATCCATTGGGATAGCTCTTTTGGTGCTTCACTTGCTTTGGTTCGTTGTATTAGAAGGTTGATGGATCTCGCATGGAGGGTGTCGTTTCGACATGTTTCTAAAAACAATAATAAAGTTATTGATGCTTTGGCGAAATTGGCGAGTATTGAGAGTTTGGATTTGGTCTCTTTTGTTCTTCCTCTCGTATCTGTTGTTCACCTCTTGCAAGAGGATAATATAGTTTATGTTGGTTGAGGTTTGCCTATGCGTTGTAATGTGCTATCATGTGCAATCTTTTTCTTTCATTAGGTTTAGGGAGGATTTTTAACGAGGCACATGGTAGCAATCTCGTTTTTCACCAAAAGAAATGGTTAAATGTAAAACCGTTTGTGCATGGGTTTTGCCTTTGAGTCGCCCCCTCTCTAACTACAAATGTTATTTTTTTCTATTGATTAGGAGAGACAAATAATGTGAAAATTAAAAAATAAAATATTATTGTAATACTCCAAAAATGTGACTTAGAATATTTGATGTGAATCAAATTGATTGAACTAATTCTTAATATAGTTAATTAAGATTTTTAGGACTCAATAGATTGTGTAAACAATTGGTGAGCCATATTAAAAATATCCAAAGAATTTACGGTAAAACTTCAAGGTTGCATGCAAAATTTATAAAAATGAGAGGGTATAAACACTTGTCATGTGATGTTAAAGGCATGGGGGGAGATGGAGTTGGCATTTGTGTAATTGGGAGGAGAAGTTATACCAAAAACTTTATCTTCTTCATCTTTAAAAAGTTAAACTCAAATCTAAAAGTGTAGTGAGAGAAAACTCAAAATTTGTCTAGTCTAGCTCAAAATTAGGGGACCTTTATATGCATAGACTCTTGATATAAAGGTAATCATCTTGTTCTTTTTTCTAATTGTGTGAAATTGTATTTGATGATTCAAAGTGTGCATTTGGCTGAACTATATGAGAATTGGTTTTCATGTTTGGTAGAGTTGTGAATGAATTGTATGTTAGGAAGATCATGTTTAGCATGCTCTCGGTTGAAGGAAATATAGTTATCAATCCTTTGGAGAACTATTTGAATGAATTAAGTAATGAATTCACATGTTTTGTAATCTTGGTAGCATATTCTGAATTGGTTGTGTTATTAAAATTGGAACTTGATGTTAAAACTTGTTAGGAATACAAATTTTGATTGCTTTAAGTAGATTTATATAGATAGGTATGAAAACGGGGTTGTTCTAAGTGTAATTAGGGGGTTGTTTTGATGTAAAATGGATAAACATATGTGAACATGAGAATCGGTCAAATTGGAAGTGAATGAATTAAGTTAAGGACTGTTTTTGTAGCTTAGAAACAGGGGAAAATCTGTTTTGTTGTTAAGTGGACTGTTTTGAGTAGAAACAAGAACAATGGAAACAGTTTTGAATGCAAGTAGTTGTATATAAGGAAATCGGGTAAAATTTGCATATATAAGAACCTTAGGGGACTGTTTTGAAGTATATATTGGTGTGATTAGGAGTAAAGATTTGTTTTTCCATCATATAAAAAAATATTTGGGATTGTTTGATACACATGAACGTGTATATGATTATAAAGGGCTACTTTGTATGCTTTAGGACCTTAGAGGGTTGTATTGAATATATGTTTGTGTGTACCATGAATTGGACTTTTTTGAGTGAATAGATGTATGTAGGTGTAAATTGCACTGTTGTGTTTGTATATGTAATTGAAATTGGACTGCTTTGATCATGGATAAAAGTTAAAGATAGATTCTGATGCATAGTTAAATCCTTTGTTATAATTAGACAAAGAAGGGATTGATCCAGGGAGACATAAAGTAGATCAAGTTGTAGAGAAGCAGAAGGAAATTGTAATCTATGAGCAGGAATAGCTTGGATCAACTGTAAGTGCAGTTTAAAGTCTCGGGATAGACTGACAACATTTCCAAGCATTTCTTGTTAATTTGAGTTACATTGTTTTAATTTAGTCACATCATGTATAAGCAAGCTTGGATGAGAGGTAAGTCACTACACGTTATGTATAATAATGTGTAATTTTTGCTCATGAGATCTTTATATGAAATTGCTTGTATGCTTGATATGGAAATCACATATGATATATGTTATTGGAAATCTTACTATGAAATCCTTCTAATAAGAGAATTAAGTAATTGTAAAGTTCACGAGGTAAATAATTGTGTTATACGAGAAGGGTAATAAGCTTGTTAATGTGATACCTTGATAAGAAGCTAAGCTCACTCAGTTTTAAAAATGATTTGATAAATATGAAAGTCTTGGATTCGAGTCAGTTAAGTATAGTTAGCATGCCATAGAGCCTATTGAGCTCGAGTTCGGGGTGGGCTACGGTCCTTAATTGGTAACAGTAGGAGGGAAGTTGTGTGGTCACTTGGCGATAGTAGGAGGGATTAATTGGTACCGTGAGTACCATTTATTTGGCGATAGTTGGTTGGAGATTCATGTACCTAGACTGTTACTTTAGTCTGAAGGCTACATTAATAAGCAAGCATAAAAATTATATACTAGAACTATGAAGAATGATGATAATTTTCTTAATAAATAATTATGTTTCTATTGAGAATTGAATAATTCCTTGAATGAAATTATATGTTTGGAATGAGTGCCTATGTGTAAAGATGAATTTATTTGAATAGCTATTTTTGTATTAGTTGATAATGCATAATCCATGACTTACCCTGTTCGAATGACTTGCTTAAAATCAACTTATATCTTGTTTAAGTTTAGAATTGTGTTTTAAGGTCTTGAAGTGATAAGATAACTTACAAATGAGTTATTAAGTTTTTTAAACTGCCTCACTAAGCTTTTGCTTACAAACTCCTTTTATTATATTTCAGGTTAAGATTTTGAAAGCTTAGCCTCTCTTAGAGCTTAATCAGTTCACCGATACTACTCAAGTGTATGTTTAATTACTCCTGCAGAACTCCTAGAATGGTGGCACAAAAGTTTAAATTAGTACACGTAGTTAATTTTTTTGGTATGCGTAACTTTTAAGCTACATAGTTTAAAATAGTTAATCTTTTTCTTGTGATATAAGTGGAGCATGATGTAGAGATGCTTAGTTCGAAATGTTTGGAATTCATAAGTTAAATTCAGAAAAAGCTTTATTTTGCAAAACATAGTATTGATGATATAAGAATGTTTTATGCGCATGTTCCTTTAAGTTATAGAAAGAAAAGTCTTGCTTGACTAATTGTATGATGAACCATGAGATTAAGTTAAAGTTTAATGAAATTAATTAGAGTTAATTAGGCTATGTTTTGATAAGTAGTAACAAACCTCAAGTTAAACTTGTTTCTTGTATAAGAAATCATTCTTTTAGAGCTTTTGATCACCTTGACAAAAACATTAAAATTGGTAGAAAATAGGAAATGAATATTTTAAGAAATCTTACTTTGTATTTTAGCTTGATCGATCTTTAACTTGGAAAACAAGTTAATTTCTTTTTTGGAAGTCATTCCAATACTAACTTAGGACATAAGTTAGTCATTTGTTTAGTCTTTAACATTCTAAGCTTGGTTTACTACTAAGTCGGGTTTATGGTGTTTTAATTAAGCTAATATTGTCATTACTTTTTTAATAATTAGTGATCAAAACAGATAAAATATAGCGTTAGATATAATTTTATCAAAAATAATAGTTAGATAATCAAAACAAAAACACATAAATAAATAAATAGGTACCAAATAGGTAATTTACCTTGAAAAAATATAATACTTTTTTTAAATAGAAAAAAAATCGTACAGAATTAGTTTGCATTTTAGGTTACTATAGGCCTAATGATATTTTATCCTCAAACTTTCAGAAAAAACATTTTAGTCTTCAAATGTTTTCCATCTCTTTTAATCATCAAATTTGTATTTTTTTTTTCACATTGAATCAACTGTCTAATGAACTCGATAGGCTAACTTAGTTTTTTTATATATAAAAAATCAAAAACTGTAAATTATATTTAAATAGTTAAATTTGTATATATATATATATATATATATATATATATATAGAATAGAAAATTATGAAAGATTGTACGTGTATAAAAATTATTAAAAAACCGTTAGTTTTTATCAATTGGATTAATTTGATAAAAAAATAAAAATTAAGGGGAAAAGAAAATAATTTTTTTAAGGACAAATGCTTTTTTAGGTTCGAGAGTAAAAAGTACCTTTAAATTTTTTTTAAAAGGTTTATCAATTAAAATGAATAAAGATTTTCTACCTACATAACTGAATTGCATAAAATAACATATTGGAAGATACTACCATTATTCATAATTATTTTCGAAATTGGGCTTATAAGAAATTGGAGAATTTTTTTGAAAAATAAAATAAGAACACTTTTCATTATAATTCATTTTCATAAGAAAAATAGCCAACTCAATGGACATTGAAATATTTAAGGTAAAAACCTTGGTGTATAAGTCGAAAGCACAGTTAGAAGATAATAAGGGGCGGATTTTTAGCCACTCTGATCACAGCCCGGAATTTAAAAAGTTTAGCTGATTGTCTCATCTCATTTCAAGATAATTAAAATATACTCCGACTTCAAAATTTTAATAAAAATTTAAACTAAACCTGATTCAACCCAAAAATTAATAAAAATATTAAATATAATATTTATAAACATAATAAATATATAGAAGCATAGAACTTCTATCTTAAACTCAAATCGTCCCGACTTAATTTTTTTTAAACCCCTCTGAACACAAAATGCTAAAATAAAAAAATATAAGAAAAACAGTATAAAACGGTGCACATCGACTCGGATAATTTTAAGGTTTCTTTAAATCTGAATGTTTTGGTAACACTAAAAAATACCTAATCGATTAGGGGCTGAATTCAATTAGGGATGGTTACCTAATGATATGGAGGCTCAAGAAAACGAACACAACTTAATTATAAAAACTGTAAAATTTAGAAGGCAATTGAACAAGAAAAAGCAAAGACAATCATCAACAACAACAATGATCAATGTCTCAACCAAAACATGATAGCAGAGAAAAGCATATCAAAATTGGTCCAACCAAAACTAAACAGATTTAAAGGCAAAACTTAGAAAACTATCCTTAACAGTGCTCTCACTTCTTCTTGGCAGCAGATTTGGTGACCTTGGCACCGCTTGGGTCCTTCTTCTCAACACTCTTGATAACACCAACAGCCACAGTCTGGCGCATGTCCCTCACGGCAAAACGTCCAAGAGGTGGGTATTCGGAGAAAGTTTCCACAACCATGGGCTTGGTGGGAATCATCTTAACCATCCCAGCATCACCATTCTTCAAGAACTTGGGCTCCTTCTCGAGCTCCTTGCCAGATCGTCTGTCAATCTTGGTCAACAATTCAGCAAACTTCACGGCAATGTGGGAGGTGTGACAGTCAAGGACTGGGGCGTATCCATTTCCAATCTGACCGGGGTGGTTCATGATGATGACCTGAGAGGTGAAGTTGGCAGCCTCCTTGGCCGGGTCATCCTTAGAGTTTGAAGCAACAAAACCACGCTTGAGATCCTTCACAGCAACATTCTTAACATTGAACCCAACATTGTCACCAGGGAGAGCCTCCGGGAGGGATTCATGGTGCATCTCAACAGACTTGACTTCAGTGGTCAGGCCAGTGGGACCAAATGTCACAACCATACCAGGTTTAAGAACACCAGTCTCCACACGACCAACAGGGACAGTTCCAATGCCACCAATCTTGTAGACATCCTGAAGTGGGAGTCGGAGGGGCTTGTCTGAAGGCCTCTTGGGCTCATTGATCTGATCAAGAGCCTCAAGGAGAGTGGGACCCTTGTACCAGTCAAGGTTGGTCGACCTCTCAATCATGTTATCACCCTCAAAACCAGAGATTGGGACAAATGGGATCTTGTCCGGGTTGTAACCAACTTTCTTAAGATATGAAGAGACTTCCTTCACAATTTCATCATACCTTGCCTTGGAATACTTGGGGGTTGTGGCATCCATCTATACCGAATGAAAATTGATAATCAGATTAGTCAGAGAATCACGTTTTAATCAACACAATAATCATAAAGAGCTTTCGATACAATATAATAATAGGCATGAATGACTATAAACCTCACCTTGTTGCAGCAGCAAATCATCTGTTTGACACCAAGGGTAAACGCAAGCAAAGCATGCTCACGGGTCTGGCCATCCTTAGAGATACCAGCTTCAAAACCACCAGTGGTCGAGTCGATGATGAGAACAGCACAGTCAGCCTGGGAGGTACCAGTAATCATGTTCTTGATAAAGTCACGATGTCCAGGAGCATCAATGACAGTGCAGTAGTACTTAGTGGTCTCAAACTTCCAGAGGGCAATATCAATGGTAATACCACGTTCACGCTCGGCCTTAAGCTTGTCAAGAACCCAGGCATACTTGAATGACCTTTTGTTCATCTCAGCAGCCTCCTTCTCAAATCTCTCAATCACACGCTTGTCGATACCACCAAGCTTGTAGATCAAATGACCAGTGGTTGTTGACTTCCCAGAGTCGACATGGCCGATGACCACAATGTTGATGTGAATCTTTTCCTTACCCATTATAAAAGTCTGGGGATAATCTGAAAACCAAGAAATAATCATTTACATAAAACAAATCACACAAGTTCAAAACATAATTACCCTTGGCCTAGACCATAATTCAACCCACTTTAGAAAAATAAAATCAGTCCAGATTTAAATCCAACAGATTCAACATGTATAATACGTGGCAGCTGGGATTCGAGCCCAGTTCCTCCATAGATATGGAGTTCATTCCAATGAACTACAGCCACTAGATCTTAACTCAATGAACCCAGTGCAACATTTTTCATTGAAAACAAACGAGCCTACGAATATAGTCCTCGACCATCTTGATTATTTTCCATAATAAATTTCCCATAGGCTGCATTTGCTTCAATAAATCAGTAAGAACTGGAATTCTTTAAAAATAAAACAGATTTCGGATTTTGAAACGAACATATATTCATGAAATCTAATAACATGACAATAAAAATGAAAGAGAGCGAAAGAAATCAGATTAGAAACTACACAATACACAATACACATAAAAAATGAATCAGACTAAACGGAAAGCAAAAAATTCAAAAATGGAACTAGTATTTCAGCTAAGAACAAATCAGATCGAATTTTCCTTCGAATCAAAGAAAAAAACACTTGAAAAACAATAACAATTTGTTGATGGATTCATACCTGTGAGCTAAAAAACGAGAGAATTTGAGATCCAAGAGAAGATAGAGTAGAAAGCTTGTGAGAGAGTGCGAGAGAAGAGGGATGCTTTAGCTTAAGTAGCCACACTCTCAGCATTGGCTTAACTAGGGTTTCTTTCTCAACCGTCGGATCACGATTAATCCAACGGCTTCCGTTCGATATCTCAGATTAGCCGTTAAAAGGGTTTTCGATATTTTTCTACTATTTTATCCAAAATCAGACAAAGGATGCCCTAATTGACTTTACTTCAATATGGAATACCAATATTACCCCTAACATTTTACAAAAGGGTAAACTATTTGGTCATAATTAACCAACCAACCAGATTGATCGTAAATAATGGGAAAAATTAAAACTAAGCGAAACGCATTTGGGGAATTTGATCCCTCACCCAAACACATGGAAGGCAGTTACTCTAACCACTGAACCAACTTCACTTTAATGATATAAAATACTAATATAGTTTATTAAATGATTATTTTATTGGTGTAAACTATAAAACTAAAGTGAAATGCAATTAGGAGGACTTGATATCGCGCTTAAATGCATGAAAGGACACTATTTTAGCCACTGAGCCAACTTCACTTAGCTAATATAAAATACTAACATAATTTATTAAAGGATTACTTTATTGTCGTAAACTAAAGAGTATAAAAGGAATTAATAGGATTCGAATTCGGGACTAATTATACAAAACTAAAATACAAAACCACTAAATCAACCTTATAGCTTAGGAAAATGTGACTACATATAAGGAAAATTCTACAACGGGCGACGAACATTGATGAACACAACTAACGATGAACACTACTTTAGCCACTGAGCCAACTTCACTTAGCTAATATAAAATACTAACATAATTTATTAAAGGATTACTTTATTGGCGTAAACTAAAGAGTATAAAAGGAATTAATAGGATTTGAATTCGGGACTAATTATACAAAACTAAAATACAAAACCACTAAATCAACCTTATAGCTTAGGAAAATGTGACTATATATAAGGAAAATTCTACAACGGGCGACGAACATTGATGAACACAACTAACGATGAACACCGATGAACACCATTAACTTTTTCTAAATTTTAAAAATCTAAAGGGCTAAAATTATAATTAAAATTATCTCTTAGAAAAATAAAAAACAAATTTAATAGTTACTTTATAATATTTTTAATAGGTTAGAATCAAATATACCCAATTCTCCTAAACCCTAACAAAATCAATCTCTTAAAAAATTATAAACTGATTTCTATTTTTTTAAGAGATTGATTTTGTTAGGGTTTAGGAGAATTGGGTATATTTGATTCTAACCTATTAAAAATATTATAAAGTAACTATTAAATTTGATTTTTATTTTTTTAAGAGATAATTTTAATTATAATTTTAGTCCTTTAGATTTTTAAAATTTAAAAAAAATAATAGTGTTCATCGGTGTTCATCGTTAGTGGTGTTCATCAATGTTCGTCGCACGTGGTAGACTCATCCCTACATATAATATACGAATTGAGTAAAAACTAATGAAATAATTTTTTAAGGGTTAACTACTGGAATAGTCACTTATGTTTTCCCTCAGTACAGAGTTGGTCACCGATTTTGAAAAACGACCAGTAAGGTCACTTACGTTTTCGGGGCGTAAAATTTTGGTCACCCAGCCGTTTTGTGAAACCTATGTTTGATTTTGATATAATTAAGTTGATAAGGATCAAATTGAAAACTTGAAATTGTTTTATAAGTCCCCTAAATAAGTTTTATATCACCAACACTTTAAAACTGATTTGAAAAACTCAAACTCCAAATATTCTCTAAGTGTTCCAAGGCCAAACTATTGAAAATCGTCTAGGTGTATCGATACGCTTCCAGCTGCATCGATACCTTTTTGCAAAGTTGGCTACTGTAAAGACGCGTTTCGATACGCTCTTAACCGTATCGATACGCTCTCTCTATAAAACTGAAGGAGTTTAAATGGCGTACCGATACGGCTTCACCCGTATCGATACCGTTTTAAATAAAATTTTAATTCGAAGTGTTTTAAATGTATTCGACCGTTGGTGTCAGTTGTTAGGTAACCAACATTTAAAATGTCAGTTGACCTGTATCGATACGGTAAACCCTCGTATCGAAACGGAAACCTCCAGTGAGCTAAGTTGAGAAAAAGGTATCGATACGGTCTTATCCGTTTCGATACACTCCCTGTCCCGTACCGATACGCCTACGTGTGTTTCGATACCCCCTCTTTATCATGTACAACGGCTAGAATTGATAAAGGAGGTATAAATTGAAGCTCTTTGAAGACCAGCAACAACTATTGCATCAAAGACAAACATCCAAGCAAAAATCCAACCTCAAGTGTGCTTATTTTCCAATTTCTTGTAATCCCCAAATTAAGTTGTATCCAATTCTTATTCTATCTTCAAATTTGGGTTGAGTGGTGTACTTCAAGGGACATATTTGTATTTGAGAGATATACTTCTTGTCCAATTTCTTCTTTGATTATTTGTGAGGGTTTGGTCAAATTTTGGGTAGAAAATTTGACCGGTTGTGTAAAGGTTACCTCCTAAGCCTTGAAAAGGTGAAGAACAAATAGTGAATTGTTGAAATCCTTAGTGGTAGCTAAGGTAGTGGATGTAGAGTTCATTTGGAACTTGAACCACTCTAAAATCTTTTGTTCTTCAATTTTTATTTGCTCATTCACTCCATAAAGTTTTTAAATCCCAATCCACCCCCTCTTGGTTTTGATCATTCAATCGATCAACTCAACAATTGGTATCAGAGCCTACCTCTTTGAAGGATTCACAACCACAAGAGGAGTTCCTAGGAAGAGTGTGATCAACAAAAAATCAAGCCATGGCTTCTACCTTCGGATCAAGTATGTATGAGTCACAATCTACTACAAAGCCACCATTCTTCAATGGTGACAACTATCCTTTTTGGAAGAATATGATGCGCCTCTTCATCAAGTCCAATGATTACTTGGTGTGGGATGTCATTGAAGATGGTCCTTACATTCCATTGAAGCAAGACAATAAAGGAAATATGGTCTTGAAGAAAAAGATAGAGATGAGTGAAGATGAAAGAAAGAAGATTCAAATAAATGACAAAGCTCTTCACATGCTCTTTTGCTTCTTTGGACCCGACATCTATTCCAAAGTCTCATCCATTGAGAGTGCCAAAGAAGTATGGGATACTTTTGAGACCACCTATGAAGGAACCAATGATGTGAAGGAAACCAAGATTGGAATTCCCAATCTTAGCTATGAGAATTTCAAGATGGAGTCCGATGAAACGGTGTCCAAGATGTTTGATCGCTTCTCAACCATTGTCAATGGGCTCAAAGGATTTGGAGAAACTATTCCGGAAGACAAGCTTGTCCGGAAGCTACTTTACTCACTTCCCGAATCTTGGGATGGGAAGAGAACCGCCATCATAGAGGCCAAAAATTTGAAGACTCTAAAGCTTGATGAGCTAGTGGGTTCTCTTCTCACTCATGAGATTATGAAGCAAGGAAGGGAAGAAGAGAAGAGAGTGGAGAAGCTAGAGGTGGAAAAGAAGAAGAAAATGGAAATAGCCCTCAAAGCTTCATTACTTGAGGAAAGCTCTTCTAGTGAGGAGGATGACCTTGAAGAATTGGCTATGATAGCCAAGAAGTTTTCTCGATTCATGAGGTCCAACCGTGGAAGAAAAATTCAAAGGAAGATAGACTTCAAAGGTAAAAACAAAGAAGAAGCGAGGGATCAAATCATTTGCTTAGAGTGCAATAAACTCGGCCACATTCGTTCGGAGTGCCCTCAACTCAAGAAGAAGAGCTTTGAAAAGAAGAAGAAGCTCAAAGCCAAGCTTGCTACTTGGAGTGATAAGGAGTCATCCGAGGATGACGAACAAGAAGTGGCCAACCTTTGCCTCATGGCACTTGAGGAAGATTCTTTCATAGTAACCTCTAACTCATCATCTTTAGATTTTACATATGATGAATTAAATGGTGCATATGATGAGTTGCAAGAGGTCTATGATGAATTAGTTGAGAAATACAAAGAGTCGGTCATTAGGAATAAGAAAATTATTTCGGAATTAAAAGATAAAAAATGACTCTCTTTCTCAAGCTAATTTAAAATTTGAGAAAAAGATTTTAGGGCTGAAAGATGAACTAAAATTCTTCCAAGATGAAAATGTTGACCTTAATAATCTTATTTCTCAATGCAATAGTGAACACCGAAAGGTGTTAGGTGAGCTTAACAAGCTCAAAGAGTCTTTTAAAAATGTTGGTAGTGTGAAGCATGAAATAGGTGAATCTTCTAAAACAAACCAACCTAAGAAAAAGACTAATAACTACAAACAAAGTAGCTTTCCTAGACATAGTAGAACTAAAAGGATTAGAAGTGTATGGGTTCCTAAGGAACTTGTAAAATCTAATAACATTATTGCTATGTCATCTTGGATCCCTAAGGGAATCAAGTTTTTGGGAGCTAACACTCGTGGACCCAAAATGATTTGGGTACCAAAAACAAAAGTTTAATATCTTTGTTTGTAGGGGGAGCATTGCTACAAGGCCAAAGCACAAAGTCAAAACTCATGGTACCTTGATAGTGGATGCTCGAGGCATATGACCGGAGACAAGAGTAGATTCATGGATCTAAAGCCAAAAAGTTGAGGAGTGGTGATATTTGGTGACAACTCCAAAGGCCACATTAAATGTATTGGCTCCATAGGTAATCACTCTACTATTCTTATTGAAAATGTCTTGTATGTCGATGGTCTTAAAAATAATTTGTTGAGCATAAGTCAATTGTGTGATAAAGGATTTAATGTTTTATTTGATAAAAATGGGTGCAAAATTGTTGACATTAAATCTAATAATATTATGCTCATAGGTCATCGCATAGGTAACATTTACATGGTGCATCTAGATGACATACATACATCTCATGCATGTTTAGTAGCTCAAAATGAAAATGATGCATGGTTGTGGCATAAGAAACTAGGACATGCTAGCATTAGTGTTTTAGAAAAATTAGTTTCCCTTGATCTAGTTAGAGGTTTACCCAAGATTAAGTTCTCAAACGATAAAATTTGTGATGCATGCTCTAAGGGTAAACAACATAAGTCTTCCTTTAAATCCAATAATGATGTTTCTACAAGTAGGTGTTTACAACTTATCCATATGGATTTATTTGGGCCAATTAGGACTATGAGCTTGGGTGGTAAATCTTATGTATTTGTTATTGTAGATGATTTTTCTAGATTTACTTGGGTTCTATTTTTAAGTACTAAAGATGAGGCTTTAGAAAAATTCATCACATTTTCAAAACTAACCCAAAATGATCTTGAACTCAAAATTTCCCATATTATGAGTATCATGGAACCGAATTTCAAAATTTAGGGTTTGAAGAATTTCTAAATGAAAATGGTATTAGCCACAATTTTTCGGCTCCTCGAACTCCTCAACAAAATGGGGTAGTTGAGAGGAAAAATAGAACTTTACAAGAAATGGCTAGAACCATGCTTTGTGAAAACAATTTACCTAAATATTTTTGGGCGGAAGCCACAAACACCGCTTGCTACATTGTAAACCGAGTAATGATTAGGCCAATTTTAAAGAAAACACCGTATGAGATTTTAAAATCTAAAAAGCCTAACATTAGTTATTTTCATCCATTTGGTTGCAAGTGTTTTGTTTTAAATAATGGAAAAGACAACTTAGGTAAATTTGATGCAAAAAGTGATGAAGCTATTTTCATAGGATATTCTTTAACCTCTAAAGCCTATCGTATATTTAACAAGAGAACTTTAGTAGTAGAAGAATCTATACATGTTGTATTCGATGATAACCTCCTTCCAAGGAAGGATTCTTGTGATGATGATGATGTAGGAATCATAAATGCCTTTGATGGAGGACAAACTTCAAAGGATGATGAGATTCCAACAAAAGAAGAGGACACACAAGATCCACCTCTTGAAGCCTTGAAGGACTTGGCTCTTGAGGAAAAGGAAGTGAGCTACCCAAGGGAGTTCAACTATGTCAAAGATGGTGAAATCTTGGGTGATCCATCCAAGGGGGTAACCACTAGATCTTCTCTTAAACTTATGAACCATGTTGCACTTATCCCATGCATAGAGCCTAAGAATATAAAAGAAGCATTGAAAGATGATTTTTGGATTATGGCTATGCAAGAAGAGTTAAATCAATTTAAGAGAAGTAATGTTTGGACATTAGTTGATAGGCCTAGTAATCAATCTACTATAGGAACTAAATGGGTCTTTAGGAACAAACTAGATGAGAGTGGTAACATTGTGAGAAACAAAGCTAAACTAGTAGCACAAGGTTACACTCAAGAAGAGGGAATAGATTTTGATGAAACCTATGCACCCGTAGCTAGAATGGAAGTCATTAGGATGTTGCTTGCATATGCATGTTATCATGATTTCAAGATTTTTCAAATGGATGCTAAAAGCGCATTTTTAAATGGTTTTATAAATGAGGAAGTGAATGAGGAACAACCACCGGGTTTTGAAGACTCAAAATTTCCAAATCATGTTTTCAAACTCACTAAAGCTCTTTATGGTTTAAAACAAGCTCCTAGAGCTTGGTATGAAAAACTTTCAAACTTCTTAATTGAAAAAGGTAAGGTGGACACTACACTTTTCATAAAAAGGTATAAAAATGACATTTTAGTAGTACAAATTTATGTTGATGATATAATTTTTGGTTCTACTAACGAATGTCATTGTAAAGAGTTTGCTAAGCTAATGCAAGGTGAATTCGAGATGAGCATGATGGGGGAGCTCTCATTCTTTTTTGGACTCCAAATTAAGCAAAGGAAGGATGGCACCTTCATCAATCAAGCAAAGTACATAAAGGATATGCTCAAGAAGTTTGGCTTGGAGAATGCAAAACCTCAAGCCACACCTATGAGCTCATCTACAAAGCTTGACAAAGATGAAGGAGGTGTTGACTCTAAGCTTTACCGTTCTATGATTGGGTCATTGCTTTACCTTACCGCAAGTAGACCGGATATCTTGTTTAGTGTTTGCTTGTGTGCTAGGTTTCAAGCTAGTCCTAGAGAGTCTCACCTTATAGCCGTTAAGAGAATCTTTAGGTACCTTAGAGATACTCCTTGTCTAGGTCTTTGGTACCCTAGAGACTCCACCTTCAACCTTTATGCTTATTCGGATGCAGATTATGGGGGGTGTAAAATCGATAGGAAGAGTACTTCGGGAACTTGTCAATTCCTAGGTAGTATGCTCATATCTTGGTTCTCTAAGAAACAAATAGTGTAGCCTTATCTACCACCGAAGCCGAGTACATATCCTTAGGGAGTTGTTGTGCTCAAGTCCTTTGGATGAAGCAACAACTCTTAGATTATGGTATTAAAGTTGAAACCATACCCCTTAAGTGTGATAACACTAGTGCCATATGTTTGACAAAAAATCCCATCCAACACTCTAGAACCAAACACATAGAAATAAGGCATCATTTCATTAGAGATCATGTCCTTAAAGAAGATGTTGTTATAGAGTATGTTGACACCTTGAATCAATTAGCGGACATCTTTACAAAACCTTTAGACAAAGAGCGTTTTTGGTCCATTAGGAGAGAGTTAGGTCTAACTAGCCTATCTTGACCTTTTAGGACCCTTTTGTGCTTCAAATTGCTTGATCTTGTGAAATTGCATGTTTGTGTGTTGTAACTCTTGAAAATATCCATAGAACACCTAATCGACAGCGGGATGGGTAGCGTCGGCGTCGGTGGAGGTAAGCATTTCCAATCTTCTTTCAATGGTGGCTGGGTAGTTTTCGTTGATAATCTGAGCAAAAGGGTCTCTAGAAGGGCTCTTTGGGAGTTATTTGGTTTCCATGGCAAGGTTCTCAAGGTCTTCATCCCCTACAACAACAGCAAACCTAAATACAAGAACTGCACTTTTGCTTTCGTTCATCTGGCCAGCAACAGGGATTTGGAAAGAGTTATAGATAGGGTCAACGAGACAATGATTGATGGTAGGAGAGTTAGTGTTTCACGAGCTAAATTATCAAGGTTTCAGAAGAAATCATCGGGGGGGGGGGGGGTAGTCCTTCTAACAGGCGGGTCGAGCCGGAGGCTGGTTTTGCTAAAGGGTTTTCGGGGGATTCTCCAGCTGATATTAACTTCAGAAGATCGTACAAAGAAGCTTTACTTAGTAAGGGGAAGGTTCTGCCAGATAGGAACACTTCAGGTTCTAAAGTTATCGATGAGTCAACTAAGAAGGATCATGTTATGGATTACACTATGCCCTTAGAGGTGACCAACTGGATCGGGTCGTCAAGTACTGGTATCTTGAGGAAGGATTTTGATAAAGATTTCGTGGAAAAAGCTTTGGCCAGCGACGGAATTTTTGTGAAGTTGGCATATTGGGGTCGGGCGAGCAACGCTTGTATCATCTTATTCAAGTCTTTGAAGGATAAAGAGGAGACATGGACAAATAAAAAAGATGCCCTTTCCTTCTGGTTTGTTTTTTTGGAGGAACATACCCTTGTGGAGGGTTTCCCTCTCCACTATTGGTCAGAGGATTTTTTCACGTCGGTTGTGAGCAATTGGGGCCGTCTGGTTAATATCAACGATAGGACAATCAAGAAGAAGGATCTGAATATAGCAAGGTTTATTGTTAGAGTGCCGAGTCACTTTGATATTCTGGATTCTTTTCGAATTAACATGAAGGGTAGATCTTTCACCATTAAAGTCTCTACTGGAGATTCGGATTTAGAGGAGCCGGCTCTGGGGGAGTTGTACGAGGGAGAAAACTTCGCGGACGTTTGACCGGAGCAAGAGTCGTCGGAGCACCTGAGGGGTGGGGGAGAGCAAGAGCTTTACGGCGGCGGTCAGGAGGATAGTCACAATGTAGCCCAATCGTCTCCTAGGGTGGATGACATTTAGATAGACGTTACATTGGGAGATGCAGTCGGGGAGGATCCCAATTCTGAGCCTTTAAGGAATAATAAAAAATTTCCCCTGTCCCAAGAGAAAGTGGCTGACTACTCTCCCACTTTTGGGAATTTCGGCAACATTAATTCGGAGAGGGCCCACTTACCTCCTTCGATTTTAGGCATTGTGGATGGTGGGAATTTATCCCAGTCAGCTCTCGTAATAGAGGCCCATTGTACATTTGCCCTAAAACTTTCTTGGACCAGCTAGATGATTATGTAGGGGATGATGTGGCCAATGTAATTGTTGAAGATTCTTTAGAGATCGCACACGGGGAAGGCTCCAAGTTTTCTGATCGTGAGTACGTGTCGGATAGTCTATCTGAAAGCTTCAATTCGATGGTTTCTTTATCTTTTCTTCGAGAAGTAGGGGGCCCATCCCAAGAGCGAAATGCTTTTGTCCATCCACAACCTATTATTCGTTCTGGTAATGCGAACCTTGGGGGGAATTTTTATAATGTGGATCACTGAAGAACAATTAGGAGCCTCATTAGGGATTCGCTAGATAGGATGCAAAATGGTTCGGTTTCGGAAGGGTCGGGGTTCTCGCATGACTCAGTTCATCTCAGCTACATTGAAGAGGCGTTGGCAGTTTGGGGTGTTAGCAAGGTTCTGGGAATTTCTTTTTCCGGGGGGAAATA
The DNA here is from genome assembly GCA_958450335.1 of Hibiscus tridactylites. Classification (NCBI taxonomy): domain Eukaryota; kingdom Viridiplantae; phylum Streptophyta; class Magnoliopsida; order Malvales; family Malvaceae; genus Hibiscus; species Hibiscus tridactylites. Next base: position 24,022,737 of record OY288281.1, read on the forward strand.
AGCCCTAATTGAGAAGGTGGTTGAGATTGAGTCCAAATCAACCTAAGGCTTCTCCAAACTTCCGTCATCCAGGTAATTTTATTTTTTATTTTATTTTATGGATCTATCTTTAATCTCTTGGAACATTAGGGGCTTAGGTAGGGTAGAAAAATCGGGAGCCATTAGGTTGTTAGTTCGAAAGCATAAACCTAAACTTTTGTTTATTCAAGAAACTAAGTTATCAAATTTCTCTCCTGGGGTTTTTAGAAGTATGGGTTGTGGAAATAATTTTCGCAAGGAATTTTCTCCTTCGGTAGGTGCATCCGGGGGTATTTTAAGTATTTGGGATCACGATTTCTTTGCTGTATCTAGTGTCTTCACTACTAGGAGGTTTATAGATTTGATTGGGAAACTTTCAGGAAATGGGCTTGATTGTGGTTTTATTAATGTGTATGGGCCATCTTGTGATTCCGAAAAACCAGATTTTTTTCGGGAACTATTGAATTTTATGAGTAGTCATGGTGTGGCATGGTGTTTAGGTGGTGACTTTAATGCTTATCTAAGTAGCGAGGAGAAACATGGGTTGAACGTAAGCTTAGCGAACATGGATTTATTCCGTTCATTTGTTAACGAAGGTAATCTTATGGACTTACCTCTAAAGGGTGGGGCTTTTACCTGGTCGAATTATAGGGAAAATCCAACTTTCGTTAGGCTAGATAGATTTCTTGTTGATGCAGACTTTGTGAATAGTTTCTAGAATGTTGAGCAGTCCCTTCTCCCCAAGTCAAATTCGGACCATAATGCTATTTTATTAGAGAGCAAGGGTGTTGGTTGGGGTTCTAAGCCTTTTAAATTATTTAACTATCTAATGGATATGGAGGGTTTTGACGAGTTGGTTGTGAATTCGGTTTGTAATCAGAAACAGAGTAATAACCGGGTGGGGATTCTTAGTCTGCTTAGGGGCACTAAGTCAGCAATCAAAGTTTGGTCCAAGGAAAAATTGGTGGATCATAAAGGAGAGGTCGCTGTTTTTGAAGGAAGAATTACGGAAATCGAAAGGGATCTTTCTTAAGGTCTGGCTTCTTCGGATGCGAGTAAATCTCTAGCTAAACTTAGGAACGATCTTTGGTGTCTCTTGAGGAGAGAAGAGAGGATTTGGCTTCAAAATTCCATATTAAAATGGTTCAAGGAAGGGGATATGAACACCCGTTTCTTCCACCTTACCGCTTCCAATCGAAGAAGGACCAATTCTATTCCTCAATTTTCGTTCAATGGTAAATGCATCTCCGATCTTGTTTTGGTTAAGAAAGGCATCTTTGATTATTTTTTCAGAGCGTATAATTCCAAGAACACGCTGGAGGTAGAGCAACTTTCTTTAGATTTCAGAAAAATTAATTCGGGTGAGAGAGCTGCTTTAGAGAGACAATTTGGTGAGGAAGAGGTGTGGGAAGCTGTTAATTCTATGGAAAGTTCTAAAGCCCCGGGCCCGGACGGCTTCAATATGGGGTTCTTTAAGAGATATTGGAAGGTCATTAAGGAGGATGTGATGAGATTTTTCTCAGACTTCTATCACGGTCGTGATTGGGAAAGTGGTGTAAACCATTCCTTTATCACACTTATTCCAAAAAAAACGGGAGCCTCTTTGCTTGATGATTTTAGGCCCATAAGTCTTGTGGGTGGGCTCTATAAGATTTTGTCGAAAGTTTTGGCAAGGCGGCTTCGGTGTTGTTTGGATTCAGTTGTGAGTAAATCTCATTTCGCTTTAATCCCTGGGAGGCAAATCCTTGATTGCTCGTTGATTGCCAATGAAGCAATTGACTTTATGTCTAGATCAGGTCTGAAAGGGGCGGTCTTTAAGATTGACTTCAAGAAAGCCTATGATTCAGTGGACTGGGCATTCTTGATTCGTATCTTGGGAGAAATGGGGTTTGGAGAGCTCTGGAAAAAATGGATCTTTAAATGTATTTCAACAGCTTCTATTTCGGTTTTGGTGAATGGTGCCCCTACTGATTGCTTCCCCCTCGCGAGAGGGCTTCGCCAGGGATGTTCGTTGTCCGCACTACTCTTCAATTTGGTTGGGGAAGCTCTCTATCTCATGATTGAGAAAGCTACAAGTCAAGGTCTGTTTAATGGTTTTGCTATTGGTAAGGGGGAAAACTCTTTTCACCTTTCACATCTTCAATTCGCGGATGATCTCATGATATTCTGTAGAGCGTCCCAAAGGGAAGTTCTGAATGTGAAAAGAGTGTTGAGAATTTTTGAGATTGCTTCGGGTCTCCAATTAAATTTGTCCAAGAGCAGATTATTTGGGATTAACATGGATGAGGTTTCGCTGGAGGACTGGGCAACCAAGGTTGGGTGTTCAAAATGGAGTTTTCCTTCAGTGTACCTAGGGCTTCCTTTAGGAGCTAAGAGGAACTCTATATCCCTTTAGGATCCGATATTAGAGAAGTTCTACCGTAATCTGGCTAGTTGGAAAGGTAAACACCTTTCTCCTAGTGGTAGACTTATCTTAATAAAATCGGTTCTCTCATCTCTCCCTACTTATTTCCTCTCTATTTTCCAAATTCCAATGGAAGTAGCTCGTAAGATCAATGGCATTGTTTCCAACTTTCTTTGGGGGGAGGATGAGGTAAGGAAGAAAATTCATTGGGTTAATTGGTTTACAATTTGTTCGCCTTTAGAGCTAGGAGGATTGGGAATTCGAGATATTGTTAGGTTTAATAGGGCTCTCCTAGGTAAATGGGTGTGGAAGTTTGTGAATGATAGGGAGGGGGAGTGGCATAAGGTGCTTTGTGGCAAACTCAATCTCGATCCGAAATCTATTCTTTTGGACAATTCGAAAATAGAATGGATTCTTGGATTTGGCGGGGCATTAAGAATTCTTTTTTGAAGCAAGACGATCCAGGAGAAGCTTTTAGACAGAATTGTCGTCTCCAGATTGGAGATGGAAGTTCAATTTATTTTTTGTCAGATTACTGGTTTAGTGCGGAACCGTTGTTGTCCCGTTTCCCTCGCATCTATGCCTTATCTTGTAACAAAAAAAGGGAGAATCGATAAGTTTGGTAAGCTCATGAATGGGAATTGGCAGTGGAAAATTAATCTGAGAAGAAGACTTTTTGATTGGGAAAAAGATCAATGGTCTCTTCTCATGGATGAACTTTCCACTGTTAAATCCGATGGTTTTCCCCATGATTGTTTAATCTGGAAAGGTAATGGGGATGGCATCTATTCGGCGAAATCAGGCTATGATTGCCTTGTTCCTGCTATTGCGGCTGAGTTCAATTGGAAAAAAGTGATTTGGTCTGGGTTGGCTCCTCCGAGAGTTGAATTTTTTCTGTGGCAAGTTGTTAGTAATAAAATCTCGGTTAGAGTGAAACTTGTTAGGAGGAGGTCATCGATATTACCTTCGATTCTTTGCCCCCTGTGTGATGAAGAGGAGGAATCTGTTAATCACCTTTTCATTCAATGCAAAGTGATTTGGGAACTATGGTCTTGGTTTGTTGCTTTGTGGAATTTGAGTTGGGCGGTGCCGAACTCAGTTGGCTCTCTTCTCTTGTCTTGGTCGAAACTAAAACCCGTAAGATGTTCGGATTATGTTTGGCATTTTATTCCTTTTGTTGTTTTATGGTCTACTTGGCTTATGCGAAATGATATTGTTTTTAAGAACTGCAAATACGATAAATGGCAACTGTTGTTTCTAGTTAAGTGCAGGTTGGCGGCTTGGTTCAAAGCGAAATTTCTTGGTTCACTGGTTTCGTCGGAGGATATTCTATCTAACCCTTTTATTGCAGATGATTTGCTTCATAAGTCTAAAAGGTTGTGCAAGGAGGTTCGTTGGCATCCCCCCTGCTGGCTTTGTTAAATTCAACTCGGACGGGGCCATGTCGAGTTCCTGGGAGGCGGGGGGCATTGGGGGCATTGTTCGGAACCATAATCGGGAGATTTTGTTGACCTTCTTGGAATCCATCGGCCCTGGTCCACCGTTGCTAGCAGAACTGCTCGCGGTTAAAGTCGGTCTGGCCAAGACGCTGGAGTGTTTAGAGTGCAGGCAACTTCGGATCATTGTGGAGTGTGATAGCTCGGTTGCTGTGGATCTAATATTGGAGCCGCTGCACTGCCCTCAGATTTTTAGAAAATTGGTAGAAGATATTTTAGATTTAGGAGCTCGAGGTTATTGTATTTTTAGGAAAATTCCTCGCGTATGTAATGTTGATGCTGACATTCTAGCAAAGAAGGGGATTGGGTAGTGTTACCGGGGGCATAAGCTTATTTATGAGGGGTCGATCGAGTTATTTACGTTATGATCTAAACACTGGGTTGTAATGCTTATTTGTGGACTGGTTTCAGATTTATATTATATGTTGTGACACTCTTTTCCTCCTTCCGTTGTTGGCGTTTGCACCTTGTGTGAATGTCGATATGAAGGGGGTTTTTAATGAGGTCACCAATTCCTATAAAAAAAAACTCTTGAAAATATTCATGCCTATAGCTAGGGGGAGTATGATTTTTTTAAAATATGCTTAGAACTGCTCATTCATCATTTGTATACCTTTAGGAGGTGTTAGAATCGACCTTTTGGTTGTTCTTTAGGCCTAAAATGTATTTCTGGGCTTAGGGTATCGATGCGGCCCTACGCGTATCGATACGCGTACTTCATTAGTTTCCCAGAACACATTTTGCCTTAAACGGGTATCGATACGGTTAAACTCGTTTTGATACAATCATAAATCATTTCGATGCGGATCGCATCCGTTTCGATACGATCCTTCAACGGGCATTTTTATGGGAATTAGGTTTTTACCCCTGTATCGATACACCCTCAGGCGTATCGATACGCGATTGCACAGACTGCTTTAATTTGGCATTTAATGTGTTCAACTTTTACCAAAACTAAAATTCTCAAAACCCTAAAAACTCTAGCCGTTTTCAGCCTATAAATAGCCTCAGCCTCCCTCATATTTTCACACCACAACTCAAAAACATCAAGAGGGTTTCAAATCAAGCAAAGCTCTAAGGCTTTTTCATCAATTTGGTGCTAGGCTTTTCTTCATTCCTCTCTAATCTTTATCAAGGTAAAACCCTTTCTTTTTCTTTTATATTTTATTTTCGTTTTCAAATTTTTTGTTTTGTATTTATGTTTGTCTTCTTAACAATTTTTTTTAAATTTCTTTTCAAATTTTTGTAAAAAAAATTTTACCTTGATTTTTGATTTCTCAATGAGTTGAATGAAGAGATCTTAATGCATACACTTGTTTTTTAGCTCATGGCCCCTTCTAGGAAGAGATCACGTCTTAATGAAACCGGTGAATCATCCAATACCGGAGAGGGTGCTCGTCTGAACCTCACTCAAATCTATCAACACTCTTTTCAAACCCCAAGGAGCTCTCATATATTTTCGTCAATTCCAAAACTACAAGATTCGTCCGGAAAGGGTAATCTCTATCCCTTTTCTCAACTCGGAGCGATTCAAGTTTGAATATCTACCTTTGCTCCAACTATGGAAGTTTATGGATTTTCTCTCCATTCCCGGGTTTTATTTTCGTATTTTGGTTTTAATCTTTTATGCTAATGCCAAATGTTGTGCTAATCGTGATGAGGTTGTTACCGCGGTTAATTCATATCTCATGGGCAAGAAAATCACTATAGATGTCAACTCTATTTGTGAGGTCTTTAAGTTGGAGGACGAAGGCCTTGATGATGAGAATGCTTTAGGCCATGTTCTTAGTGGTTCCGTCATCGCCCTAAATGCTCAAGATCGGATCCTCCATTTGATGGTCTCTTGGTGGCTTAGGCCCTCCAGAGGGAAGTACTCCGCCATCCGTCAAGTGGATGACTTTTGGATTCGTTGCTTTCGTGAGAGAAAACGTCCAAATCTTGCTCGTATCATGTTTGCGGAGATCGTTTATCTTGTGCAACATCGCCACACCTCTATTGTCACTTCCTTCACCTATGGTACGACCCTAAGCTACTTCTTTCTACAAAAGGAAATTGATTGCTCGCATGACTTCCCAACTCCCCTCACCGATCACATTGATGAATGCTCCCTTGCAAGGGGTAAGTTCCATTATTTTAATGGTAGTTGGTTACGTCTATCCGAGCTTCCAACCGAGGCCGCAGAACAATTTGCAAATCCTCAAGGTGAACAAGTTCCTCAAGCTCCTCCTCCACCTTTCATGGATGCTCTAATGACTTTCCTCAATGAGCAATTCACCGGATTGCGTACGGATATGGCTTCGGGGTTTACCACAATTGATACTCGTTTCACAAGCCTTGAAGAACGTATGACAAATGTGGAGAATCACCTCACCACTCTTGAAAGCGATCACAATTTTATGAATATCTCTCTCACCGCTTTCCATGATGAGTGGCGTAATAGCATAAGGAGTGATGATCCAATTGAGGATGAAGATGAAGATGATGAAGAAGGCGATGATGATGCATAGTAGCCTCTCCTTGCATTCCATGCATATCATCTAGGATATTTTATTTATGCACCTTTGTTTCATGTTTTTAGGATTAAGTTTGCTTTATTTTAAACCTATGCTTTGATTTTCTGTTATGTTGGATTTTTAAGTTGATGTTATGCTTTATTTTGAACTTAATGATAATTATGTTGCATGCCTATTTATACCTTTGCCCTAGTTATGCACTTTACTTTGTCTCAATTATTTTTGATCTAACAAAAGGGGGAGATGGAAGCTCACAACACTTAAATTTTTTTTATTTTCAACTTAAAAGTTACCTAGCTCATATTAAGGGGGAGTTAATTTTGCAAAGTTTTTCAAAGTGTCAAAAATTTCAAGTTTTGGTTTTGTTATATCAAAAAGGGGGAGATTGTGAAACCTATGCTTGATTTTGATATAATTAAGTTGATAAGGATCAAATTGAAAACTTGAAATTGTTTTATAAGTCCCCTAAATAAGTTTTAAATCACCAACACTTTAAAACTGATTTGAAAAACTCAAACTTCAAATATTCTCTAAGTGTTCCAAGGCCAAACTATTGAAAATCGTCCAGGTGTATCGATACGATTCCAGCCGTATCGATACCTTTTTTTTGCAAAGTTGGCTACTGTAAAGATGTGTTTCGATACGCTCTTAATCGTATCGAAACAGCGTATCGAAACAGATTGCATCCGTATCGATATGCTCTCTCTATAAAACTGAAGGAGTTTGAATGGCGTACCGATATGGCTTCACTCGTATCGATACCGTTTTAAATGAAATTTTAATTTGAAGTGTTTTAAATGTATTCGACCGTTGGTGTCAGTTGTTAGGTAACCAACATTTAAAATGTCAGTTGACCCGTATCGATACGGTAAACCCTCGTATCGAAACAGAAACCTCTAGTGAGCTAAGTTGAGAAAAAAGTATCGATACGGTTTCGATACACTCCATGTCCCGTACCGATACGCTTACATACGTTTCGATACTCCCTCTTTATTATGTACAACAGCTATTTCTTTTTTGAGACAGGTATCGATACGGCTCCCCGTGTACCGATACAGATAGTTGCAGAAGTGAATTTATGGTGGAAAGAGAGGGTCCCAACGGCTCTATTCAATTCCCTAACCACCCAAACGACTAGAATTGATAGAGGAGGTATAAATTGTAACTCTTTAAAGACCAGCAACAACTATTGCATCAAAGACAAACATCCAAGCAAAAATCCAACCTCAAGTGTGCTTATTTTCCAATTTCTTGTAATCCCCAAATTGAGTTGTATCCAATTCTTATTCTATCTTCAAATTTGGGTTGAGTGTTGTACTTCAAGGGACATATTTGTATTTGAGAGATATACTTCTTGTCCAATTTCTTCTTTGATTATTTGTGAGGGTTTGGTCAAATTTTGGGTAGAAAATTTGACCGGTTGTGTAAAGGTTACCTCCTAAGCCTTGAAAAGGGGAAGAACAAATAGTGAATTGTTGAAATCCTTAGTGGTAGCTAAGGTAGTGGATGTAGAGTTTATTTGGAACTCGAACCACTCTAAAATCCTTTGTTCTTCAATTTTTATTTGCCCATTCACTCCATAAAGTTTTTAAATCCCAATTCACCCCATCTTGGTCTTGATCATTCAATCGATCCACTCAACACGTTTGTTGCCGTTAAACACTAACGAGTTGCTGACCTGGCAACGAAGAAAAAGGGTAAATTACTGCAATGGCCATTAAAATTTATCTCATGTACATTTTTGCTCTCCAATTTAAAAAAATAAACATTATAGTCACTAATAAAAATGTTTCTTTATAATTTCACCCTTAAATTTTTAAAAATTCATTTTTCAACCCTAAAACTTTACAATCAATTAGTACAATAATATTATAAATGCTTAGATGAAAAATAGGTGTCCAAAGTATACCATTTTTAAACTTAGGTGCCCAAATTGCTCATATTTAATAATTAAACTTTCAAATTTCTCCTATTTTTTCACTATGAATTATTTTTATTATTATAACATGTCACTTTTATTATTTTTAAATTAAAAATAATTTTAAAATAAAATTATTTTTATTATTATAAAATTTAAAATATTTTAAAAAATATTAGTTTTTAAAATAATTTAGTGTTAAAGTTTTTTTTAAAAAAAATTGGTGCCCAAAGTTTCTATAGGTACAATTTTAGGTGCCCGGTTGTTAAATGGGTGTTAAAAAATTGTCCACAATCGGTGCTTGACACGTGACATTAATTTTATTTTTTAAAAATTTTTTAATGGAAAATACTCAGAATTTTCAAATTATTATAAAATCTCAAAATTTTACAAACTTCACAAAACAATTGTTAAATCCCTAAAAATTCTCAAACTTTCATCATCGACTATCGCCGCTTCCGCCACCAGTTGTCATCGCTGACCGCACCCACTTGGTCGCCGGGCCAAGGCGACAATTTTCCCTAACACGACGTCACCAAAAACGCCCAACGGTGTGCAGCCGAACGTCAAACGCGGACGTCGATTTCGTGTTTGACGTTTGGTTGCACGCCGTTGGGCGTTTCTGACGATGCTGTGTTGGGAAAAATGATCGCTTTGGTCCGACGACCAAGTGGGTGCGGCCAACGACGACACCTGGCGGCGAGAGCGGCGGCAATCGACGGTAGAAGTTTTAGAATTTTTAGGGATTTAGAGACTGTTTTGTGAAGCTTGTCAAATTTTGAGATTTTATAATAATTTGAAAGTTCTAAGTATTTTCCATTAAAAATTAATAAAATTAATGCCACATGTCAAGTACCGATTGGTTGACAATTTTTCTAACACTTAACAACCGGACACCTAAAATTGTAAATATGGTAAATTCGGGCACCTATTTTTACAAAAATACTTTAAACACCTAAATTATTTTAAGAAGTAATATTTTTTAAAAAAATATTTTAAATTTAATAATAATAAAAATGATTTTATTTTATTTTAAAATTATTTTTAATTTAATAATAATAAAAAATGACATGTCATGTTACAATAATATTAAAAACAATCCAGAGTGAAAAAAATATGAGCAATTTGAGAGTTTAGTTATTAAATAGGAGCAATTTGAGCACATAAATTTAAAAAGAGTATACTTTGAGCACCTATTTTTCATTTAAGCCTTTATAATATTATTATACTAATTGATTGTAAAGTTTTAGGGTTGAAAAATTATTTTTTAAAAAATTCAAGGGTGAAATTATAAAGAAACATTTTCATTAGTGACTATAATGTTTATTTTTTTAAATTGAGGAGCAAAAATATACATGAGATAAACTTTAATGGCCATTGCAGTAATTTACCCTTATTTTTGTTGCCAGGTCAGCAATCCGTCAGTGTTTAACGGCAACAAATGACTGAGTGACCAAAAGTTTACGCCCCGAAAGTGGTTGTTTTTCAAAATCGGTGACCAACTCTATACTGGGGGAAAACATAAGTGAGTATTCCAGTAGTTAACCCTTTTTTTTAAATCTAATGAAATAATAAATATGATTAATTATATTGATATTTTATTATAGAAAATTAAAATATTAATGAAAATAATAATTTCTAAATTATTAAAAATATTTGAAATATATTAATAAATAATATTTTAATAATATATTTTTAATAAAATAATTAATATGTTTAATTAACATATTTATTATTTTATTTTTTTGAGTAGATATTTATTATTTTTAATAAGTAGTCTCGAGTTCGAATCCCATTAGTTTTTTTTATACTCTTTAGTTTATACCAACAAAGTAATCTTTTAATAAACTATGTTTTTATTTTATATCAATTAATTGAAATTGGCTTAGTGGCTAAAGTAGTGTCATTTCATGCATTTGGGTGTGAGATTAAATCCATCTAAATGCATTTTTGCTTTAATTTTTATACTTTTTAATTTACACCAATAAAGTAATCTTTTAATAAACTATGTTAGTATTTTATATTAATGAAGTAATGTTAGCTTAGTGGCTAGAGCAGTTGCTTTCTATGCTTTTGGGCGCGGGATCAAATTCCCAAGCGCATTTTACTTCAGTTTTAATTTTTTTCATTGTTTACGACCAATCAGATGGTGACACGTGTAATTTAAAAAGTTAAATTAAAATTTAAAAAATAGATGTGATACATAGATAAATAATGTAGACTAAATGTATAATTTTACAAATTTCTGTTAACGGCTACGTTACCTTTCCGTTAATTTTTTAACGGCGGTTGTCAAAATAAGTCAATTTAAAAAATTGAGTGGTCTGATTAACGAGTTCGATGGTCAAAATAAGTACACCTCTAAAATTCGATGATCACCGAAATAATTTACGCTTTACAAAATAACAAAATGATACCTATCAACGTGGTGTTATGATATCTTCTATTCCCACGTATAGCGAACACCGTGGTTGTTCCTCTTTATCAACAGTTTCTCGAGAAACAAACACTGAAAGTCTGAAACCCCTTGTTTTAAAAAACCTAACTCTCCCGGACCAGATCCCACTTGAAACTGACATTATTTTTAGTTTCTCGAAAAACCCAAATCGAGTCTTCAATTGAATTTCACCATGGGAGCAGATCATCCATTAAAAGCCGTGACTTTAACCCACGTAAGGTATCAAAGAGGTGATCAAATTGGGCATTTCTTAGCCTGGGTTTCTTTAGTCCCCGTTTTCATCTCCCTTGGTGGCTTTGTTTCTCATTTCATCTTCCGTAGAGAGGTTCAAGGGATGTTCTTTGGATTAGGCCTGGTGATATCTCAGTTCATCAATGAGCTGATCAAGAAATCCGTTCAACAAGCCAGGCCTGAAACCTGTGCTCTATTAGAAATGTGTGATTCTCATGGCTGGCCTTCGAGTCACTCTCAATACATGTTCTTCTTCACTGTTTATTTTACCCTTTTGACTTGTAAGGGGATTGGTGGGATTTGGAAAGTCAGAACCAAGTGGGCTGCTTTGTTTTTGCCATGGTCGTTGGCTGTTTTGACCATGTACTCCAGGGTTTATTTGGGTTACCATACTGTGGCTCAAGTTTTTGCTGGAGCTGCTCTGGGGACTTTTCTTGGTGGGGTTTGGTTTTGGGTGGTGAACTCTTTGCTTTTCTGCTATTTCCCTTTGATTGAAGAGAGTGCCTTTGGGAGGTTTTTTTATGTCAAAGATACTTCTCATATACCAAATGTGTTGAAGTTTGAGTATGATAATGCAAGGGCTGCTAGGACAGGTATGGCTGCCAGAAAAGCCATGGCTTCCAAGAGCAGTTGATAACTTGGAACTCATCGGGTATGTGATAATTTTGTTGTTCTTTTTCGGTTTATGTTTCATCTTTTATCATATTTTGTTATTGCTGTTGTCTAATTTCGGTGAATTTTTCCATAAATGATGCAAGTTAGGCTGTTTTTAGCACATTTTAGTAAATTAGGGAACTAGGGGTACACTTTCACAAATAATCTCTACATATACTTTTAGGGGTAATTATTCCAAGCGATTGTGGAAACTTTGTTGACACAAATGCCTTTGTTTTAGGGTTTTGTGACTCTGTTCGGGGTTTAGGAGTTTAAGTGTAGCAGTTTTTATAGGTTATTGATAGAATGTTGGGTTTAACGTTAAAATTTAGAAATTTAGGTTGAGGGCTTGTGAAAACAAAAAGTTTCCACGGCCCGTGTATTGGATAATAATCCATACTTTTAATGTTAGTGTTATTGTCATTCCAAAACATGTTTTCTATTTTTGTTGGGGCATCTCTGAAATCTTAATTCTAGTTTTGTATTATTGGGAAGTGTTGTAACTTGTACCATTATTGAGACATGATCCTTGAATCATGTAACTAATCACTATGTTCTTTTCACTTCTACGGATTCACCTTTGCTAATCCTAAATCTATATAAAAGCTCATCTGGCTATAGGCGGAAAATTTCCTTGAATCGTTTAGTTATTCGATTATAACTTGGTCAAGGCTTTACTACTTTGTTTTGTTGATCAGTAAGGCCGTGAATTGAAGCGATTGACTCAGTCATGGCTGTGCATTTTTCATCTTAGACAAAACAACATAATAAAAAACATTTCAATTATACTTTGCTTAGGATGATTAACTCCTTTGTGTCATACGGAATAATATCTGATCTTCGTAAAGAGTATAAAATGCAGTAACCCCCTTTTGTGATATCCGGGCGGTCCCTGTAGTAAAAACTATAAACTCCATGTCATCATACATCATAAAAAGTTGTCAGTAAAATTTTTCTCTCATTGTAAGTTTATTTCCCATTAGATACTAAATGATCCCTTGCTTATGAAGTATTCATCCAATTCTCAACCGTTCATTGCAATTTGAATCTGAGGAACAGCCGTCAAGTTTTTGCTTTTAATTGAAATGTGGTGTGCTATTTCGAAACTGCTTTGTTCTGTCACATGTTATAAACGAATAACTGGTATAGAAACAATCATGTTAGTTGTTTCTAACAATTGGGATAATGTTTTAATCTAATTAAGCTAGAAGAAAGCTTTTAGGATGTCTTGTATATTTTTGCTTAAGTACTAGTTTATTTGTTTGAAAAGGGAAGTTGCCCGGTGTGGTCGTGGCCCAAATGAGGAGTGTGATCTTTAAAAGGTTGAATCTATGTCACATGAAGTTGTGTGTGTGTGTGTCAGATATGGATATGCATTCGACACGTATAAGTTTCTCCATGTATTAGAAGGTTCTTGGAGGATCATATCCCAGACATGGGATTTAGAAAAATGATGAGTCGGAAGTCGAACAACCTAAGGATGTACTATGGAGAAATAAGAACAGAGTGAATTGATTATGCAATTAGTTAGTAAACTAGGAAAGCCAAAGGGTGAACTTTTTATACGTCGACTTACCCTTTAAAACACTGTAGCAGAAACACGGGCGTAGGGTCTGAGAAGTATTTTAGACTAGAATTTGATGTAGAAGTAAGATATTGTGGCATGGTTTCGAAAATGGCTTCTTTTAGGTGGTTCTTGCGGTCTGGTCATTAACTCTGTTGTCATGGGGTTTCAAATGCCATCTTCAAGCAGATTCAAAACGACATCTTTCGTCTTGCAGGTCAGTGCTTCAAAATTATGCTTCTTAGACCGTTGTGGCCATGTCGTACCACTGCATGAGAAACCAGATAGGAAACATCGGCTTGTTAGTTAAGATCATATTGCTGTTCTCTTTTTATCGGTGTGTCACACTCAAAGAAACGTTACATTATACAGAGAACATAGGTACAAATTGTTTTCCTGTACTTTACTATACTTACAATTGTCTAATGAAATACTTGCAATATTTTGCCGTTCTCTCGAAAAATATGGAGTTTATTTCTACCTTCTTTGGATTTACTTGTCCGTTTCTATGCTTTTATTTTCCGAAGAAAAAGGATTATGTTACTCCATCTCGGGTGAGTATCAGATACGAGTATGTTGAAAAGATTTGAAGTTTTTTTTTTTTTTAATATATAAGTTAAAAAAGGTTAAAATGCATGTATAAGCTAAATGATGTCTTCAAATATCATTACCAGCATCAAAGTAATTGTGTTACCTCCTTTTGGAGATATTACAGCAAGTATAACTAGAGAATGTAATGTGTATCTGGATCAGTGGCGGATCCAAAGGTAATATAGGGTGAGCCCGTGTCACCATGAACTTTTTAAAACTCATATATTTGTCTTTAATTTTCTTAATTTTTATGAATTAATCTTTAAATTTTTGTAATATTTATGACTTGTGCTCACTCTAAAATTTTGAGACTTTATGTGTGCCCACCCTCAAATATATTTCTGAATCCGCCACTAATCTGGATGATTACACACGGGAATAGTAGTTCTGTACATGTACAATAGAAACGATTGTGTATGACCTCGAAAAAAAGAACTCAAAATGAATTAAATTAGATGTTTATAAAGAAAAACAAAAGAAATTATTAGACTTGTGGTAAAATACATGAGAAAATAAAATATTATTGTAGTTCATAGATTTCGTATTTTATTATACTCATTTTTATTTAAAAGTTAATATACCATACCCACTAAAATTAATAAATGTATATTTTTTTTAAAAAATTGAGGGCCTAGTTAACTTTTGTTGGTTATTACTTATTACAGCAAATATATCCAAAAATGCATTTTCCTCTAGATAATTATGGTACGTATGAAATAAAATTAAAAATAAACGATTTTTCTTCATTATCAACTGACCTTTTACTTTTGAGTAAATTAAAAAATTCAATTTAACCACGAAATTTTTCAGTAAATTACAAAAATTATCACTCAATTTTTCTCTCTCTCTTATTTTAGTCACTAAAATTAAAATTTTTTAATTTAACCACTACATTTTTAAATTACTTCTGTTTTGATTATTATATGATAACATAAATTATTTTATTAGTATTTTCTTATGACATGACTAATTTTATAGCATTTTCATACGTCGAGTAAGATTTAAAATAAAAATTCATAATCCCATATTCAAACCTTAATTCTCAAATTATAATCACACATCCCCATTAACAAACCTTAAATAATATAATTGCCAATTTTAGAGGTGAAAAAACAAGTTGAAGAAAGGGAACTAAGAGGGAGTCACGGATAGCTTTAAAATTTGAAAGCATAGGTAGCTTTATTACTTTATATGTTGAATTGATACCCGTATATGGACACAAAATGGGAAACAATAATTTTTAAATTTATATGGTACGACTATTGTAAGGATACGACTTACAAAATTAACTTAAAATTCTAAATAGATGTGAAAAATTATAAATATTCATTAAAGTTCATAATTTATAGTAAATTAGAAAATAAAATTCATAAACACACCACAATGCGCAAGTGTGAAATCTCAACAAAAAAGTCTAGAACAATATTAAAGAACCCAAATCGAATATTGTTAAAATCCTTCAAAAATATCTCGTTCTCCAAGTTTCGCTCATCAAGCAGAGAGTTTTACAAACTCTAAATATCCTGCATCTCCCGAAGAATCAAATGCATCTTCACTAATATTATATATTTTAGTTTTTTCTTCTTCATATTGATTAGAATTTATTGATAAAAGACATAGGTTGTAGTGGATATAAATTAAATCTTCAGCACGATTTGAATTTAACTTATTCCTCGTGAGTGGATGAAAGAATAAGTACTCCAACTTCTTTCACAACAAGAGGATGAAGTAGGTTGTCTAAAAACTTTAAAAGTTAAAGATTGTAGCAATAAAGTTTTGGCACCAAAATTAGTCCGCCAACTTTTTGAATTTGAAGAATACCTCTTTGTGAGAGAAATAAAATCTGAAAAAAGTCCATTCTTAAGCAAAAAATGAGCATATTTATCCAAAATTTTGTTATAATCATCATCATTTAAAAATAATCTACAAAAGCACTTCGTACTCTATCAAGATATTTCACAATTTCTATAAGGAACAACTCTACTAGGATCCTCAATTAGCAAATTATCGCTATAAAACATTTAACATATTAAAAATATTACATATATATCAGTAACTAAAATTTGGGAATATAAATTTAAAACTAACAAGAATATATACCTTAAATTTAGTGAGTGAGTTAGACAATAAAAAAGAGTATAGCTCTTTATCCAACGAGCTATAAGAATTTCATAAGCAATATGATAAAAAAGACCGAAATCTGAAAGTGAACGTTTTTTGTCTTATAAATTTCAGACTTCACTTTCTCAATCGTTGAATCTCACATCTCATACATCAAATGAAGATAAAATTTATCGGTGTCATACACTCTAAGTATTCATAGATAAGCTTTGTGAAATCAATAATGTAAGCCACTTTATCTCATCAATCATCACTCACATTCTTCTCCTTCATAAAGTTTGCCTTCTCATGCCATCTTTCTATAGGATCTAATTCATCACTTATGGCCATAAGTTGAAGTCTTCATTTGATGAGCATAAATCTCTTAAGCATTATAATGATCGAGGCAAAATGAATATTAATAACTGAAAGCAACTTAAGAGGGCTAGATCTTTGAAAGTTAACTAAACTCATGTTGTAGTTTATGATAAAAATTTTGATTTATAGGACATCCTCATGAATTTCAGTAATCCAATGACACAAGTTATATGTTTCCTCATTTCTTTTAATGTTCTTGTCGAACAATTTTTTTCAAGGAAAGATTAAGAGTATTGGACAACATTTAACGTCCAATAGATATGAGGAAACATACTCTCAAAAATCTCTCTTGCCTCCTTGCAATAAGTTACATTGTTAGTAATAATTTGCACCACATTTTGTGACCTACCCTATCAATCACTTCTTTCATCAAATTGAAAATGAAAAGTTTATCTTTAACTTCGCCAAAGCAATTTACAATTGTAATCATTAATTTTATCTAAGTCTTTTGACCCCGTTTTTTTATTTTATTTATTTAGCTTTTTTATTGCCATCATTATTATTAGTGCTATTATTATTATTATTATTATTATTATTATTATTATTATATAATTTTATGTTTTATGTTATGTTATATATATATATATATATATATATATATATATATATATATATATATATATATATATATATTAGTTCAAGTCCATAGATATACTATAGCCTAAAAAGGATATCCACCAAACTGTCCATGTTATACTTGGTGTAAACTCAAAGAAATTATTCAACATATACCGCCCCTAATAAAGAATATACTAAAATATATAGGCATGAGCTCACATAGCAGAAACGTAAATATATAAACTGCCGTGAGAAAGTGATATCGCTCCACGGAAGCAGCGTAAAGTAGGAAGAACACATAGGAACAAAGGGCATCACCCTCAATCCCGCTTCAACCCCGCCTTAATAAGTTATCCGAAGCGAACTATTTAACATTATAAAAGAGAGCAACGCTTCCCAAATACTTTGTATGTTGGCGTTCATCCCTATAAAAGGAAAATATTCGTTCGAATGCAATTATCTGCATATCGCCGATACTAATAATATGAATGCCAAATAACGCAAGGATAATAAGAATATTATTGTTAACAGTTCAGATGCATTATTATTGAACATAATATTATGGGGACGTTAATAATAACACCAGATGAGCAAGATTGGACCACGACGAGTTGCGAACGAATTTAACGCAAAAACAGTTGTGCATCCCTATCGTAACCACCCAAAACATTGCAAAATCCTCCAACTAGGACACAACGCAAGGCCACCATTAAGAAATACACGATTTATAGAAAAAAGCACTCGCATACAATACTCCAAGAAATTAATAACAATAGTAAACACAAAAAGGGGGAGAAAAAGTGTCGATTCATCATCATTCAAAATAAGCAAATAGTCTAAAACATTAAAATTAATACAATACACGAGTAATTTTTTGGGAAAAACTTAGTCTAGAAAAGGCTGGGGTTTGGTACAAAGTCTCACCCTTGAGATAAAAGTGGAGCCTCTAAAAGAGTGGGTGCAAGATGGAAAGAGGCAAACACACTAGCAAAGTCCCCAGCAGCTGACAGACAATTGACATTAAGAAACAAACATGGAAAATCTCGAGAGAAAGGTTTTCCAAATACTCTACATGTCGATCTGCATCTCCACAAATGATCACTTGTAGCCTTCTGAATCCTATTGACTGTCGATACAATTAACATGGACACTAAATAGCCCCGACCATAATATACCTTTCAAACAACAAACATGATTATCCTTTCTTTCCCCTTCAAAATCGCACGACTAAAGTTATACATCAGAAAAACCACAAAAGAGAAAGTAATCACTAGCAAAGTAACTTGTGAAAACACAACCCTAAAGGAATCTTGCTTATAGCAAAGCATAAAGTGTAAAGTTTTGAATTTTCAAATTCCAATATCAACGGTCACTAGATAAGTATTCAATTCTCAAATTTACAAATCTCGAAAACAACCCAAAATACGCAACCCTCGAGCTTCCAACCAATAAATGAACGAATAGACCCATACACCTGCCAAAAATAGTAAAACTTGTTGATTCCATCATGATCTCAGATTGTCTAAGTCGCCATAAATGTATCTCACATCAAATATACTACACAAATACCAAGAAGCGTAATTATAATTGTAATCATTAATTTTGTCCGGACTTCGAACACTTTTAGTTTGTGTCAATCTAGGGGCTTATATCGGGCTATTATGTAATTTGCGACTAAAAACAAAAAAGAAAACAAACATGGGAAAATCCAAAATATTAATAACATCATTATCTTTAATAATGCGTATGAGTTAGGCTTTTTGTTGTTTATTGGCATTATTATTTGTTATCTTTATTATTATTATTATTATTATTATTATTATTATTATTATTATTATTATTATTATTATTATTATTATTATTATTATTATTATTATATTGTTGTTATTATTATTAGTATTACAATCACTATTATTATTGTTATTAATATCATTATTATTATTATATTGGTTGTTATAAAGCTAAGTTAACAATAAGAACAATAAATAAATAAGGCACATTTATATAAAATTGAATTGATACAAATCACTTGGCCCGTTTTGAGCCCAGATAACTCATAGCCCGTCCTTTCCTAAAAAACTTAATCCTTGTATCTTCTTGCGCACTCGTCTAGTAGCCGTAGGATCAGAGGACAATCCAAGGGTCCAGATTCAGTCTCGAGCAAAACCCTAGCTAGGGTTACCACCAAGACGCGCCGCACTTGCTTGTAGCCGTCAGATCTGTTTTAGATCTGACGGTCCAGATCTTGTCTCAGATTGAAGCCCTAGCGTCCTGTCTCCTATCTGGCGTCGTCTTCATCGTGGCCGTTGGATTGCGCCCCATCTAACGGCTCTAGATCGTCACGCTCCCGACGCGCGACCCTTTGACTCATTCACGCGCGCGTGCAAGGCAAATCTGACCCATCTGCTCCCGTCGTGTGCCCACGCTCTCTGCCACCACCACGCTCTTTTCCCGTTTCGACAAGACCGACATGCACCAGGAAAAAACACGACAGTTAGAATGCCAAATGCAATTCAAGGACAAGAAAAACACCCTAAGGTCAACTAGACAAAGGCAGAAGATCAGAAACGAAAAAGAGAAAATGTACTTTTAGTTTTGTTTTACTTTGATGTAATCTCGGTATAAAAGAGAACCGAGAAACAAAGTGTAACCATAGAGAGAAAAGGGGGATTTTGTGAAACGTAATCGAAATAAAAAAGAAAAGCTGGAGGTACTTCATTTTTCTTCTATGATTGCATGCATCAAAAACAAGCAAAAAGAAAGAGAGGAGGCTTTTTTTTTACCTTCGTTGTTTGGGGTTTGGGTCGCGTTGCCTTGTCTTCTCGTCGCCGACAAGCCAACCAGCCTCTACTTGGCTTGGCGTGGTGAGGCATTGAAAGGGGACAAAACAGAAAGGGTATCGTTTTTGGGTTATCGGCGTCGACGGCGTCAGAAAATGAAGGGGGTATTTTCACGAACGAACAGACCCTCAACCCCTCTTTTCCTTTAGGTCGGTTTTTTCTTGAGATTGTAGAGCGTCGTATTGCCCTTTTTTTGAGGTTCGGTGTTTCAAAATGTGAAAGGGATAAAAGAAATCAAAAGTTTTTCTTGTCTTCATCTAATTAAGGCGTGATTAAAGGGGGTATTTCCTTTCAAGACCTTTGAATGTTTGTATTTCTTTGTTTGTAGTCCCTTTCCCATTTTACTTTGCTAATTCCTTTTTAAATCTTATTTTCATTCTATATTTCGGTTATCACCATCGAACGATATGTGTATATCACTTCATATATATTGGTCATTGTTGTTGGTTTTTATATATGTGTAGTACATATTTTATATGGTGCGTTTTATTTATTTATTTATTAGTAATTATCTATATCTAGTCAATTGTTTTTTACATCATATACATATATATATCAATCACCTTTTTACCTTATATATTATTATACCGTGTGGCCATGTTTTAGAATATATAGTGATAATATGTTTATACGAATATACACAGTATTTATATAGTAGTATATACGAATGTTTCTTTTTCCTTATTTTCATGATAATGTTATATATATATTATTAACTTTATTTTGCCTGATATATAGTTACAGTACATGCACTTGGTAATAAGTATAGGTTCATATACTTGCTTTTTGTTTTATTTTACGCCATGGGCTTTTGCGGATTTATTCATATTGTTTCATGTCTTTGGTCATATGTTATGTTAGGATGCATTCAAAATATAAAATGTCATGTGATGTCCTTTTATTCGGGAACGAACGAGGCCAGTACCAGTCGTAATGGTGGTGGTTCGGACATTCCTTTTCGAATATTAGGGCTTTTGAAATTCACTCACTTGTATAACCAAATTTCGATCTAATTTGTCACTTTAATTTGTAAAGTTTGATATTAATTAAGAGGTAACGATCTTGGTACTAATTTTGGGCACGACGGGGGTGCTCATCCTTCCCCGCGTGTAACCGACTCCCGGATTCATTTGAATCTCTGGTTTTACTTTCCGGTGTCCGGTCTACCTTTTAAAATGGCCGGTGGCGACTCCAATTTTAATCAATTTTCTTTAAAACTTATAATTAAAACCCGGTTCTTCTAAGTGACACCAGAGAAGGAGGGGTAGCGACCCACTCGATGCTTTCAAAAAACGTCGCTACAATAACAAAAAAACATGAAAAAATGAAACAAATGAAATAACGAGACTTATTAAAATAAATCATTATGCTAAAAAGCCAACACAACCAAAGACAAAAAATAATATGACAGTAGTCAAGCACTACGACAACCAAAAACTCATACAAAAGAGGGCACAAACCCCTAAGAGTATCGCAAGCTAAACACTAGTATTGCTTTCACAAATCCTTTTCCCACAAAAAGAAAAACCCTTTTTTCAAACAGTTACCTAAATACGAAGCTAAAATTCACAAACTACAAAGGAAAGTACAACATTAACATTTTCCGCCTATATAATCGATGTCATAACCAGAGAAATCAAAATCTTCGTTATCCAGATCCAAAGAGAATACTAAAATAATTATGATATTAACAAAAACTCTTATCATTCGAATGCAGCAATTTCACTTGCTTTACCTTTAGTGAGACCTATCAACCTCACATATCACCATGCTACAAATAAGCAATCATACCATAAGTCCACCACAATCTTGAAATCATATAATAATGATAATAACAACCTCAACTATTATCCCGAGAAGGGGGCATGACCCTCTAATTCACAATATACTGCATGGTACACACGACTTTTAAAACAAGCGAAAACTCATTTACCCCAAAGAGAACACAAACATGTCACAAAAGATAGTTCGCCACGTCTGCGCGCTACAAACCTTTAATGTTGGAAGCTAGTGCATACAACAAAATCCCTTGCGCAACCATCCGAGAAGATCTTTTCCAAAGTTAATTGCGATCATATTTAAAAGAAAGAAGCAAAGAAAATCTAGTCTCTCCATCTATGTCATTCATTTAAAAAGTAATAGGCATTAAAAACACATTTTAATTTTAAGAAATAAAAGCCCTCTAATAATAAACAAACGCACAACCCGCTCCGAGAAAGTGACATTGTTCTATAATGAACACAACATAACAAACTCACGGAAACAACTAACTATTCGAACATAACAAGGGCAACACGCGAACCAAAAAAACATAGACATCTAGCGGTTCCTAAATGTATGACTCAAAAGTACGCAATCATATTATTTCCATACCAATAGGAAAGAAAATACGCACAAATACAATAGTAATCCAAGACCACCCCGCCCAGGGGGCAACGTATATACACAAACCCACACATACAAAAAAAAGCAAACAACAACAAAAACACCCCACAAAAATAGTAGCAACATTTCCAAATCAAGTAAGAAACACTAATCATCATTAGCACACGACTCAAAAGTGAACAAAAACCCACAAGTCTCTTATTAGTTAGGGGGGCAAAAACCCACCCTAAGAAAATCAACATGCCACGAACATACAAAAATCCTGAACACATAAAAATCCGCGATCTAGATCCCGGTTTTAATCTTAACTATCAAGGTGTGCTTGATATTATACCTTAAATTTGTGTAAACACCCACCTTGTGAGGTATTAAGTTTACCAAACAAATCCCTTGTAAAAGGAGATGTTCTAGTTTAGCCTTGAGAGAAAAACTAGAGTTTGTTCTATCTTAGCCAAGTCCAAAAGATAGGGTTGTAACAGTTTCCTCCTAAACCGGTAAAAGGGGATGAATTCATTGTTGAGTGAATTGGGAAATCCTTAGTGGTGTGCTAAGGTAGTGGATGTAGGTGCTTAGTTAATAGCTCGAACCACTCTAAAATCATTGTGTCACTTGTCTACCTTTATTTTGATTTTAGCTTGGGTTGTACTTATGGCAACTAGTTTCTTATCTTTTCGGTTTAAGGGACTACGTTTTGATCCATGATCCTGGCAGTGCCATCCATAATCACGCCCATCTTGGTGATCGTAAGACTCACAATAAATACAGGCTGACCAATGCTGTTGATAAAGCTAACCTCTTAATGCGGCTAGCGGAGCACTTAAAGTTGGCAAGCACCCCCCATCCATCAACTCCGCCACGCCCCACTATAAAGGGATAATCATAGTTTTTTGAATACCATCCTCTGGTGATACAAATAACCAAAGCTGCAACATTAACAACTCCCCTAAGATCCACCAAACGTGGTTCCTGAAAACTACTTGGCACCATAAACATATTTTTTCCCTCTGATCTAAAGGACACAAGAAAAAATCATAAAAACAAAACCACATGAGAAATGAGTAGTTCACTTCTAAGCTAAGTTATGAACATACATACTCAGATATATCGTGTGCAATAACAAAAAAAAATGTCGCAAATAAGAAATACGAAGTCTCTAGCAAGTCAAGTCAGATTACAACAATAATAAAATTGTGTGCGCCAGATTATTCAAGTCATCCTACTCCTTTTTATAATTCAAGTTGCAACATAAAATTTAACTCCCATCAAGAGATAAAAGCACAAAACAATGAGACCTTTTTGGTTCTTTACCACAAAAGTCATTTGAGATATATCGACGACCATAAGAAAATAGCATCAGAATACATTCCAATTTAGGTAAAATAGCAGGCTATTTTCAAAACGGGGCAACCGTTTGTTGCCCATTTATCTCGCAGGTTTGTAAATATCATAAACATATATTTACCGCCATTTTAGAAGAAAGACAAATACAACACAAACATAAAAAATATAAACATAATTCGAACTTCAAAGTTTATTCACCAACGGAAAGACGATACATTATTAATTAAAAATGAACTAGAGTCTACAATCACGAAGGGATACACAAATATTTAATTATTCAAAAGAACCACAGCTCCAAAATTATGCGTATATAAAATCGTTTCACGACCTACAACCCCACTTTAGTTTCCAAGTTCGCAAAGGTCACTTTATAACCTTCCTTCACTAGGGGAAATTGTTGGTACCAGTGTTACCTAATTCACCCAGCATCCTATGAATTTTGTTTGGATTCGCGCGTTCCAATTCACAGTTCGTTTTCGTTCCAATTCGTTTAGGAACATGAAGTGGAACAATTAAATTAGTGTACCAAAAATTCAAAGGTCATCTTCTTTTGACTAATGAGGGAAGAGAAAGAAACATCTAGAGTCTAGCCACAATTAATGTACTAGAATTGGGAAGAAGATCATTTAAGTGGCATACATGAAATCTCTTTTTTCAAGTTTCAATTAAGTAATAGAATGGGAAGGGTCCATTTCTATTCTATATCATATCACTGAACTCTGCTCTATAGTTACTCATGTTAAAAAAAATCACCCTTTTCTTATTCTTTCACTAAACATCCTATTCTTATACTCTAATTATCCCATCATTTCCAGATTTTCCAGTCATGGTATTTGGAAAAGGGAAGATAGACCATAATTCAAATAAACGTAAAGATCTCGTCTTTTCTGATGATTTAGACTTAGAGTCTAATAATGATACTGGAGGAGAAGAGAAAGAACAAGCAAATGAACCAGAAATAGATTTGCCTTTAGTTTTTGCTCCAAGATCAAAGCAAGATAAGCAAGGTAGTAAGGCTTTGCTTGATGAGGTCACTATGCTTAATAGTACCAGGCAAATATCTAGGAGGTGCAAAGTCATGGCGTTGCAATCATTGTATGATCAATTTTACAAGCACTTATACAAGAATTCACACTCATTTCTTTGGGTCTGAAGCTGGGAAGAAAGTAGATATCCAACGATGCAAAGCACTCATGAACAGTCGAGTTGCTTATATAAAATTGAAGAAAAAAGTTGAAGAAGCAGAAGGTGCAGGGGCATCGGTAAGATTGCGGCAGTCTACAATCATAAAAAAAATGTATGCATATTCCTAACAAATTACCACTTGAAATGTCCTTTGGAACCATGGATAGAGAAGTCGTTGATCTAAAGATAATGAGATGTCTTTGTGCAAATGCCATTGCTTTTAATTGTCTTGGAAGTCCTAAGTGCCATGAAATGGTTCAAGCAATTAACCAAGCACCTAAAGGTTACAAATTACCTTCATTTGATAAGGCAAGAACATCCCTAGTTGATGAATGTTACAGGAACATTGAAAAAGAGTTGGCTCTAGTGAAAGATACTTGATATATTCATGGTGTAACAGTTGTCTCATATGGTTGGTCCAATTGCAAGCAAGACCAGCTTATTAATGGCATTGCAGCAAACAGTCGTAGAGCCATGTTTATGTATTGTGGTGTCTTCAATGGAGTGGAGAAAACATGGCAAGTGATTGCTGATTTTTTACTGGATGCAATTGAAAAGATAGCCCCCTCCAATGTTGTAGAACTAATGTTTTGATATAATAATTGAAAATTAGTTTGAGACTAAATTGAAAAGATTTCCAAAATGCCTTTAAGTCTAAACAACTTGAAAATAAGTTTGTGGACGTTTTAAATGATTTTGGCAATGTTTGAAACATTTTTAAGTAGCAAAACTAGTGCTTTTAATGTACTAGTTTCGATAATGGCATAATCTGTTTCGAAACTGTCAAAATTTTTTTTATATGACCTCACATGTTTCTATATGACCGTTTCTATACGGCCTCACCCGTTTCTATATGGCCCTACCTGTTTCTATACGGTCTCCTTATTTCACATAACGACTCTTTCTATTTTGAGAATGTTTCGAAATAGGGACACATGTTTCGATACGGGTAGCTGCAAAACTGCATTTAATGAGGGAAATAAAGTCTCCAACGGCTCCAAAACATCCCTAACGGCTAGTAACGGCCATAAGCTCAATTGGGACTGTAAATTGATGGCTGGAACACTTGAAGAAGTTTAGAGACAACATCCAAGCAATATGGTCAAGAGAATTAGTGTCTAAATCTTTATTTTACTATTCTATTGTACATATTCTTTAGAGAGAGCTTAATTGTAAATCATTTGTTCTCGTGTGAGCTTAAATTTGTATAAACACCCATCTTGTGAGGTATTAAGTTTACCAAACAAGTCCTTTGTAAAAGGAGAGGTTCTAGTTTAGCATTGAGAGAAAAAATAGAGTTGGTTCTATCTTAGCCAAGTCCAAAAGATAGGGATGTAATAGTTTCCTCTTAAACTGGTAAAAGGGGACGAATTCATTGTTGAGTGAATTGGGAAATCCTTAGTGGTGCGCTAAGGTAGTGGATGTAGGTGCTTAGTTAATAACCCAAACCACTCTAAAATCATTGTGTCACTTGTCTATCATTATTTTGATTTTAACCAATTCAACCACCAAACATTTACAACCCTCCTTGACGATTTCAGTGATCGATTCGAGCGTGCTATAAACCCAACAATTGGTATCAGAGCCTCGTCTCCATCGAAGGACTAACATCCGGGAGTAAAGATCATTTGCTCGAAATCCATCGTTTAAGAAAATGGCAAGATTTGAATAAGGCCGCTCTATCTCGTGTCCTCCGCTCTTCGAAGGAGAAGCATACTTCCAGTGGGCAAATATCATGAAATTCTTCATCAAGTCTCAAGACTATGAGGTTTGGGATATCATTGAAGATGGGTATTTGGAAGCTCCGAAAAAGAAGAAAAAGCAAATTAGTGCCAACGAGACGAAGGCAAAGCTAAACACCAATGCGATGCACATTCTCTATTGTGGCTTTAACGAAGACGTTTCTAAGAGGATTTCCACATGCAAAAGTGCCAAAGAATTGTGGGAGAAATTTGAGAAGCTTTATGGCAATAAGAAGGGAGAAAAGAAAGATGATGATCAATCATGTGCAAACCTTCTCTTCAATCCAAAGGCAGATGTTATTTTGGCTCTCGATGAGCCTAAGGTATCTTCTAACTCAAGCGAGCTTTATTCTTACTCTTTCGATGAGTTGCAAGATGCTTTTAATGAATTATTTTTGGAATTTGAGACCATGAATTCCAAATTTAAGAAAATGATTTTAAAACTTGAATTTGAAAATGATTTTCTTTTGAAAACAAAATTGGATTTTGATAACCAAAATAAAATTTTGAATAATGATTTAAAGTTTTCAAAAACAAGTAAAGATGTTTTAGTAAAAGAAAATCTTAATTTGAAAGTTAAGCTTGAAAGCTTAACAAAAGAAAAAGAAATCATTTTTAATAATTCATCTTGTCACATAATGGCAAAATGTTCACATTGCCATTATCATGGTCATTCCTTACATACTTGTCCTATTAAGAAGATAAAATTTTATAGGATTATACAAGTACGAGTTTCTAAGGGAACTAAAGACATTGTGACTAACGTAAATGGATCCAAAGCAATTTGGATACCAAAAATCAAGTGAATGTCTTTTGTAGGTGTGTTGGAGCAATGAGAAGAAATGCAAAGACATGAAAATGTTCTAGTCACACAAGTGAAGAAATTGGGCAACCACTAAGCTTATAGCTTTTATTTTCTTTTATCTTTGGTTATCTAATTTTCGTTTTAAAGTCTTGGATTATTTGTTAAGCTTAACAATGATGCTTGAGTAAGGGGGAGTCATTTTAAAACCAAAATTCTTATTTGTGTCAATTTTTTTAACCTCCTAAGTTATTTTGATCTTAAAGTTATTTAAATACTTTTTGATATAACAAAAAGGGGGAGAAATGGTTTGAAAAATTGATTTTTCAAGAGAATATGGGGAGCTTTAACTTCTTTTATTTTTTGAAATCTCTTATTTAAAATTTTAAAATACAAAGGGGGAAATCCCAAACAATTTTTTAAGTTGGTTTTATTATATCAAAAAGGGGGAGATTGTAGAACTAATGTTTTGATGTAATAATTGAAAAATAGTTTTGGACTAAATTAAAAAGATTTAAAAATGTCTTTAAGTTGAAACAACTTGAAAATAAGTTTGTGGATGTTTTAAATGGTTTTGGCAATTTTTGAAACGTTTTTAAGTAGCCAAACTAGTGCTTTTAATGTACTTGTTTCAATACATGCATAATTTGTTTTGAAACTGTCAAAATCAATTTCTATATGGCCTCACCTGTTTCTATACGGCCTCACCCGTTTCTGTACGGCCCTACCCATTTCTATACGGTCTCCTTATTTCACATAACAACTCTTTCTATTTTGAGACTATTTCGAAACAGGGACACATGTTTCGATACGGGTAGCTGCAAAACTTCATTTAATAAGGGAAATAAAGTCTCCGACGGCTCCAAAACATCCCTAATGGCTAGTAACAGCCACAAGCTCAATTGGGACTATAAATTGAAGGCTGGAACACTTGAAGAAGTTTAGAGACAACATCCAAGCAATATGGTCAAGAGAATTAGTGTCTAAATCTTTATTTTACTATTCTCTTGTACATAGTCTTTAGAGAGAGCTTAATTGTAAATCATTTGTTCTCGTGTGAGCTTAAATTTGTGTAAACACCCACCTTGTGAGGTATTAAGTTTACCAAACAAATCCCTTGTAAAAGGAGAGGTTCTAGTTTAGCCTTGAGAGAGAAACTAGAGTTGGTTCTATCTTAGCCAAGTCCAAAAAATAGGGTTGTAACGGTTTCCTCCTAAACCGGTAAAAGGGGACGAATTCATTGTTGATTGAATTGGGAAATCCTTAGTGGTGTGCTAAGGTAGTGGATGTAGGTGCTTAGTTAATAGCCTGAACCACTAAAATCATTGTGTGACTTGTCTACCTTTATTTCGATTTTAGCCAATTCAACCACCAAACATTCACAACCCTCCTTGACAATTTCGGTGATCAATTCGAGCATGCTATAAACGTAACAAATGTTCTCCAAGTTTTTACCGACAACGCCAAGAATTGCGTAGGTTCTGGAAGAGAAGTTCAAAAGGTACATAAACACAATTTCTGGTCTCCTTGTGTTTGTCATATTTTGAACTTGGTTTTTAAAGACTTAGTTGAGGCTTTCCCATGGATGAAAAACACATACAAGTGTGGAAAGCAAAATGTGAAATTTTCACTAATCACAAATATTGTTAGCATTATTTAAGGCTAATTCAAATAGAGTTTTGTTGAAGGTAGATAAGACAAGATTTGGCTCACATTACATAATGTTAAAGAGGTTATTTCAATGTTGAAAGTCCCTTGAGACAACTGTTTGAATTCATGGAATGATTGGATTAACAAACATGATGTAACCCCCGACCTGGCCTATATGGTAGACCGAATTGAACGGGTCACGTGGGGAATATTGAAGTAAACCGGGAAGTTTACTCCAATAAACAACCCTAATTTTTTTCCTTTTTATCTTGTCTAGATGCTCATTAGTATCCTAAGTGTTTAACATCGCAACAGAACAATTTACAACTTGATCAGACAACGAATTGAAACTCAATTGTATTCAAATATAATTTGGGGACCATTTTGTAATTTTACCAAAATATAGGGAGTTATGCCATTTTTATGCTACCAACCTTTAATTAGTCACTTTACATGCTTCTTTTTCAATTCTCAGCTCAAAATAATCATTCATACTCATTTAATTGCATCCACAATATTCAGGGACCAAAACGCAAAGAATCAGAACTTCAGAATATTCCACTAACTAACTTACCAGCCTGCCGTTTCGGTACAAGCTAGCCCTGTATCGAAACAGGCGTACCGAAACAGGTTCACAGGGCACGAAACACGGGCCCGTATCGAAACACCTTTTAAGGTGTTTCGGAACAAAGGTTTCAAGTGGCAAAACGTACCAGAACAAACCATCCCTATTTCGAAACCCATAGGCCATTTCAGGCTTACTATTTCGGTACAGGCTCGAGTGTACCGAAATACCTGGGCATGTAATGACACTTTTTGCTAATTTTTCACACTTTAATCCATACTAAACCATTCCGACGTGCTTCCAACATGCATACAACATATTTAAACATCAATCCCCAATCATTCACGGTATATTCAACATCAAATCATGGCAATTTGCATCAAAGGTAAATTATGGGCATACAACCTAGCAAACAAGCCAAGCAAGATACCAAAATGCATAACAAGGCACAAACCAATAATCAAATGCCATTTACAAGTCTAAAACAGCAATGAACACTTGCTCAAACAGAGAGTTTACACAATTCTCCCAAAAACACAACGGATCCCCCATTACCCTTATTACTTTAGTCTAAACTGAAACATACATTCTAAAGTGAAGTCTCTTGGAATTCCCTTGCCTCTTGCTGCCTCCAAACCTCAATTATCTGCATTGATGAACAAAAGTAGAGCGTAAGCACACAAGGCTTAGTAAGGAGTGCTCAAAAACAAAACACCATCAATGCATTAAAACAATTTTCCAAGAACACATTGAAATCTCATTTCAAATGTCTCATTACATCATTTTAAAACCATCATGCTTTCATAACCATGAACATACCTTAATCAAAAATCAACATATAAACTTCAACATGTATTATGATCTCAACAATAAAAACCTCTTTTTTCAACACTCAATTTAAGCCTTTCCATGTATAGCTAACAAATGCAAAGCTTAAATAGTAAAACATGCATATTACACATTATGCATCATAGACCAAACCATAATACATCATCAATTATATTGGCTCACAAGTGATCATTAACAAGCTCATTTCTCAAAACCACATCGAATACACGGATTCTCAAGCATTATCCTAACACTTCATACATTCTCACCGACATCTCAAGGTTCACACAAGGGAGCTACCCTCCACCGTTGTGAAACCCGTAGTGGAGTATTCGATACACCATATAAACCCCTCAACACCACTCATCGGTAGATGTATAACCCCACTAACGAGAGACGGAACACTATACGCTTTCCTCAATCGTTAGGGTACTTGGATGGAGTATTCGATACACTGTATAAATCCCTCAACATCCAAGGCGACTTGTTTATAGTGAACTTAATCCTATAGTCGGCTAACTATATTTGATTTCATTTATAAACCAATTTCACAACATCACTTGCCAATATAATTCGTATTTAGCATAAACCTCACTGTTTTAAAAGCATTACCAATATACCACATTTCCAAGCATCAAACCATGCTTCATAATGCAAATATAAGCATATACTTACAAGGATCACTTACCATGTGCATCCTTCATTAATATAACATCAAAAACAGTAAATCGCTTACTTCAAATCATGCTTTAAACAATAGGTAACATGCATTTAAAATCAAGTCCATCAACAATCTCATAATAACACAAATTGAGGGAGAAAATCCTTTTACTTACTTCCGAACTTAGTAAAGTGTTTTAAGCTTACACTAAGTTTCCAAAACCACCTTTTAAGTGTTTCAAAGCTGTAAATCACGTTCTCACTCACCGACTCGTGAAACCAAGATTCACCGACACGAAACTAAGCGTCCGAAGCCCCCAAAACTTCACCGATTGCTTCCGATGTGTTCTCCCCTGTTTAAACCACACAAGAACAGAGGATTAATGCAACATAATGCATTAAAATCACTAGCAACTTAAACAATCTCGTTGCTCTGCCCAAAACACCTATCCGAAAACAACCAAAATCACCTTCGATCACTCTCTAAACTCAGCCCAACCATAATCCAACACTTCAATCCAATATTAAACATCAACTAACATCTAAAATCAACCTAATTACCTCCTTATACCTCCAGCAACTCAGATTTCACACTAACACCTTCAAAAACCCAAAATCTAACAATTAGAGATCCAACTCATTTCGGGATTAACATTATAAAACCTTTATTTCCACATCATTTAACATTCAAATCATGATTAAAATCAGCCTCAAATAAATCAAAACAGTATCATAACGAGAATCTTGAAAAAATCATCTTACAAAGCTTAATTTAGCAATTTTCATCAATTAAATTACAAAAACCTTATTATTAAACAAAATTAGAGAGCCAAAGACTTAAGAATTTCAATAAAGAACCTTGATTAGAGGATAGAAAAGAAAGACCACCTCTAACACAAGCTTTCCCCCTTGATTTGCAATGGTTTTGAAGAAATCTTTCAAGAAAACTTTAGCTAGTTGTTGTAGAAATCCATGGGCATTATTTAGGAATCAAAAGTATATGAAATGAGACAAATCTTTGGAGATTTTAGTGATGGAAATATAGTTTGGCTGTTGAGAAAGTTGAGAGAAAAGTTTAGAAGAAAAATAGTTACGTAAGAAAATATTTAGCCTTCTAAAATCTCTTTTAATAGAACTCTCTTATTAAATCAATTAATTAAACCATTTAAAAAACAAAATAAAGTGAATAGCTGATAACACCTTGGTGTAATAGCTCCCTAAGGATTCTAAGTTTTGGCTCTCTTCAATTTAGTCATTAAAACGAAACTTGTAATTTTTACATTTTAGTCACCAAATTGAAATATCGACTTTCCAAAAATCATTTTCCAAAATTGGCTTCACTTTCCCTCAATATATATATTTAAAGAGGATTTTAAAAATCCGCATAATTTTATCACATCCCGAACCAAGTTTTTCCTGAACCAACTTCGAACTAACTCGAATTTCTAATCTAGGTTCATCAGACCCTAAACTGGGGTGTTACACATGATGTGTCAACTATGACCTTGGATTCTTTGGTAGTTGAAAACATTCATGAGGATAAGTTTTAGGACGAAGTTAAAGAGATAGTAAGAATCACAAAGCTAATTTATATGCTGTTAAAATTTTGTGATGGTGAGGGTCCTAGGATGGGAGAAATTTATGAGAGGATGGACAATATGTTAGGAGAAATCAAAGATATTATGGCTACTAGCAAATACAAGCATGAATTCCCTACTATGGAACAAATTTTGGTTATAAGGTGGAATAAGATGACAATACCTTTACATTGTTTAGGTTTTGCTCTTACGCCACGTTTCTATGATCATATTTTTTTTGGAAACTCCGGCTCCTGGTGGTTTTACTTATAGGGATCCCAACCTTGATAAGGAGGTGGTTGTGTTTTGTATGGAGACTTTTAGCAAAATAGCTGAAAATGCTTATGAAGGAAAACAGTTGCGAGATCAATTTGCTGAATTCCAGTTAAATAAGGGAACATATTCTATGCCACAAGCTCAAATAGATGTTATCACCATGGATGCAATTGATTGGTGCTCCATTTATGGGTCTCAAACTCCAGAATTAGTGGAGGTGACAAATAAGGTCTTATCTCAACCTATTAATTCTTCTTCAGCAGAGAGAGCTTGGAGCACCTACGGGCATGTGCATAACTTAAAAAGGAATATATTAAATTCTTCAAGGGCAGATAAGCTGGTGTATATTCACACCAATCTGCGTCTTATTTCTCGTTACATTGATGATTATAAGAACGATCCTTATAAAAAATGAAATATAGATCCAAAAAATTTATGTTTAGAATAATTGTCTTTAGAGTTGGAAGACATGAGATGGACTGACTTGGAGAATGATTTTGATGAAGATATGAGGCTTTGGCAGATTAAAGAAAGAACAATGTTTTGTTTTTTTATTTAAGTTTAATTATGTTGCAGCATTCCATGTAGTTTTTTTTTCAATATTTCTTAATTTAGTAATGAAGTATTTATATTTTCTTTTAAAACTTTTAAAAAATAACATTTTCTATAAAACTAAAGTAATGAACATATGTACAAATTATTAAAAAAATTATCAGCAAACCAAAACAAAATGTCATTCGAATCATGATCCCAAAAGGCGTTCCAAATAAACCTACCCCCACAAACCGCAAACGGTAAAACTAATGAATTGTGATCTCGTACTCGTTCTGCGAACTAAAGCAAACCGCAAATTAGGTAACACTGGTTGGTACCTATGAGCACTAGCCGCCACGTATCAGGACCTTACGGCCGCGACGAATAAACAAAGCTACGAACAGTATAACACAAAAGACATCCGACGATCGACGAAACAACGCATGAGGTCGCTTGCGTATCATACGACACCCTTCGCACCCTACGGTGAATCAGCAAGACTACAAGCAACATCACATCTGGCGATCACGTGCCGATATACGTGACCCACACTGACACCAAGTCACGGCAACTCACTAAAACACATGCCCCCCCCCAATCGACACATGCCTCACCTTATCTAACCCTTCTATAAGAGGTCATGCACCCCAAAATAGAGGGGGACTCCATATGACACAAGCATGCTCTCACAACTAAAACACAAGCTCTAGAAAACTCTATGAGAGCTCTTCCTTCCTGGCATCACTGTCATAAGAGAAACAAGAGTCACACACAACTTTCGGCCCAGAATAACCACCCCGGTCGCCGTCGGACCATCGTCTCCGGTCCATGACCATTTTGTCCATCAACAACCGTTAATCGAACCGAACTTTGTTTGCAAATTTTTAACTGAACCGATCATAGTTTGGTTAATTCGGTCAGCTTTTGAATTAACTAAAATTTGTTATAAGTTTTTGGGTAAAGTATACAGATGGTCACTACACTATGCTAAAATGATCTTTTTATTCATTAAACTTTCAAAAGTTACAAAACAGTCATTAAACTTATCGAACTATTATAAAATGGTCATTGCACGTTATAAATTACTGATAATTTTTTAAAAGTTTAATGCCCATTTATAATAATTCAATAAATTAAATGATTATTGTGTGCTAATTTAATACAGTTTAATGACAATTTTATAACATATCAAAAAATTTAATGATCATTTATAACTATTAAAAATTCAATGACCAAATATATAATATAATATAATAATTTCGAATATTTCGATTAATTAATCAATTTCAAATCGTATTAACTGATAATAGAAATGCACTAGGTTCATTGCACTTTCCTTTTCACATTTAAATATTTGTTTGGTGAATGACGTGTCACGTGGGACAAAAAAGGTAGCCTCAACTACAATTTTCCCCACATGGTAACATTTTGGTAAATAAATGAGATTAATATTTTGGTAAATAAAAGTAATTTTACATTATACTATTTTATGTGAGTTTGAATCTTACATTTATCTTAAAAATGTAATTCACTCGAACTCAACAAGTGTCTCAGTAGAAAAGCGGATGATGTTCATCCTAAGAGATACATGTTCAAATCGTTTTGTCTATAACGCGTATGTGCATTATTAAATGGTTAAGAATATCTATAAATAGATATTTCATTGTAATCACCTTTACACCATTAAAAAATGTAATTCACTCTTAGCCGCTCTCCCTATGTTTCACTTTAGCAGTTGCAGTTTCTTTTCTTTTTAATTTTTATGTGGTAGATAATGGTACGATGTTGGTTATTGACATCCAATAATCTTTTTTTTTATTTTTTTTGTTTCGTTCTTTATTTTTTAGTTTTTAAATTTAATGAGTATGTTCTTGTGGCATTTTTGGTACGTATCCCTTATCTTTTGGCACGTTTTTTTTTCTCTCTTAAACGGTCATTTAGATGTTTTGTTTTTAAATTTTTTTTATCAGGGTTGGATTTGATGTTGTCACGACTGATTAAGATGACACTCTTTTGATTATCCTGTTGATCTTTGTATATTAGACCCTCGAACTAGATTTGAATACGAGCTCACAGTCATCGCTCTTGTTCGCGATTGAGTTGTGGTAATGATCGTGTTGTCAACGTGCTTTATTGTTCTAATATGCATTTTTAATGTTGTTTGTTGTTGGTTTGTGCGTTTTATCGTCGAATTTTGATGATGTTTGTATCTATTTTGTTTCGAACCTTTAAGTTAGGGTTTTTACCTTTTCTTTTTATGGTCTTGTTTATAATCTAGAGATGTTAATTTTTTTAGGAATATATTCGAATTAAATTTATTTACCTAAATTGTAAACTTCCATTATATATTTTCTAATTTTTCCTCTTTTAATAGAACCAACATACTCATGTTAAAAAATGTAAGGGTAAACTACATAAATGGTCCCCCAACTATGCTCTAACTTTTTTATATCTCTTGACTATCAGAAATTACAATATGGTCCCTTAACTAAGCGAGACATACAAAGCAATCTCATTCCGTTAAAAAATAGACGGACGCCTGACTTAAACGTTAACT
Organism: Hibiscus tridactylites; assembly: GCA_958450335.1. NCBI lineage: Eukaryota > Viridiplantae > Streptophyta > Magnoliopsida > Malvales > Malvaceae > Hibiscus > Hibiscus tridactylites. The sequence continues at coordinate 24,058,562 of OY288281.1, forward strand.
TATTAACTGGGTTTAGATGAAATTATTTTTTATTACACTATATTTCATATCATATTGTTTAATAAAAATAACATAAAAAAATATTTTCCTTTTAAAACCCTAATCAAATTACCCAAATATCACAAACTCCTTTCTTTCCCATAGATTTTTTACTTCTAAAACCCTTAATTCTCATAAACCCATAAAAATCTTCAAATTATAAAACTCTAAACCAAAAAGATAAAGTGAAATTCCTAAATGCTAATCAAAACTACATAAAAAATCATAATATGAACACACATGTAGCCAACCAAGCAATACTTGGAGCACCCGAAAATTTTCTACTCAGGCTATTATTATTCCATTATGTTTTGAGATGAACATCCACTTCAACAACATTTTAAAATTTCTCTTCTTAAGTCTATTCAGATTTCTTTCTTTTTTTTCTTCTCAACAATATAGAAATGAAGTATGAAAGAAGATAAAGTTTGTGGCATTTGGGTAATCTGATTAGGGTTTTATAGGAAAAATATTTTTTCTATTCTATTTTTATTAAACAATATGACATGAAAATATAATATAATAAAAAAATAATTTTATCTAAACTTAGTCAGTAGGTAAATATTTAGATCAAATGTACGTCTATTTTTAAATGAAATAGGACTATTTTGTATGTCTCGATTAAAAGACCAATTTATAATTTCTAATAATTAAGGGATGTAAAAAATGGAGCATAGTTAGGATTTACCCAAAATGTAATTCATTCTGTCCCTAAAATTTTTAATTCTTTAACATTATTCGTCCCCACTAAATGGACTCGGCGCAAAAAGAATAAAAAAAAGAGAGAAAATAATACAGAAAGTAGGGTTTTAGTCTTCACTCACTGGAAACTAAAGACTTAAAAATCTGGTTGGTTCCTATTCTCCTTCGTTCGTTGCCTTTTATTTCACCTCAGACAAAAGGTTCTTCCTTTTACCTCTTTCTACTGCCTCTCTGTGTTTCTTTGATTTCTTTACTATATCATCATATTACAAAATTTATATTCTTTTTGTTTGGCTTCTTTTTTTCAGCTAATTGAAAAATGGCAGGGGTGAGAGAGATGACTGCGGCAGAGTTCCTGCGAGTAAGTTTTTGTTTTTGTTATATTCTCTGTTTGGTTCCCGAGAAAGTGTGCGGAAACGATATTCCACCAATGGGTTTTCCTTGTTTTTTCTTATTTCGACTTGGAAGGGTTGCAATTTTTTTCCTTTGATTTTTCTTATTTAACAAATAAAAACTATGTGAGTTTGAGTTCTTTATTCTTTTATGCAAACTGGGTCAGGTTAACTTTCTTCATTTTTGGGGTGCATTATGCTTTCTTTCAGGGTACAACAAGGCAGGCTCTGTTTTTGCAGAGAAATTCTTTGATCAAGCCAAGTAATTTGTTATGGGGAAAGCTATGTAATCCAGGCCGGATGGGGTATAGGTCTTATCCAAAGGGTGTTTCTTTGAGGTGCTCTTCTCGTTCAAAGGTTAAAGCAATGGCTTCTGAAAATGTCAGTACTAGTTTGGTTGATGAGCAACCTGGGTTGATCGAAAAGCCTGCTCAAGAGCTCATACATCTCTACCGTGTACCTCTCATTCAAGAAAGTGCAAGCGATGAGCTTCTCAAATCGGTTCAGACCAAAGTTTCCAATCAGATTGTCAGGTTGAAAACTGAGCAGTGTTTTAATATAGGGCTTTCTTCGATGATTTCGACAGAGAAGCTCTCCACGCTTAAATGGATTCTCGGGGAAACATACGAGCCTGAGAATTTAGCAACCGATAGTTTTCTTGCGAAGAAGAGACAAGAAGGGTTGAATGCAGTGATTGTTGAAGTTGGGCCTAGGCTGTCTTTTACAACAGCATGGTCCTCAAATGCTGTTTCGATTTGTCAATCCTGTGGCTTGACTGAGGTGACTCGAATGGAGAGGTCGAGAAGATACTTGCTGTATAGTAAGGGGGCGTTGCTGGAAAATCAGGTTAACGAGTTTGCAGCGCTGGTTCATGATAGGATGACTGAGTGTGTTTATAGCCAGAGACTCACATCATTTGAAACCAGTGTGGTTCCAGATGAGGTTCGTTTTGTGCCTGTCATGGAGAAGGGAAGGAAAGCATTGGAGGAAATAAATCAGGAAATGGGTTTAGCATTTGATGAACAAGACTTGCAATACTATACCAGGCTGTTCATGGAGGACATTAAGCGCAATCCGACAAATGTGGAGTTATTCGATATCGCCCAATCTAATAGTGAGCACAGCAGACATTGGTTTTTCACAGGGAAGATTGTTATTGATGGACAGCCCATGGATAGGACCCTCATGCAAATTGTCAAGAGCACTTTGAAAGCAAATCCAAATAATTCTGTCATCGGTTTTAAGGATAATTCAAGTGCAATAAAGGGGTTCCTTGCTTACCGATTACGACCAGTTCAGCCTGGAACAGCCTGCCCACTTGATGAAACAACTCGTGAAATTGATGTCTTGTTTACAGCTGAAACACATAACTTCCCGTGTGCAGTGGCACCCTACCCTGGTGCAGAGACGGGTGCAGGTGGTCGCATTAGGGATACACATGCCACTGGAAGAGGGTCCTTTGTTGTTGCAGCCACAGCTGGTTACACAACCGGGAATCTTAATATAGAGGGATCATATGCCCCCTGGGAGGACACATCTTTCACTTATCCTTCAAATTTGGCTTCTCCTTTGGAAATTCTCATTCAGGCTAGCAATGGTGCATCAGACTATGGTAACAAATTTGGTGAACCGTTGATTCAGGGTTTTACCAGATCATTTGGAATGAGACTCCCTAGTGGTGAACGACGTGAATGGTTGAAGCCTATCATGTTCAGTGCAGGGATTGGGCATATCGATCACACTCATATATCGAAAGGGGATCCTGAGATTGGAATGTTAGTTGTAAAGATTGGTGGGCCTGCATATCGAATTGGAATGGGTGGTGGAGCTGCCTCCAGTATGGTTAGTGGTCAAAATGATGCGGAACTTGATTTTAATGCTGTACAGCGTGGAGATGCTGAAATGGCGCAAAAATTGTATCGTGTAGTTCGTGCCTGCATCGAGATGGGGGAGGATAACCCAATTATTAGCATTCATGATCAGGGAGCTGGAGGGAACTGCAATGTTGTGAAGGAAATCATATACCCGAAGGGGGCCGAAATTGACATTAGAGCTATTGTTGTTGGTGACCACACTATGTCAGTCTTGGAGATATGGGGTGCTGAGTATCAAGAACAGGATGCAATATTGGTGAAGCCTGAAAGCCGCAATCTTCTGGAATCAATATGTGCGAGGGAAAGACTCTCAATGGCCGTTATTGGGATTATTAATGGGGAGGGACATGTTGTTCTAGTCGATAGCTTGGCTATTGAGAAAAGCCATGCTAGTGGACTCCCTCCCCCTCCTCCAGCTGTTGATCTTGAGCTCGAGAAAGTGCTTGGTGACATGCCTCAAAAATCCTTTGAATTCAAACGAGTGGCTTATCCACAAGAGCCACTTGATGTTGCTCCTGGAATCACGGTTATGGATTCATTGAAGAGGGTATTAAGACTTCCGTCTGTATGTTCCAAACGGTTCTTGACAACAAAGGTTGATAGGTGCGTAACAGGTCTTGTAGCACAGCAGCAAACAGTTGGTCCCTTGCAGTTACCTCTTGCTGACGTTGCAGTCATTGCTCAAAGTTATGTCAACTTAAATGGGGGTGCTTGTGCCATTGGTGAGCAACCTATCAAGGGTCTGCTTGATCCAAAAGCGATGGCTAGACTGGCCGTGGGAGAAGCCCTCACAAATCTTGTTTGGGCTAAGGTTACTTCTCTGTCTGATGTTAAAGCAAGCGGAAATTGGATGTATGCTGCCAAGCTCGATGGGGAAGGACCAGCCATGTATGATGCTGCTATGGCTCTTTCAGACGCAATGATCGAACTCGGTATTGCTATTGATGGTGGGAAGGACAGTCTTTCAATGGCTGCCCATGCAGGTGGTGAGGTTGTTAAGGCTCCAGGAAATCTTGTAATTAGTGCCTATGTCACTTGTCCTGACATAACAAAAACAGTTACCCCAGATTTGAAGCTAGGAGATGATGGCATTTTGCTTCATATTGATTTGGCAAAGGGAAAGCGTCGTTTGGGTGGATCCGCTTTGGCTCAGGTTTTTGATCAGATTGGGAATGACTGCCCTGATCTTGATGATGTTTCTTATCTTAAAAGAGTTTTTGAGGGGGTGCAGGACCTTCTTGGAGATGAACTGATCTCTGCAGGTCATGATATCAGCGATGGTGGGTTACTAGTCTGTGCTTTGGAGATGGCATTTGCTGGAAATTGTGGCATTGTGTTGGACTTGGCTTCTGGAGGGAATAGTGTTTTTGAATCACTTTTCGCTGAAGAGCTTGGTCTTGTTCTTGAGGTAAGCAAGAATAATTTGGATAGCGTAATGGAGAAGCTCAGCCGTGTAGATGTTACCGCTGAGATAATAGGACAAGTAACTGCCTCACCCATTATAGAGCTAAAGGTTGATGGAGTTACTCATTTAAATGAGAAAACCTCTCTTCTCAGAGATATGTGGGAGGATACGAGTTTCCAGCTTGAAAAGTTGCAGAGACTTGCTTCTTGTGTAGAATCAGAGAAAGAAGGTTTGAAGTTCCGGCATGAGCCTTCATGGTCATTGTCTTTCACTCCATCCATTACAGATGAGAAATACTTGACTGCAACATCAAAACCAAAAGTAGCCATCATTCGTGAGGAAGGGAGCAATGGAGACAGAGAAATGTCAGCAGCTTTTTATGCCGCTGGTTTTGAGCCTTGGGATGTTGCAATGTCAGACCTACTGAATGGAGTTATTTCTTTGAATGAATTCCGTGGAATTGCATTTGTTGGAGGTTTTAGTTATGCCGATGTGCTTGATTCTGCAAAGGGTTGGGCTGCATCCATTCGATTCAATCAACCTCTTCTCAATCAGTTTCAGGAGTTCTACAAGCGCCCCGATACGTTCAGTCTCGGTGTTTGCAATGGATGCCAGTTAATGGCTCTGTTAGGGTGGGTCCCAGGGCCCCAAGTTGGGGGTGTTTTTGGTGCTGGTGGGGACCCATCGCAGCCTAGGTTTGTACACAACGAGTCTGGGCGATTTGAATGCCGCTTCACAAGTGTGAGTATAAAGGACTCACCAGCTATGATGTTTAAAGGAATGGAAGGCAGTACATTAGGTGTATGGGCTGCCCATGGTGAGGGAAGAGCATATTTTCCTGATGACGGCGTTCTAGATCGTGTAATGCATTCAGATTTAGCTCCATTGCGGTATTGTGACGACGACGGGAATCCAACGGAGGCTTACCCATTCAATTTGAATGGTTCTCCGTTAGGAGTGGCTGCAATTTGTTCTCCGGATGGTCGACATCTTGCTTTGATGCCTCATCCGGAGCGGTGTTTCCTGATGTGGCAGTTCCCTTGGTATCCAAAGGACTGGAACGTGGACAAGAAAGGCCCTAGCCCATGGTTAAGAATGTTCCAAAATGCCAGAGAGTGGTGCTCGTGAAATTGGTTAGTTTCTCAGCTCATAATATTTGATCTTAGCCATTTATACTTGAAAATTACTTGTCTTAAACCTGAGACTGCAAACATGGTATAGTAAGGGTAAATTTTCAGAAAAATGTATTGAGCTACTCTTTTTTGTTTGTTTGTTTCTAATCACAGGTTATGAGATGCAGAAGGACAAATGGGTGCTTCATCTGAGTTTGATTTGGAGGTTTTTTAACTGTTATTTTGAAATATTTAGGCAGATGCTCCATGCAAACCTCAGAAACTGTTTCTTAATCATCTCATAAGTATGTTTATTTGCCTTCTTTTACAAACCTGTCCCAATTTTCTAATAAATGAAAACCACAGTATCTTGTTTTATATTGTCCGAATGTATTTTGGGTTTATTTTATATTTTCATTTCATATATCTAAAGATTATTTCTTATTGGAGAAGAGTTCATTGAAGTGGAAGCAGCTATAGTATGTGATTTACCTGAGTATTACTATTATCTTCCTGTCAAAAAAATTGCTGCAGAGTGCTATCTCAGGATTAACCAATGTCATGGGTGTTTTTGCACTGATCCAACAATGGGGCTGCATCTGCAGCTTCAGTTAAAGCTTTAGAAACTGCACTTAATATGGGTTTTTTTACATTATTATTTTGAAACATGAAGCTCCCACAATTATTATTATTATTATTATTATTATTATTATTATTATTATTATTATTATTATTATTATTATTATTATTATTATTATTATTATTATTATTATTATTATTATTATTATTATTATTATTATTATTATTATTATTATTATTATTATTATTATTATTATTATTATTATTATTATTATTATTATTATTATTATTATTATTATTATTATTATTATTATTATTATTATTATTATTATTATTATTATTATTATTATTATTATTATTATTATTATTATTATTATTATTATTATTATTATTATTATTATTATTATTATTATTATTATTATTATTATTATTATTATTATTATTATTATTATTATTATTATTATTATTATTATTATTATTATTATTATTATTATTATTATTATTATTATTATTATTATTATTATTATTATTATTATTATTATTATTATTATTATTATTATTATTATTATTATTATTATTATTATTATTATTATTATTATTATTATTATTATTATTATTATTATTATTATTATTATTATTATTATTATTATTATTATTATTATTATTATTATTATTATTATTATTATTATTATTATTATTATTATTATTATTATTATTATTATTATTATTATTATTATTATTATTATTATTATTATTATTATTATTATTATTATTATTATTATTATTATTATTATTATTATTATTATTATTATTATTATTATTATTATTATTATTATTATTATTATTATTATTATTATTATTATTATTATTATTATTATTATTATTATTATTATTATTATTATTATTATTATTATTATTATTATTATTATTATTATTATTATTATTATTATTATTATTATTATTATTATTATTATTATTATTATTATTATTATTATTATTATTATTATTATTATTATTATTATTATTATTATTATTATTATTATTATTATTATTATTATTATTATTATTATTATTATTATTATTATTATTATTATTATTATTATTATTATTATTATTATTATTATTATTATTATTATTATTATTATTATTATTATTATTATTATTATTATTATTATTATTATTATTATTATTATTATTATTATTATTATTATTATTATTATTATTATTATTATTATTATTATTATTATTATTATTATTATTATTATTATTATTATTATTATTATTATTATTATTATTATTATTATTATTATTATTATTATTATTATTATTATTATTATTATTATTAACTGTCTCTTTTATTTATATTGAATAATCTAAAATTTATATTCATTTTTTATATTTTTTGAGGGGGGGGGATGGAGTATTTTTTTATTAAATATTGATTAATATTATATATCTTATAATTTAATAATACTTTTAAAAATATATTAAATATTTTGAAACAGTTAAATAATATTTGAATCTAATTTTGCAATTACAACGCATAATATATATATATATATATATATTTTAATCTTAATTTATTAATATTCTTAGCATATTCTTTGATATTGCATTAACTTTAATACCTTTAAGATGATATTAAAATTGGCAATTCATTAAATATATAATAATTTACTTAAAAGATATTTAGATGACATTGTTTACCAAATATGGTTTACATTTCAGAAATGTTGAAAAAGAAAAAACAACCGTAAGAACCGTAGGTAGATTGGGAAAACAATGGAGCAGAGCGGGAAACATGTGTCCGAAAATTAAGAAAACTTAGCAGATTATCACAAACACTACCGCCTACCTCTCGCCATCTCTCTTAAAAGGCTTCACTCTCTCCCTGTGATAACAAAAATTATCTCTTTATTGGCTGTTTGATCTCCAATGTGGCAACTTCTCTTGGGCGCAGCTGTTGCAGGATCCACTGGACTCCTTGCTAAACACCTCTTTAAACCCTGTCCGAATGACCCCATTTCTCAACATTCCTCACCCTCCAATCTCGATCAAGAAAAACATGATCTTCGTCTCCAGAATGGGTTTCTGGAATCTGGGTGTGAGACCAATTGGGATGAAAAACAGAAGCAAGATGGGATCTTTAGATTTTTCAGTTCTGACTCTGCCGGAAAAGCTCGGGTTAAAGCCCAGGATATTAAGAAGTTGAAGGAAAAGGTTGTCTTGAACAAGGCTGAGAAGAGATCAAGTGGTGTTGGTGTAGAGGTGCATAGAAAAAAGGTTGTTACTTGCTTGAAGAAGAGAACTACTAAAAATGTGGCCTACAAGTGTGGGTCAATCCCTCCTAAAGGTATGGTCCTATTCATATTATGATCATTTTCACTACGGTTTGCTTAGAATTCTGAACTTGATCTTTTGTTTCTTCAGTTAGGCCTGGAAAAGTTAGAATTTGACATCTTTCTTCGAAAATTTCTTCAACAAGTTGTTATATATAGTTGTAGATATGGGTATGCTTTGGATTTTATGGCCTCATTGTCATTTGTAACAGAGATTTTGTGAAGTAAATATCTTTTAAGTTCTCAGATTTTGTCATCCAATATGTGACAGAAAAAGAATTCCAATTTTCATTCCGATCTTATTGAGTTCTGAATGTATCACATGGAAAAGTGAGAGACAGTAAAATGTTTACTGTGTTTGGTTGGTATACATAACTTGCAAACTGGATTTGGAACCAATCGCTTTCTTATTCGATTAAAAGATTGTTCCTTTGGAAAGGAAGTTCCCGACTTTATAATTGTTGTAATAGTAAGTGATGAACAGTGGTATTTTTAATAAAAATTGTGTAAAGTTCCATGTTTGTTTGTCAAGATACACCGATGCATTTCCACTTACATTTATTTCCGTTGTCGGTCGAACTGTCATCTGGAAATCTTTGTTACATATCACCAGCCTCAGTTCTAGTTCACTATTTATAAAAATGGCTTCAATATTTTTTTCTTTACAGTGATTATACATGTGCATTGGCATTGTTAGTTTGCATTGCATCAGTGTCGTCGTCCTTTAAACATGTTTAGAGATCTGAGCTTGACATCTCGATTTACTTTGTCTTTACTCCTTAGATAGCTCCGTATTTTGTTGTGGACTTGTATTTGGCATCATGTACATGATGCCGGCGGGGAGGGCTGAGATCATTAAACTCAATTCGACTATGGATGAGATTGCAATAGTGGTCCAGGAGTTAAAAACTAAGCTATGCAAAAGGAAATCATCTTGCAATCTACAGGCTTCAAATTCTGCAAATGAAGTTGCTTCAGGCTCTAAGAGGTTTAGCGGCAAGAGTTCGCAGTTACTGCTCAAGAAGTCAAGTACTGGGAGCTTAGACCACAATGAGACCAAGGTCTGCAGTCTCCCAGTAATTGATGACATCGAATATGCCAGTAGTGTTCTCACCGAAGAGCCTGAACAAGAGTCGGAGAGTATGGAAATGGATCAACTAGAGGCAGAGCTCGAGTTAGAACTGCGAAAATTGAGTGAGGTCAACCTTTTCAAGTACCTTCCTTTATTTGAATTACTTACCATATACCATATAAAGGTGTGCTTTTTTTTACCAGTTTATCCACTAATTCTGTAGAAAGAGTTATCTAAAATTAGCTTTTGAATAACAGATACTTTTGCCCCCATATTTCTTTTTGACAATAAAATATTTTGTAATTTGACTTCAAACAACTCTGCATCTTCCTTGAATCACCATATTCTGCTATTGACCCGAAAATTCTTTTGTAGACCGAGGTTTCAGCCAAAAGTCAGCATGAGCCGATGGAGGCAAGGTTCGATTCATACCAGTGCCGGGGAGTATTGCCGTCTGAACTAGATAAGAAATTGTGCCATCTGTTAATCGAGCAGCAGGAAAACCAAATCGAGGAGCTAGAATCCGAATTGAATACGGCTCAATCCAAGCTCCGCGAGAAGGAAGCTGAACTCCAAGCACTAAAGGATTGTGTTAGACGCCTGACTAACTTTTCCCTGTCGACCATCTCGGGTAAGACTTAGATCAGATTCATGTGCTGCTTTCCACAATAATATACTGTCTCATCCTTAATACCAATGCAATAATTCTCAGACGATGACACCGAGGTCCAAGGGGATCAAGATTGCGCTATTAAAAGCGGATCCGAGACGAGGAAATCATTGGTTGGTATGAAAAGACATGGAATTATAAGTCCCAACTGATATTGCATGATTAGCATAGTATAGGTCACACCATTGTGAAAATCAAGCTTAAAGGACCCTTCAACATTACAGTGTCTGATTATTTTATTAGGATATCTTTATATATTTTCTGCTTAGTGTCTGGAGCTGAACTCTCTTTCACCAAGTGGGCTGGTTCCTCATTGACTTAGGTTTACTTCTTTTCATTAGTATAGTTCCCAAGAGAAACCCTGTAATCATAGTTGACTTTTTTCTTCTCTTGTTGGGAAAGGAAATTACAATGATGACCACTCAAGTGTTGGTAAATTACAGAGCATTGAAGGGGTAATGTTGGAGAAATTTATGTAGTGGGGATGGTGGTTGCTTGTTGGAGAGGCAGATAAAAAGATTGGTGGAGCCATTGAATATGATGACCCCATTAACCTGAATTTGGTTGACTTTCAATGTTGGTTCACATCATTGGTCACGATTAAACTATTGATTCCATTCTATTTTCTCGTAACTTAAAAACTTTAAAATTAAAAGTATGTTGTTTTTATATGTAGATGGCTGATTCTCAAGAGTAGGGTGTTCTGTCAAGTTAGAACTATGGATCTAAAAGTAATCAGATGAGCATGCATACATTCAACCAATCTCTCTGCAAATTACAGATCTACAGTGTTTAACCTTGTCAGCTTCTATTTCTACACTTTACTGATGGAAAATAAAAAATTCATAAAGTAAAAAAAAAGACTTAATAGTAATTTTTATTTTTTGAACTAATTTAATATTTAATATTTTATTTTGGCTTAAAATGACTTATTTATAGAATAAAATTATTAGTTAAATGACGACAAATAACTTGAAATGAATTGACAGAATGACGCTTTAAGAAAAAAATATTTTATATTTTATATAATTTTATAAAAATATTTTTTAACTGATGTGTCATTATGTAAAGTCAGTATATTTACTTTATGATATTGCTACCGTATCGTGTACTGTTATATAAATTTGTCACATCATTTCAAGTTATTTGTCGTCATTTAACTAATAATTTAACAATTTTTATCTAAAGAGTAACTATTTTAACTCAAAATAAAACATTAAAAATTAAATTGATTAAAAAAATAAAATATCAAAATAGTTATACTATCAAAAGTTAAGATTTTTTTTTTACATTATGCCAATAAAAAATTACTGCAAAGTTTGATGTTGTAATTTCCTTTCTCATCAATCACCATCCAATCATGAATGCTTTGTGTGACTGAACTGAATGGACAAACAACAGCCCCTCACCTTATCCTGTTTAAAACCCAATTTTCTTCCAAACAACTACACTGAATCAAGATCCAACGGTTAACACTACTCCATATTAACTGCACTTTCAGATGAATCTTTTTGAGTTTGTAGGGTTCTGAAAAAGAAAATACATATTATATTTCACCCATCCGTGCAAAAATAATTTATTTTTTTATTAAAATATGGAAATAAGAAAGCAAAAGTGGAGAGAAAAACAAACAGGGAATCTGAGGTGTTGTTTCAGTTTTTCTTATCAGCTGAGCTGAAGCATCCCCAGAGTTCTTACACGCAAAATCACATGCTTTTAGAGGAAGACAAACAACCAAAGTAGAAAACTTCTTTCCATCTCCAAACTCAAAAAAGCTTAACACGATAATCTCGTGATAAAGTAAAATAAAAAGGAGATCATCGATCTTCAAGAAAATGAAGGTGTTGAAACCCAAATCGAGTCCGGGTCGGGCTGAGAAGTACCCGCCGCCATTGATGAGGTTTTTGAGAAGCAATGGTGGGAGTAGAAGCAGGGGAAGGTCACGAACAAGCCCGATGTTCATTCGAAAGAAGAACACCGCCATTGAAACCCAGGAGCCTTCTTCGCCTAAGGTTACTTGCATGGGTCAGGTTCGTGTCAAACGCTCCAAACAGACCGGTGCAAAACCCGGAGGCCGCTGTAAATGGATCAGAAACGCTATGTTTTGTCATCATTTTTCCTGGAAAGTCAAGGCCAAGCCTGGTTTCCGATGCTCTTGGAAGAAATGGGGGGCGTTTTTCCATTGGAAGTGTTGTAGAAATCCCAGAAACAGAGAAGATTCATCGAGATTTGAGATCAAAACTGAAGATTCCGTTGAAGAAGAAGATGAGGAGGAAGCTAAGATTTTCGCATCTTCTTCGTGTTCATCGCCACCAAAAAATGCTTTGATTTTAACACGTTGTCGATCTGCTCCCTACAGATCTTCTTCTTTAGCGTGTAGATTCTGGGGATCGCCATTAGCTAACCAAGACAAAAATGAAGAAGAAACAAAGCTGGAAACCAGAGGATATCAAGAAGAAGAGGAACCCAGTTCGAAAACAGAAACCACTTGCAGAGATTCGGATCAGGGGACCCGAATGGATACAGAACATAAAGAAAATCCGGGTTTCCCCAAAGAATTGAAAACAGGGGAGGTAGGGCCTCTAATCCTCACAAGATGTAAATCGGAACCGGCGAGAACAGCTGAAAGACTGAATCCTGAGATGAGTTTGTGGAAGGAGAGAAAGTTGGGTTTCACGTGATTCATTTTTATTTTATTTTTCTTTTCTTAAATAAATTTAATCTTCTGAATATTTTTGGTTTTCTAGGAAGAAGATGTTATTTTCTTTTCTTTGTTATGTTAAAACATCATCGGAGCCTGCAAGTGAAAATCTCTACACTCCTTAGGCAATAGTAATACAACCAAGAAAGGGATTATTGCTCAAAATAGTATCATTTCTTTAATTATTTAACAAAATAACAATAAAAATTATTTAACAAAATAGCATATTCTTCCGTCCGATTGAATATGTTCAATATTTAATTTTTTAGTTAATTTTTTTTTTAAACTTTAGCTCTTTATTACTTTAAATTTGAAAAAAATTATAAAAATATTGTGATGAGATTTTTTTATTTCCTAATTTATTGTTGTTGGCAGTTTATTTTCGAAAATATTGTGATTGGAACAGTGTCCTTAAAGTCGGACTTTGATGAACTGATATCTAAAAAAATCCCTAAAGTCTTTCTCATTTGAGTCCGACTTTGAGGTTCCTTAAAGTTTACTTCAGGTGAGTCTAACTTTGGTGATATTTTGGGGGGAAATTTCCTTAAAGTCGGACTCTAATGGCCAAAATTTTAAAAAAAATTCCCTTAAAGTCTTGTTCATTAGAATCCGACTTTTGGTGGAATCTCTGAGGAAGCAGGGGCACGAAAACTGAATGCACAACATGCATCCACTGGGTGACGAGACCAGTCATTAAATTCTGATTCGAATATAGGTTTAGGATGTATTTTATTTCTGGGGAAGGATTCTGATTCGAATATGGGTATAGATTTAGGGTGAGTTTACTGTTTATTTTTGGAAGAGTGGGTAGCAGATTAATTTTTTGAAAGTGGTGAATTTAATTTTTGAATGGTGATGGGTTTAGGGTATTTTAAAATGTATATGGGTAGAGGTTAAAAATTTATAGTTGTTAGGTAGGTAGAGATAGGGTAGTATAAGGGATAAAAAAATATTTTATTGTTAAATAGTTAAGTTAAGGTTGAAAGGAAGTTAAGATTGAAGGAGTAGAAGAAGAAGAAGATAAAAAAAGTAGTGAAGAAAAGATTGTAAGTAGATTCGAATTTTTTTAGAGTTTTGTTTTTTTAGTTTGGTAATTTTGTTTTGTTTTTTCTATAAGTAGATTCAAAATTTTGAGTTTGGTAATTTTTTTCAGTTTGGTATTTTTATTTTGTTATTTTGTATGTTTCATATATTTTAAATTTTTTCATGTAGCTTATTTGGGTTAGTTCGAATTTAGATTGGACAAATGATATATTTTTTATGTAGTTTATTTGAGTTAGTTTCGTAGTTTTAATTTTTAATTTCAGTTTATTTTGTAAGTTGATTTACTATGTTAGAAAAAAATATATTCGAAATATATTTATTTTTTATTTTATTATGAGTATTTTGATTTAATATGTTTTATTTCGATCGTGCAGAGGAAATGAGCAACAACAAATTTATGGTGATTGTTCATTACAATGGACAAATGGTGAAAATTGATGTCGGGGTTGTATTTGATTGTGAAAGCAGTACGAAGATGAGATTCAAGAAGGAAATCATGCTTCGAGAAATGAAGGAGAAAATATCACAGAAAATTAGAAAGGAGATTCATGGTTTACGTTATCGATGGATGACATGTGACAATCCGGTCAGATATTGTGCAATCACTCTCCAAGATGATGACAATGTTTCTTTGATGATCGTAGAGCATGATTCTATGGGAATTCGATATATCGAGTTGTGTGCTGAGGTGCGTGATGTTCCCGACCCATCTACAAACGTAGTTGGAGAATCAACTCAAATGAGCTTTGGTGATGAGAATGATATGCCCGGAGGCAGTTTTGTTGCAATGTTGACAAGTGGGATATCAAATACATTTCATGAAGCCGAGCCTTCAACATATGCTTCATCACACGGGCCGAGTGTTGATCCTACTGTTGAAGCTGATGTGGAACCCTCACGAGGTAGATGGGGAGAATCACTTGCCGATTTCAGCGAAGATGAAGATATTGGGGGATCACGATTAGTTCCCTGATGACGTTGGTGCAACCCTTGATTTAGGTGTTGGCGAATTTGTTTCGTCCGGGGTGACATTACATTTTATGACCCTCCTTCTCACATGAGTTCGATGGATTTCGATGCAATGAGGGCGTCTGAATTCTCGGATTTTCCCTGATTAACCTCGAGTCAACACAGTGAATTATATGTTAAACTTCAATTTGATGACATGAATGAAGCTATATTGGCAGTTAAAGAGTACAACATCAAGAACCACGTGGACTAATTTATCGCAGAATCCAACCAGAGGACCTTCTTTGCCAAATGTGTGAAATACGAACAAGAGTACAATTGGAAGATCCGAGTGACAAAGCTGTAGAGGTCAAATCGTTGGGATGTCACAAAGTATAATGGAGTTCACACATGTTTACGAACTTCCACCAACCAGGACCATCGAAAATTGCACTCCAGCGTAATAAGTCGTCACGTAATGAAGTTGGTTGAAGCAAATCCATGGGTTCTAGTTTCAACGATTCAGACAAGCATTGCACATCAATTTGAATACCAAATAGAATACAAGAAGGTGTGGCGTGCAATGGATAAGACAATGGACTTGGTGTACGGTGATTACGATAAGTCATACAACGAGCTACCAAATTTATTACTAGAACTGACACATTTTATCCCGAGCACCATAGTGAGGTATCAAACCAAGGATGTGAAAGACCGAGAAGGCCAAATTTTTAAAGGCTATAAAATTTTTCATCGACTTTTCTTAGTGTTCAAGCCTGCCACCGAAGGTAGGGGTGAGCGTTCGAGCGAGTCGAGTCAAAAAAATTCGAGTTATTCGAGTTCAATCGTCATATTTTACAACTTGAACTTAAATTGAAATTTTTTCGATTCGAGTCGATTTTAGCGAGTTCGAGTCGATTCGATTTTCGAGTTTGGTTTTAATTTAAACATTTTTCTATTTATATCTACATATATATTTCTTCATATTATTTTTCACATGTGTAAAAAAAGATTTTGAATTATATCTACATACATATAAATTGACTTATGACTAAACAATACAATGATTCTAAAAGCACAAAAATAAGAACACATTTTTCATCAAACAAGGTAAACATGTCCAAATTTCAATTGTAACAATCAAACCAACAAAAAGAAAATTCAACCTTCCATTATAAACTACGGGCCTCGTTAAAAACCTCCTTCTTATCTAGGTAACGCCAAGACGAGACCAAAGATTGTGGAAGGAGGAAAAGAGTACCCTAAAATATATTAATAACTAAAGCAAATAACACAGTAGAGTTTAGAAAATCCAACATCACATGTCAAAAGATACAAACCAATAAAAACAAAAACATAATAGTTCAAAAAAAGAGAATTGCAACAAACTTTTTTCGAGTTCCGAATTATATTGTCGAGTTTTCGAGTTTCTATACAAATTTAATTGTAATTATTTATCATGTTATAGTACGATTTGATTCTAATTTAAACGACTTTCTCTATTCATATAAGATATGCATATATATATATATATATATTCATATTACTTTTCACATGCATAAGTAAGATTTGTAATGTTATTTAATAAAAAAAATATCATCTAAGCTTCTAAAATATATTTATAATATTATTTTTAAATAAGGAACTTTTAAGGATAAAGTACTGATGAGGGTATAAATGAGTCAATGAATTGATGTAAAGAAAAAAATTACAAAAAAATCGGTTGAATGATCAAATTGAATAAAATATAAAGTTAAAGGGCTAAATTAAAAAAAAGAATAAATTTGTTAAAAATATGAATTAAAGTTATATATATATTATATAGTGTTAGTGAATCATGTGATTTAATTTTGGTAAAAAATAGACTTAAAACGAAAGAGAAATTAAAGAAATAGGAAACATTCAAAGTTGAGGGGCTAAATTACAAAAGTAGAAAATTTAATTTAAAAATATGAATTGAAGCTAAATAGGTATTCTAGTTTCTACATTGGTTTAGGAGCATGTGGTTCAATTTTGGTCAAAATTAACTTAAAACGAAGGAGATATTGAAGAAATGAGGAAATCATACAAAGTTAAGGGGCTGAATTGAAAAATTATGAAATTTATTTTAAAAATATAAATTGAAGATAAATATGTATTCTACGCTGGTTTATGAATATGTGGTTCAAATTTGATCAAAAATGGACTTAAAATGAAGGAGGAATTGAAGAAAAATGAAATCAGTGACTAAATTGTAAAACTGTAAAATTCGGTTTTTCAATTTTTCAATTTTTCGAGTTGGGCAAATTCCAAACCGACTCGAAATCGAAATTTTTTCGAGTTAATCGAGTTGACTCGAATAACTCGAACAACTCGAATAACTCGACTCGAATAACTCGAAATTGAAAAAAAATATCAATTTTTTCGAGTCGAGTCGAGTTTTGCTCACCCCTAACCGAAGGCTTTCCCTATTACAAACGTATGATCCAAGTCGATGGCACATGGTTGTACGAGAGATACTCTCATATATTGTTGGTTGTTGTTGCGCAAGATGGTGATAACGTCTTCCCGATTGCATTGACAATTGTTGAACAGGAGACGACGGAAGCTTGGAATTCCTTTTTGATGAATTTACGTGAACATGTCGTCAAAGAAGATGGGGTATGCATTATATCCGATCGAAGGACGAGTATCAAAGTAGCAATTAATCGAGACGGAAGTCGTTAGACACCACCGAACGAATACCCTGCCTACTGTATTCGTCATATTAGTAAGAAATGCTACGAGCGATTCAAAAATAAATATCTTCGCAGTGAGATTGAAAGCATGAGTAAGCATATTTTTTCAAACTAAATTATATTTTCATATACATTTATTTATTTATTTATTTATTTATGTTTGATTTGTGTCGATACTAATAATATTGTGACACAAGAAAGTGAATCCTTCCCCAAATATTCAGTACAAATATATGATCATCTTTATAGGCCTTCCAAATAAACTGCAAAGAAATAATGGTTTAAAAATAATACATCTAACTAACTAAGATGTGTAAAACACATTTAACGTCAAAAATTACTTTCCATTTATATACCTGCTCTTGACAATGAGAATCAAAAAGAGATCTAAAAACTCTGACGTTGTTGTGCGCCAACCCCGTCTCATGCTTCTGCTCGCGCCATCTGCATACAAAACATAATATATTTAAATAACAAGTTAATTTAATTAATGTACATATTCAACTAAGAATAAGGATATATATTTACCTTGCAACGACAGGAAACTGCACATGTGTTCGAGCAAGTGGTGTAAAAAAGGGAAGTCGTTGCCAAGCCCACGTTTGCAACAATAACAGACAACCACCAATACCGCCTACCCTCTAACCCTTTTGCAGTAAAGCGCCTTTGCACAACTCGCGATACAAGCACGCTAATATAACTGATCCCCAACTATATTGACAATTAGATTCCCAAGGAGTATCCGAAACACAAAGATACCTTACACTGACCATATTGCCAGATTTATCCGACATCAGTATACCTCCGATCATTTGTAGGATATATGCTCGATTGACCATATACATTTCTTCAACTGTATTATACTCAGCGAGTTGAAATTCTCTCTCTAGCCAACTCATTTTCACACGAGATCCTTTCACGTTACTTCCATAGGGTTCCTTCCCAAGGAACCTTTGACAAATTTCAGCCGTTGAGCCTATGAATGCTCAACCACTGGCTTCCCGTTTACTGGAACATCAATAAGATAAACCACGTCCTCGAGGGTGATCGTGCATTCTCCACAAGACATATAGAAGATATGCGTTTCAGGTCTCCAACGCTCAATTAGAGCGGTAATCAATTTGGGCAGCAACTTGTACCCATGGAGGAACGTGGCATGCTAAAATCCTGCCATGTATAAAAAATTCCTGATTATGTGGTCTAGGAGTTTGTCTACCATGCACAAATGATGTTTAAATGTTTCCTCTACATCTTGTAAATAACACATTATTTAAACATAATTACTAACAAAAAACACAGAAGTGACATATTTCGTAATGAGACAATTTTTAAAAAAATTATATCAGCTCATCAACTCTAAGGCTAGTAATGTGTCGATTCTGTAAATGCAACAATGGAGCTTGCTCAGCCATCCTACATGACAAGTAAGAAATTAGTAAACCGAGACTAAATCTACCACGTTAAAAAATAACAATTAAAATAAATGTCATATTTGCTTATTATCTATTAAATCATCAATTTAACACCTTTTTTTATTCAACCACCTGTAAATAAATATAAATAAATTAACGAGCTTAAATAAAATAATAAAATCTATCCACCTATTTTTTATATTCTTAAAATAAATGTTTCTTCTCTTATATTCAAACAATTTTTCTATATTCTCAATATCTCCCCACCTATTTAACACAAAATATTTAAACTATATTCTCTCCAAATAGCATCGAAAATTAAAACATCAAATAAAAATTAAAAAAATTATGAACTTAAGTTAAACAATAAAATATTAATTTACTTACTATATTTTCTTCTCAAATTTTCACCTATTTAACACAAAACTTTCAAATTACATTCTCTCCAAATAAAATAAAAAATTCAAGGAACTTCAAAATAAAAATTAAAAAATTAACGAATTTAAAACGAAAAATATACAACAAAATATTTCTCAAATCCCCACCTATTTAACACAAAATTCAAACAACAACTTCAAATTTTATCAAACAAATAACTTAACTTACTATATTCTCTTCAAAGTTCCTTCTTCTCTTCAACCACCTATTTAACACAAAAAATCATAAATTTTAACTTAAAAACACAAAAATTCGATTTTCGTAATTACTATAAAATAAAATATACAAAAACAAATAAATTACAAAAAATCACACTTACTATAATTCATAATAATAAGAATAAATTACAAAAATAAATACTTATTTTAATAAAATTCTCCAAATCTTTCTCTTCTTCTTCTTCTTCTTCAAAATATTTTCTCTCCCACTATCACCTTCAACCCACCTCTCTTTTAACCTCACAAAAATTAAATCTAAACCACTCATATCACCTACCCAATTAAATTCCACCATTTATCCAACCAATCCTAATTATATTTACCCTTTCACGTGCCCCTCATGCATGCCCTCTGCCTCACGCATGCACACGACATGCATGCTTTTCAGAGTTGTAGGGATTCTCGACCCCAAACTCGGATTCTAATGACCTAGTCTCCAGGGTACTTTTTTTTTGGGGGGGGGGGGGGAGGGGTTTCATACTTGGATTCAAAAGAATCCGACTTCAATGTCCACTGTTCAAACCACAATATTTGTGGAAATAATGTGGGCAGTGCAACAGATTGGGGAAAAATTCAATCACAACATTTTTGTAATTTTTGATAAAAATATGCAAAATTATTTTCTAAAAATCTTCAATCAAGTAGTTAAAAAATATACGATTGTAACCCCCTAGACCCGCCTATGCATTACCACAGATACTAGGAGGCCATATTAAGATCACAAGAGTGACCCAAGGTAAAATCATATAAAATTTATTTCTTTAAATATATTAAAGTTGTAAAATAAACTTCTGTTTAAAGTATCATTTATGAAATTCATGTAAACACATAACGAGAACTCATAAACATTTTACATACTATGATATCAAACAATACACGTAATACATGCCCACTAACTATGTCAGTACTGTACTACAAAGGCAACGCCGAGAGAACTACAAACACTGCTGTCAGTCACCTTACCATAACAGATTTCATCTAACCTGTGATTGAAAAACAACATGAGCTTGGAAAAGCTCAGTAATATATAAATACCAAATGATATTGTAAGTCCATGCATGTATAAGGTAAAGCAATATATGGTAGAGCATAGGACTATCATGGTGTTCCAGGTAACATGTTCCAATTATGGTTCATTTTAAATTCTTATCTACTTTTCAACTGTACTCCAATATGCAGTTATGGAATGTAGTTATGGATTACACCTATAAAGGCATTAACCTAGGCCCATTGGGCATAGGTACCATCCTAAGGGAATACCTTAGGTCCGGGCGGAATTACCCTAGCCAAAGCTAGGAACCTAGTACGTACGAAATTACCCTAGCCAAAACTAGAAACATAATACGGGCAGAATTACCCTAGCTGAAGCTAGGAACCTAATACGTGCAGACCCTAGCTGAAGCGTAGGAGCCGAATACGGGCGGACCCTAGCCGAAGCATAGGAGCCGAATACGGGAAGACCCTAGCCGAAGCGTAGGATCCAAATATCGGCGGACCCTAGCTGAAGCGTAGGATCCGAATACAGGCAGCTTACTAGCTTGATTAGGGCTGAGCCTACAATCTTAAATCAATATCCAGTACTCAGTAATACAATTTTAAACGATAACATTCATCTCAGTAATTAGCAGTAGTATGTCAGGAATTAAAGATAGAGGTTGATGGGTAAATCGTGGAACTGGAATACCAAGATCCATAAATCGGGTATATTAATATCATATATCAGGAACTATAAGTCGTATTTTTATTTCAGATAGCTTGATCACTAGAAGATAGAACGAATAGACTTATATTCTAGTTAGGAAGATTTTTCAAGTATACTTGGAACACACTGGATGATTCCAAATTATCACTTTGATGTCCTTATTAAGGTAGAAGGAAAACCCTGAACTGTAGCCTATTCTAGTCTGGTTTTAGAATTCAAGAACCATATTAAATGAAATCGAGTAAATATCAACTTCTTCCAGGTTTTCAAGAGTTATACTTCAAAGCCGGTTAGAAACTACGATATATCTTGATTATGTAGGAATTCAAGTGCATTAGGATATATTTCGAGACTCCTAGAATATAAAGATCAATAAAGATTTCAGATACATCAAACTTATTTGGGGATTTAAACATATCAAGAGTGTTCCAATCTATTTTACTCATAAGGGTATTCTGGTCATTTAACTTTCATGAGCAATATGGTAATTTAAACCAACAAGGCATAAACGGTGATCTATTGAACTCTGCAATTCTAGTTGCTCATCAGATTTCCATGCCCTCTGTACTAAACAGGACCCCTCATTATAGTGTTTACCATTCAGCCAGATAGGTACACCTTAATTATTTGCTTCTTAAAACCGACTATAATGCATGACAAAGTATATCGTCTTCATCTATTAATCACTGGACATGTTACGAGAAATCGAACATGTATCCATACGATATTTTACATGTAATATAACAATATCATGAGTTACTATCGTACACGAGTCAGGCTTTATATTACGTAGGGATATTACAAACATTTGCATCCAACACTTCTAATTGCTTATCATTCCTCTAAGTCCACTAAAACTGAACAATTCACATTATCCTAGTATTTACCAAGTATTTGGACATGTACATTTCACACGAACCCAATCCTTAACACTGGATGTACCTTTTAGAGAACCAAATTATTCTTGTAATTATCAATGTACTTTCCTCAAATAAGTTAAAAATACATTCATATAGTATTCTTTCAATATTACTTAGCATTAAATGTGACCAACATCAATGAGTCGTGTAATACAACTTTTAGAGCCATCATGCTTATTTAGTTTTATTAATATATCTTTTTCCAAGTCTTAGAGGTATTTCTAGTCATTCCGGTACTTTTCATATTTCCAGACAATTCATTCATTTCAATTCGAGAGAGTTTATCCATCATTTTAGTTAATTCAGTGTTTGAGGTTATTTCGGTCTCTTCAATCATTCCAATCAATTCATTCTCTACTATCATTTAGTTTTGTTCAAGAATACGTACAACTTTCAGTAAATTTATCTCCAGGTATTTGTCCGGAGTTTGGGAAATCCAAGTGTTTCGTTATCATACATATTTGCATCTTGATATCGGAAACATTCCCAATAGATGAATTTTAGATAAGTAATCATTTTACCGAAAAGAGTGAAAAATTCCATAGCATGTCCTTTGTTAGGGGTATTTAAGACATTCTTATACCTTTAGGGCATTCTCAATATTTCATATCCAATGTTTTTGATTTTAAATCCTTTAACAATATTATCAGGTTGGATATTAACTCATTATTACATATTGTCCTTCAGATCATTTTGATTTATTATCATTTTCATCCGAGTATTTTAATCTTATCTATATTATCCATACTTATTTTTCATATTTGATTAGACTTAAGCAAAGTTGACGGTACAATTAATCATAATTATGCATGCATTAACCGAATACCAACATGTTCATAAAACATGCAAGAGGTAGTAATGTATTACCATGGCTCTGAGCTATATCAATCGATCCGTGAACGACATTCGAACACCCTTGAACTGGATTTGATGTCCTTCAACAATTTGTAGTCAAGAAACTGATAACACCTTCAATCACACAATATCCCATTTCAGTCCTTATTCAAAGTACTCTTAACTGAATAAATAAATACGTATACAAGTTCGGGTTCAAGGTCAAATTTGGAGGCTTTCAGGTCAGAATTTCGTGAAACATACTTTAAAATCGGACTCAAGACGTCAAAAAAACATAAAATAAGGCTTTTCGGAAAATTTGACTTTTTGGTCAACAGTCAAAGTCAACACTTACGTCATTGGTCAACTAGGTTGACTAAGCTGAGTCACTTCGGGTGAGTTGACTCACTGAGTTGACCCGGACGGATTGACTCACTGAGTTGACTCGACAAACATGTCGGGTTGGACGAGACGGGTCGAACATCAAATTGGGCTTGGTTTAAGTTTGGGCTCAGACTGGGTTGGTCGGTTCAGACCGGGTTAGACCGGTTCACTTACCATAGGTGCAAACCATCAGACGGTCATCGGAACGGTCACCAGAGGCTATTTTTGTACCGATTATGCTAATTAAAGATAGCTTTTCAACACGACGACTCAACTCAAACCTTAGCAACTCGAAACAAGCTGGAATTCAGCCAAAAATTGCGTAAAAAGTTGAGATTACTCCGAAAAAATACGAAGCTCTGACGAGGTTTCTCCTAGCATCGAAACAACGAACGACTATAGGCTTTTGCTCGGCCTGACGTGAGGAGTCCAGAAGTGGCGGCCGAGAGGTGAACGGACGTCGAACAGTGCCAGAAAATGCAAGAAACAGAGGCGCGCGATTTGGGGTTTTTGGCCAAGACATCAGACGAGTTTTCCCAATGAAAGGTGGCTCAGTTTTGCGCGTGGAGGCCAGGGATGAGACCGATGTGAGGTGGCGGACACTCCGGCAACGACGATGATGTGCACAGCGCGGTGGTAGGGTTGATTGGACAGCTACCAGATGTAAAAACCCCCTCTCTCTCTTTCGATGGTGAAACAAAAAGACGGTAGGTGAAGGGTCATTTCAGATATTAAATCAAATTTAATATACTTCTCAAAGTTAATTCAAATGTATTTCAAGGCAACACTTGACAGAAATGAGCTCGTGGCTCAACGGTTCAACACTGTGAAACCAAAATTGATTTTGTTATAACATCTAAACTTAAGGACCAATTTGCAAAACAATAAATTTTTAACTACTCTTTAAAGTCTCACTATTGACAATTATTTTAAACAAAATAAAATCTCAAGACAAGTTTTTAAAAGGATAAATTTTTCTAAGTCTTTCTTATAAGTTTTCAAGCCAAACTATACAAAAACTCTCAGGCGTATCGATACTCTTAGGCATATCGATACGGGTTTTAGCCACTGGAATTTTAATGGACTTAGCGTATCAATACGGTATTACCCCGTATCAATACGACATTCATCTGGGCAACTCTTTCAATGATACCGTACCGATACGCTTTGCAACCGTATCGATACGATAAGCTTATCTTTGCAAAATCTTTGCATTTAATTTTCGAACGTTAACTTGTCAGCTGGTTGGTTTCCCAATTTTTAAAAGACCATTATACCGTACCGATACGCTAAGGATGCGTATCGATACGATCTTTAAGAAAACCAAACTTGGGATTCTAGTGAGCAAACACCGTATTGATACGGCCCTCTGTAGCGATACGCCCCTTTAAAATCATACCAGTACGCCTTCTATGCGTATCGATACGCTCTGTTTTCAGTCACAACGGCTCTTTCCTCTTTGATGCATGTATCGATACGATCCCTACGAGTACCGATACGGTAGGCAGCAGAGCTGCATTTATTGCGGGAAAAATGCTCCCAACAGCTCTATTGATGATCTCAACTACCCAAACGGCTAGAATTTAATGCAAGGGTATAAAAACAAGTCTCAATTGAACAAGCAACAACTATTGAACCTACAAGCAACATCAAAGCATCAAATCCAAACCCTAGTGCCTTTCATAGTCAAATTCTTGTACCCAACTCTTGTGTTCTTATTGTAATCTTGTATTGTGAGTTTGGAGAGTTTGAAATTGTATTTGGATAAACATTCATCCTTTGAGAGGAACTTTTAGAGTTTACCAAATTCATCTCTTTGTAAAAGTGAGTGGATTAAGCTTTAGGTAGAAAGCTTAATCAAATTGTAAGGTTACCTCCTCATCCAAGAAAAGGGGAAGAGTTCAAGTAGTGAATTGGTTGAAAATCCTTAGTGGGAACTAAGGTAGTGGATGTAGAGTTCATTTGGAGAACTTGAACCACTTTAACTTCTTGTGTCACATTTTATTTTTCACCTTTATCTCCTACCAAGATTTTAATTGCCAATTTACCCCCTCTTGGCCATTTGCAATTGTGTGATCAACTCAACAATTGGTATCGGAGCTACACTCATTGGAAGGATTACAACCCTCTTGAGTCGATTCTAGGAGAGTTTGATCAACAACTAGTCAAGCAATGGCATCCACCTCCAACTCCAACCTCTACGAGTCCCAATCTACTACCAAGCCACCATTCTTCAATGGGGATAACTACCCATATTGGAAGAATAGGATGAGGCTCTTCATCAAGTCTACCGACTACATGGTGTGGGATGTGGTTGAAGAAGGTCCATACATACCCATGAAGAGAGATGGTGAAGCAAGACTTGTCCCAAAGGTGAAAGCCGAAATGACAAAAGATGAACGAAGAAGGATGCAAGTAAATGATAAAGCTCTTCATGTCATCTTTTGTGCACTTGGTCCGGATATCTACTCCAAGGTGTCTTCGATCGAGAATGCCAAGGAGGTTTGGGACACCCTCGAGACAACATATGAGGGAACTAGCGATGTCAAGGAAACAAAAATCAGGCTACTCAATCTAAGCTACGAAAATTTTAAGATGGATCCCGATGAGAGTGTTTCCAAGATGTTTGATCGATTCTCGGTCATTGTCAACGAATTGAAGGGTTTCGGTGAGATCATCCCCGAAGACAAGCTAGTGAAGAAATTGTTGTACTCTATTCCGGAATCATGGGATAGCAAGAGAACGGCTATTATTGAAGCTCGAGATTTGAAGACTCTCAAGCTTGATGCTCTTGTTGGATCTCTACTCACCCATGAGATCATGAGGAAGGGAAGAGAAGAAGAAAAGAAAATGGAAGAGAAGAAGGTTGAGAAGAAGGATGTTGAGAATAAGAAGGTTGGGATCGCCCTTAAAGCTTCATACCATGAAAGCGATTCTAGCGAAGATGAAGATGAGAAGATGGCCATGTTGGCCAAACGGTTCACTCACTTTATGAAGTCCAATCGTGGGAGAAAGTTCATTAGAAAAGAAGACTTCAAGAGCAAGAGTAAGGAAGAGGAGAAGGACCAAGTCACTTGCTATGAATACAAAAAACCCGGCCATATCCGTTCTGAATGTCCTCAATTGAAGAGGAAGAGCTTTGGGAAGAAGAACAAGCTCAAAGCTAAAATAGCAACTTGGAGTGACGAGGAGTCATCCGAGGAGGAGAAGGAAGTGGCCAATCTTTGTCTCATGGCCATTGGTGATGAACCAAAGGTAAACCTTAACTCATCTAATTTTGATTTTACCTTTGATGAGCTTCAAGATGCTTACGATGAATTGCAAGAGGTTTACGATGAGTTAGTTGGAAAATATAAGGAATCCATTTTGAGAAACAAGAAAAACATTTACGATTTGAAAAATCAAAATGAAACATTTTTAAGAACTAACTCCGAATTGGAAAAGAAGGTTTTGTACTTAGTAAATCTTTCAAATGATTTTAAAAAGAAAAATTTTGAACTTGAAAAACTTCTTTCCGATTTTCAAGATTATCACACAAAGGAAGTGGATAATCTTAAAACATCAATTGCTATTGGGAAAACCATTTTGAAAAGGGAAACTCTTCTAAATCCCAATATGTGAAAAGAAAACCTTTTATTCCTAAACAAAGAAATTTTCATAAGCAATCTAGAGGTCAAAAGGTTAGAAGTGTTTGGGTTTGTTGGGATGTGTGGGGCTCGATTCGATCAACCAATTAAGCTCACCAAGTGGTGGAGAGGTGGATATTTGGGTGGAAGGGTTTAGGAAGCTAGAATGAAAAGTGACACAATGATTTATAGTGGTTCGGCCTTCTAACAAGCACCTACATCCACTACCTTAGCTTCCCATTAAGGATTTCACAATCAATCCACTAATTGATTCGTCCCCTTTTCTAGGATTAGGAGGAAACCCTTACAACCGATCAAGCTTCTACCCAAGCCTTGATCAAAACCCTCTTTTACAAAGAGATAAATAAAAGCAAACTTAAACCCTCTAATAGGTGTTTGTTTGCACAATGAAGCACTCACCCAAAACCTAAAACACTTGAGCAAATTTGACAATTTTGGCTCACTAGTGTTTGTCTATACAATAAATGACAATTTAAGCTCTAAGACAATCTTTGATCATTTGTTGATTGACGATTGAAGCATTAGCCTTCTCTTGATGCTTGGAGGTCCCTTTTATACTCCCAAATGAGTTTGTAGCCGTTTAGGACCGTTGGGATCAAAATGGAGCCGTTGAGGACTTTAATTCCCACCATAAATGCAGTCTGCAGCTCCCCGTTTCGAAAGGCTCGAGGCCGTTTCGAAACACCCTCAATATAGAAAGAGCCGTTGCAGTCTGTCAGGGTACCCGTTTCGGAACACCCCCTTGCCGTTTCGGAACGCGTATCGGAACGCTATAAGCCCATATCAAAACGACCTGCATTTAAAAGTTAGTTGGGAAAGAGCCGTTGGGGTTTATGACCGTTGGGGTCATTGCCACGTGGGCGTATCGAAACGGCCTAGCCCGTTTCGAAACGCTTGGCCCGTTTCGATACTTGTAACGAAACGAATTTGCCACTGGAAGCCCCTGTTTCGAAACGCCTTAAGGTGTTTCGAAACACCTGGCCAGTTTTGTTAAGTTTGGTCTTTGAAAACACATAAAAACCTTTTAAAACATCCCTAAACATAGTTTCAAGTTATTTGGACTTTTGGAAAATGTTTTAAATACTTTTTAAATCAGTCCAAAACATTTTTCAATTATTATATCAAAACATTAGTTTTACAATCTCCCCCTTTTTGATATAATAAAACCACTTGAAAAATTGTTTGGGATCTCCCCCTTTAACTTTAAAAAAGTGAATAAGAGATTAAAATTTTTATTCAAATAAAGCTCCCCCTTATTCATTTGAAAATCCAATTTTTCAAACCATTTCTCCCCCTTTTTGTTATATCAAAAAGAATTTAAAACATTAAGTTCAAAAATAACAATAGAGGTAAAATTTTGACAAAAGTAATAATTTGGTTTTAAAATGGCTCCCCCTTACTCAAAGCATCATTGAAATGTTAGTCCAACATATATGATCATCTAGTTGAATTAAACAAAAAATAAGACAAATTAATTCAAAACAACTAGAAATTTTACCAACACTTGAACCCAAGAGAGGATGTGAAGCCTTCCTTCTTCAAGTGTTCTTCCTTGTGTGTATGGAGCTCCACCTCAATGTTTGACTTGTTGAACATCTCCATCACACCTACAATAGACAATCAAGTAATTTTTGGTATCCAAATTGCTTTGGATCCATAAACGTTAGTAGCACAAAATTTAGTCCCCTTAGGAATCCATTTTCCAATTTCATCCTTTTTAGTTGAAGTGGTTAGTCCGTTTGGGACCCAAACACTTCTAAAACATTTTCCATTCACAAATCTAGGGGCACTAGATTGTCTAACATAAAAATTTGATTTTCCAAAATTGTTTTTCTTTTCAAGCTCTTTGGAAATCAAATCTTTTTCTTCTTGAACTTTTTGAAGCAATTTTTGTAAATCAAGACATTTTAGTTCAAACTCTTCAAGTTTTGCTTCAAGTTCAAGTTTGGTTTTAGAAAGCAAATCATTTTGAATTTTTAACTTTGAAATCAATTTATTGTTTTTCAAAATGTGGCTTTTAAAATCTAAAACCAAATCATCATAGGCATCTTGTAATTCATCAAAAGAATAAGAACATGAAGTAGATGAATTAGAAGTTACCCTTGAATCTTCTTCGATGGCCATAAGGCAAAGGTTGGCTTGTTCATCGTCGGTGGAGTCTTCATCACTCCAAGTAGCTACATATGCCTTCTTCTTATGGCTAGAAGTGCTTGCCCTCTCCTTTCTTTTTGGTTCTCGTTCAAGCTCTCTTAAAGCTTTCTTCATGAAAGGGGCACACTTCTTGAAAAGATGAACTATCTCTTCATCTTCATCCTCCTCTTCACTTGAGTAGACATGATGGCAAGTGGAGGATTTGAGAGCCATGGCACTAGCATTGATGCCAAGCCCTTTGATTTTCTTCTCTCCCATAGCTCTAATTTCTTCCTTCTTCTTCTCATCCTCTTTGTTTTTCTTCATGATTTGATGAGTAAGGAGTGACCCCATAAGTTCATCAAGCTTCAAAGTCTTCAAATTTTTGGCTTCGATGATGGCGGTCCTCTTTGAGTCCCAAGACTCGGGAAGAGAGTAGATGAGCTTTCGAACAAGCTTCTCCTCCGGGATGGCTTCTCCATAGCCTTTGAGACCGTTGGTGATGGTGGAGAACCTATCAAACATCTTCTCGATGTTCTCTTCCGGATCCATTTTGAAGTTCTCATACTCCAAGGTTAGGAGCCCAATCTTGGTCTCCTTGACTTCATTTGTCCCCTCGTATGTGACTTCAAGCTTGTCCCATACCTCCTTGGCACTCTCACAAGAAGACATCTTCTCATAGATGGATGGACCAAATGCACAAAATAGAATGTGCAAGGCTTTGCAATTTAGCTCCATCTTCTTGCGATCGTCGGCACTCCACTCCGCTTTAATTCTTTGAGGCACGAACGAACCATCTTCAACTACATCCCATAGCTTGTAATCTCTTGATTTGATGAAGAACTTCATCTTTATCTTCCAATGGGCATATTGAGCTCCGTCGAAGAAAGGCGGTTTGTCGATTGATTGTGCCATTGAGCCGGTTGATGAAAAAGTGATCGAGCTTGCCAGATCTTCTCAATAGGATGTTAATCCTCTTCGATTGAGCCAAGCTCTGATACCAATTGTTGGGATGTGTGGGGCTCGATTCGATCAACCAATTAAGCTCACCAAGTGGTGGAGAGGTGGATATTTGGGTGGAAGGGTTTAGGAAGCTAGAATGAAAAGTGACACAATGATTTATAGTGGTTCGGCCTTCTAACAAGCACCTACATCCACTACCTTAGCTTCCCACTAAGGATTTCACAATCAATCCACTAATTGATTCGTCCCCTTTTCTAGGATTAGGAGGAAACCCTTACAACCGATCAAGCTTCTACCCAAGCCTTGATCAAAACCCTCTTTTACAAAGAGATAAATAAAAGCAAACTTAAACCCTCTAATAGGTGTTTGTTTGCACAATGAAGCACTCACCCAAAACCTAAAACACTTGAGCAAATTTGACAATTTTGGCTCACTAGTGTTTGTCTATACAATAAATGACAATTTAAGCTCTAAGACAATCTTTGATCATTTGTTGATTGACGATTGAAGCATTAGCCTTCTCTTGATGCTTGGAGGTCCCTTTTATACTCCCAAATGAGTTTGTAGCCGTTTAGGACCGTTGGGATCAAAATGGAGCCGTTGAGGACTTTAATTCCCACCATAAATGCAGTCTGCAGCTCCCCGTTTCGAAACGCTCGAGGCTGTTTCGAAACACCCTCAATATAGAAAGAGCCGTTGCAGTCTGTCAGGGTACCCGTTTCGGAACACCCCCTTGCCGTTTCGGAACGCGTATCGGAACGCTATAAGCCCGTATCGAAACGACCTGCATTTAAAAGTTAGTTGGGAAAGAGCCGTTGGGGTTTATGACCGTTGGGGTCATTGCCACGTGGGCGTATCGAAACGGCCTAGCCCGTTTCGAAACGCTTGGCCCGTTTCGATACTTGTATCGAAACGAATTTGCCACTGGAAGCCCCTGTTTCGAAACGCCCTAAGGTGTTTCGAAACACCTGGCCAGTTTTGTTAAGTTTGGTCTTTGAAAACACATAAAAACCTTTTAAAACATCCCTAAACATAGTTTCAAGTTATTTGGACTTTTGGAAAATGTTTTAAATACTTTTTAAATCAGTCCAAAACATTTTTCAATTATTATATCAAAACATTAGTTTTACAGGGTTCCTAAGGAACTCATTATTTCTAATAATATGAATGCTATTGCTTCTTGGATTCCTAAGGGAACCAAAGTTTTGAAGGCTAACACACATGGACCCAAAATGATTTGGGTACAAAAAATCAATGCCTAATTTCTTTGTTTGTAGGGGGAGCATTGATACAAGGCCAAAGCTTCAAGCCAAAACTCATGGTACCTTGATAGTGGATGCTCAAGACATATGACCGATGACAAGAGTAGATTCGTAGAACTAAAGCCAAGAAGTGGTGGAGTGGTAACTTTCGGTGACAACTCCAAAGGCCACATTGAAGGAATAGGCTCCATTGGTAATCACTCTTCTATTTTCATTGAAAATGTCTTGTATGTCAACGGTCTTAAACATAACTTATTGAGCATTAGTCAATTATGTGATAAGAGTTTTAATGTTTTATTTGATAAAAGTGGTTGTAAAATTGTGAACATTAAAACAAATCAATTAATGCTCATAGGACATAGAATATGCAATATCTACATGGTGCATTTAGATTACATCCATTCATCTCATACATGCTTAGTTGCACATGATGAACATGACTCATGGCTTTGGCATAGAAAATTAGGACATGCTAGCATGAGTGTTTTAGAGAAATTAATTTCCCTTAATCTAGTTAGAGGTTTACCCAAACTTAAGTTTTCTAATGATAAAATTTGTGATGCATGTTCAAAGGGTAAACAACATAGAACTTCATTTAAATCCATTAATGATGTCTCTACTAGTAGATGTTTACAATTGATTCATATGGATCTTTTTGGGCCTATTAGAACAATGAGCTTGGGTGGTAAATCACATGCCTTTGTACTTGTAGATGACTAATCTAGGTTTACTTGGGTTCTATTCTTAAGTACAAAAAATGAGGCTTTAGAAAAATTCATCACATTTTCTAAAATAACTCAAAATGATCTTGAACTTAAAATTTCTCACGTTAGAAGTGATCATGGAACCGAATTTCAAAATATAGGTTTTGATGAGTTTTTAAATGAAAATGGGATTAGCCATAATTTTTTTTGCACCTCGCACTCCTCAACAAAATGGGGTAGTTGAGAAGAAAAATCGAACTTTAGAAGAAATGGCTAGAACCATACTTTGCGAAAATAATTTACCTAAATATTTTTGGGCGGAAGCCACAAATACCGCTTGCTATATTATAAATCGAGTAATGATTAGGCCAATTTTGAAGAAAACACCTTATGAGATTTTCAAATCTAAGAAGCCTAACATTAGCTATTTTCATCCTTTTGGTTGCAAGTGTTTTGTCTTGAATAATGGTAAAGAAAACTTAGGTAAATTTGATGCTAAAAGTGATGAAGCTATTTTCTTAAGGTACTCTTTAAACTCTAAAGTCTATCGTGTATTTAATAAAAGAACTCTAGTAGTTGAAGAGTCTATACAAGTTGTTTTCGATGATAACCTCCTTCCGAGGAAGGAATCTTGTGATGATGATGATGTAGGAATTCTTGATGTCATTGATGGAGGACAAACGTCAAAGGTGGATGAGATTCCAACTAAAGATGAGGATGCACAAGATCCACTTCTTGAAGCCTTGAAGGACTTGGCTCTTGAGAAAAAGTAGGTATCTTACCCAAGGGAGTTCAACTATGTCAAAGGTGATGAAATCTTGGGTGATCCATCCAAGCGGGTAACTACTAGATCCTCTCTCAAGTTAATGAACCATGTTGCATTTATTTCATGCATTGAGCCTAAAAATATTAAAGAAGCTTTAAAAGATGATTTTTGGATTTTGGCCATGCAAGAAGAATTAAATCAATTTGAGAGAAGTAAAGTTTGGACATTAGTTGAAAGGCCTAGTAATCAATCTACTATAGGAACTAAA
Source organism: Hibiscus tridactylites (assembly GCA_958450335.1). Classification (NCBI taxonomy): domain Eukaryota; kingdom Viridiplantae; phylum Streptophyta; class Magnoliopsida; order Malvales; family Malvaceae; genus Hibiscus; species Hibiscus tridactylites. The sequence goes on from OY288281.1 coordinate 24,091,804, forward strand.
TGAGTGTTTAAGAATAAACTAGATGAAAGTGGTAATATAGTGAGAAACAAGGCTAGGCTTGTTGCTCAAGGCTATACCCAAGAATAGGGAATTGATTTTGATGAGACATATGCACCCGTAGCTAGGAAGGAAGCCATTAGGATGCTTTTAGCATTTGCATGTTATAATGATTACAAGTTTTTTCAAATGGATGTGAAAAGTGCCTTTTAAAACGGTTTTATAAATGAAGAAGTGTATGTTGAACAACCACCGGGTTTTGAGGATTCAAAATTTCCAAACCATGTGTTCAAACTAACTAAAACTCTTTATGGTTTAAAACAAGCTCCTAGAGCTTGGTATGAGAGACTTTCAAATTTTTTAATTGAAAAGGGTTTTGAAAAAGGTAAGGTGGACACTACACTTTTCATAAAAAGATATAATAATGACATCTTAGTAGTACTAATTTATGTTGATGATATCATTTTTGGTTCTACTAACGAATGTTATTGCAAAGAATTTTCTAAGCTAATGCAAGGTGAGTTCGAGATGAGCATGATGGGGGAGCTGTCATTCTTTTTGGGACTCCAAATCAAACAAAGGAAAGATGGCACCTTCATAAATCAAGCTAAGTACATGAACGATATGCTCAAAAATTTCGGCTTGGAGAATGCAAAACCTCAAGCCACACCTATGAGCTCTTCCATAAAGCTTGACAAAGATGAAGGAGGTAAGTGTATTGATTCTAAGCTTTATAGATCCATGATAGGTTCTTTGCTTTACCTTACCGCAAGTAGACCGGATATCATGTTTAGTGTTTGCTTGTGTGCTAGGTTTCAAGCTAGTCCTAGAGAATCACACTTAGTTGCCATTAAGAGAATTTTTAGATACCTTAGAGACACACCTAACTTAGGCCTTTGGTATCCTAAAGATTCCTCCTTTAGTCTTCATGCTTATTCGGATGCGGATTATGGGGATGTAAGATAGATAGGAAAATTACTTTCGGGACATGCCAATTCTTAGGTAGTATGCTCGTATCTTGGTTCTCTAAGAAACAAAATAGCGTAGCCTTATCTACGACCGAAGAGGAGTACATATCCTTAGGGAGTTGTTGTGCTCAAGTCCTTTGGATGAAGCAACAACTCTTAGATTATGGTGTTGAAGTAGAAACTATAACCCTTAGGTGTGACAACACTAGTGCCATTTGTCTCACTAAGAATCCCATCCAACACTCTAAAACCAAACACATAGAAATTAGACATCATTTAATTAGAGACCATGTGTTGAAAAATGATGATTTAGAGTATGTTGATACATTGAACCAATTAGCGGATATATTCAAAAAGCCTTTAGATAAAGAGTGTTTTTGGACCCTTAGGAGAGAGTTAGGTTTAACTAGCCTTACTTGACCCCTTCTAGGTACAAAATGTCAAAAATTTGCTTGAAATTGTTTGTGATTCATGCTTGTGTTAATTTGACTCCTTTTGCTTCTATGCATGTTTCTAGGGGGAGTATGCATTAAGTTTAGCCATTAAAACTTGTTCATAGGACATTTACATGCATTTAGGGACGTTTAAAGTTGGATTTTTGCACTTAAATCTGTCATAAATGCCTTATCTGGTAAAGGCGTATCGATACGGCTGAAGCGTATCGATACGGGTTCATAACTGGAAATCTTCGAAGTTCAACGAGTATCGATACGACCCCGCGTATCGATACGGTTAAGTCAAGGGAGTTAATCAAGGTCAAGTCGTACCGATACGGTCCCGCGTATTGATACGGTAGTAACGACAAATAAAAAATTAGGGTTAAAGGGTATCGATACGCTATACACGCGTACCGATACGGTCTCGACGGAGAGGCTATTTAGGGCTGCATCTTTAAAAACACTTTAAACTTAAAAACCCCTCTTTTCTCTTCAAAACCCTAACCGCAACTCTCTATAAAAACCCCATCAATCCTTCAATTTTTTCCATCAAACTTAAAAATTCTTTGAGGGTTTTTTATTTACACATCAAGGCTAAGCTTTGTCAACAATCTAGTGCACTCACATCAACACATTCATCCAATCTAACAATTCAAGGTATAAAACTTTTCTCTTTTATTTTCTTTTATTTTCGTTCGATTTTTAAAATTGTTTCAACTTAATTTTTGTACAAAACATACTTTTATATTATGTGTTTCAACTTTTTCATCAAAATTTTTCAAAAATCAAAATTTTTTCATTCGAATATATTTTCTATTCGTATTTTTCTGTTTTTTTTTACATTTTCTCAAATTTGTATATATTTTTTTTCAAATTAAATTTTCCTTTACAATTGCCTTGAATTTTTAGAATTTATTGGTTTGAATAAGATGATTAATTGCATACATATTCGAATCGTTTTGATGTGTTTTCAGGGTTATGGCACCGTCAAGAAAGAGAGCTAAACGTTATCTTGCTACTTCCGATCCTAGTGAGGATGGCGAGGATAATCTTAAACCTAATCTCCCTCATATTCTTAGTTGTAGTTTTCCCGACAATGCCGATATGTCTCGTTACAAACTATTTCAAGGCATGACCCTTAGGGAAGAACGTGTTGTGTCTGTCCCATTTTTAAGCTCAGCCTGTTTTAAATTTCAATACCTCCCTTTAATTAAGCAATGGAAATTTCTAACTTTTTTAAGCATTCCTCCTATTCTATATAGGAATTTGGTCATTATATTATTTTCAAATGCTTTATGTGTTCATGATGAAGCTAGAGAACATGTCATTGCTATTGAGTCCTTTGTTATGGGCAAAACCATTACAATTGATCAAAATGTTTTATGTACAACTTTTGGTTTTGAAAACATTCGTATTGATGATGAGAAGTCCTTAGGTACGGGTCCTTTAGGCTCAGTTAAAGTCTTAAATGCTCAGGACCGAATCCTTCATCTTTTTGTTTCTTGGTTTTTGCGTCCATCGGGAGGAAAATTTTCTACTATTCATCAAGTCGATGATTTTTGGCTTAGGTGCTTTAGGGAAGGTCAACGTCCAAACCTTTGTCAAATTATGCCGACCTTGTCTATCTAATCCAACACTGTCACACCGAACAAGTCAAATCTTTTTACTACTCTACGACTTTGAGTTATCTTTTCCATTCCCTTGAAATTGATTGTTCCCATAACTATCCCGAACCCCTTGGCCTACCCATAGAGGAGCGTTCTCTCTCTCGTGTCGGTTTCTCTTATGTTGACAATGAATGGGTTCGTAACCCTCAAGCTCCTCCACAAGATGCTCCGGTTGATGCTTCTCATGCTTCTTCAAGCTCTCAACGAGCTCTGATTGAATCCTCTTCCATGGGCACCCTAATGACATTCCTAAATGAGAAGTTCACTTCCATGGAAGTTGGGTTTACCGCTATGGACACTAGATTCACCTCCTTGGAAGATCGCGTCAAAGGTATAGAGAATAAAATGAACGCCATGGCTATTCGCCAAAACTTCATGGATATCTCTCTCACTGCCTTCCATTGTGCTTGGCTTAACCAAAATCGGAGGAATCGACCCACTCAAGATGATGAAGATGAAGAGGACGAGGAAGATGATGATGATGGGGCGGACGAGTAGTTTTTTTGCATACCATCTCATGGCATTTAGTTTTTTCTTTTATGTTATTGCACTTTATTTTAGGATATAAGTTTATGCCTATTATCTATGTCTTAGGATCTAAGTTTGGATTATTATGTTGCTTTTCCTTTGAAGTTTCATTTGAACTATTATGTTTGCTTTGAATTTTATAAATTAATTGTTGCTATTATCCTTGTGTTTATGTTTGATCTAACAAAAAAGGGGAGAAGGATTATAGAGTCAAGTTTTTATTTTTGAAAATCCATCTTAAATTAAGGGGGAGAAAGCTTTTCAAAAGTTTCAAAAACTTAAAAATTTATATGTGGTTTTGTTATATCAAAAAGGGGGAGATTGTGAAACCAAAATTGATTTTGATATAACATCTAAACTTAAGGACCAATTTGCAAAACAATAAAATTTTAAGTACTCTTTAAAGTCTCACTATTGACAATTATTTTAAACAAAATAAAATCTCAAGACAAGTTTTTAAAAAGATAAATTTTTCTAAGTCTTTCTTATAAGTTTTCAAGCCAAACTATACAAAAACGCTCAGGCGTATCGATACCCTTAGGTGTATCGATACGGGTTTTAACCACTGAAATTTTAATGGACTTAGCGTACTGATACGGTATTACCCCGTATCGATACGACATTCATCTGGACAACTCTTTCAATGATATCGTACTGATACGCTTTGCAACCGTATCGATACAATAAGCTTATCTTTGCAAAATCTTTGCATTTAATTTTCGAACATTAACTTGTCAGTTGGTTGGTTTCCCAATTTTTAAAAGACCGTTATACCGTACCGATACGCTAAGGATGCGTATCAATACGATCTTTAAGAAAACCAAACTTGGGATTCGAGTGAGCAAACATCGTATCGATATGGCCCTCCGTAGCGATATGCCCCTTTAAAACCGTACTGGTACGCCTTCTATGCGTATCGATACACCCTGTTTCAGTCACAGCGGCTCTTTCCTCTTTGATGCAGGTATCGATACGGTCCCTACAAGTACCGTTACGGTAGGCAGCAGAGCTGCATTTATTGCGGGAAAAATGCTCCCAACGGCTCTATTGATGATCCCAACTACCCAAACGGCTAGAATTCAATGCAAGGGTATAAAAAAAGTCTCAATTGAACAAGCAACAACTATTGAACCTATAAGCAACATCAAAGCATCAAATCCAAACCCTAGTGCCTTTCATAGTCAAATTCTTGTACCCAACTCTTGTGTTCTTATTGTAATCTTGTATTGTGAGTTTGGGGAGTTTGAAATTGTATTTGGGTAAACATGCATCCTTTGAGAGGAACTTTTAGAGTTTACCAAATTCATCTCTTTGTAAAAGTGAGTGGATTAAGCTTTGGGTAGAAAGCTTAATCAAATTGTAAGGTTACCTCCTCATCCAAGAAAAGGGGAAGAATTCAAGTAGTGAATTGGTTGAAAATCCTTAGTGAGAACTAAGGTAGTGGATGTAGAGTTCATTTGGAGAACTTGAACCACTCTAGCTTCTTGAGTCACATTTTATTTTTCACCTTTATCTCCTACCAAAATTTTAATTGCCAATTCACCCCCTCTTGGCCATTTGCAATTGTGCGATCAACTCAACAAACACTCATGGGAGAATGAAATGGTTGAGGTCGCGGGTTCAAACCCCATTCAAAATTCACACATTTTTCATTCATTATTTTCCTTTTTTTCATCTTTATTTTATAACTTTAATTAAATAAATTAGGATGTTACAACTCTCCCACCCTACAAGAAATTTCGACCTCGAAATTTACCTGAGTTGTATCAACGCAGAAACTGTAATTCTAATTATTCACCTACTGAAACTTGTCTATTAGAGTATGCTTATTCCTCGTGTTTCACAGACGGTCACAGATCAATCTGGCAATGTCCTTAGTCACTCAGAGTAACTTTAAACCCAAAGTCATCCCATCATACATCTCAGACTTGTTTATCAGAATACGATATTTTCACCCATACGAAACCTTATACGATGCCAAGCAAACACTTGTCTCATAACTTTTATTTTAAACAGACTCGGTCGAGGATATAAAACCTTCCCTACTATTATAGAAGTTGCTCATACGACCCATTGTGTATTTTCTAGAATAGGCATAACTCTTACATATTAACTATCAGTTTGCAGATGAACAGCTGTATTTGTAGTTCAGACAAGTATTCAAGACCTATAATGGGGTCTTCCAGAATCAAGGTGTAAACATCATATTTCAATCAGTAGAATGTACATAACGGTACACCATGCGTTTTTTTCAAATATCTTTCTTCAATCCGGTCAAACATAACCACGGTTTTAAACTGATGTCACCTACCTTCAACGTAATATTCAGGCAACAATTTCTTTCGTATATAACAGAGTCACCACATAATCTATACTTTCATCAATCTCACGAACACATCTTTTTTAAATTCATAATACATTTATCAATTTTCATCAGAATACACTCAAACACAATCATTATCACCGAGCTACCTTATATGTAATCTTATATTAATTTCCTCACATGACCAAACATTTATTCTCAATCTGAACCGGTTCTTTAATTCTACGTGCATTAACCATCTCAGGTTCTTTTTTTTTTCAAATACAAATCCACCAAGAAAATTTAAATTACAGACGAATGATACAAACATTCATTGCCAGTACATATCGAGCTATTATGGAAAGAATGGTTAAACACACTTATTATAGGAGAGGATTCGACATCAGAGTCTCAGCACTGAGGAGTACTGTTATAATCTAGGGGCATGCATAGACCAGACACCCTACAATAGACGATCGACCGATCTGCCAAGAATGACGCAACTCTAAGCTCTAATACCACTAAATGTATTACCATGGATCATGGGAGGCCACATTAGGGTCACAAGAGCGACCCACAATAAAACTATATAAAATTTATTTCTTTAAATACATTAAAGTTGTAAAACAAACTTCTGTTTAAAATATCACTTAAGAAAATCATGTAAACACATAACGAGAACTCATAAAAATTTTACATACTCTGACATCAAACAATACACATCATGCATGCCCACTAACTATGTCAGTACCATACTACAAACATAACGCCGAGAGAACTCCAAACACTACTGTCAGTCACCTTACCATGACAGATTTCATCTAACCCGCGATTGAAAAACAACATGAGCTTGGGAAAGCTCAGTAATACATAAATACCAAATGATGCTATAAGCACATGCATGTATAAGGTAAAGCAGTATACGGTAGAGCATAGGACTATCATGGTGTTCCAGGTAACATGTTCCAATTATGGTTCATTTTAAATTCTTATCTACTTTTCAACTGTACTCCAATATGCAGTTATGGAATGTAGTTATGGACTGCACCTATAAGGCATTAACCTAGGCTCATTGGGCATATGTACCATCCTAAGGGAATACCTTAGGTCCGGGCGAAATTACCCTAGCCAAAGCTAGGAACCTACTACGTACGAAATTACCCTAGCCGAAGCTAGAAACCTAATACGTGTGGAATTACCCTAGCTGAAGCTAAGAACCTAATACGGGCAGACCCTAGCCGAAGCGTAGGAGCCGAATACGGGCGGACCCTATCCGAAGCGTAGGATCCGAATATCGGCGGACCCTTGCCAAAGCGTATGATCCGAATACAGATAGCTTACCAGCTTCATTAGGGCTGAGCCTACAATCTTAAATCAATATCCAGTACTCAGTAATACAATTTTTGTAACCCCCTTAACCCGGCCTAGACGGTTGACCCGAATTAAGAAAGTCACACAGGGAAAACCAAAGTCAACCCGAAAGTCAACCTTGATTAACGACCTTTTTTTTCTTTTTACTCTTGTCTAGATGCATATTAGTCCTTAGATATGATCATACAACAGCATACTCAAAGATCAAAGACATCAGAGATCAAACAGGGACCCAATTGAACAAATTACAACTTTAGGGACCAAATTGTAATTTCTGATAAATATGAGGACTTAATCCAAATTAAAGTTACCCTCTTGAAATTAATCAGGTTTCATGCTTCTCTGCCAAATTTCAGCTCAAACGGACATTCCTAACTCATACAATTGCACAAACAAGATTCAGGACCAAAACGCAAACAAAACAAAACATTTAACTGCCAATGTCAGTCCCCAACGGTCACCCGTTCCGAAACAGGCAGAGTCCGTTTCGAAACACGGGGCCGTTTCGCAATACGTACCGAAACGCGGGCTGGCAGTGGTCAAACCGTTTCGGAACGGTGTCACCCGTTTCGGACGCCTGGGCTGGTGCAGGGCACCTGTTTCGAAACGAGGGCTACTGTTCCGAAACAGCCTGCGCAGAAAGCTGCATTTTGCTTACTCAAACACACAATTGATCATCCAAACATGCTCCAATTGCCACCAAACTTTACCAGCATGCAATTCAACATATTTGAGACATACTTGCATCCACAATTCACCAAAACAACATCATATACGAAAAGCCCCAAATCTATAGGCATGCTTCCTACTCAAGCTACCATTCAAGCATAAACTTCCAATTCAAGCATATAATGGCCAAACACAAAAACCAGCATTCTCAACAACATTCAACATACTTAGGGAGTTCAAACCATCTCCCAAAATATACACATAGGTCCCCCATTGCCAAATTACCAAAAGCTAAAAATGTACTTAAGAAACCTTCCATACTTTGAGCTTAACTTCCACTTGAATGCTTGCCTTCCCTGCTGCCCTCAAAGTACTTTAATCTTCTGCATTATTGGTTTAAGAAAACGAAAGAGAGCGTAAGCAAAAGCTTAGTGAGGAATGCTCAATAAAACCATTCAATAATGCATTTATAAAACACTTTATAAATCATGCTTCAAATCATCATTTACACATGCTCAAAAGCATACTTAAACAAGCATCTCATGCTTCATATCATAACATGTCATATTGGCCACAAGTGATAAGTTCCATTTCTTTAAAAACAAGTTCATCAACTTCCACCCCAAGGACTTTTAAACACCTTGGCCCCAAGGACTTTTAAACACCTTGGCCCCATGGACTTTTAAACACCATGGCCCCATGGACTTTTAAACACCATGGAAAGGACCACACAAGGACTTTTAACCACCTTTGTGTCCGTATCAAGTTTCACCCCAAGGACTTTTAAACACCTTGGTCTCAAGGACTTTTAACCACCTTGGCCCATGGACTTTTAAACACCATGGAAGGACCACACAAGGACTTTTAACCACCTTTGTGTCCGTAGCAAGAATCATCCAAGGACTTTTAACCACCTTGATGTTCTTAAGTAAACAAGGCTCACTCAAGGACTTTTAACCACCTTAGTGACCTTAACCTTTTCAAAACATCACTTGCCAATATACATCATTATCATCAATTTATCCACTGTTTTAAAGCATTTAACCAAGCCATATTCAACATGCATTTTAAAGCATCAAACCACATTTAATCAATGCACAAAAACAAGGAACTCTTACCTTGAGCTTCTTTCAACATATGGCTTACAAAAACATCATTGACCATGCCAAGTCATGCTTTCAAAAATAGAGTTTAAAACATGCAATAAACCATATTGCACAACAATCAAATCATGGCCACCACTAGAGAGTATTTCCGAAAACTTACACTTGAGCTTAGCAAAGTTGTTTAGACTTAAACTAAGCTCCCAAGACATTGGTTTCAAAGCCGAAAAACCCAATTTCACTCACTGATTCCACTTCGCCTCTTGCCAAAGCACCAATTCAAGCTTCCGGATCAACAACTCTTGGATCCAAAGATGCCTCCCCTGTTTTAACACATCAAAGCAGAGGATTAATGCATCATCATGCATTAATTGCTTCAATGAAAGCACCTAAACTCGCTGCTCTCAACCACACTCCATTTTCGGCCACCAAACACAACCGAAAATGCATCCAAACCACTTCTCAACAAAGCCCAGCCATTAACCATCAAAACCAAACATCTTTTAACAACATTTAACATTTAAAAAGAACCTATTAACATCCTTATACCTCCAGCAACATCAGATCCACAAGATCACCTCAAAACAAACAAGAATCACAAGCTAAACTTAGGAAACTCAACCTATCCGGGATTGCATTAATCAAAACTCAATTCCTTATCAATTTAGTGTTCAAATAACATCAAAAACACATCTCAAATCACAGATTTAACAGATCAAACGAAAATCATCAAAAATCACCAAATCTTGCATTATAAGCCAAGATCCAATTCACAACTCAAAAGCCTTTAATAAAACATCAATTAAGGATTGAAAACTTAGTAATTTCAGTAAAGAACTGATAGTTTAGAGGAGAAGGACGTTCTTACCTCCAAACTTGAGTTTCTCCTCTTTTTGGAACCAAAAACCTTGATGAATCAAGTAGCAAATGATGAGGTTTTGTAGATATGTTGATTAGGAATCAAAAGAGAGTTGAAAGGAGAGATTTAAGTGAGAAAATCAGAAACAATTCTCTGGAAAGAAGGTGTTTGGGTTGAGAGAAAATGAGAGAAAAGAAAATAGGAAGTTAGTTATCAAAATGACCAAAATGGCTTTCCCTCCTCTTTGATATGTTTTAAAATCAGAATATATCATTAAAATATCTTAGAAAAATCTGGAGAAACTACTTTTGGAATAATAGCTCCTTAAAGATTCAAAGTTTCAACCCTTTCGAAAACAGTCACCAAACTTTCAAAAATTACATTTTGGTCACTAGCCAAAATGTCACCCTTCCAAAACTCATTTTCCAAAATTGATTTCACAGTTCATTTAATTATATTAAAAGATGATTTTAGAACATTTTTCCATATTTTAATGCAACCCGAACTAGGCTTTCCTAATTTCACCTTTTTAGATTCGAACAGCACTTTGACCAAACCGGTCAACGCCCAAAACAACTAAGCCCAAAACCGGGGCGTTACAATTTTAAACGATAACATTCATCTCAGTAATTAGCAATAGTATGTCAGGAATTAAAGATGCAGGTTGATGGGTAACTCGTGGAACTGGAATACAAAGACCCATAAAGCGGGTATATAAATATCATATATCTGGAACTATAAGTCGTATTTTTATTTCAGTTAGCTTGATCACTAGAAGATAGAATAGATAGACTTAGATTCCAGTTAGGAAGATTTTTCAAGTATACTTGGAACACACTAGATGATTTCAAAATATCACTTTGATGTCCTTATTAAAGGTAGAAGGAAAACCCTGAACTGTAGCCTATTCTAGTTTGATTTCAGAATTCAAGAACCATATTCAAAGAAATCTAGTAAATATCAACTTCTTCCAGGTTTTCAAAAGTTATACTTCAAAGGCGTTCAAAAACTACGATATATCTTGATTATGCAAGAATTCAAGTGCATTAGGATATATTTCGAGACTCCTAGAAGATAAAGATCAATAAAGATTTCAGATGCATCAAACTCATTTAGGGATTTAAACATATCAAGAGTGTTCCAATCTATTTTCCTCATAAGGGTATTCTGGTCATTTTACATTCATGAACAATATGGTAATTTAAAACCAACAAGGCATAAACGGTGATCTACTGAACTCTGCAATTCTAGTTGCTCATCAGATTTCCATACCCCTTTATACTAATCAGGACCCCTCATTATAGTGATTACCATTCAGCCAGATAGGTATACCTTAAGTATTTGCTTCTTAGAATCGACTATAATGTATAGAAAAGTATATCATCTTCATCCATTAATCACTGGACATGTTACGAGAAATCGAACATGTATCCATACGGTATTTTCCATGTACTATAACAATATCATGAGTTACTGTCGTACATGAGTCTGGCCTTATATTACGTAGAGATATTAAAAACATTTGCATCTAAGACTTCTAGCTGCTTATCCATCCTCTAAGTCCACTAAAACCGAACAATTCATATTATTGTGGTATTTACCAAATATTCTGACATGTACATATCACGCGAATTCAATCCTTAACACCGAATGTAGCTTTTAGAGAACCGGGTTATTCTTGTAATTATCAATGTACTTTCCTCAAATAAGTCAAACATACCTTCCTACAGTATTCTTTCAATATTACTTAGCATTAAATGTGACCAACAATCGTGAGTCGTGTAATACAAATTTTAGAGCCATTATACTCATTTAGTTTTATTAATATATCTTATTTCAAGTCTTAGAGGTGTTTCTAGTCATTCCGGTACTTTTCGTATTTCCAAACAATTCATTCATTTCAATTCGAGAGAGTTTATCCATCATTTCAGTTAATTTGGTAAATTTAGTGTTTGAGGTCATTTCGGTCTCTTCAATCATTCCAATCAATTCATTCTCTACTATCATTTAGATCTATTCAAGAATACATACAACTTTTAGTAAATTTATCTCCAGTCATTTGTCCAGAGTTTGGGTAATCCAAGTGTTTCGTTATCATACATATTTTTGTTTTGATATCGAAAACTTTCCCAATAGAATATGAATTTTAGATAAGTAATCATTTTACCAAATAGAGTGTAAAATTCCATAGCATTTCCTTTCTTAGGGGTATTTAAGGCATTCTCAATATTTCATATCTGACGTTTTTATTTTAAATCCTTTAACAATATTATCGGGTTGGAGATTAACTCATTATTACATATTGTCCTTTAGATCCTTTTGATTTATTATCCTTTTCATCCGAGTATTTTAATATTATCCATACTTATTTTTCGTATTTGATTAGACTAAAGCAAAGTTGACGATACAATTAATCATAATTATGCATTCATTAACCGAATACCAATATGTTCATAAAGCATGCAAGAGGTAGTAATGTATTACCTTGGCTCTGAGCTACATTGATTGATCCGTGAACGACATTCGGACACCTTTGTACCTGGATTTGACGTCCTTCAATATTTGTATTCAAGAAACCGAGAACACCTTCAATCACACAATATCTCATTTCAGTCCTTATGTAACCCCCTCGTCCCGGTCTGGTCGGATGACCGGTCCGAGTGGGCCACACGGGGAAAACCGAAGCGAAACCCGTTAAGGTTCCTCCTCGGTTAACGACCCAGAAAATTTCTTTTAACTTTATCTTGTCTATAGGCATGATTAAATCCTATGTGAAGCACAACAGCGGAAAAGCAACAATTCAACATCGACCAACCAAGACGATACATTAAACAACTCATTTTAGCCCTTTACAACAGGCCGTATCGAAACGCCCTTAGGGTGTTTCGATACGCCTCAACAGGTAAGGGTCAATCCGAGGAGACCGTTTCGAAACAGGGGTGACCCGTATCGAAACGACCCCAACGGTCAACTTCTCGTGGTCAATGAGATTTGACCGTTTCAAAACATCAAAGACCCGTTTCGGAACGCCTTTATCTCGTCAATTTCTCAAAATTCCAGTAGCAAAAACGTACCGAAACAGCCCCTATCCGTTTCGAAACGCCTAGCCAAATACAAAGGGACCGTATCGAAACAGGGTGGCCCGTTTCGAAACGCCCCCTGTCTGCAGACTCGTTTTGGCAGTTTTAAGGCACAAGGGTGCCCCAAAACACCTCCGAAACCTCTAACAACACACTAGCAATTAATCCAAAGGCAAACCAAGTTATAAGCATGCTTTAACCTCAATAAAACGAGACTAAACACCAAGGCATAACATCACAAGTCATGCATTCATACAACTCATTTAAGGAGTTAAGCATTCGCAAGGCCAACACTTAGACAAATTCAAGATAGCAATATACTAACAAGGTTTCAAGCAAGGCATACATCCCAAGCCAAAATAGCAAGCACATACGAGAAGTCTAACATGCTCCTAAGCAACATCAACCACAACATAATCCAAAACATCATAATACGATTACATGTCCCATTGCTTGACCATTACATCTTAATTTAAAATTTCATACTTGGTAGCTAAACAAGCACCACAAGCACACTTGGAGGCCCCCTTCTTGCTCCTAGCAACCCACGAACTAAGGATCTGCATTGTCGAACAAAGAGAGAGCGTAAGCAATAAAGCTTAGTGAGGGTAAGCTCTTTAAAAACAAACCTCGACAATGCAGGGTCCGAGCACGATCTTAGCCAAGGCAAAAATACATAATTTTCAAGAATCCTCAAGAGCACAAGTTAAGATGCATGAACAATATCCAAATAAATACCATGCTCGTAAGCTCTATTCCACAACACAAGTAATCGCATATAAACATCCAAATAAGGATCATAATTCACAACACATTGATACACATATCAATCAATATTGGCACCTAGTTATGACCCGAATACGCGGATAAACGCGTTGGAACTCACATCCAACAACCACTTTACCTCACGGTGGGATTACACTCATCACCGGTCTCGCGGAGGGGATTCCACTCATCCTCACGCCCCGTCGATGGGATTCCACTCATCATCGACTATATATAAATACAATTTCCGGGCGAACCCGTACTTCTCCTTGGTGACTCAACGCCACCAAGGCCACGCGCAACTTTTGACTCATGTGTACACACTAACATCCTAATGATCGATCATTTGTACTCAAGCAAAGTAGTGCCAACATTTAACTCATCCCACATTATTCATTTCGATCAATTCCGTGCTTAGCACGTACTCACCATGATCACAATCATGAACCATTATCATGCATGCCTTAAGCATCACAAATCATGCCTCATCTCACATGTATAACACAATATACATAAGCAATCATATCACAAGTCATACGAGGCATAAACATCCATATATATAAGTTCATCCAAAGGCTCTAGATCAAGTTTAGGATTAGGATACCACCCTAATCCTAACTCTAGGTGGGTCTACCAAGCCCAACCTAGTCCACATACTCGAACCAATCATTTAAAAACCACGTAAAACGTTTAACCACTCACCTAAGCTTCCAAGCTCCAAGCCAAGCAAGCGACCACTCTCACAATCCCGAATTTCTTCCCGAAGCTTCTCCAACACAAGTTCCCGCTTCTAAACAACCTCAAACACAATTCAAACAATCCCAAATCAGCCCAACATCAAAGGACCAACCCGGAACACAATTCAATCACAATTCACAATGTTGCAAGCTATGAACAAATCTCATTTTTAGCAAACTCGGGCAGCCCCAAAACCATCTCCAAAATCCATGTTTCCAACACCCATTGCACCCATAAATGATCCCAAATCATTCCCTAATCATAGTACTATCAAAAGCCTATCAAATTTCACCTAAAACAACCCCCAAAACACACCCAAAACCCTCCAAAAACCCCATTTCTACCCAATTTCAGGAATTGCTCAAAATCATTCAAAATTCACATATGTTGTACCATTTGGCTCCTATATTCCATAACTAACCTTAATAAATCAAAATATTAAGTTTAGCTACACAAAGACACCATTTTTAATCAAATCCTTTGAAAACCCCATTTTCAAAACTTCAATGAAAATGAAAATAAATGGTACTTTTAAAGAGAGGGAGTTGAGGAGAAGTCAAAAACGTTGTTACCTTTCAAAAAGGAGCTAAAATGGATAAGCTTTTTGATGGAATAGTGATGAAGGGAAGAGAGCTCTTGTTTCACGTTGGAAATGGGTGAGGAAGAGGGTGAATAGTGTTTATTTGTGAAAAGGGGGGATTTAAATTGAAAAATGGGCAAATTACCAAAAGGCCATTAATGAATGGTTATCCCCTTATTCTTTAAAAGCTCTTCAACTTGCAATTTAATCAATTTGGTCTCATTTCAAACATTTATTTTTGAAACCCGAAACGTAAGGGATTATTTTAATTATAAACCCGAGCCCAAATAATATTAAAATATTATTTCCACCTAACCCCTAAACCCGGGTGTTACAACTCTCCCCCACTTAAGGAATTTCGTCCCCGAAATTACCTGACGGAAACAAATACGGAAACTGCTCAACCATGTCAACTTTCCTCTCCCACGTGGCCTCTTCCACGCCTCTATGTCTCCACAACACCTTGACCAACTCTATGGTCTTACCACACAACACCTTGCTATCAGAAGCAAGTATCTCGACAGGCTCTTCATTATAAGACAAATCCAAATTTAGCTCTATCTCCTTAACGGGCATAACATGAGAAGGATCCGATCTATATCTCCTAAGCATCGACACATGAAAGACATCATGGATCTTTTCTAACTCAGAAGGTAGCTTCAAACGGTAAGCTACAGGCCCAATCCGCTCCACTATCTCATACAGACCAATAAACCTCGGACTCAACTTGCCCTTCCGGCCAAATCTCATTACCTTCTTCCACGGAGATACCTTCAGAAACACTTTCTCACCCACGGAGTACTCAATTTCTTTCCTCTTCAAATCCGCATAAGACTTCTGACGATCGGAAGCTGCTTTCAAACGATCACAAATCAACTTCACTTTGTCGGTAGTCCCCTTAAGCAAATCTGGCATAGGTAACAATCTCTGACCCGTTTCAGCCCAACAAATCGGAATCCTACATCGTCTACCATATAAAGCCTCATAAGGAGCCATCTGAATACTAGACTGATAACTGTTGTTGTAAGCAAACTCAACTAACGGTAAGTGCTTTTCCCAAGAACCCTGGAAGTCAATCACACAACAACGAAGCATATCCTCAAGAATCTGTATCACTCGCTTTGACTGCCCATCGGACTGCGGATGATAAGACGTGCTGAAATGCAAATGGCTACCTAGAGCGCTATGCAAGCAACCCCAGAACCTCGAAGTAAATCTAGGATCCCTATCTGACACAATAGACTTCGGAACTCCATGAAGTCTCACAATCTCACGGATGTACAAGTTTGCCAACTTGTCTAAGGAATCTGTAGTGTTCACTGCTAAGAAGTGAGCACACTTAGTGAATCTATCAACAATCACCCACATGGAATTTTTCTTCGAAGGAGACAAAGGCAACCCTGATACAAAATCCATGGTGACTCTCTCCCATTTCCATTTCGGAATCTTCAAAGGCTGTAACAAACCTGAAGGAACCTGATGTTCTGCCTTCACTCTCTAACAAACCATACAACGGCTCATATACTCGGCTACATCTTTCTTCAAACCAACCCAGAAGTAATCATTCTTCAAGTCACGATACATCTTGGTACTACTCGGATGCATAGAAAAGGGACTCGAATGTGCTTCACTCAGAATCTGACGTCTCAACTCAACATCTTCTGGTACAACAATTCTATCTCTAAAGCACTATAAGCTATCACCACTGAAACTATACTCGGTCGGTCTTCCTTCGGCTATGTCCTGAATATGAGGAACTAAAGTCACATCTTGCAACTGCTTCTCTCTAATCAACTGAATCAAAGAAGGCTTCACTTGCAACTCGGTGATCAACCCACCATCATCGGACACACTCAATCTAGCAAACATAGCTCTCAACTCAACGGCCACTTTTCTACTCAAAGCATCGGCTACCACATTTGTCTTACCCGAATGGTACTCAATGGTCAAATCATAATCTTTTAGCAACTCTAGCCATCTTCTTTGTCTCAAGTTCAACTCTTTCTGTGTCATCAAGTACTTCAAGCTCTTGTGATCAGTGTAAACTATACACTTCTCACCATACAAATAATGACGCCAAATCTTCAATGCAAACACAACTGCGGCTAGCTCTATATCATGAGTAGGATAGTTCTTCTCATGAATCTTCAACTGTCTAGAAGCATAAGCAACAACTCTTCTCTCTTGAATCAAAACACATCCTAAACCTACGTAGGAAGCATCACTGTAAATCACAAACTCCTTACCTGAAACAGGTTGCACTAACACTAGAGCATTTGTCAAAGCTTCTTTCAATTTCTCAAAGGCCTTTTGTCTTGCATCTGACCATTCGAACTTAACTCCCTTTTGCAACAATTTAGTCAAAGGAGCAACTACTCTAGAGAAACCATCAACAAATCTCCTATAGTAACCGGCTAATCCTAGGAAACTCTTAATCTCAGTCACGGGCTTAGGTTGTTTCCACTCAACAATAGCCTCAATCTTCAATGGATCAACACAGATACCTTCGGCCGAAACAACATGGCCAAGAAATACCACCTCTCGAATCCAAAACTCACATTTACTAAGCTTCGCATACAACCGATTGCTCAACAATCTCTGTAAAACAAATCTCAAGTGCTCATCATGCTCTTCTTCTGTCTTCGAGTACACAAGTATGTCATCAATGAAAACAACTACGAAACGGTCTAGATAGTCTCTAAAAATTTTGTTCATCATGTCCATGAATGCTGCAGGTGCATTCGTGAGTCCAAATGGCATCACAAGAAACTCATAGTGACCATATCTAGTCCTAAAAGCTGTCTTCGGAACATCACACTCCTTTACTTTCAACTGATAATACCCGGATCTCAAATCTATCTTCGAGAACACTGAAGCACCTCTCAACTGATTAAACAAATCATCTATGCGAGGCAACGGATACTTGTTCTTCACAGTCAACTGATT
This sequence comes from Hibiscus tridactylites, assembly GCA_958450335.1. NCBI lineage: Eukaryota > Viridiplantae > Streptophyta > Magnoliopsida > Malvales > Malvaceae > Hibiscus > Hibiscus tridactylites. The sequence continues at coordinate 24,109,814 of OY288281.1, forward strand.
CAACTGTCTATAGTCAACACACATGCGCATACTACCATCTTTCTTTTTCACAAACAACACGGGAGCACCCCAAGGAGAACTACTAGGCCTAATGAAACCACGGTCCAATAATTCTTGCAACTGACTCTTCAATTCTTTCAACTCTTTCGGAGCCATACGGTACGGAGCTATCGAAACTGGATTAGACCCTGAAACAGTCTCAATCACAAACTCAACATCTCTGTCAGGAGGTAAACCCGGCAACTCTTCTGGAAACACCTCCAGAAAGTCACACACTGTTCTGATATCTTTCGGTCTAGCTTCACTCATATTCAGATTCATAACATAAGCTAAGTAAGCCCCACATCCGGAGTCCATCAACCTATGAGCCTCTAAAGCTGACATAACATTAGACAAGAACTTAATGTTCTCGCCTACTACTACTACCTCGTAGTCATCAGAAAGTTTCAAGGAAATCCTCTTCGTCTCAAAATCCACACTAGCTCGGTGCTCAACTAACCAGTCCATACCCAAAATAATATCAAAGCCATAAAAGGAAGTTCCATCATATCAACAGAGAACACATGACCCTGAATCTTCAGTGGACATCTCCTATACATACGTCTAACCACAACTGTCTCACCAAAAGAACTAGTCACATGCATACCTATATCTAAGATCTCAACAGGTATGTCTAATTTCCGTGCATGCTCACTCAAAATGTAGGAATGTGTAGAACCCGAATCAACCAAAGAAAACAAAGACATAGATTGTAACTCAAAATTACCTGCTATCACTTCAGTGTCGTTCCCAGCCTCTCTCTGAGCATAAACTCTCGCTAGTCCTCCTACCTCTGAATGCAATGCCACAACATGAGTAAGGTTCCTCTGAGCATCTACCCTAGGTGCATCAGCCCTAGGCTGGAAGTAGCCACGACCGCGCCCACGGCCTCTCTGAAAATCATTCGCTCTCGCAGGAGCCTGAGCAATGTTAGGTGCTTGTGCTGCCTGATGCGGACAATCCCTCCTAAAGTGGTCCCTCGAACCACAGTTCCAACAAGCATGGAAGTTACCCCAACACTCACCAGTGTGTTGCCTCCTACAACGGGTGCACTCGGGCAAACGTACTCCTCCTCTATGGCCCTGATGACCCCTACCATGATGGCCACCGCCACGTCTATCGTCAAACTGATGTTCGCCACCTCTATGCCTCTTGGCATCTCTACCATCAAAGTGGTTATGCCTCTTACCAGAACTAGAACCACCAGATCGTTTGGCCGAGCCCAAACTGTGCTCTAAGTCCTTGGCCCTCGCGACCAATACATCAAAGTCTAAGTAGTCAGAAGCTAACGTGTACCTCTTGACCTCTTCGTTCAACCCATAGCGGAAACGGTTACAGCGTTCCACTTCAGTAGGAACCAACTCTGGATCGTACTGACTCAAGCGAACAAAACGGATCTCATAGTCAGTCACAGAAGCCTCTCCCTAAGTAAGGGCCATAAACTCTCGCTTCTTCTCATCTAAGTACCTCGGTCCCAAGTACCTTTTTCTGAACGCAGACTCAAAGAAATCCCAATCAATCTCTGCCTCTGGAACCCCAGTAGTAATGGTGACCCACCAGGTGTAGGCATCACCCTGAAGCAAGGAAATCACACAGCCCAATCTACGTGCGCCCACACAACCCATCTGAGCTAAGATACAGACCATCTTCTCCAACCATAACTCCGACCTCTCCAGAGTAGATCCTCTAAACTCTTCGACCCCCAAGCTACGGAGCCTCTCCAAAGGTAGACTAGCATCGTCTCACCTAGGCTAAGCTGCAGCCTGAGCTCCCGCAACTGCGGCCTGAAATGCTCCCACTATAGCTTGCACTAGCGAAGTCATATCAATTCCAGCTGGACCTTGGCCACCTTGAGGTCCCTCTCCCTCAGCTCCATCCTCGCCTCCAGCTCCAGGCGGAGGAGGTGGTGGTGGTGGAGCTGGTGGAGGAGCGCCAACTCCCGCGGCCACCGGCCCTTCTATATGAGCCTCCACACCAATCACTGGCTCAACAGGAGCCGCAACATGTGGTTCCTGACGAACCACTCTCGGCCTACCCCTCAGCCTAGACATCGCTCTCAAACGATGACTACAACCACAACAACAAAGTATACAAGATCGGGTTAGCAAGGCAAGGCTTCCAAGTGCTCAAGTACGTTTCCCTCACTTAAAATTCTTTTCCGATGTAATAGTAGCAATGGGACTCTCAAACAACATGCTTTGAAATAAAACAATCAACATAGTTGTCACACAAGCAATCATACTTACAAAGCAAGCAAACACCGTGCATATCAATTCAAAACTTAAACTTACCTCACTTACCTGCCCAAGGTCTCGGTAACCTTAGACTATGATACCAACAAGTGTAACCCCCTCGTCCCGATCTGGTCGGATGACCAGTTCGAGTGGGCCACACGGGGAAAACCGAAGCGAAACCCGTTAAGGTTCCTCCTCGGTTAACGACCCAGAAAATTTCTTTTAACTTTATCTTGTCTATAGGTATGATTAAATCCTATGTGAAGCAAAACAACGGAAAAGCAACAATTCAACATCGACCAACCAAGACGATACATTAAACAGCTCATTTTAGCCCTTTACAGCAGGCCGTATCGAAACGCCCTTAGGGTGTTTCGATACGCCTTGACTTGGTCAACAGGTCAGGGTTAATCCGAGGAGACCGTTTCGAAACAGGGTGATCCGTATCGAAACGACCCCAACGGTCAACTTCTCGTGGTCAAGGAGATTTGACCATTTCGAAACATCAAAGACCCGTTTCGGAACGCCTTTATCTCGTCAATTTCTCAAAATTCCAGTAGCAAAAACGTACCGAAACAGCCCCTATCCGTTTCGAAACGCATGGCCAAATACAAAGGGACCGTATCGAAACAGGGTGGCCCGTTTCGAAACGCCCCCTGTCTGCAGACTCGTTTTGGCTGTTTTAAGGCACAAGGGTGCCCCAAAACACCTCCAAAACCTCCAACAACACACTAGCAATTAATCCTAAGGCAAACCAACTTATAAGCATGCTTTAACCTCAATAAAACGAGACTAAACACCAAGGCATAACATCACAAGTCATGCATTCATACAACTCATTTAAGGAGTTAAGCATTCACAAGGCCAACACTTAGACAAATTCAAGATAGCAGTATACTAACAAGGTTTCAAGCAAGGCATACATCCCAAGCCAAAATAGCAAGCACATACGAGGAGTCCAACATGCTCCTAAGCAACATCAACCACAACATAATCCAAAACATCATAATACGATTACATGTCCCATTGCTTGACCATTACATCTTAATTTAAAAGTTCATACTTGGTAGCTAAACAAGCACCACAAGCACACTTGGAGGCCCCCTTCTTGCTCCTAGCAACCCACGAACTAAGGATCTGCATTGTCGAACAAAGAGAGAGCGTAAGCAATAAAGCTTAGTGAGGGTAAGCTCTTTAAAAACAAACCTCGACAATGCAGGGTCCGAGCACGATCTTAGCCAAGGCAAAAATACATAATTTTCAAGAATCCTCAAGAGCACAAGTTAAGATGCATGAACAATATCCAAATAAATGCCATGCTCGTAAGCTCTATTCCACAACACAAGTAATCACAAATAAACATCCAAATAAGGATCATAATTCACAACACATTGATGCACATATCAATCAATATTGGCACCTAGCTATGACCCGAATACGCGGATAAACACGTTGGAACTCACATCCAACAACCACTTTACCTCACGGTGGGATTACACTCATCACCGGTCTCGCGGAGGGGATTCCACTCATCCTCACGCCCCGTCGATGGGATTCCACTCATCATCGACTATATATAAATACAATTTCCGGGCGAACCCGTACTCCTCCTTGGTGACTCAACGCCACCAAGGCCACGCGCGACTTTTGACTCATGTGTACACACTAACATCCTAATGATCGATCATTTGTACTCAAGCATACCAGTGCCAACATTTAACTCATTCCACATTATTCATTTCAATCAATTCCGTGCTTAGCACGTACTCACCATGATCACAGTCATGAACCATTATCATGCATGCCTTAAGCATCACAAATCATGCCTCATCTCACATGTATAACACAATATACATAAGCAATCATATCACAAGTCATACGAGGCATAAACATCCATATATATAAGTTCATCCAAAGGCTCAAGATCAACTTTAGGATTAGGCTACCACCCTAATCCTAACTCTAGGTGGGTCTACCAAGCCCAACCTAGTCCACATACTCGAACCAATCATTTAAAAACCACGTAAAACGTTTAACCACTCACCTAAGCTTCCAAGCTCCAAGCCAAGCAAGCGACCACTCTCACAATCCCAGATTTCTTCCCGAAGCTTCTCCAACACAAGTTCCCGCTTCTAAACAACCTCAAACACAATTCAAACAATCCCAAATCAGCCCAACATCAAAGGACCAACTCGGAACACAATTCAATCACAATTCACAATGTTGCAAGCTATGAACAAATCTCATGTTTAGCAAACTCAGGCAGTCCCAAAACCATCTCCAAAATCCATATTTCCAACACCCATTGCACCCACAAATGATCCCAAATCATTCCCTAACCATAGTACTATCAAAAGCCTATCAAATTCCACCTAAAACAACCCCCAAAACTCACCCAAAACCCTCCAAAAACCTCATTTCTACCCAATTTCAGGAATTGCTCAAAATCATTCAAAATTCACATATGTTGTACCATTTGACTCTTATATTTCATAACTAACCATAATAAATTAAAACATTAAGTTTAGCTACACAAAGACACCATTTTTAATCAAATCCTTTGAAAACCCCATTTTTAAAACTTCAATGAAAATGAAAATAAATGGTACTTTTAAAGAGAGGGAGTTGAGGAGAAGTCAAAAACGTTGTTACCTTTCAAAAAGGAGCTGAAATGGATAAGCTTTTTGATGGAATAATGATGAAGGGAAGAGAGCTCTTGTTTCACGTTGGAAATGGGTGAGGAAGAGGGTGAATAGTGTTTATTTGTGAAAATGGGGGATTTAAATTGAAAAATGGGCAAATTACCAAAAGGCCATTAATGAATGGCTACCCCCTTATTCTTTAAAAGCTCTTCAACTTGCAATTTAATCAATTTGGTCCCATTTCAAACATTTATTTTTGAAACCCGAAACGTAAGAGATTATTTTAATTATAAACCCGAGCCCAAATAATATTAAAATATTATTTCCACCTAACCCCTAAACCTGGGTGTTACATCTTATTTAAAGTACTCTTAACTGAATAAATAAATACATATATAAGTTCAGGTTCAAGGTCAGATTCAGAGGCTATTGGGTTAGAATTTTGCAAAACGGGCTTCAAAATCGGACTTAGAACGTTGAAAACATAAAATAGGGCTTTTCGAAAAATTTGACTTTTTGGTCAACGGTCAAAGTCAATGCTGACGTCACTGGTCAACTGGGTTGACTCAGCTGAGTCAACTCGAGCGAGTTGACCCGGACGGGTTGACTCATTGAGTGTACTCGGCAAACAGGTCGAGTCGGATTCGGGCAGACGGGTCAGGTCGGAGACCAAACTGGGCTTGGTTCGGGTTTGGGCTCAGATCGGGTTGGCCGGTTCAGACCATAGCTTGAACTGGTTCACTTACCCAGAGGTGCAAACCGTCATACAGTCATCGAAACGGTCGCCGGAGGCCATTTTTGTACCGATTCTGCTAGGAAAAGAGAGCTTATCAACACGACGACTCAACCCAAGCCTTAGTAACTCGAAACAAGCCGAAATTCAGCCAGAAATTACCTAAAATGTTGAGATTACGCCAAAAAAACACGAAGCTCCGACGAGGCTTCTTCTGGCATCGGAATCACGAACGATCATAGGGCTTTTTCTTGGCCTGACGTGAGGAGTCCAGAAGTGGCGGCCGAGCAGCGAACAAACATCGAACGACGCCAAAAAATACAAGAAATAGAGGCGTGCGATTTGGTTTTTTTAGTCGAGACATCATACGAGTTTTCCTGATGAAAGGTGGCTCGGTTTTGCGCGTGGAGGCCAAGGATGAGACCGACGTGAGGTGGCGAACACTCCGACAACGGCGGTGACGTGCACAGCGCGACGGTGGGGTAGATCAGACGGCTACCAGATGTAAAAACCTTCTCTCTCTGTCTCTTTCGATGGTGAAACAAAAAGACAGTAGGTGAAGGGTCAGTTCAGATATTAAATCAGATTTAATATGCTTCTCAAAGTTAATTCAAAAGTATTCCAATGCAACACTTGACAGAAATGACCTCCTGGTTCAACAATTTAGCACCTATGGGAGAAAGAAATGGGTGAGGTCGCGAGTTCAAACCCCATCAACCTCATTCAAAATTCACACATTTTTTATTCTTTTATTTCGCATCCTTATTTTATAACTTTAATTAAATAAATTAGGGTGTTACAATAATTTATAAAATTTAATTAATTAAAATATTTAAAATAATTATGATTAAAATTTAAATTTTTTGACATTTAAAAAATAAATACTGAATAAATTTAACGGGATAGAGTGAGTATTTATTTTAATCGAGCAACATATTGGCAGTGACTGGACACGTTTTATTTTATGTGGCACATCTAGTCGAAAGTAATGATTATTTAATTCATATATAATGAAGAAAATATTCGTTGGGCTGGTCTTCTTGAATTTATTTTTAAAATAAAAATACTTTAATACACAAACCTTTTACGTTTAAGGTTTAAAGTTTATAATTTTAGGTTAAGCTTTAGGAGTATAGTATGTAGGATATAGAATTTTAAGTTTATGATTATAATTTAAAGTTTAAAATTTAGGTTTTAGGGTATTAGGGTTTGGGATTTAAATTTTAAAGAAGGTTTGTATAATTTTTTTTACACATTTTGTAGATTAAAATATAACCCTTTTAAAATATTTTATTAGGTTTAATATTATTTGAAAAAACAAATTTTCTAACTTTTTCAATATTTTTTTACAATGTTTGTATAATATTCATGAATTTATTTATATTTAATGAAGAGGATAAATAGAGACAATAATTTCACGTGTCTAATTTTTTTTAACAAAGTACGTGCTTAAATAATATATATAGGGATTTTGGACACTCGTTTTTAAACCTTTAGGCATTTTATTTTAAAAAAATTAAAATCAAAATAAAATAAAACTTTAAATATCTACTTAGATTAAAAAAATTGACACATAAAAATATAACTTAAAAAAAATAGACACTAAAGTTGCACTATGTTCCTATTTTTAAGATTACCTCGGTCCTCAGTTGAAAAAAATATTTGATAAAAGTTTGACAAAAAAAAAATTAAACATCTAAAACAAAAATATATATATAATTTGATTTTTTTTTCTTTCAATGAAGCCTTTTTAATTGGATAGTAGTTAGGGATGGGCACGGCACTCGGACTCAACGAGTTTCGACCCGACCCAGCCCGATTGGATCGAGTATTTTTATGAAAAAATCGAGTTCGAGTCGGGTCGGGTCGGAATTTTGTGTAGGGTGAGGTCGGGTTCGGGTTCGGGTTTTAGGGTGAAAAAATTCGACCCAACCCGACTCGGGATTAATAGTGTAATTTTTCCCTAAATTTTTTAAGAATATTTGTAATTTTCCCCTAAATATATATATTTATAATTAGGTCCTTAAAATTAATTTTTTATTTACATTTTAGTCCTTAAAATTATTATTTTTTATAATTATGCCTCTTAAAATTAATTTTTTACAATTAGGTCCCTAAAATTAATTATTTTCTATATGTCGGGTTGGGGTCAGGTTTAGAATATTTATTTTCGAGTCAGGTCGGGTTGGATTTTTTTTAAAAAATTGGATCGAGTCGGGGTCGGTTTTAGAATAATTAGTTTCGGGTCGGGTTCGGGTGGGCCAAAAACCCGACCCGACCTGACCCGTGGTGAGGTTTAGAGACAATTATATATATTGGTGGTTTAAAAGAAATTCAATTATTTATTAAAGAAAGAATGTTAACTAACAACAAGTTAGTTTCGTGCGTTGAGACACTAGATCTTCAACTAAAATTAACGGTATAAATCCTGATATTATAAATGTTATAAATTGAATTGAAAGAGTCATTTTCGTAATGAGCTTCTATAACACGATTTGATTAATCGACTAATAAATTAAATATATAATTATATTTAAAAAAAGAAATTGAAAGTTTAAATCGGGAATCAAGGTTATGTAAGTTTGGCATGGCTTTTGAAAAATGCTTTTAAAAGTGCTGTTAGAAAGTAATTTTAAAAAAGTTAATTGTAAAATTTTAGTGTTTGACATTGATGTCAAAAAATGTTTTTGAAAAGATAAAATGTAATTTTAAACATGATATTGTAAAGTAAAAATAAATGAATGTAAATGATGTTTAAATTCGTTACCACAAAATTTATTAATATTATTATATACGAATAAAATGAATTTAAATAATAAAAATATAAAAACCAGGACAATTCATTAGTAATTTTTATATAAAATATAAACTTTAAATATTTCTAAATAATAATATAAATTCTAAATTAAATATAAAAAAGTTAGCATCTAAAGTCTAAACTATACATTTTTTATATTATTGTAATATAACTAAATATTAATTTAATATATTAATAATTATTATACTTAATATTATTTTATATTATTAAAGTTTTTTATTATTTATTATTATTTAAAATATTGATTTTTTAATAATTACTATATTTAATATATTTAATAATTATAGCATTTAATATTAAAATATTAGTTTAATATAATAATTATTATATTTAATATTATTTTAATATATTAATATTAGTGTTAATAATTAAGGGTAAATAAGTAACTTCACACCTAAAAGTGATTTTTCACTTTAAAAGCTAGTAGAAATTTTAGCTTTTGAAGTTTGATGAAAAATTATTTTTTAAGTGATTCTTTACTCCAAAATTGAAAACGTTTAATATTACTTATAGGTAAAATGCTCCTTTTTAAGCAATTTTTTTATGCCATGCCGAAAGGGCCCTAAGTGAAAAAAGAGTCTTATCATGCTTATTTGTGAGGGAGTCATATAATAGTTAATTCGGATTGAATTATGTTTACACTTTCTTTCGGATTGAGTTATTGAGGAACAAAAATCTTTATTATTTTTTGATGTATTTTTTATGTTCAACACTAAAAAGATTAAAATTTAAGTTTTAATACTAAATTTTAAATTTTAAATCTTAAACTTTAAATCCTAAAAAATACAAGCTACCCTCAATTTTCTAAATTTTAATCTAAATCCTAACCCTTAATCATAAACTTTAAACCTAATTTTTTCAATGTAAGAGTATAAATAGGGGCACAAAAAAAACATTCCTAAATAGTGGGTTTAGATTAAACTTTGATTAAATTTTGGGTTAAAATGGCCCTCCGCAGATGAAAATTGTCAGTTAACTAATAGTAAATGACTTAACATGGCATGACAAACCTACATAGCAATGCACACTGACATGATAATGCAATATAAACAAAATTGCTAACTTGAAAGAATATCACATCAGTAAAACACTAATTTTATAAAATTATATAAAAAGTAAAAGTGTTTTTCTGTTAACATGACATTATGTCAAGTCATTTTAAGTTGTTTATCGTCAAATAATTAATATTTTTTATTCACAGAAAGACCATTTTGATCGTAAATAAAACGTTGACCGTTAAATTGTTTCAGAAAAGAATAAGAGCTAAAATGACTGAATTTTTTTTGACATTATGCTTTTTTTAGCTTGAAACTTTAAGATTAAAGGAGTTACATTTGTGATTTCTGTTGTTGTTCAAGTCTTTTTGGAGGTAAGATTCATCATCTCTAGGGGTGTTCAAACGGTCGGTTCGGTTAACTGACTGAATCGAATTATTCAAAATTTATTAATTGATTTTTTAACCATTAATTAAAAATAATTTTTTTTTGAATTTTTTTAACTGAATCGGAAAAAGTTCGGTTAATTCGGTCTGTTTCAAATTAATCGAAATTTGTTATAAAATTTTGGATAAATTACACAAATGGTCACTAAACTATGTTAAAAGGGTCTTTTTAGTCATTGAACTTTCAGAAATTATAAAACAATCATTAAACTTATTGAACAATTATAAAAATGGTCATTGACTCATTGCACGTTATAAATTATTGATAAATGTTGAAAAGTTTAATGACTATTTTGTAATAATTCAAAAAATTTAATGATTATTTTATAATTTTTAAAAGTTTAGTGAACAAAAATAAATATATATAATATGTATATAATATTTAAAATATACTAATTTCATTTAATTGGTTTAATTAATTGATTTTGAACCAAATTAACCGATAACCAAAGTTTGAAAAAAAAATTAACCGTTAATCGATTATAACTAAAATTAACTATTTTTTTTATTTAATCAATTAATTCGGTTAAAATCGAACTATGAACACCTCTAATCATCTCTTCACGTAAGCTTCAAGAAAGTTTATTTTATTAAAACACGGAGGAAGAGTGTGTGGCGAGACTTTAGGAGGATTTAAGGAAAAACGAGATCATCCCTCGTTTTATTTCATTTTCTTTTTGGCCAAAACCTATCTTTTTTTAAAAAAAATACTTTGATCATGTAATTGTCTGATTGGTACAAAATTAAAGAATTAAAGTGTTGTTTTGGAAAAATTCAAAGCCAGACAAAAATGAATAAATGTATGCCTAACTACCGGACCAAGTCAAAAACTTAGTAATTTGTCGAAAATTACCGACTCTTGTACCTCTGCTTGAAACTGTTTATATCCTCGAACTGATGATAGAGAAATCATCTTCGCTGCTACTTTGTTTTCATCTAAATGGCATACAAAAACCGTTCATGCCTTTTCATTTTATTTGAATTCCAGGGTTGGTTCGGTTAATAAACGAATTAAATTACCTAAAATCTAACTTTCAGAATTCTTAATTGTTAGCCGAACTAAATTTCCCCCCAAAAATCATTAGTCGCACTGAACTAAGTTCAGTTAATTCGGCCGGTTTTTAAATTAACTAATTTTTTAATATTTATGGAATCATCCTTACATAATATACATAAGTGTTTCATAACGATTAAGAATTTTTATAACAGTTTTATAAACATAAGATATGATTAGCATATATTGATCTTTTGGGGATGAAACTAGAGCGTTCTAGAAGTTTGAGGACCAATTTAGAATGAAAGTCATAGTTTGAGGACCAATTTAGAATGCTCGGAAGTTGGGGATTAAATTTAAAATAAAAATTATAGTTTGAAAATGAAATTAAAATACTTTAAATTTAGTGACTAATTTAAAATAAAAGTCATTATTTGGGGACGTGTAGTGCCATTAACTTTAATGGGCTCTTAACTATATTTGTCCTATGGTTTAAATTAGATATACTAATTGTATTGATGATATTGAACTCTATGATGCCATTTTCGATTAATTTACGAATGTCATTTCTCAAAAAATATTACCATTCTTTAGGACGTCTCTTTCCTTTTCGATTCAATTTTAATGCTTCCTTTATCAACACGCACCTCTTTGTCTTTGCCTAATCAATAAGTTAGAATTTTCTTTCTTCAACCATTTCATCAATTCATGAGGGTCAAAAAGGAAAATTTACCATGCACTAATTTACAGATTGATAATTTCGAGAGGTACTTCTTCATAATTTTACCATCATAGGGAATCCTATATTTGTGGGTAGGCAAAAAGAAATTGCTTGCTATTTATACGCTAAATATAAAAATTCCATAAAAAAAATAATAACCGCTTATTCGTATTTTACAGTCATTGGTCGAATTAGATCCAACTAATTAAATTTTCAAATAGAAAGCAATTTGCTTGCTTGAATATGGACTTGTTCTGAAATTTTATTTTATTATATATGATTAAAATATTAATAATATATATTTACTAAACTGAAAAAGAAAATCTTATATAAATTCCAATTTCAAAAAAAGAATTTAAAATCCCTTCGAACAAATTTAGAGGCAACTGTTGTGTTTGGGCTTTGAGCATTACAAGACAAACTAGTTACGGTCCTCACTCCTCCGTCTTAAATCTTAGGGTAAATTATACAATTGACCTTATATTTTGGTTAATATATTAAAATGACCACCTTAAAAAAAATCGACTCAATTGACCACTCAAACTATTGAAATTGGATCAATGTGACCACCAGCCGTTAATGGGCAGTTAAAAAATTAAAGGTATAATCATATATTTGGTCCTTATTATTTACACATTCTTTCAATTTAGTCCTAATTTTAAACTAATAAAATAAATTAATTAGGTGGTGACACGTGTCAACACCTATTTAGAGAAGAAAACTAAAATTCCCAAACTTGATCTGGTTGGGAATTGAACCTAAGTTTAACAAGTTTAAAGGTAATGCCTTAACCATTGCACCAAGCACATGTTTGTGTTAAAACTCACCAATTATATTATATATCTTATTGTTTGTTACCATTCAAATTCATCTTCTTCCTCATCACTCCACATAATCACAATCCTCTTTCATGAGCCTTTAAATTAAACCATCACCATGTCAACAACCTCCACCACATTAGCAATAAATGAAAAGCAAATATAACATGCAACAGAAGACAAAGATCATGCGAACTCTAATAGGCTAGAATGCCATGAATTGATAATATTTTCATTTGCAGAGTTTCTTAGCACTTTATGTTCATCCACACTAGTTACTTAGAATGATACCTCAATGAAATCATTGAAACGCTGAAACAAGATACAAGAGATATAGATCAAGCAAACTCTATTTAGCTAGAATGATATGAATTAAAAATATTTTCATTTTGTGGATTTCCTTTGCACTTTATGTTCTTCTACATCTGTTGATTAGAATGCTAACTCAATGAAATCATTGAATTGCGCTTGCATCTCTCCAGCTTTACTTCCCCAAGCCTCGCGAAACATGCGCCCAAGAACAAAAACACCAACAGCAGTGTAACTGCAGCGAAAGAGTAAATTCATCAGCTGGGGAACAACAGAAGAAACGATAACAGAAAGGGAGAAAATTAATATGCATATTTTACTCAAGAAAAGACCTACTCAGACCCAGGTGCTAATTTCAGCTGTTTCAACCTTCAAGATTAAAGATGCTCCAACCCCCTATAAAAGAGGTAAAGTGCCTTTACCAAGGAAGAGAAACACCTACGCTAAGCATCCATTTTTTTAGAGGAGAGAAATGCATAAAAGGAACATTTCATCAACACAATAAGACATATAATATAATTGGTGATTTTTAGTACAAACATGTGCTTGGTGCAGTGGTTAAGGCATTGCCTTTAAACTTGCTAAATTCAAGTTTGATTCCTAGCCAGAGCAAGTTTGGGGATTTGATTTTTCTCCTCTAAATAGTGTCACCACCTAATTAATTTATTTTATTAGTTTAAAATTAGGACTAAATTGAAAGAATGTGTAAATAATAAGGACCAAATGTGTGATTATACCTTTAATTTTTTAACTGCCCATTAACGGTTGGTGGTCACATTGATCCAATTTCAATAGTTTGTGTGGTCAATTGAGTCGATTTTTTTTAAGGTGGTCATTTTAATACATTAACCAAAGTATGGTGGTCAATGATATAGTTTACCCTAAATCTTAATACAGCAAAACAAAGATTAATTAATTAATTAATAAAGTTCACGCGCTTTCTAAAGCCGAAGAACAAATACTATAAAATCTGAGTTTAGGTCTCAGGAATCCAAAAGGGAAAAAAATGGCAATTAACAATGGTGGCAACATCAACAACGATCTACAGGAATCAAACCCTCTTCTGAGCAAACAAGATGTTTTTGAAGAAGACGAGAAGATGAAACCAAATGTTAACAAATCAAAGGAGGCGACCGCCGAGGTGGAACCTGCTACCGGGGCTGGGTTTGGGTGGACCGCCGATGGGCTGCCGTTGGTCCACGGGAGTGTTGTCGGAGAACCCATGGGCCGGTCCCGGTGGGATTCCTCCCTCGTTGCTTGTCTTGGCCGTAACGATGAGTTTTGCAGCAGTGACATTGAAGTTTGTAAGTTTTTATTTGGGATTTCGCTAAATCGATCTGTTATTTTACGAATCGTTCGAGTTTGGGATTTTTCCTGCATTTAGAAGCCAAATTATAATAGCTAGGTTTGATCTTAAAGCTGAGAAGGAAAGATCAAAAGGCAACTTATGATTTTGGTAGATTGCTGTAATTTTGTTCACTGTTTTTAATTCCATGACCAATTATTTTCTGGTTAACGTTGTATGGAAAACTTGGGAAAAAATGAACATACATACATGCATATGAAGCTTGAATTTGCTTCTTCAGCTAAAATTGTTCATATTTTCAATGGTCATCTGTTTCTCAAAATATTCTACTAGACATTTGTTTGTGTATGTAGTTTTTCAGTTATGCATTGCCTATTTTTGCTTTTGAATTGGAATTATGATGTTTTGGTCAGGTCTACTCGGAAGTGTGGCCCCATGTGTGCTGTATGGAAGCAATGTTGAAAGACTTAGATTTGCACCAGGGACGTTTGCGAATCACTGCTTGCCTTACTCTGGCCTTTACCTGATTGGAAATTCCTTTTTTGGCTGGAATTGTATTGCTCCATGGTTTTCTTACCCTACCCGAACCGCAATTCGTCGCAAGTTTAATCTTGAGGCAAGTAAATCTAATCTTTCATTCGCATCTCTCCTTTCTTTTTCAGGTTATTGAGATAATTTAACTAGCTCATTGAAGCCTGTGGAGTACGCAGGTTTCAGATTCTTGTTTGTTCAATGTTCCTTTTCGATAGTAACAACATAAGTTCCATGTCCTCTGTATATCCTTGTTTGATTTAGTTTATGTGAAGTTTGTAAAATCCCATGATCTATTTGAGTTTGTTGTTTGTATTTTTATTATGCATAGAATCAACTAGGGGAGGACTTTCAAAGATTTCTTTGTTGTGGTTTTCTTTGCAAAAAAGCAGGGTACCTGTGAGGCACTTAACAGGTCATGTGGATGCTGTGGAAGCTGTTCGGAAGACGAGGTGCAACGTGAAAGCTGCGAGTCGACCTGTGACTTTGCAACACATGTTTTCTGCCATGCATGTGCTCTTTGCCAGGAAGGCCGTGAGCTTCGCCGAAGGTTGCCTCACCCAGGGCTCAATGCTCAGCCTGTGCTGGTCATGATCCCTCCCGGGGAGCAGACCATGGCCCGCAGTGCCTGACTGCGTACTGCCCATGTCTTTCCTTATATAGTGAAAGAATTCGAATAACTTGGGGTTGCTTCATCCATGGCTTTTATCAGTGTAAGAAATAGTGTTAAAAAGTTGTCTACATTGCCGAAACCCTACTAAAGTACTACCATTAAAGGATGATTGGTAGTTGTGGTCAAACCGAATATTGGATATATGGATTTCACATATCTTGTGGCATAATACAGTAAATGTTTCGTTAATTCTTGAATATGCTCATGTTGGATTTATAGGATTTTTGAAATCTACATTACCTCGAATATCCTTACTCTCCTGGTGCAGAAACTCCTTGCTTCAGCCTCTCTCTCTTCATCTTCTGTGCATACAAGTAGAGTACATAGTTCCCAATAAGGAATGTCAACAAGCGGATTGAACCCTCTGGTTTGAGTTTCATAAATAATCTTGTTTCCCTATTGGATTAGCAGAAACTAAGTTATTACGCACTAACGTAACATAATCTAATGCACAAATCAAGTGATCGACGGCAGGTCGGAGCTTATCGGAGAACTCGAAGTCGTCTGACATGGCTGCCAAGTGCGAACTGTTTCGGATTTTGATTTCATTTTTGATATGTAAGTGTTCGATTGATTCTTTTAAGAGGCTAGATTTGAAACCTCATTTCAAACACTATAACAAGGCCCGGTGAGTTTTATTGGACTTCCAAGGGTTTTTAATTTATTTTTAGGTAAACTACTGCCTATTTTATATCTCACTTATTCCCGTATTTTGTCTTTAATAAAATTAACGGTCTCATATTTAGGTGATGACACGTTAGTTTTGTTGTTAATTTTTTAATGTTAGAGTGTCAAAATAAAAACAAAACACGACTTTAGGTACAATTTTATCAAAAAAAAAAGGTTGTATGACCAAAATAAAAACATGAGAATAGGTGGGGTACTAAATTAGCATTTTACCCTTTATTTTTCTGAAAAAAACTTTCATTGATGGAACTAAAGCCACACACATGGTTATTTACTAATAGGTTAAAACTGAACTAATATGAAGTAATCGATTATATTAAAATTTAGTTTGGGCGGATAATTAGGTGTTTGATCGATTAATAGTTAAATATTTTCTTTTTAAAATATGATTGTCAGTTAATTCAATTTAGTTAATTTTCAAACAAACTTTTACTTGAATAACGATTAAAGAAAAAAATAATTAATTTAATTTTGAATAATTCGGTTCCATCACTGGTCAAATTAATTATTTGAACACTCTTAACGATACATATTATCACGAGGCTAATGTCACCTCCTCTTTCCAAGCGTGACATTCTCCCTCACTCAACCTCGCGACGCCCACGTCACGAGTCAACCGTGCTCGTGATGCGACATTGTCACGATTGTTCAACTTGTTTAACACACTCATGAGCGCTCGACGTGAAATCGGGTAGTCAAAGGTCGCTCTGATACCACTTGTCATGGGACCATTATCTTCTTTTAAAAAGACATATTTGATAAAATATGTAGCGTTACCGGATATATTCTAAGACTTCCTTTTTTTTAATGTAAAATTAATGTCCCTTCCTCTTCTTAATACTTCACAATAGACATTGACAATAAATACATCCAAAGAGAAATAAATCGACAAGAATCACAGAAGATTTAAACTATTCTTATGACAAATATTAATACAAATATTAATCGATGAGAAAATTATTATAAAAAGATCTCATCAAATCAATCATGCGAGAAAAAATCAAACATAACTTGTTTATTAATACCGGATCATGACACACAAGGATTAAATAACCATACATAAAAAGTGGTTAAATATCTGGACATAATAGGCTTCTTTTAACAAAATATTGGATTTTATTGATAAAATAGAAGAAAAAAACGTACGAATATTGTTACAGAGAATCTTGAAAACAAAGTTAAGAAAATTCATGAAAACTAAAAAGATTATAATCTGAAAATAAAGAAGGCATGGAAACTTAAAAAAATAATGTGAATTCTTTTTTTTGAATCTGTCATCATTCTTTATAAAATCCAACATTATAGTTGAATTTTAAAGTGCTCACTGTGAGAGCACAATTCACATAATTAACTTTGACTTTCAGAGAAGATAAATGCCTTCCTTAATTATAAGTCTTCAACAATCTTGCAAAATGTTACGCAACAAGTTCAAACTGCAACACAACGATGGAATTAAAATTTTTATATAGTGGGGTTCAGAATAAAGTATATAGTATGCGAAATTCTCATACTACTAGAATAAACATTGTTGTTTCCGTGCCCTAACAAATTAAGTGTGATTAATTTTAATATTTTCTATAAAAAATTATATATTAACTCAAAAACCTTGTACCCAAAGTCATCAATTTCTATGTACATCTGCCAATGTTGCAATAAGAATTCAAATCAAAATATACCCAAGGCTTTCAACCAATCATCTTTGAACAAAATGTGCACCATATTATATACTCATCGGTCATATAGACAAATAAAACATGTTAAAACAAAAAAAAAAAATATACCAAAACATGCAAAAAAATCAAAATGGTAGACAAAAATTTTGAAAACAAAAAAATCAAATCAATTAAATCTAACCGACAATTAGGCCCTGTTTGACAATTAGCGGATAGCTGATAGCAGATCACATTAGTTTATAGCTGATTGCATTAGCTGATTTGACTAGCGGATTGTATTAGCTGATTGTATAAAAATGTTTGGTAAAATTGACTGATAGCTTATAGCTGTTTGATTATTTAAACAAGCAAAATGACATATAAGAACATGATTATATTCGATACTTATTTGAATAGTTTATAATTATTAATATTTTGTATCTATTAATATTAATTAGATTATGAAAAATAATTTTTAATATAACTATTAAGCATATTTGAAGGATCTATATATTAATTTATTATTTATATATTATTTTTAATATAATTTAATTAATTATTAAAGTTAAATACAAATTTAAATGTGTAAGAATATAAAGAAAAAGAAAAAAACAAAAAGTATTAGTTTACAAATGTCACAATGTAAATACATGATGTTGAAGAATTAAAATAAAAATATTAAATTTAAGTTATTTGAAATTTTTTATAATTGTTAAGGGTAAAAGAGTCTTTATAAATCTTAGGCCAAAACTTCTAATTTCAAGAAGCTCCTATTAGCAACTTTTTCAAAATTAGAAGTTTCACCTCAATCCGCTATTTCAATCAGCTCTTTACCAAACATACAAATTAACATATTTGACCGGTCAAACATCTAATTTTAGCTCAAATCTCTAATTTTGGCTCAAATTTCTCTTTACCAAACATATACAACTTTCGACGGAGACAACTTAAAAAATCAAAAGAAAAATGTTTCTAATCACTTAGAGAAAAAATAGAGTGAGGAGTTCTTTTAATAGATAGATGACCATGAATTTTTATATTGGTCTTGTTTGGTTAGGAGTGATTTGAGTCAAAATTAGAGGTTTGAGCTGAAATTAGAGGTTTGACCGGTCAAATATGCTAATTTGATTGTTTGGTAAATAGTAGATTGAAATAGCGGATTAGGGTGAAACCTCTAATTTAAAAAATGCTAATAGAAGCTTTTTGAAATTAGAGGTTTTGATATAAGAGTTATGAAGATCCTTTTATCCTTAACAATTATAAAAATTCTCCAAATAACCTAAATTTAACATTTTCTATTTTAATTTTTCACCTCACGTATTTATATTATGATATTTATAAAATAATATTTTTTCTTTTTATTTTCACACATTTATATTTGTATTTTAGATTTAATAATTAATTAATTGTATTAAAAATAATTATATAAATAATAAATTGATATATAGATCCTTCAAATATGCTTAGTCATATTATATTAAAAATTATTTTTCATAATCTAAAACAATATTAATAGATACAAAATATTGATAACTAATAAACTATTTAAACAAGTATCAAATATAACCATGTACTTAAATGTTGTTTTGCTTGTTTAAATAATCAAACACCTATTAGCTATTAGTTAATTTTACCACATATTTTTATACAATCAGCTAATACAATCCGCTAGTCAAATCAACTAATGCAATAAACTATCAGCTAATTGCCAAACAAGGCCATTAAAAAACGATGACATTATATTATTATAATTTGGAAAAAACTTTAATACACAAGCTTTGTAAACTAAAGTTTACACAATCTTGTTAGATTTATGATTTAGAGTTTAGGTTTAGGTTTAGAATTTAGAGTTTAGAAGTTTAAGTTGTATGATTTAGAATTTAGGGTTACAGTTTCAGATTTAGGGTTAAGATTTAGGTTTTAGGGTTTTATGTTTAGTAATTTAGAATTTAAATTTTAAAGACAGAGTGTGTAATATTTTATTTACACAACTTGTGTACCAAAATATAACCTATTTTATTTTATAGTAACTTAATACTTTCTATGTTTTTTTCCTCAGCTCAATGTCCATAATCAATCTCCCTGATATTATACTTTTAGTATATTGTCATAGGCCGCAACCTAAGACCCGATCGAGTCGCACACCTGGTGGCCGAGGAGCCCTATCTTGGCGCACATCAGCCCAAACTCGACGCACGCCAGGCTGCCGCACAAGGGCTCCGCGCGCACATCCCCTGGGCCAACCAACACACATCCGTTAATGTCATGAATCACACCCGATGGTCTAGACTCGGCCCACACTGAAGGGCTGTGACCACGCACCAAGGGGCCGAGCACGCACACCAAAGGGTTGGACAAGCCCGCCACACCTACTTGGGCCTAGCATCCCTCCGACTTGGCCCTTCTCTTGGGGTTAAGGAGTTCTACTCCTTGAAGATTCTAATAGGAGAAGTCCTAGTTAGAGTCAAACTAAAATAATAAATGTAGGGGGCTATATAAGGAGGCTTTCCCCCACCTCATTAGGCACTTCATCTTAGTTTATCAAATTTCATTAAGCTTTGTTAGGCTTCAGCTTTTATTTTCTGTTTGAGTAATAAACCGCCGAGCTTTTGCTCAATGCCTCTTCCATTTTCTTTTTCTTGACGTTTCACTTTTGTTTCCGCACGATCTAAGCTTTCCCGCTTAGATCGGTCAGGCTTACTTAGGTGCCACACCATCTTAAAGGTACCTAAGGCCGCACGTCTTGGTTGAAGAATTTAAGGACATGACTAGTGGTATCAGAGCAAAAGAATTTGCTCGAGATGGCCAAGAAAGAAGAGACCAATGCAGCAACAAAGGTCGCAGAGACCTAGGTTGTCGACAAGAAGAAGGCTGCTTCGAAGGATCGATTGACAACGCTCGAGGAAAAAGTAGAGCGACTCGAGACCAACGCAAAAGAGACGCTAGAATCTCTAGACGTTGTCAACGACCGCCTCGAAGAGCTGGAAACCAAGAATATGAAGTCATGGAAGAGGTTCAAGGTCTTCTCAATGTGACATACGAGAAACTGAACCAATAAGATGTTTCCCTTCAAATTGCAATAGAGACAAGGGGAGTTGTTAGGGGAGATAAAAAACTCAATGCCGAGCTCTCCCTCTACAAGAATGTCGTGTTAATCAGCATGGTGGTCGAAGCAAGGGAAGCTAAGTCCAAGATCGATGTGCCAAAGCTGAAGGAGTTCAAAGGGGCGAGGTCAGCCCATAAAGTTGTTGGGTTTGTAGCACGCTCGAATCGATCACCGAAACCGTCAATGAGGGTTGTAAATGTTTGGTGGTTGAATTGGCTAAAATCGAAATAAAGGTAGACAAGTGACACAATGATTTTAGAGTGGTTCGGCCTTCTAACAAGCACCTACATCCACTACCTTAGCACACTACTAAGGATTTCCCAATTCACTCAACAATGAATTCGTCCCCTTTTCCCGGTTTAGGAGGAAACCGTTACAACCCTATCTTTTCAATGGCTAAGATAGAACCAACTCTAGTTTTTCTCTCAAGGCTAAACTAGAACCTCTCCTTTTACAAGGGATTTGTTTGATAAACTAAATACCTCTCTAGGTGGGAGTTTACACAAATTTAAGCTCACAAGAGTGTACAAAGAATTTACAATAAAGCACTCTCTAAAGACTATGTACAAGAGAATAGTAAAATAAAGATTTACACTCTAATTCTCTTGACCATATTGCTTGGATGTTGTCTCTCACCATCTTCAAGTGTCCCAAGGTTGCTTTTATAGTGTGGAATGATATTCTAGCCGTTTATGGCCGTTGGAGATGTTTAGGAGCCGTTGGAAGCCATTTAAGTTGAGCTTTAAATGCTCACCTGCACTATAGTTTCGAAACCTTTGAAGAGGTTTCGAAACCTTAAGAGGGGTTTAGAAAAACTAGCCGTTTTATAGCCGTTTGTAGCCGTTACAGGGCCAAAGTTTCGAAACCTTTACAAGGTTTCGAAACCTTTGCTTAGGTTTCTAAAAAATCAGCTACTGCCCATATAAGTTTCGATACCTTTGTTTGAGGTTTCGAAACTTTCATCCAAAAACATGTATTTCGGGCATTTTTCGACTTTTAAAAGTATAGTTCGATATAGGTATTAAGTCGAACTCTTTCAAAACATTTTGTCACGTTTTAAGGACTTTTGAATTATTTTTGAAGTCTTTAAACAAGTCCAAAAACATTTTTCACAATAATTGTTATATCAAAATATTTCTCAACAAAAGTGGACAACTTCATTTGGGAATTGGAGCAGTATTTCTGACTCACGGGAATCGATAACGAGAACTTAAATGTAAACACAACTTATGTTTACTTGGTTGATGTCGCTCTCCTATGGTGGCAACATTGGTGTTCTCAATCAAAAGATGAGGCGATTCCCATCAGAACATGGAAGGATTTCCAGTTCGAATTCAAGGAGCACTTCTATCCAAAGAATGCTCAAGAGAAAGCTCGGGAGAAGCTTCACAAATTAAAGCACGATGGCTTGATCCGAGAGTATGTCGAGAAGTTCACCGAACTCATGCTCCAAATTTAGGGCATGAGTGAAGCCGACACACTCTTTTCCTTCAAGAACGGTTCACAACGTTGGGAAAAGATAGAGTTACATTGAATGGGGATCCAAGGTCTTTCCAAGGCGTTCAACGCATTTGACACCCTCACAGAATTTGAATACAAAAAGTCGGAGCCCTCAAAACAAAGGCCAAAACACAAAGACAATGGAAGGAAAGACAAGGATGGACATGCCAAAGAAGGATCCAAGAAGCCATCAAACGGAGATGTCAAACTCCGTATGCCGTGGGAAAAGAATAACAACAATCTTACTTGTTACAATTGTGTAACCCCCTCGACCCGGCCTAGGCAGTAGACAGAACTGAACGGGTCACACAGGAAATATTAAAGTAAATTGGGAACGTTTACCTCAATAAAACCTTTTTTTTCTTTTTATCTTTTCTAGATGCTCATTAAAATCCTAAGTGTTTATCATCGCAGCGGAACATACTCAACATCAAGTGCATTCAATTACGGCTTTTAGGGACCAATTTGTAATTTTATCGAATTATAGGGACTTATGCCATTTTTGTGTTACCATCCTTTAATTAGTCATATTACATGTATCTTAGTCAAAACTCAGCTTATAATAATCATTCATGCTCATTTAATTGCATCCACAACATTCAGGACTAAAACGCAAAAAATCAGAACTTCAGAATATACCGTTAACTAACATAACAACCAGCCGTTTCGGTACAGGCTAACCCTGTATCAAAACAGGTGTAACGAAATAGTACCTTACAGCTCGGAACACATGCCCGTATCGAAACACCCTTGAGGTGTTTCAAAACTATGGTTTCCAGTAGCAAAACGTACCGGAACATACCTACGTTGTTTCGAAATCCTTTGGCCATTTCAGGCTCACTGTTTCGGTACAAGCTCGAGTGTACCGAAACACCTAGGCCTATAATGACACTTTTTGCTGGTTTTTCACACTTAAATATATCCTAACCCAATCCAACATACTTCCAACATGCATACATCATATTTAAACATTAATCCTCAAACATATATGGCATATTCAACATCAAGTCATAGCATTTTGCACCAAAGGTAAACTATATGCATGCAACTTAGCAAATAAGCCACTCAAGAGTCAAAACTCAAACCATTGCACAAACCATCAAATATAGGACTTTTACAAGTATAAAACCATAAAGCAAACATGCTCATAAAGGATGTTCACACACAACACCCAAATAAGCCATGTAACCCCCATTGCCCTTATTACTCTAGTCCATAACCGAAACATACATTCAAAGTGAAGTCTCTTACGATCCCCTTGCAAGTTTCTGCCTCCAAACACTCAATTATCTGCATTGATGGACAACACAGAGCGTAAGCATACAAGCTTAGTGAGGAGTGCTCAAAACCAGCACACCATCAATGCATAAAAACCATTTTCCTCCATTTGAAAACCATCATGCCCTATTTGAAAACCATGCACTTCTTTAACAAAATCATCATGTTAAACATCATGCAACAAGTATTAAATACTCAACAACAAATCAATTTGCTAATACTCAACTTAAGCCTTTCCATGCATAGCTACCATATGCAAAGCTTAAAGAGTAAAGCATGCATTAACATACCATGCATCAATAATAATTTCATAATACTTAATCAATTATATTGGCTCACATGTGATCATCTACATACTCATTTCTCAAAACATATCGGATACACAGATTCCCAAGTGTTGTCCCAACACTTCATACATTCTCACCGGCATCTCAAGGTTAACACACGGAAGCTACCCTCCACCGTTGTGACACTCGTAGTAGAGTATTCAGTACCTTACAACCCCTCAACACCACTCATCGGTAGATGTATAACCCCACTAACGAGAGACGGGACACAACTCAATTTCCTTAATCGTTAGGGTACTTGGATGGAGTATTTGATACACTTACAACCCCTCATCATCCAAGGCGACTTGTTTATAGTGCACTCAATCCTATAGCCGGCTAACTATATCCGATTTCATTTATAAACCACTTTCCACAACATCACTTGCCAATATAATTCTCATTTAGTACAAACCTCACTATTTTCAAAGCATTCACTTTAAGCCACATTTCCAAGCATCAAACCATGCTTCATAAAACATGTATATCTTCGCAACATCATAACATAAAACACATCATGGATTTTCTCCAACTCGGGAGGCAAACTCAACTGATAAGCAACATGACCAACACGCTCCACAACCTCATAAGGTCCAATAAACCTTGGACTAAGCTTACCCTTACATCCAAATCTCATCACCTTCTTACAAGGGGATACCTTCAAGAACATGCGATCTCCAACTGCAAACTCAATCTCCTTATGCTTTAAATCTGCTTAGGACTTTTGAAGATCCTATGTAGCCTTCAATCATTCACAAATAAGCTTTACCTTCTCAGTCATCCTCTTAAGCAAATATAATAAGGAAATCAACTTTTTCCCCTCCTCCGCCCAACAAAGAGGCGTTCTACACGTTCTCCCATACAAAGCTTCATACGGAGCCATTTGTATACTCGCCTAGAAACTGTTATTATAGGCAAACTCCACCAAGGGAAACTGTTTTTCCCAAGAACCTTGGAAATCTATAACACAACATCTCAACATATCCTCCAACACTTGGATAACTCGCCCCGACTGTGCATCCGTCTGAGGATGTTACGAGGTACTAAAATTCAAACGCGCACCCAACGCTTGATGTAAACACTCCCAGAACCTCGCTGTAAACCTCAGATCCCTATCCGATACTATAGATTTAGGTACACCATGAAAACACACTATCTCAGCAATGTACAACTCTGCCAGTTTATCCAACGTATACGTAGTACGCACAACTAAGAAATGTGCACACTTCGTAAGGCGATCTACAATCACCCAAATGGAGTTCTTCTTTGACAAGGTTAAAGGCAAACTAAACACAAAATTCATCGTAATCCTCTCCCATTTCCATTCCGATATCCTCAAAGGTTGCAACAAACCGGAAGGAAACTGATGCTCAACTTTCACACGCTGACAAACCATACACTTGTTCACAAAATCAGCAACATCCTTTTTCAACGCAACCAAATAATACTCATCTTTCAAACCACGATACATTTTTATACTACCAGGATGCATAGCAAAAGGACTACTATGAGCTTCAGTTAAAATAGTGCGCCTCAACTCAACATCCTCCGGCACAACTATTTGACTTTTAAAGCACAAAACACCATCGTCATTAAAATAAAAATCCACTGCTTTGCCAACCGCTATATCCTGAACATGAGGCACCAAAGAATGATGAGCAAATGCTTCTCCTTAACCAACTGAATCAAGGAATGTTTCACTTGTAACTCAGCTATCAACCCACCATCTCGCGATATACTCAACCGAGCAAACATCGCCCTTAACTCTACAACCACTTTCCTACTTAAAGCATCAACCACAACATTGGCCTTTCCAAGATGATACTCTATCGTCAGATCATAATCCTTGAGCAACACCAACCATCTTCGTTGCCTAAGATTCAACTCTCTCTGAGACATTAGATATTTCAAACTCTTATGATATGTGTAAACCACACACTTCTCACCGTAAACACAACCGCAACAAGCTCTAGATCATGAGTAGGATAGTTGCGTTCATGCACCTTCAATTGCCTAGATGCATACGCCACAACCTTCCCACCTTGCATCAACATACAACCTAGACCAACATACGATGCATCACTCTAAACCACAAACTTCTTACTTGATTCAGGTTGAATTGAGACAGGAGCTTGCGTCAAAGCTTCATTCAACTTCTCGAAATCTTAGAGAAACCTTCCACAAACCTTCGATAATATCCCGCCAGACCAAGAAAACTACGCACTTCCATCACCGATTTAGGTGTCTTCCAATTCATCACTGCCTCGATCTTGTGTGGGTCAACTCGGATACACTCGGCTGACACTATATGTCCAAGGAAGACAACTTCCCTGAGCCAAAACTCGCACTTGCTCAATTTAGCATAAAGCTGATTCTCTAACAACAGTTGCAACACAATTCGTAAATGCTTGTCGTGATCCTCCTCAGTACAAGAGTACACGAGAATATCATCAATAACTCATAATGCCCGTACCTTGTACGAAAAGCTGTCTTAGGCACATCTACATCCTTGACCTTCAATTGATAATACCCATACCTCAAATCAATCTTAGAAAACATAGAAGCACCTCAAAACTGGTCAAAAAAATCACCAATCCTTGGCAAAGGGTACTTGTTATTAATCGTCAACTTGTTCAATTGCCGATAATTTATACACATACGCATCGTGCTATCTTTCTTCTTCAGAAATTAGACCGGTGCACCCCAAGGTGAAACACTTGGCCTTATGAACCCTCGATCTAGCAACTCCTGAAGCTGCGTTTTCAATTCCTTCAACTCTTTAGGTGCCATCCGATAAGGAGCAATTGACACTAGAGTCGTATTTTCATACAACTCAATGCCAAACTCAACTTCCCTATTCGGTGGTAACCCATGCAACTCTTCCGGAAAGACACCTAGAAACTCGCATACCGTTCGTATGTCTTGTACTCGCACCTACTTTGTACCAGAGTTCATCACGTAAGCTAAGAAAGCTTCACAACCCAACTCCATCATACTACTTGCTTCAAGAGTCGAAATTGCATTGGACAAGAATTTCACATTCTCGTCCACGATTACCACTTCGAATCATCAGCAAGTTTCAAGGCAACTCACTTAACATCAAAATCGACCATAGCCCTATGCTCGATCAACCAATCCATCCCAAGGATTACATCAACACCATAGAAAGGCAACTCCATCAAATCAACTGAAAACACATGGCCTTGAACAGATAAAGGACATCTCCTATACAATTTCCTCGTAACAACAATTTCACCAAAAGAGTTAGTTACTTGCATTCCCACATCTGACACTTCTGAAACAATCGTTCAAGCCACAACTCCCAAAAACATTATCAACAATAGACACAAAAAGCTATGCCCCACCGATCAAACGTGGAAAATCTTGCCTCACTTGGTCACACGATCCACACACTTAATAGGAATCAAACACTACTCAAGCCTTGACACACTGACCCTATGGTCCTCGTCCAACATTACCACAACCTCGCCTTAACCCAGGCGATATCCTTTTAGCATGACTATTCTTACACTGGCTACCGTTAAAACCAGAGTCCGCAACTCTCTTTCTAGAGCTAGAACCTCTCACACGAATTACTAAACCTAGGTTCTGCTCAATGCACCTTGCCCGTGTCACCAACACGTCAAAAACGGTGTAGCCAATGAAAATAACATATATAGTCTATCATCATGACCGACTCTTAACAAAAAAATTCAGGTCGATGTCTCACATCAAATTCTAATCTAGGAGCATACCCGCTCAACTAAACAATCCATGCCTTAACTTGACTATAAACTTATGATTTTGAACCCAAACCATGAATTCACATTTCTTGTCAATCAAGTATCTAACTCTCAGATACTTCTCCTTAAGAACAGTTCAAAATAACTCCCAAAACACAACATCGGGTTCCATGCCCACAACCACAGTTGTCCTCCAACTGTGCATATCTCCTTACGACTAGGATACATCTCATTTTCAATCTTCAGCCTCATTATACCCCGTTCGTTCCATAATCCTTTCAATACAAGACATCCACTCCATGGATACCTCCAGTGACAACCCTCGAGCTCAATTTCTTCCAAATTACGTAAGCGCTCTAACAATAGCTCACAAACATCCACTAGCTAGTGCAATCACATGCACTCAACTATTAACAGCTTCCCAAGCTCCAGACATCGTCTATATCCCAGGCGCCATGTCATCTAACACTGGCCCAACTAACACATGTTGTACTTACATCGAGGTGTCAAGCCCCCAGAAGACTTTATACACTCCTCTTATCGTTGCCCATCGGCAACATCAATCATACCAGATTGCTACTCTCTCCGCGGTTTTTGTGCTATTGTAATTGAGGCATGATAACAAACTAACAAAACAAAACAAAACACTCAGGCTAGCTCCAAGCAAGGATCTAAGACTTCGATTTCAATTTAAAAACACTTTACTATAGTAATATGGCAATGGTTATCCCAATTTCCCCAACATATCATAAAACAATCATAGCACATATCACACACATCGTGCATACCAATCAACATATTTCGTTTCTCAACACCATAATACCAGCTTACCAACATCGCAATCTTTCAAAGGCTTACTCCACGTAGCATATCAACAACAACATGCATATAGCAATCACCGTGCATATCAATCAATCAGATTCAACCCACAACATCATCATGTATATAAAAGTTCACACATACATCACAATCATCATACATAACATCACTATCATTTGATCATCATTAACATGATTATAACAATCACCGTGCAAAGAAAACATCATCAATTACTTGGAACCACATCACATCGACTTACCATCATCCCATTCTTTCGTAACCTAGCTCTGATACTACTAAATGTAACCCCCTCGACCCGGCCTAGGCGGTAGACTGAACCGAACGGGTCACACGTAGAATATTGAAGTAAACTAGAAAAGTTTACCTCAATAAACAACCCTTTTTTATCTTGTCTAGATGCTCATTAAAATCCTAAGTGTTTATCATCGCAGTGGAACATACTGTAACGGGGTTTTTTCTCCGCACCATGTTCTCGTTACTTTTGAAAAATATTCAATTTGATTTGAAAAGGGGAGATTTAAAAATTGGTTCGATTCGGGTTTTGAAAAAATCCCTTTTTAGAAAATCTTTTTTTCTCTCGGTTTGGAGTCGCCACCGGCCACTATGGTAGGCCGGACACCGTAAGAAAACAAAACCAGAGATTCTTTTGAAAGG
Organism: Hibiscus tridactylites; assembly: GCA_958450335.1. Taxonomy (NCBI): domain Eukaryota; kingdom Viridiplantae; phylum Streptophyta; class Magnoliopsida; order Malvales; family Malvaceae; genus Hibiscus; species Hibiscus tridactylites. Next base: position 24,138,859 of record OY288281.1, read on the forward strand.
GTTCGGGAGTTGGTTACGTGTGGGGAAGGGTTAGCACCCCCATCACGCCCGGAAATCGGTACCAAAACAATTGTTGCTTTTAATTCGATGGAAATTATTTAAAATTTAAGAAGACTTTAATTAGGGGTTCTTGATTGAAAACCGGACTTTAATTTTACGAGCTTTGTCCAAATTGGTGGTTTCGAATTAATTAAACGTTTAATTAAAAAGGATGACGGTACACCGGACCAAAGACTAAACCGACATCATATAAGACTGACTGCCGTGTTAGTCTAGGGTTCGAATCCCGTACGTCACCTTTATGCATGGTGCAAGCAAAATAAAATGTGGTGCTATGGTCTTGTTCGTTTTAATTGCGGATTTACCTTTAGACGATTCGAATTAATCCGAATATTCGTGGGACATCCAATAAGTTAGGCTAGTCGACCCGAATACGCGAATTAATAGGTATCTCCGTTTTATAATTAAAAATAAATTAATCTACAAATTAAAATGCTAAAAGTCACATGAATGACAATACAAATGCATGTCACAAATATATTCGAACGACATTAAAAAAGCATACAACAAATATATATTCGAATGACATTAAAACAAATAGGCATGCAATTTTAAGAACATATATGCACAAACTAACATAAACAATATGGTAAAATATATACATTCGATATAAACACATAATAAAGAGGCATGAATAATGACATCACAAAAATGACATACAATATATATATTCGATGCAAACATAAAAAAAGCATGAATGACAACATAATATGACATAAATGAAAAAAAAGAAATAAATAGAATGCAAACTGACAGGGACCACTTCTGTAATAAATCCATTTAAAGAAAATTGATCTCAATGCGAAACGAGACGAAATTGACAAGACGCGAAAAACAACAGGGACCCAAACGGGAATTAAACCACTGGAAAACAGATTGCAATGAAATTAAAGGCCAAATTGGTTGAACTCGAAAACACAGAGGGACCTGGGACGGGGTTTGAAAACGCGGAAGCCCCTGCACGCGTAATAACAATACGCGGAGGGGCTTAGGAAGCTATTAACCCAATTTTAAAAGGAGGAAAACATTATAAATACGACCTAAAAAAACTTAGCCCATTTTATCATTTTAAAAACCCTAAACCTAAAAAGCTTCTCCCCCTTTTCTGTCGAAAACTCCAGCCCCGCAAGGGGTTCCGGTCGCCGTTTCCGGCGCCGAAACCTTAAAAAAAGGTTTTTTTTCGATCTTCCCTACAACCCAAAACCAAAAAACCCTTCGTTTCACGAAATTGAAACAAAAAAAAACTTTTCCTGATCTGTTTTTATGGAATCAGAAACCCAAAAACTTTAAAACCACCACTTACCGATGTTTTCCCTCCACCGGTTCACCGTGCATGGTCCCGAAAGGGACCGAATGGCTTGTCACCGGCGTGAGAAACGAAACGGAGCAGGAGGAGAAGGAGAGATGCGAAGGTAAGAACGAATCTGTGAAACCTTTTTATTTTTATTTTTTGCTTCGAAACGATAAAAGAGAGGACCTAATACCTCTGAAATGCTTTGCTTGTATTGATATGAAGGCACGATTACAAAGTCTCTCTGAAATTTTCCGAGTCCTCTCTTACAATTTTTTCTCTCTAAAAATCCTCCTGAAAATCTCCTCCTTTCTCATTACATTTGCTCGGGCTTAAATAGCCCTTGGAAATTACATTTTCATTTTTCTAAATGCCTGAAATTGCTGGAATTTGTTGTGATTGGTACGATTGCCTGTTGATTGCAATTTTCGTTTGATTTCTGATTTCCGTTTTGCTTCGTACAATTTGGCTCTGAAATCTTGTTGTTTTCTGTTGCATGTGAGGCCCGTGAGGAGAGGGGGACCAGAGGGGGACGTGGCCGGCGTCGGAAGAATTTGAAAAGGCCACCGGTGTGCTGCACGCGCGCGTGGGGCACTGGAAGGGTCGCGCGTGCATCTCACGCGCCCGAGGAGGACGATCCTGACCGTTCGCTGTCTCCAACTTGATCCAACGACCAGGAGACGTGCGGCGCGAGGGCTTCAGCAGATAGCTCCTAGGGTTTTTGGTGTTGGATCGATCTGGGCCGTTGGATCTCCCTTCCAGATCCAACGGTGATAGGGTGGTGGCGGCTGCATAAAGGGAAGGGGCATTAGGGTTTTCTTAAATCGGGCCCGAATTGGGCTATGTATATTTTTATTATGTATATATATATTTTGGGCTCTGTAATATTTTGGACTTCAAATAAATTGAGCTTTTTATTTTATAATTGATTTGGGCTTTTATTTTATTAATGTTTTTGTTTTTCAGACTTGATTAGTAATAATATTAATATTAATAATAATAACAATAATAATAATAATAATATTAATGGTAATAAATAATACATAATAATAGGATAATAAATATGTATTTATAATGATAATGAACGTAATAGATAGTAATATATAAATAATAATGATATATGATAGGATAATAATAGATAGATAAAGATAGATAATATAGGTAGTAATTTAATATGATGCTAATAATAGTAGTAATAGTAGATAATAGTAATGATAGATAATAAACATTAATATATATAAATAATAATATAAGATATATGATAGGATAGTAATAGATAATATTAATAACGAAAATATAAGTAAGGTGTGCTAAGTATAGTAATAGTATATATACAGTTTTTAATTTTTATATTTTATATAAAGCCCATTATTTTAAAAAAGAAAAGAAAGCGGGTTTTAACACCCCGGACAAAATAGGTGATTACAGCTGCCCCCCTTTGCTTATACTTGTAGAACAAGAATAAAGCAAAGGCCATAAGCACCAATTTTGTCCGACTTCCCTGTTTGGATTCCGAGTCACCATGCACTTGAACTACTGGCGGTCCGGAACTCGGTACGGGAAAATACAACGGTCGCGGGGCTTGAAGTTGTTTCTCTCACTTCAACATTCTTCAACCCTTCGAGGTCTGAACATATAGACAAATATTCAAAAAGCTCCATTCTCCGAGTGCCCGAACGAATAGGCGGATTCTATTCTCCAAGAGCCTGAATAGATAGGCTGGTTTCATTCTTCAAGAGCCTGATCAGATAGGTGGGTTCCATTCTCCAAGGGCCTGATCGGATAGGCGGGTTCCATTCTCCAAGAGCCTGAACGGATAGGCTGGTTTCATTCTTCGAGAGCCTGATCAGATAGGCGGGTTCCATTCTCCAAGGGCCTGATCGGATAGGCGGGTTTCATTTATTCAAGGGACTGATCAGATAGGCGGGTTCCATTCTCCAAGGGCCTGATCGGATAGGCGAGCTTCCTTTTATGAGAAAAGCTTTGATATTCCATTCTTCACGAGCCTGAACGGATAGGCGAGCTTCCTTGTACGAGAAAAGCTTTGATATTCCATTCTTCACGAGCCTGAACGGATAGGCGAGCTTCCTTGTATGAGAAAAGCTTTGATATTCCATTCTTCACGAGCCTGAACGGATAGGCGAGCTTCCTTGTATGAGAAAAGCTTTGATATTCCATTCTTCACGAGCCTGAACGGATATGCGAGCTTCCTTGTATGAGAAAAGCTTTGATATTCCATTCTCCACGAGCCTGAACGGATAGGCGAGCTTCCTTGTATGAGAAAAGCTTTGATGTTCGAGCCTGAACGGATAGGCGAGCTTCCTTTTATGAGAAAAGCTTTGATATTCCATTCTCCACGAGCCTGAACGGATAGGCGAGCTTCCTTGTATGAGAAAAGCTTTGATATTCCATTCTCCACGAGCCTGAACGGATAGGCGAGCTTCCTTGTATGAGAAAAGCTTTGATGTTCCATTCTCCACGAGCCTGAACGGATAGGCGAGCTTCCTTTTATGAGAAAAGCTTTGATGTTCCATTCTTCACGAGCCTGAACGGATAGGCAAGCTTCCTTTTATGAGAAAAGCTTTGATATTCCATTCTCCACGAGCCTGAACAGATAGGCGAGCTTCCTTTTATGAGAAAAGCTTTGAAATATCTGTCAAAAATAGGTAAAAATGATATGATTATGTGAGTTAGCATGCCCCTAATCCTAGGGATGCCTAACTACAAGTGATGCATGAATTACGACATCAAAATGCTCGGATGCTTCTACTCTCCGAGTTGGTCAATCTCGACCTTCTTCTTGTCTCTTCTTCTTCTCAATCTCTTTTGGCTTTCTTATCTTTGCCAAATCTCGGTCTCTTCTCAAAAGACGGCTACTGACTTCCACTGGTCAGAAACGACGTAACACTCCTCGTAGTGCCCGTTCTTAAAGCGTTGCCCCCTACTCAAACGGGGTGCTAAATTATTCTCTTCGTCTTCACTCCACTTGACGACCTCTTTTCTTTTCTCAACAATAGGGGGAAGAACATGCCCCCAAGTCCCTGAACTTTTTCTCCTAAGTTCATTTTCTGAAGCGCTCGGACACTTTCACTCTTTGGATTGGTCCACCTTGACCTTCTCCTTCTTCTTCTTAATCTAACTTGGCTTTCCTCCTTGCCAAATCTCGATCTTTTGATTTCTTCTCGAAAGATAACCACTGACTTTCACTGGTCATACTGGTCATAACACTTCTCGTAGTGCTTGCTCTCAAAATATTGCCCCCTTTTCAAACTGGGTGCTAAATGACGACTTCATTTCTTCTCAACAATGGGGAAACACATGCCCCCAAGTCCCTGAACTTTTTCTCTTAAGTTTCTCAAGGTCCATTCTCATCCTTTGAAGCACTCGAATTATTTTGACAAAAATTGCTCCAAGTCCTTGAACTGTAGTAACTGACAAACTGCCATTTGTATTCATGTCATTGCATTCTAAACTTTATCCCTGAAGCAAAGGGAGATTAATTTGTGTTCACAAAAAGATTTAGACTGCATCTTCTAATTCCAACACGAGATGCGTTTTTGAAAACTAGACTTTCTTTTCAAATCATGGATATATCAAGCTAGATCAAATACCCTGAATATCAAGTGCACGAACGACACTGTTATGGCTTACCAATGATTGCCTCAAGCATCATGTGTCTAGGAGACCTCGAAAGCTGAGCTGATGTCTGAAAATGTGACATACTCTCCAAGTTATTTCGGCTTTTAATCAATTAGATTTATCTTCTGTAGGCTTTGCCTTTATCAATTCTTTATAATTTTGGGGAAGTCAACTCATCACATTCCTTTGGCTCGAGAATAAAGATGGAGCATACAACGATACCCCGAGTTACTCGGCATTGTCACGATTTGAGAATATTACCATCACTCATGTAGCTAAAGTGGATGGTGCATAGCAACCTTATTGGTCTTTTGCTACAGCGGAGTGCCCAAAAATTATATTTATCTTCAATAGGCTTTGCCTTTATCAATTCTTTATGATTGTGGGGAAGTCAACTCGTCACATTCCTTTGGCTCGAGAATAAAGATGGAGCATACAACGATACCCTGAGTTACTCGGCAATGTCACGATTTTACCATCACTCATGTAGCTAAAGTGGATGCCGCATAGCAACCTTATTGGTCTTTTGCTACAGCGGAGTGCCCCACAAATTCCACATTTGTATCCGAAAATGCCTATTACCAGGCTTCGAACATTGTTAGGCTTAGTATTCTCGATATATATTTTTTTTAGCACGGAAATTTTTCCGGTTATTCCTCCGAAGGTCATAATTCTATGTGTGTTTGATTAGGTGACCAAATTAACTTGGAGTGTAAGCCACATATTCATCATCTTCAAAGCTTTCAATTTCCACTAGACAAAGGCGGCTCGAAGTCAACCTTTGGGGTCAAGGTCAATGTCCCTTGTGCAATTGATATACAGGGACTCAATAGGCAAATATATACACAAAATGAAAAGGCAATTGAAACATAAGACATCCTTTCATTGAAACTAAAAAAGTGTAGTCTGAGGCCCTTACAAAAAGATCTTTGCTACCTTCGGGCAAAGGGTAGCAAACTGGATTCCACACATCACTTCAGGGAAAAAACTAGCATGCAATGAAATGAAAGCAAACAAACTTGGATGCATTATAACTCTTGACTAAATTGGCCGTCCATCCCACCCCTTTAAGCTTCCTCGAGGAACTCAACCTCCTTATTGTCCATCAAATCCTGGACCAGCTGCTTAAATTCCGGGCAACTTTGAATCTCATGCCCCGCGGTCTGATGGAACTCACAGAAGGATTCAAGACCATCACATGCCCCATCCGGGCCTTTCTCGACTAAACCCGCTGTACACAACTGCTCGTACACCCAACTCAGAGGTGACTTGATCTCAGACACTTCCATCCTTGTCTTCTTCGTATCAACTTCTTCAAGAGCATTCACGCCTCGACCTCCATGGTTCGGAAGCGGATTGGTCGTCACATTGGGCTTCTCTAACTCGAGGACCCCGTTGTTAATCATGTTTTGCACGAGCTTCTTGAATGCTAAGCAATTTTCTATCGTCCAGTACTCCGCCGTGGTACTCACAGTGTGCCTTCTCATCGTACCATGCAGGGTAAGGCGGCTGGAAGGGAGTAACATGATACGGGCGAACCAAATCAGCCTCGTATAGGTGTTTGTATACCTCTTTGTACGGTATAGGTAGAGGGGTGAAGGTCATTCTCTCTTGTTCCTTCTTGGGAGCCCTATTCTATCTTCGGTTTGAGCCTTGCGCATTCCCGACTGCGGCTTGAGGCGCTGAGACTGTGAAGTGCTTAGAAGCCTCGTAAGTACCGACGTTGTTCACATCATGGTCCTTCTTCTTAAACTGCTTTCGGGCATTCTCGCCCCCATCAATCCTACCACTCTTGATGGCTGCCTCGATCCGCTCACCGGTCATAACCATATTTGAGAAGTTACCGATGGGGTTGCTTATCATGCGGTCATAGAGGGTCCCCTTCAGTGTATCGACAAACATAGGGGAGATCTCATTCTCACGGAGCGGGGGCTGAACCTGTGCCGCTACATCTCGCCAACACTAGGCGTACTCACGGAGGCTCTCATTGGGCTTTTGTTCCAAACCTTGTAGCATGAGTCGGTTCGGAACCATGTCGGTTATGTGCCTATACTGATCGGTGAAAGCCTTGGCCAGATCCTTCCACGACTTGATCTGAGCGCGAGTCAACTGATTGTACCACCTCACCGCGGGTCCTACTAAGCTGTCCTGAAAACAGTGAATTAGCAGCTTCTCGTTGTCGATGAAACCCGTCATCTTTCTACAAAACATGGTTATGTGAGCAGTGGGGCAAGTCGTCCCATCAAACTTCTCAAATTCTGGTGTCTTAAACTTAGGCGGAATTACCAGATCCGGAACCAAGCTGAGGTCTCTGGCATTCATCCCGTATGCCCCCTCTTCTCCTTCTTTAGTTCGGAATTTCTCCTCGAGGTCCTTCCGGGTCTCTTCTAGTTGTTTTGAGAACTCGGCCTTCACCTTGTTTAAGTTCTCGATCTCATCCAAGTCTGGGACACTATCCCCGACATTCTCCAAACCCGACGGAGCATGGGTCGAGGCGCCTGCCTGATGTGATGTTGCCCCATCTCCTTGGGTAGCCGCTCCTTGCGAGGGCTTAGAGGTATCGGTGACAAAACCTGAGGAAAACTAAGGGTCTCCCTTATCCTAACTAGGGTTTCCGACAGCACCCTTTCCTTTCAAATTGGCTTGTAGCAACTGAGATATCTCTTTCATCATATCTTGTTGGGACTTGATGATGGTGTCCCTTAATCCTTGCTGGGCTCGCTCTAACTGACCTCTCAAATCAGCTTCCAACTTAGAAAAACTCTCCTCCATTTGCTTCCTTTGGTGGCGAGTAAAGTGTGGGTGCGGAATCTTTGCTAGTCACGAATGCTGCCATGACCCCGAACAATTAATCTCGTGAATTAATGATGCAATGCATGATATGTCAGATGCAAAACATAAACATATGATTAAATGCGATAAATTAAAAAACAAAACTGAATGCAAGGGAATGTTGGTTCGACGAACATCCTTATCAAACAACTTTCCATAACGGAGATCGAGTCTTCTTACAACGCGGTAAGAAAATAAATACGAGGGTATATTTTTTTTTATAAAATAAATTTCCTCGTCCCTTTCCATTAGGGTTCCGAAAACTCCGTTGTTGTGGACTCTTTCTCCCGTTATGAAAGTTTTCAACTTAGACTGTTCTCGAATCAACATTTCGTATGAAAATGCAATGAGTATGCGAAAATAATCAAAATAAGACAAAAAGACAACTGGGTTAGTAACACCGAGGATGAATACTTGAACAAATAAACAGAAAACACCAAAGCAGGTTAACAAAACAAGACCTAATAGCACGAATTCTAATTCTACGGTTATCCGCATGGCTCTAACCGGGGTAGGCTTCTTAAATTCTCACTCATGTGGTTCGGTTCTAACAAGGGTACCCGAACCTATCTTATTACCTACTAAGGTAACAAGAACCCCAATTCTGGCCCATTACAAGCGTGCGAATTGGTTTCGGTTCGAGGGAAAGCACGACCTAATGACGTGGAGGGCCGCTCACATGTCAAAGGCGTGGATTCCGGAAGTGAATTACCGACCCGTGGAGGGAGACTCACGTGGGTATGGGCGTTTCACTCCCACTTAAGGGACGAAGCTCGGGTATAGAGCTTAATGCGTGATGCAACACATGTCGGTGGTTCCTTTGAAATTAAATGAAAAATTAATTCAAGACCACCAATTATCAAAGCTCGTGTAACTAAAGTTCTACTTTCAAGGAAGAACCAACTCGCTAAAGTCAAATCAAATTTCAAAAATTTCCATCATTAAAAGCAACAATTATTTCTTTGGCCTAACTCTCTTTTTGTTTTGAAAAACAAAATCGTCCCCAGCGGAGTCGCCAAGCTGTAACGAGGTTTTTTCTCCGCACCATGTTCCCGTTACTTTTGAAAAATATTCAACTTGATTTGAAAAGGGGAGATTTAAAAATTGGTTCAATTCGGGTTTTGAAAAAATCCCTTTTTAGAAAATCTTTTTTTCTCTCGGTTTGGAGTCGCCACCGGCCACTATGGTAGGCCGGACACCGTAAGAAAACAAAACCAGAGATTCTTTTGAAAGGGTTCGGGAGTTGGTTACGTGTGGGGAAGGGTTAGCACCCCCATCACGCCCGGAAATCGGTACCAAAACAATTGTTGCTTTTAATTCGATGGAAATTATTTAAAATTTAAGAAGACTTTAATTAGGGGTTCTTGATTGAAAATCGGACTTTAATTTTACGAGCTTTGTCCAAATTGGTGGTTTCGAATTAATTAAACGTTTAATTAAAAAGGATGACGGTACACCGGACCAAAGACTAAACCGACATCATATAAGACCGACTGCCGTGTTAGTCTAGGGTTCGAATCCCGTACGTCACCTTTATGCATGGTGCAAGCAAAATAAAATGTGGTGCTATGGTCTTGTTCGTTTTAATTGCGGATTTACCTTTAGACGATTCGAATTAATCCGAATATTCGCGGGACATCCAATAAGTTAGGCTAGTCGACCCGAATACGCTAATTAATAGGTATCTCCGTTTTATAATTAAAAATGAATTAATCTACAAATTAAAATGCTAAAAGTCACATGAATGACAATACAAATGCATGTCACAAATATATTCGAACGACATTAAAAAAGCATACAACAAATATATATTCGAATGACATTAAAACAAATAGGCATGCAACTTTAAGAACATATATGCACAAACTAACATAAACAATATGGTAAAATATATACATTCGATATAAACACATAATAAAGAGGCATGAATAATGACATCACAAAAATGACATGCAATATATATATTCGATGCAAACATAAAAAATGCATGAATGACAACATAATATGACATAAATGAAAAAAAAGAAATAAATAGAATGCAAACTGACAGGGACCACCTCTGTAATAAATCCATTTAAAGAAAATTGATCTCAATGCGAAACGGGACGAAATTGACAAGACGCGAAAAACAACAGGGACCCAAACGGGAATTAAACCACTGGAAAACGGATTGCAATGAAATTAAGGGCCAAATTGGTTGAACTCGAAAACACAGAGGGACCTGGGACGGGGTTTGAAAACGCGGAAGCCCCTGCACACGTAATAACAATACGCGGAGGGGCTTAGGAAGCTATTAACCCAATTTTAAAAGGAGGAAAACATTATAAATACGACCTAAAAAAACTTAGCCCATTTTATCATTTTTAAAACCCTAAACCTAAAAAGCTTCTCCCCCTTTTCTATCGAAAACTCCGGCGCCGCAAGGGGTTCCGGTCGCCGTTTCCGGCGCCGGAACCTTAAAAAAAGGTTTTTTTTCGATCTTCCCTACAACCCAAAACCAAAAAACCCTTCGTTTCACGAAATTGAAACCAAAAAAAAACTTTTCCTGATCTGTTTTTATGGAATCAGAAATCCAAAAACTTTAAAACCACTACTTACCGATGTTTTCCCTCCACCGGTTCACCGTGCATGGTCCCGAAAGGGACCGAATGGCTTGTCACCGGCGTGAGAAACGAAACGGAGCAGGAGGAGAAGGAGAGATGGGAAGGTAAGAACGAATCTATGAAACCTTTTTATTTTTATTTTTTGCTTCGAAACGATAAAAGAGAGGACCTAATACCTCTGAAATGCTTTGCTTGTATTGATATGAAGGCACGATTACAAAGTCTCTCTGAAATTTTCCGAGTCCTCTCTTACAATTTTTTCTCTCTAAAAATTCTCCCGAAAATCTCCTCCTTTCTCATTACATTTGCTCGGGCTTAAATAGCCCTTTGAAATTACATTTTCATTTTTCTAAATGCCTGAAATTGCTGGAATTTGTTGTGATTGGTATGATTGCCTGTTGATTGCAATTTTCGTTTGATTTCTGATTTCCGTTTTGCTTCGTACAATTTGGCTCTGAAATCTTGTTGTTTTCTGTTGCATGTGAGGTCCGTGAGGAGAGGGGGACCAGAGGGGGACGTGGCCGGCGTCGGAAGAATTCGAAAAGGCCACCGGTGTGCTGCACGCGCGCGTGGGGCACTGGAAGGGTCGCGCGTGCATCTCACGCGCCCGGGGAGGACGATCTTGACCGTTCGCTGTCTCCAACTTGATCCAACAGCCAGGAGACGTGCGGCGCGAGGGCTTCAGCAGACAGCTCCTAGGGTTTTTGGTGTTGGCTCGATCTGGGCCGTTGGATCTCCCTTCCAGATCCAACGGTGATAGGGTGGCGGCGGCTGCATAAAGGGAAGGGGCATTAGGGTTTTCTTAAATCGGGCCCGAATTGGGCTATGTATATTTTTATTATGTATATATATATTTTGGGCTCTGTAATATTTTGGACTTTAAATAAATTGAGCTTTTTATTTTATAATTGATTTGGGCTTTTATTTTATTAATGTTTTTGTTTTTCAGACTTGATTAGTAATAATATTAATATTAATAATAATAACAATAATAATAATAATAATATTAATGGTAATAAATAATACATAATAATAGGATAATAAATAGGTATTTATAATGATAATGAACGTAATAGATAGTAATATATAAATAATAATGATATATGATAGGATAATAATAGATAGATAAAGATAGATAATATAGGTAGTAATTTAATATGATGCTAATAATAGTAGTAATAGTAGATAATAGTAATGATAGATAATAAACATTAATATATATAAATAATAATATAAGATATATGATAGGATAGTAATAGATAATATTAATAACGAAAATATAAGTAAGGTGTGCTAAGTATAGTAATAGTATATATACACTTTTTAATTTTTATATTTTATATAAAGTCCATTATTTTAAAAAAGAAAAGAAAGCGGGTTTTAACACCCCGGACAAAATAGGTGATTACACATACACAACATCAAGTGCATTCAATTACATATTTTAAGTACCAATTTGTAATTTTATTGAATTATAGGGAATTATGCCATTTTTGTGTTACCATCCTTTAATTAGTCATATTACATGCTAACCTTGTATCGAAACATGCTAACTTTAGGATATATTGTTAACTAACATAACAACCAGTCGTTTCGGTACATGCTAACCTTGTATCGAAACATGTGTATCGAAACAATATCTCACGGCACAAAACATGTGCCCGTATCGAAACACCCTTGAGGTGTTTCAAAACTGTGGTTTCTAGTAGCAAAACGTATCGAAATAGACCTACGCTGTATCGAAACCCTTAGGCCATTTCAGGCTAACTGTTTCGGTACATGTTCGAGTGTACCGAAACACCTGGGCCTGTAATGACATTTTTTGCTGGTTTTCACACTTAAATATATCCTAACCCGATCCAACATACTTCCAATATGAATACATCATATTTAAACATTAATCCTCAAACATATATGTCATATTCAACATCAAGTTATAGCATTTTGCACCAAAGGTAAACTATAGGCATGTAACCTAGAAAATAAGCCACTCAAGAGTCAAAACTCAAACCATTGCACAAACCATCAAATATAGGCCTTTTACAAGTATAAAACCATAAATCAAACATGCTCATAAAGGGTGTTCAAACACAACACCCAAATAAGCCATGAAACCCCCATTGCCCTTATTACTCTAGTCCATGACCGAAACATACATTCAAAGTGAAGTCTCTTACGATCCCCTTGCAAGTTGCTGCCAGCAAACACTCAATTTTCTGCGATGATGGACAAAAGAGAGCGTAAGCATACAAGCTTAGTGAGAAGTGCTCAAAACCAACACACCATCAATGCATAAAAACCATTTTCCTCCATTTGAAAACCATCATGCCCTATTTGAAAACTATGCACTTCCTTAACAAAATCATCATGTTAAACATCATGCAACAAGTATTAAATACTCAACAACAAATCCATTTGCTAATACTCAACTTAAGTCTTTCCATACATAACTACCATATGCAAAGCTTAAAGAGTAAAACATGCATTAACATACCATGCATCAATAATCATTTCATAATACTTAATCAATTATATTGGCTCACAAGTGATCATCAACATACTCATTTCTCAAAACATATCGGATACACGGATTCCCAAGTGTTGTCGCAACACTTCATACATTCTCACCGGCATCTCAAGGTTCACACACGAGAGCTACCCTCCATCGTTGTGACACCCGTGGTGGAGTATTCGGTACCTTACAACCCCTCAACACCACTCACGGTAGATGTTTAACCCCACTAACGAGAGACGGGACACAACTCAATTTCCTCAATCGTTAGGGTACTTGGATGGAGTATTCGGTACACTTACAACCCTAAACATCCAAGGCGACTTGTTTATAGTGCACTCAATCCTATAGCCGGCTAACTATATCCGATTTCATTTATAAACCACTTTTCACAACATCACTTGCCAATATAATTCTCATTTAGTACAAACCTCACTGTTTTCGAAGCATTCACATTAAGCCACATTTCCAAGCATCAAACCATGCTTTATAAAACATATATAAGCATATATATACAAGGATCACTTACCATGTGCATCCTTTAGCAATATGGCATCATAACAGTAAATCTCTTACTTTAAATAATGCTTTAAATAGTAGGTAAAACACATTTAAAATCATGTGCATCCACAAACTCATAATAGCATAATCCGAGGGAGAAAATCACTTTACTTACTTTCGAACTTACTAAAGCGTTTCAAGCTTACACTAAGTTCCCAAAACCACTTTTTATGTGTTTCAATGCTGGAAAACTCATTTCCACTCACCTACTCGCGAAACCAAGATTCACCGACGCGAATTTAAGCGTTTGAAGCCCCCAGATCTTCACCGATTGCTTCCAAAGTATCCTCCCTTGTTTATATCACACAAGAACAGAGGATCAATGCATCATTATGCATTAAAACCGCCAACAACTTAAACAATCTCGCTGCTCTACCCTAAAGCACCAACATACCCATCCAAAACATCTGAAAACTCAATCGATCTTACTCGAAACTTAACCCAGCCACAATCCATCACTTTTATTCACTTTTACCCATCAATCAACAATAAAAAAATAGCCTAGTAACATCTAATAACTCCTAGCAACACCATATTCACAATTCCAAGCCAAAAACCCTTAACTAACAACCTAAACTATTAGAGATCCAACCTAATCCGAGATTATTATGATTAAGCCTTTATTTTAACGTCATTTAACATCCAAATCAAGTTTAAAATCATTCTCAAATCAATCAAAATAGTGCTCAAACGAAAATCTTGGAAAATCATCAACTAAGCCATTTTAACAATTTTTTTCACTAATCAAATCATAAAACTCAGTTAATAACAATATTTAGGAAGCACAAGACTTTGGAGTTTCATTAAAGAACCTTGATTAGAGGGTTGATCAGCTCTTACCTCCAATCTTAGCTTTTTCTCTCAATTGACAAAGATTTGCAAGAAAACTTCAAAGCTCCATTGATTAAATTGATAGATCACTTTTAGGAAATCAAAAAGAAAGAGAAAAAAGGTGATAGGATCTGAGATCTTTGAGAGAAAATAAAGTGTTTTGCTGTTTAGAAAGTGAGGAAATGAAAGTTACGTAAAAATCTTTTTGATCTCATAAACCCCTTTTAATTAAAAACTTTTCTTTTAATTCCTTTTTAATAATGCCATTGTAAAATTGGTCAAATTAAGGGGAAAAGATTTTAAACACATGTAAGCTCCCTAAAGATTCTAAGTCTTACCCCCCTTTTTAATTTAGTCCTTATAAACAAATTTTGCACTTTTTACAAAATGGTCACTTTTCGAAATATCAATTTTCCAAGACTTGTTTTTTAAAATTGAGTTTACCAACCTTCAATATATAGTTCTAAAAGATTTTAGCAATTTTCTCAAAATTTTATCCCATCCTAGACTACGTTTTCCCTAAATCGCTACTAAAGGCTTGGATCTCTAATTCTAGGTTCTACTAACCCAAACCAATGCCTAAAACATCTAGGCCCGAAACCGGGGTGTTACAAATTTCAGAGGCGTCACGTGAAGAGGAATTGTCCACAACTTGAGAAAGCGAAAGCCATTCAAGAGGAGGATGGCGAAGACGAGGAAGTTGTCGAACTTAATATCATCATTAGATCCATAGAGATTAAGAAGGGTTCCAAGAAGAAGGGTTTGATGTTCGTAGACATCACCGTGGCAGGCCAAAAGTTGAGCGCGCTAGTGGACATCAATGCCTTGGACTTGTTCATGTCGGAACATGCTGCAAAGAGGACTCGCCTTCGTGTTGGGAGGACAATCGTGTTTATTAAAACTGTGAATTTCGATGAGACTTTAATTGCTAGGGTAGCAAGAAGAGTAAAGCTTAACATCGGCGACTGGTCTGGTAAGAAAACGATCAAGGTAATTCCCCTTGATGATTTTGAATTAGTGATTGGCATTAGTTTCCTTGATCGAATTAAGTCATTCCCCGTTCCTTTTGCCATTTTTTTGTGCATACTTGACAAGGCACATCCGTGCATGGTTCCGGTGAGTTGAAAGTCTGGGGCTAAGGCCAAGTTATTTACCGCCATTTAATTAAACAAAGGGGTACGCAAGGAAGAGCTGACACTCCTAGCAACGTTGGTACATGATGAGACGATTATGTCCAACGAAGTCCCAACGGAGGTGGGACAAGTTCTAGCCAAGACATTGGTACATAAAGAACCGATCATGTCCAAGGAAGTCCCAACGGAGGTGGGACACGTTCCAGCCGAGTTTCAGGATGTAATACCGCCCGAATTGCCCAAGATCCCCCCACCGAAGCGGGAAGTCGACCACAAGATCAAGCTTGTGCCGTACGCGGAGCCACCAGCCCAAATCCCTTACCGGATAGTTCTACCCCTAGCATGAGGAGCTACACGGGCCATTGAAGGAACATCTCAATGCAAGGTATGTCCGACCGCCCAAGACACCCTACGGTGTACCGATACTCTTACAAAAGAAGCATAACAGAACGCTTCGAGGGAGCTTCGACTATCGATCTTGGAACAAGCTCACCACAGAGACTAAGTACCCGAACATATCGATAACAAACTTGTCTGATCAGTTTGGTGGTGCAAGGTGGCTCACCAAGTTGAATTTGCGGCCTAGATACTACCGAGCAAGAATTTCCGAAGGTGAGGAGCCGAAGAAAGCATGTGTGATGCACTACGATTCGTAAGAATTCTTTGTGGGGCCTCTCGGCCTCACAAATGCTCTCACCATCGTTTTCACCCGCATGAACAAGGTACCACAACCCTTTCTTGATCAATTTGTTGTAGTTTACCTTGGTGATATTAAGACCCGTGGGGAGTATGTCAAACACTAGTGGAAAGTGTTCGAGGCCTTGCGGCAAAATAAGCACTACCATCGACCACACATAGGTGAGGATGTGGAAGCCTATGTAAGAACTTGTCTTGTGTGCCAACAAGACAAGATCGAGATGAAGAGACCCACATGATTGTTGCAGCCATTGCCCATTCCCGAGTGACCATGGGAAAGTGTTTCCATGGACTTGCCAAAGCTGTTAGACATGGCCCAATTTTCCTACAATTTGCAACAAAGTGAGGTGACCAACCAAGGTCCGTTCGAGATCGTAACCGGGCAGTAACAGCTCATACCTAACACGGTTGCTACCAAGTACGAGGGGCCTTAATCCAGCAGCACCCAAGTTTGCCACAAAGTGGCAAGAACATCATGACTTAGCCCGAGCTTGTCTACACACGGCAGGAAAGTGGATCAAGAAGTGGGCAGACTCGAAGCGTAGGGACGTGAACTCCCAAGAAGGAGACTTAGTCCTTTCCAAGCCAACTGGAATCTTGCGCAACCCGACCGTGCAAAAAGGACTTGTGCGAAGATATGAGGATCCGTTTAAAGTTGTGAAACGGATAGGCACCATGGCTTATCAATTAGAGTTGCCATCGACCATCCGAGCTCATCCGGTGTTCCATGTAAGTTTACCCGAGCCATCCCATCAAGATGAGTCAGATCCGAATCGAGGCAAGTCACACCGAGCGTCTGTCGGAGTGAGGGTCTCCTACGAGAACAAAGATCGAGATAACAAAACAAAAAGGGTCATTCAACGACCAGGTCGTTGGTCGAGGCACATGTATTTAGTCCGGTGGAAAGGACTTCCCAACAACGAATATAGTTGGGAACAAGCCAAGGGCCTATGGTAGCTCAAAAACCAAGTGAGACGGTACCATCATAACCAAGAGACGAGGGCGTCGCCAGAACCAATGAGGGAGAATGTCATGGTTCACACCCTAGGTCCCGATCGAGTCGCACACCTGGTGGGCGATGAGCTCGATCCTGGCACACATTGGCCCAAACCCGGCATATGCCAGGCTGCCGCACAAGGGATCCGTACACACATCCCCTGAGCAAACTAACACACATCCGTTAATGTCACGAACTGCACCCGAGGGTCCAGACTTGGCGCACACCGAGGGGTTGAGACCACACACCAAGGGGCCGAGCACACGCACCAAGGGGCTGGACAAGCCCGCCATACCTACTTTGGCCTAGCATCCCTTCGACTTGGCCCTTCACTTGGGGTTAAGGAGTTCTACTCCTTGAAGGATTCTAATAGGAGAAGTCCTAGTTAGAGTCAAACTGAAATAATAAATGTAGGGGGCTATATAAGGAGGCTTTCCCCCAACCTCATTAGGCACTTCATCTTAGTTTATCAGATTTCATTAAGCTTTGTTAGGATTCAACCTTTATTTTTCGTTTGAGTAATAAACCGTCGAACTTTTGCTCAATCCCTCTCTCGTTTTCTTTTCTTGGCGTTTCACTTTTGTTTCCGCGCGATCTAAGCTTTCTCGCTTAGATCTGTCAGGCTTACTTAGGCGCCACACCATCCCAAAGGCACCTAAGGCCACACGTCTCGGTTGAAGAATCTAGGGACGTGGCAATATACATGAAATAACATATGGATAATACTTTTTATATATTTATATTTTATATATTCTTAAGAATTATATATATTAAAATTATGTTCACATGTAAATTATAAATATATATTTTATAATATTAGACAAAATTTATTAGTTAAAGAAGTGAGAAAGAACATAATTGTTATGAATATTTATCTATGTGGGTGTCTATTATGATAAGAACTTTATTTTGGAGATTTGATTTACTTTATCATTATGAATATTATCTTCATTAATTAGAGTTCAATGTATTATGTACTTGTTATGCCTATAAATAGATGATTTGATGAAAGCATTGTATACATGTCTATGTTGAAAATAAATACGAATCTCTTACTTTCTCTCATTTCTTTGTTCTTTGTTTTTATTCTTGTTCTTCTTTATTTTATTCACAATACGTTATCAACACGAGTGTTCCAATCAAATAAAAAATCATGCGCTTGAATCAAGACAAAAAAATTAAATAGAAGCACATGTCATTAAAGGTATTAGAAATGAGTGGTCCTGTGGCCACGACTCGGGATTGTTATATTTATTTTTGTTTGTATATATATTATATATGTAATCATGTCTCTAATTTTTTAATTAAGGGTAAACTACACAGTTGACCACCGAACTATAGGGTTGGTGTCAAAATGACCACTATATTATTTTTTGACTCAAAATGACCACACAACTATTTAAATGGTGCCACGTTAGCCACACGCCGTTAAAAAACTAACGACCCAGCTGATGTGGCTGTTAAATGTCTAACGGAAGTCTGATGTGTAAATTAAATAAAAAACATTTTCCACCGTGGAAAAAGAAAGAAGTAAAAGGTTAGAAAAGAAAACTAAAACGACACTTTCAATCTCTGTTACCCTAAACCCAAATCAAAATCACTCAAAACTCTCTCAACGACTCAACGACACTGACGGTTCAAGTAGGAAAAAACCTTCAGAGAGATTAAAGATGAGTGGATTTCTTCGGCAAAAAGGGGATCCCAATCCAAAATACGGTTAGTTATCTTAATTTCGTAGTGTATTTTGCTTGTTTTTGGATTGGGTTTATCGTTAATACTGAAATTAGGATTAGGGTTAATGATTTTGATTAGCAGTAAAATTGATATTAGGGTTAATGAATTCGATTAACGCTAATAATGATATTAGGGTTAATGTTTTGAGTCATCGTTTATACTGAGATTAGGGTTACTATTTTGGAGTGATTGATTACGATTAACAATACTAGTTAGGTTTTGGGGTTTATATTTGGGTTGATACTTGAGATATAATACTGAGATTAAGGTAGTTGGGGTTTATATTTGGGTTGATACTTGAGATATAATACTGAGATTAAGGTAGTTGGGGTTTATATTGGGATTAACAGTATGTTAGTTTAGGGTTAATACAATCACTTTATTTTGGATTAATACAATGTAAAGTACTGTTACATTGGTTTAAGGTTCATGGAACCATTGTTTTGAAATTTTGTTACAATGTAATGCACTGTTATCATTGTTTTGGGATTAATATAGTATAATGTACTGTTTTAGGATTAATACAATATTGAGATTTTGTGGGGTGCACATGTTTTAGGATTAATAGAATAGAATAAAGTTATGTGATCCTATTTTTTATATGGTTTGCACTTTTACTGACTTTTTATGCATATGTTTCTATATGGAATGTTCCATTGATGGCGAGGTCTTTATTTTATATTGTTTTTAAATGGTTTGCACATGGTGGGGTCTTTATTGATGGTGGGGTCTTTATTAATGTACTATTTTATACTGAACAATGTTTGTTTTATTTTAACAGGAGTTAATTCAGATAAATTCAGTTGTGTTGTACATCATGGTGGTTTTATTGTTAGGAAACCTAGGGTGAAATATAGTGGAAGATTAGTCAGCTATTTTGATTATCTAGATGTTGACACCATGTCAATGTTTGAAATTATTGGTATAGTTGAGAAGTTAGAAATCACTTATGGGGTTAGGGTTTTCTAGAAAGTGGCATCTAATCCCTTAGAAGTAAAACTACTGGTGAATGATAGTGTTGTTCTTGAAATGGTTAGAAATTTACCTACTGATCATTATGTTCACCTTTACTTAGAAGAAATTGTAGGGTTTGAAGAACCTGAACCTGAACCTGAACTGAATTCTGGTGATGATAATGTTGCTTTTGAGGCTGAGGGTAGGGTAGATTCTGAGTCTGACTCAGAAGATAAAGATTATGGTGCTCAATCTGAGTCAACCACTGATGTGTCTAGGTTTTCCAATAGCGAGGATGAATTTTTTAGCTCAGATGATGAAATTAATAATGTGAATGTAGGGTTGGGCAGTGAAGAAGTAGAGGTTGAGAGTGATGGTGAACATTCTGACTCACTACACAGTGTAGATGAGTCAGATTCAGATGGTCCACAACATAGACCTAGATTTCCTGAGTTTAATGCTAACACAGACATGTTAAACCCTATACTAAAAGTTGGTTTAATATTTGCAAGTAAGGATATATTGAAAGAGGCAATTAGGATGTATAGTGTTAAGAATAGGTACAATGTCAAGTTAAAAAGAAATGACAACAAAAGGATTCAAGTGACATGCAAGGAAGGGTGTCCATGGGTGTTATGGGCAACTCCTATTAATGGTGAGGATCCTTCTAGAGGTACTTGGCAGATTAGGTTAGTAAAGGGTGAACATAATTGTCTTAGGGAGTTTGTGAATGCTAATGTAACTTCAAAGTGGCTTGCTAGGAAGTACTTAAACAATTTCTATGTTGATCCATCATTCTCTAGTACTTCTCTAAAACATGCTGTACACAAAGATTGGGGTCTAACAGTAGCCAAGAGTAAGTGTATTAGGGCCAGAAACTTTGCCCTTGAAATGATGCATGGAAACCAGAATGAGCAGTATGCAAAATTATATGGTTACCTAGGTGAACTAAGGAACTCAAATCCAGGGACAACAACAATATGTAAGTTAGATGAGAGGAAGTTTGAGAGGGTTTATGTTTGTATGCAAGCAATGAAAGAAGGGTTTAAGGCAGAGTGTAGGCCTATTATTGGTTTGGATGGATGTCACTTGAAGGGGTATTATCAGGGTCATCTTCTAGCAGCAGTTGGGATAGATGCAGATGACTCAATTTACCCAGTAGCTTTTGCAGTAGTAGAGAGTGAGTGTGAATCAGCTTGGTGTTGGTTTCTGGAAATCTTAGTTGCTGATTTAGAGATAAACAACTCTCACATGTTCACCTTCATGACTGATAGACAGAAGGTATGTATGCTTTTATTTTTGTTTATTTATGATTTAATTTTCTAATTTTGTGCTTAATTTGTTGGATGTAGGGACTAATGGATGCTGTGCCAGAACTGTTCCCTTATGCTGAACACAGAACATGTGTGAGGCACTTGTACTCTAATTCTAAAACCAATGGTTTTGTTGGAAAAGCACTAAAATATCAGTTGTGGAAAGCTGCTAGGGCAACATATGTCAGGGAGTTTGAATCTGCAATGTCAAACTTGAAGGTATGGTACTGTATTTTAAAATTAGTTTCATAAATTTGTATTTTAAAATTGACCACCATCTTTTAATTTTTGTAGGATTTATCAGAAACTGCTTGGAAGTGGTTGGCACCTAAAGACCCAAGGATGTGGTCAAAGTCACACTTTTCCATCAATTGCAAGTCAGACATGCTTCTGAACAATAATTGTGAATGTTTCAATAAGGTAAATTGATCACCAACCTTTAATTTGTTTGTTTGTCTAATTGTACTAACTTTTACTGTTTTTATATGGTCAGTTAATACTCGAAGCTAGAGACAAGCCAATCATCACATTGTTGGAGTTAGTTAGGACAAAATTGATGCAAAGGCTTGCAAAAAGAAAAGAACTTGCTGAAAAGTGGAACAGACTTCTATGCCCTAAAATTCAAAAGAAACTCGACCATGCAACTTCACTAGCACATAGGTATGCCTAAATTATTAAATAAGTTATTTTTTTCTGTTAAAGTTGGCTGAATTATTTGTTTGTTTTATTATGCAGTTGTTGGCCTATTTATGCTGGTGGACACATGTACCAAGTGTCTCGTGGTCCTTCAAATCAGCATGCAGTTAATATCCAAGCCACACGTGTATAGGTTTTTAATGTGTTTGGTTTAATGTTTTTAGTTTAGGTTCCATATTTTTTACTGTGTTTAGTTTAGGTTGGTTTATAATGCTGCTGGATACATGTGTTTGGTTTAATCTGTTTAGTTTAGGTTGGTTTATAATGCTGCTGGATACATGTGTTTGTTTTAATCTGTTTAGTTTAGGTTGGTTTATAATGCTGTTGGATACATGTGTTTAGTTTAATGTACATATGTTTGATTATTGTGTTTAATTTAGGTTTAATGTCTCGATACATGTGTTTGTTTTAATCTGTTT
Organism: Hibiscus tridactylites; assembly: GCA_958450335.1. Classification (NCBI taxonomy): domain Eukaryota; kingdom Viridiplantae; phylum Streptophyta; class Magnoliopsida; order Malvales; family Malvaceae; genus Hibiscus; species Hibiscus tridactylites. The sequence goes on from OY288281.1 coordinate 24,161,130, forward strand.
AGTTTAGGTTGGTTTATAATGCTGTTGGATACATGTGTTTGGTTTAATGTACATATGTTTGATTATTGTGTTTAATTTAGGTTTAATGTCTGGATACATGTGTTTGTTTTAATCTGTTTAGTTTAGGTTGGTTTACTGTGTTTAGTTTAGGTTTGTATATATGTTTGATTATTGTGTTTAATTTAGGTCTGCTGGATACATGTTTAATTTGTATATATATGTTTAATTTATGTTTATATAGTTGTTTGGTTTAATGTGTTTAGTATAGGCTTTTACTGTTTACTTTCTTTTATACAGACATCCCTTGTGTGCATGCTATTTCTGTTATTTTATCACTTCCAGATAGGCCAGAAAAATATGTGGACCCTTGCTATCATGTCTCAACTCAAAAGGAAATTTATTCCCATTTGATCAGTCCAGTGAGGGGTGAAAACCAATGGACTGTTGAAGAAACACCTGAGCCTGTCCTACCACCTATATTTAGAAGGCCTCCAGGAAGACCACACAAGAAACGAAGAAGAGAGGCTGATGAGACAATACCTCAGTCTGGTAAAGTTTCAAAGAAGGGTGTCAAAATTTACTGCAAAAAATGTGGGGGAAGTGGACATAATATTAGGACATGTAAGGGAAAAGTTGGTGGCAATGTCAAAAGGCCTGCACCTAGACAAACATCCACATCTTCTGCAAATGCAAGAGCTCCCAGAGTTTCAAAACTGCCAGTAAGTTTTGATTTTTTTTAATAAATGTATATTTACATTCTTTTCTCACTTGATTAATTGAATTTCTTTTGTTGTGCAGATTAGAAGACATGGAAATGCCCCAACTATAAGCCATGCTCAAACTACCCCAACTACAAGCCATGCTCAAACTACCCCTACTACAAGCCATGCTCAAACTACCCCAACTACAAGCCATGCTCAAACAAATCTAAGGTCAAGTCCAAGGCCAACTCCACCTTCACAAGTCCATACTGTAAGATGGATGCCCACCCCTTCTATCCATATGAGTCAAGAGAGTTGTGTCAGTCAATCATCTCCAAGGGTTGATCCTTGAATCTGTTGGAAGGAAGCAACTTTCTTTTTTGTTATTTTGTTGAAACATAGACCTACATTTGACCAAACAATGTTATGTTGTTGTGAAAACAAGTATCACACAATTTAATATTTTTGATTGACCTTTTGTAATAGGTCAATACTTTTTGATTGGCCTTCTTTAGTTGGTCAATATTTTAGAATTTTACAGAAAATGATGTGTATTGGTCAAAGTGGTCAAACAATATGTAATGTAGTTTGACTCAAACAGTATGTAATGTATGGATAACATTCCAATCTTAATGGTATTATAAAGTTATGTATTCTTATTTACATTTTACCAAATATTTACATTATCTGTTAGTATTTGTATTGATCAAACATTGTTCAAACACAACTTTATAAAACTGATTTTTTCATTCTATTACATTACAAAATGTGTGTAACAGAGTTACACAAATCCCATATCCCATTTGCTTACATTGATCCCTTACATATTAAACCCTAAATTTCATATCCTATTTCTTCATACACATACTGGTAAAACACACAAAATAGGGATTCTATTACATCACAAATACCTTAAATCCATACATAATACCTAAAACCCACAAAATGAAATTCCCATAACACCTATTAAACCCTTACAATTAGGAGAACATTGTTCCCAAATAAAACCCAGTGAAAAACACCACACCAAGAACCAAAATTCTCCAAATTCTTTCTTTCTTCCTTTGTTTCTCCATAACAGCAGCCCTTCTTCGAAGACCAACAATAATAGCTTTCGACCTAGGGCTCACTGGTGGATCATACCAGTAAAAAATTTGCATCCCCTCACCCCTTTTCCATAATTTTCACAACCCCAAAATCTTCTACCTGGATTTTCATCGGTCCATCCTGTTTTCATCATCGAACGAGCTCCACAGTAGCAAACTCGATACATTTCTGCATCCATATCAAACTTCAGCCTCCTCCAAGAACACCTTCTTTCTTTGAAATCTTAAAAAGGAATGGGATGTTTATGAATTTAGGGTTTCACGTTAAGTTAAATAGGCAAATGAGCATGTGTTTTTTTACCTGGAAATCTGACGTGGGCATATAGATATCCTGCGTGGCAAAAACGTTAGACATTTAACAGCCACATCAGCTGGGCCGTTAGTTTTTTAACGGCGTGTGGCTAACGTGGCACCATTTAAATAGTTGTGTGGTCATTTTGAGTCAAAAAATAATATAGTGGTCATTTTGACACCAACCCTATAGTTCGGTGGTCAACTGTGTAGTTTACCCTTTAATTAATGACATATGATTTTTATCTTTGTTTTATGAGGAACTGAATCGAATGAGTAAGATTGTGCAAGTGAATTGAGAGCAATGTCAATTTCAAATATTACACCAATCATAACAAATTGTTATTTATTTATAAGGCAGTGGTTATATACCACCACACAGTTAAACACACTTTAAACGTGGAAGGACGTTACTAAGTTCCTCAGATGCCATTGAGGGTCACCACCACTCTACGAGCCGTTGGAACATCGCGATGGCCACAAAACCAAATGCTTCCGAGCGTTATCATGCTTTACAGCATACTTTTACATTGCTTACAAAGGCTGAGATTTTCTATACAAATCAATATTCGTCCGATACATTTGATTGATGGGGCGCACTTGAAAGTTATCAGTTTTTAACTACCCTTATTATAGCATGCGTAGAGTGAGTTACATTTTAACGATTAGCTTGTGGGTATTTATTTATTACTTAATATTTATTTGTTACTTAATGCGTATTTGATGAAAGTTTATATTTTTAATCGTGATTTGAGTTTTACATGATATTTTAAAATGCTTTGGAAATAGACGTGATATAAAGAGATTATGAGAAGCTGTCTTGGTCATTTGCTATGTCTCTATTGTTTTCGAGAGAAAAATTAATATCAGTAAATTTTACTTTTATTTTTATTCTTTAAACTACGATTTTAAAGTGCGATAAATCATGATGATTTTGCTCAAAAGCAATAATTCTTTTGCGCCGAAAAAGCTCGACTATAGACTTCTCCCAAGTTAATATTACAAAAAAAAATCCATATTGATAAGAATTTTTATGGGAGTCTCTGAAGTGAATGCAATCATGATGTTTATCTCATATGATTATTGAATTTGTTTCATCCCATGAAGTGAATGCAATCATGATGTTTATCTCACGGGGTTATTAGATTTGTTTCATTCCCTAAAATGAATGCAAACATGATAATTCACTATTTGGTTTGTGAATAAAACTTAGTTATGTTTCAAATTAAATTGAAATTATGTGGTTAGAGTTTCACTGATGAGGATATGTTAAAAAACATACTCCACTTTTCACGTAAATAATGTTGTCATGCATACAAAATATCGTGAAAAAAGTTTTAAAGGCCCACTGACCACACTCCATTCTCTGAAGTGAATGTGAGATTATATAACTGAAAGATTAAAAGCCACATTAGTAGTTGTGGCCACGATCATTGCCATAAACATAGATATGGACAAAATAATCATTTTAAGAATGCTTATACCCACAAGAATTGGGGTTATAAGGATGCCAAGAGTAATTAAGATCTTTCTAAAAAAGTAAAATCTTTTTATTACCAATGTGATGTTATAAACTATTGGTCTCATACTTGTCGCACGCTAAAGCAAAACAATCATTGAATGATAAATGAAAGAAAATAAAAGTAAATTTTATTTGAGAAAATGACGAAGATGATATTGGTCCAACTCATTTGGACATGGTTGATTTTCTTATAAACTTTGTAGAACTAATGTTTTGATATAATAATTGAAAAATGTTTTGGACTGATTTAAAAAGTATTTAAAACATTTCCAAAGTCCAAACAACTTGAAATTATGTCTAGGGAATTTTTCAAAAGGGTTTTTCATGTTTTTCAAAGCCAAATTTCACAAAACTGTCCAGGTGTTTCGAAACACCTTGGGGCGTTTCGAAACAGGGGTTTACAGTAGCCAAAATGTTTCGAAACTTGTTTCGAAACGGGCTTTCTTTGGACAGGATTTTTGCCCAGCGTTTCGAAACGGGCTAGGCCGTTTCGATACGCCTACATGGCATTGACCATAACGGTCATAAAACCCAACGACTCTTTCCCAACCAACTTTCAAATGCAGGCGTTTCGATACGGGCTCATAGCGTTTCGATACGCGTTTCAAAACGGCAAGGGAGTGTTTCGAAACGGGTACCCTGACAGACTGCAACGGCTCTTTCTACATTAAGAGTGTTTTGAAACGGCTTCGAGCGTTTCGAAACGGGGAGCTGTAGAACTGCATTTATGGTGGGAATTAAAGTCCTCAACGGCTCCAATTTGATCCCAACGGCTAGTAATGGCTACAAACTCAATTGGGAGTATAAAAGGGACCTCCAAGCATCAAGAGAAGGCTAATGCTCATATTGTCAAACATCAAATGATCAAAAAGTGTCTTAGTGCTTAAATTGTTAATTCTTGTATAGACAAACACTAGTGAGCCAAAATTGTCAAATTTGCTCAAGTGTTTTAGGTTTTGGGTGAGTGCTTAATTGTGCAAACAAACACCTATTAGAGGGTTTTAAGTTTGCTTTCTTTGTCTTTTTGTAAAGAGGGTTTTGATCAAGGCTTTGGGTAGAAGCTTGATCGGTTGTAAGGGTTTCCTCCTAATCCTAGAAAAGGGGACGAATCAATTAGTGGATTGATTGTGAAATCCTTAGTGGGAAGCTAAGGTAGTGGATGTAGGTGCTTGTTAGAAGGCTGAACCACTATAAATCATTGTGTCTTTTTACATTCTAGCTCCCACAACCCTTCCACCCAAATATCCATCTCTCCACCACTTGCTGAGCTAAATTGGTTGATCGAATCGAGCCCCTAAAAACCCAACAATTGGTATCAGAGATTGGCTCAATCGAAGGGGATTCACATCCCATTGAGAAGATCCGGCAAGCTCGATCTCTATTTCATCAACCGGCTCAATGGCACAATCAATCGACAAACCGCCTTCTTCGACGGAGACCACTATGCCCATTGGAAGACAAAGATGAAATTCTTCTTGAAGTCAAGAGATTACAAGCTATGGGACATAGTTGAAGATGGTCCGTTCGTGCCTAAAAAAAGTAAAGCGAAGTGGAGTGCCGACGATCGCAAGAAGATGAAGCTAAATTGAAAAGCCTTGCACATTCTATTTTGTGCATTTGGTCCATCCATCTATGAGAAGATGTCTTCTTGTGAGAGTGCCAAGGAGGTATGGGACAAGCTTGAAGTCACATACGAGGGGACAAATGAAGTCAAGGAGACCAAAATTGGGCTCCTAACCTTGGAGTATGAGAACTTCAAAATGGATCCGGAAGAGAACATCGAGAAGATGTTTGATAGGTTCTCCACCATCACCAATGGTCTCAAAGGCTATGGAGAAGCCATCCCGGAGGAGAAGCTTGTTCGAAAGCTCATCTACTCACTTCTCGAGTCTTGGGACTCAAAGAGGACCGCCATCATCGAAGCCAAAAATTTGAAGACTTTGAAGCTTGATGAACTTATGGGGTCTCTCCTTACTCATCAAATCATGAAGAAGAACAAAGAGGATGAGAAGAAGATGGAAGAAATTAGAGCTATGAGAGAGAAGAAAATCAAAGGGCTTGACATCAATGCAAGTTCCATGGCTCTCAAATCCTCCACTTGTCATCATGTCTACTCAAGTGAAGAGGAGGATGAAGATGAAGAGATATTTCATCTCTTCAAGAAGTGTGCCCCGTTCATGAAGAAAGCCTTGAAAGAGCTTGAACGAGAACCTAAAAGAAAGGAGAGGGCAAGCACTTCAAGCCATAAGAAGAAGGCAAATGTGGCTACTTGGAGTGATGAGGACTCCACCGACGATGAACAAGCCAACCTTTGCCTTATGGCCATCGAAGAAGATTCAAGGGTAACTTCTAATTCATCTACTTCATGCTCTTATTCCTTTGATGAATTACAAGATGCCTATGATGATTTGGTTTTAGATTTTAAAAGCCACATTTTGAAAAACAATAAATTGATTTCAAAGTTAAAAATTCAAAATGATTTGCTTTCTAAAACCAAACTTGAACTTGAAGCAAAACTTGAAGAGTTTGAGTTAAAATGTCTTGATTTACAAAAATTGCTTCAAAATGTTCAAGTAGAAAAAGATTTGATTTCCAAAGAGCTTGAAAAGAAAATCAATTTTGGAAAATCAAATTTTTATGTTAGACAATCTAGTGCCCCTAGATTTATTAAAGGAAAATGTTTTAGAAGTATTTGGGTCCTAAAAGAACTTAGTACTTCAATTAAAAAGGATGACATTGAAAAATGGATTCCTAAGGGGACTAAAATTTGTGCAACTAACGTTTATGGATCTAAAGCAATTTAGATACCAAAAATCACTTGATTGTCTATTGTAGGTGTGATGGAGATGTTCAACAAGTCAAACATTGAGGGGGAGCTCCATACACACAAGGAAGAACACTTGAAGAAGGAAGGCTTCACATCCTCCCTTGGATTCAAGTGTTGGTAAAAATTTCTAGTTGTTTTTGAATTAATTTGTCTTATTTTTAGTTTATTCAACTAGATGATCATATATGATGGACTTACATTTTTGATGATGCTTTGAGCAAGGGGGAGCCAATTTAAAACCAAATTCTTATTTTTGTCAAAATTTTTACCTCTATTGTTATTTTTGAACTTAACATTTTAAATTCTTTTTGATATAACAAAAGGGGGAGAAATGGGTAAATTAAAATGAGTGTGCGGTATATAGTTGAATTGCTCACCACAACGTATAAAATGAGTAAATTAAAAGGGTTGAGAATATATATTGAGTATGAGTTTTCTTTTGTGTTTCAATTCTTAAACATTAATTGAAGAATCATTTATAACATGATTTTTCTCAATATCAGGGGAGATAATAATAAGCTGGATAAAGGAAAATAAATTATCATTATATAGATCCTCGTATATGAACCAGAAGTTCATAAGATAATTCACTTTATTACATGTCAACTGTCAGACATATTTAATGACCTAATGAGAGTAATCAAGTCTCATATATCAGCTGAAAATGCTCTAAATTTGAATTATATGTTAGAGAAAATGGATGTAAATCATGCCTAAAGCATGATAGTGGATGTACGCATCAAAATTTTACTCGAGCTAAGTACTCAGCCCGAGTCCAGTCAAGTGAATTTAAATAATAAAAATTACAAAAAAATCCAGAAAAACATAAAAAACCCCTAATATAATTCTATCAACCTTTTTTTTCCGCGGCCTGTAGAGTCTACTACCGAGAGGACTCATATGCTTGTTGAGTCATCCCCATTTCTTGCACCCCACACGCAAATCCAAGCTTATCCCAACGATCTCTCTACAAATTCGGTGGTGAAAAAGCTCGAAAAACCCTAATTTGACCCGATAAATTCCAACCCCAAAAACCTCGAAAAGATAGAGGCATCAACGGAAAATCGAAGCAACAGTCGTAAAAGATGGGCGAAACTAGTGAGAAAGTTTGAGTGAAATCTAGAAAGCAAAGAAGGAGAAGGAAATCAAGTGATTACTTTACGGTTTACGTCGACCGAAGCATTATTTCACGAGATCTATATGGTGAAGGCTTCCAAACAGTGTCAGAGGCGACATATCCTGAGCACAGATTGATCCGACAGCGAATTCACGACTTTGAAAGAGGTGAAATTCAAATATTTTATTTAGATCTACCTCGACTCGTTTGTTTTTTACCCAAACTAACGTTGAATTTGGGCTTAGAGTAAAAAACAAACATGAAAAGGGCATTTTTTTTAGTTTTCGCCATCGCCGGTACTAGGCCGACGACGGCGTTGATGTTCATCAGAAAAATAGAAGAGAGGGAGTGAAAGTGTTTCTAGTTCTTTACTGAAATAACAAGTGAATAAAAAACTTTAACCATTTTCTAATAAGTACTGGAGAGGCATAACAAAAAAGGAATTAAACTCCCTTTTATTGAATTTAACGTTATGAAGAAAATGTTTTAAAGATCATTCAAAAATGCATTGAAAATTGGTTCAGTATTGGGGGAGTAATTCACGCAGACCAATCTATGCTTTTTTTGTCCTGCATTCAATTTAGGTTAGGGGGAATTTACATTTTAGGTTCTTACTTCTTTATGTGTGTAGCGTTTCAATCCTAATTTCTGTTTTTGAGTTTTAGTTTAATCCATTTTAATCTTAATGCATGCTAGTTTAGGTAAAATTTAGCCTTTAGCCTTTATACTCTTTTAATTAGACCCTAGACTTAGTTGATTATTTTTTAATTGGACCTTTAGGATTAGTTTCTTTTAAGTAGGTCATTAACTTGCATAATTAATTATATGATTAGTTAATAAGTTTCACTTTAGGTTAATTTACGTATTAATTTGTCTTATTTTTTAAAATTAATTTTTATTTTAAATACATGATTAATTATTTAATTGGTCTTAAAATTGAGTTTAATTATAGGTTAATTTTAAAATTGTGCGAATAACGTGATTCTATCTTTAAATTATATTCAATTAATAATTCACCTAATCTAGGATTAACTATAATTTGACTTAAGGTTATGACTTTCAAGTAAAATATTAATTTTCCATTTTTGAACATCACTTGTTTTTTTAGCATGTTTAATTCTGTTTATTGATTTATTTGTTTCATTCGCATATTTTTGTCTTTTTATAATAGTGATATTAACCTTACCTTTGAAGCCTTTTAGACAACACAACCCCCTTTAGGTACTAATTTTGAGCGTTGTGGAGGTGCTATAACTTTCCCCACATGTAATCGACTCCAGAGTCCGACCATGACTCTGGTTCAAACGCAGACCAGTTCTACAATTTTTCGGTCGTGCCCAACCTAAAACGACCGATGGCGACTCCAAATCTTGACGAGCCTTTGAAGGCCTAACCAATTTCAGCCAGAAAAAAACAACGTTGACAGCTTGGCGACTCCGCTGGGGACTATTCAAGAGAGTCAAGCCGTATAAGGGGGTACATGTTGCGTTGCATCATTCCATGAGCTTTCTACCCGAGCTTTGTCCTGTTTAAGTGGGGAAAATGTTGCTCCTTCATGAGAGTAACCTTTGTATGGGATAGTAGTCGCCTCCGGGTTGCATATGATCAATGGCTTCGTGAGGGTAACTTCCTTATGGTCATAAGGAAGTGCTTCCCCTCAAGTTGAACTTGCTCTTGAGAACCTATAATGGGGGAGGACTAGAGGCCTTACTAGCCTTAGCAAACGTTAGTGAGGACAATTCGGGTACCCTGTCTAGAACCATAACCCCATATAATAAACTGTAGGAACCTACCCTGTTTAGAGCCATGATGAATCCAAACCTTATTATATTACCCATTGATATATAAGCATGTTTTTTTGCTCTTTATATTATGTTTTTTATATATCTGATTATTTATTATATTTATGTGGCACTAACCAAATTTTCTTGTTTTGTTTATTGTTTGGGTAAACTAACCTATTTTGACCACCGAACTTAGCAACTCGTCAATCAGACCACCAAACTTATTAAATTGACTTATTTTGACCACCACTATTAAAAAAACTAATGGATGGGTAACGTGGCAGTTAACGAAAATTTGTAAAATGCCATATTTGGTCCCTAATATTTACTTATTAAATCAATTTGATCCTAATTTTATTTTAATTAAATAAAATTAATCAACCAATCAGATGATGGCACGTGTCATCACCCAATTGGATTAATTTACTCAAATTTTAATTTATTTTATTTAATATTTAATATATATTTCCTTCCAATCAGGTGGTGACATGTGTCACCACCTGGTTAAAGGAAAATAAAAAAGAATGAAGAATGTAGTTGGGGTGGTTCAAACCTAAGACAAAGAGGGTAAATTCCCACGTCTTAACCACTGAGCCAAGATGCTTTTAGTGATATAAATCGCACCCTTTTATATACTGTTAAGTGTACAAAAGTCCTATATTTATGCCTTAGTTTAGCTCAAGTATTGTTGTTCTTAAGTATAGTTTAGTTGCATTTATTAGGAAAACATACACAAACTGCATAGATTAGATATACTGCCTTATTTGATGAACTTAACTGTTTTTATACAAAAAGATACTTGTAACACCCGTGTTTTGGGGTTAGGAGTTAGCCGGGTTTATAGTTCGAGTCAATAAAAATTAATTAAAATCAATTCAACCTTAAATGGGACCTAATTGAGCTTTAGTAAAAAGGGGAGGGACCTATGTTGTAATTTGACCCAAAAGATTTAAAAAGCAAGACAACTTTATAGAAAAATTGTCTTCTCTTTCCCCCAATTTCCCTCCCAACGTTAAAAACCCTTCTTCAAAACCCTCCCAAGCCTAGTTACTATTCCATTTAATATCTTCTTCAATCCAAGGTGTTTTTCGAAGGTAATCATGTTTTCTTACTCTCATCTTTATCCCCTATCAACCCATGGTCTTAGATTTTAAAGATATGGAGTTTTGAAAATTAGGGTTTGTTTTAAAGTTTGGTTTTTTAAGGGGCTTTTCATCTTGTTTTGATAAATTGAGTTGGGGCTTTGTTTATTCATGTTAAAATACATGTTATATGTTAATTTGGTTGAATTTTAATAAAAACCCGAAGTGGGTTCTTAGACCCATTTTTGAGTTGTCAAAAACTCCATTTTTGGTGGGTTTTAGGTTGAAAACAAAGGGCTGATGGGTTAGGTATGTTAGGAGGGTGATTTGGGACCTTTTGGGGGTCATTTGGGTGTTTGGAAATGGAAATTTCAGCAAAGTTTTAGGGGAGCACGAAAATTGATATTTTGGGTGATTATGTGGATTGGGAATTTGTGGAAATTGACTTGTGTTTGTAAAGTGAGTTGATGGTTGAGTTTTAGCATTGAATTGTGAAGTAATGAATGTGTTTTGCTTGGCTAGAAGCAAGAGGAGTCGTTGAAGGAGCATTGGGACCGAATCCGGGTTCATAGGAGGATTGTTTCGATTGCTAAGGAAGGGCGGTGAGTGGTTTCAAACTTGTTTTAAAGTTTGGTTCGAGTATGTGTAGTGTGTGTGTGTAAAGTGTGCTTGGTAGGCCACTTCTATTTAATTCAAGTTGTTAACTTAGCCTTTGTTCTCCATAAATGCTATTGTGCTTACTTAGCTATGCTCTTGTGATTGTGGTTAATTGGTGCATGTATATCATGATATGTATATATATGTGATGAGCATGAGTTGTGGTTGATGATATGTGATGTGATAATGAAAATTGGCACTAAATAAATTACCGGTTGTAAATGATCGATCATTAGGATTAGTGTGCACACAAATTGAGTTAAAACGTACGTGGCCTTGATGGCGTTAAGTCATCAAGGAGGAGTACGATGATGTAATATTCCACCGGAAGCTTTTTATATATTTCTACGGGATGATGAGTGGAATCCCATCCGTAGGGCATGTGGCGATGAGTGGAATCCCGCACATGCAAGGTCCGGTGATGAGTGTAATCCCACCGAGGTAAAGTGTTGTTGAGATTTAAATCCGCACAACCGGGGTAATTTAAAAGTGGCCAATTAAACTTGTTCATGTGTTGTGATATATGATTGTGGTATATGGTGTTGATATATGATGTTGATATTGATGTTTTAGCTTGGTAGATCATGAGAAACCATATTATGCCACTTGAAAGACTAGCTAGGTCTACTTGATTATATGCCATTGTAGGTTGAATGTGAGATTAGGATTTACATGCTTGAACCCTGCATTGTTGATGTTTTTCGTTTTAGAGCACCCTCACTAAGCTTATAGCTTACGCTCTCAATGTTCAACAATGCAGATCATTAGCGTGGTGTTAGCTCGAGGCAAGGCAAGAAGGGCTTTCCAAGTTTGTGGCTCAAGTACGGTTATCAATTTTGTATTAGTTAGCAATGTGGCAAGGGTTTTTGTATGAGCTTTGTATGACTCATGTATGTTGATGTTTGGATTGACTGTGTTTTGTAAAGCATGATACGCTATGATGAATATTTGTGTGTGGTGACATGTCTTTAGATGTTTAGGGTTCTTTGTTGAAGGGTGCAAACCTCAAATGCTTATCTTGTGCCCTTTAAGGCTTTTGAGTTCCATGTATGACCTTAAATGTTGAATTGCCCTTTTGGAATGCCATGTATGGATGCCTAGTTTCATGTTTGAATGCCTAAGTTGCTTGTATGATTTGTGCATCACCTTGTGTTGAATTGTGCCTCTTGTTTTTAAGTTTTCAAGCATGTTTGTATTGTTGGATTGCCTTAGGAATGATGCTAGTGTGCTGGTTAAGGTTTTAGAGGGATTTAGAGGCATCCTTGTGCCTTAAATCAGCTAAAACCTGTAAGTTCGTAGCAGGGGTATCGATACAGTTGGACCCGTATCGATACAGCCTTCTAGTTTCAGGCCACGCGTTTCGATACGCGAGGGGGCGTATCGATACCTTTTTGGTCACTGAAGTTACTATCCACTTTGGTATCGAAACGGGTCCTAGGCGTTTCGATACGGTCATCTTAGCGTTGACCGTGGAAAGTCAACAGTTGGGGAGAGTATCGATACACTCCCCGGGTGTATCAAAACGGTCTCCACGGGTTGACCCTGACCTGTTGACCTAGTCAAGGGGTATCGATACACCCCTTAAGTGTATCGATACCGCCTGCAGTAAAGTTTAAAATTGGGTTGTTAAATGTTGTTATGGATTGGTTCGATTATCTCGTGTATGTTGTTCCGCTGTTTGATCACTTAGGATCTAATACTCCTATAGACAAGAATAAAATGAAGGAAAAGAAAAAATAGGGTTGCTAACCGAGGGGGAACCTTAACGGGTTTCGCTTCGGTTTTCCCCGCGTGGCCCACTCGGACCGGTCATCCGGCCAGACCAGGACGAGGGGGTTACAATACTGCTCAGGTGCATTTAATCTCTACACTACGAAGCATTCCAATACCGCCCATTCTCTCACTCTGACTTCTCAATTTATTTTATTCGCCTTAATCTTAGTTTTAATCAAACCAGCTCTAAATATTTGTGTTTTATACTTTTACTTGTGCAGAAAAGTGAATTCCAAAATGTAACACCCCAATTTTGGGCTTAGAAGTTTAGGGTCTGAAACGGGCCGGTCTGATTTTTGGTTCTAATATAAAAGGATGTTTTAGGGAAAGCTTAGTTCGGGATGCTTTAAAAATATGGAAAAATATCTAAAAATCCTCTTTTAATATATATAAGAGAGTGGTGAAGTCAATTTTACAAAATAAGGTTTGGAAATGCAACATTTCGAAATAGTGACTAAAATGCGATTTTTGAAAAGTTTAGTGGTGACTGTTTTGTAAGGATTGAAACTTTGAATCTTTAAGGAGCTAGTTTACCCAAGAATGATTTCTCCAGATTTTTCTTAAATTCAAGTGATTTAATTAATGTTTAATTAATTAAATGAAAAGGGAGAAACCACTTTTTAGATTTTTATAACTAACTTTTTTTAAAACATTCTCATCTCTTTTTCTCTCAAAATTTCTTCATCCAAACACTTTTCTCCAACAACTTATCCATTGATTTTCACTCCAATTGATGAGGTTTCAATCATCAATTAATTCCTAATCCATTCTACATCAAATCTTTTTGATTTGCTCATTGGAATTTCAAGAAAATTGGCTTAAATCAAGGAGAAATCAGCATTTAGAGGTAAGGTTGTTCTTCTCCTCTAAATACTCAGTTCTTTACTGAAATTCCCAAGTTATCAATCCTTAATTTAAGTTTTATAAATTGTTCTAATGATATGAACTTGATTTTGGCTTAAAATTCAAGATTTGGAGGAAATCTTGAGGAATTTCGTGGTGATTGTTTGGGCTCTGTTTTGAGATGATTCTTAAATGTATTTTGGATGTCTAATGATGTGTAAATGAGGTTTTATCAATGCAATCCCGAATAGGTTGAATTTCCTAAGTTTTTGCTTATGAAAATGGTGGTTTTTGGGGTGATCTTGGTGTTCTATTATAGCTGGAGGTATAAGGACGAGTTTAGGTTCATTTTGGATGTTAATTGATGTTTAAAAGTGATGGATCTTGGCTGGGTTATGGTTTGGAAGAATTTGGAGGTGATTTTGGTTGTGTTTGGTAACTGAAATGTTAGTTTTGGTTAGAGCAGCGAGTTTAGGTGTGATGGCTGAAGATTTTAATGCATGATGATGCATTAATCCTCTGCTTTGACGTGTTTAAAACAGGGGAGACATCTTCGGATATTTGTGGTGTTGATCCGGAGGCTTGATCGGCGTTTCGGCAAGCTTGCGAAACGGAATTGGTGAGTGAAGTTTGGTTTCTAGCTTTGAAACAAATGTTTGAAGGTTTTGGGAGCTTAGTTTAAGTCTAAGCAACTTAACTAAGCTCAAGAGTAAGTATTCGGAAAAACTCTCTTGGATGAGCCATGAAGTGGTTCGATGCATTGTTTATAAATTGCATGTTTAAATTCTGTTTTGAAAGCATGTTTTAGCATGGTTAATGCTGGTTTTGAAAGCCATGTGTTGAAGGATGCTCAAGGTAAGAGATCCTTGGTTTGACATATTTTAAATATAGTTTTTGATGTATAGTGATGCATGATGATAAATGGCTTTGATTAATGCTTTAAAATAGTGAATTGTTGATGGTAAATGATGTATATTGGCAAGTGATGTAATGGTTTTAAAGTACTTGAATCAGATATAGTTAGCTGGCTATAGGATTGGGTGCACCGTGAATAAAGTCGCCTTGGATGTTGAGGGGTTGTAATTGTACCGTAAACTCCATCCAAGTACACTAACGAGAAAGGTAAGATCACAATGGTGGTTAAAAGTCCATGTGTGGATCTTGTGTTGTGTGTCCCGTGTTCTCGTTAGTGGAGTTATACAACTACCGACGAAGGATGTTGAGGGGTTGTGATTGTACTGTTAAACTCCATCACGGGTGTTGAGGGGTTGTGATTGTACCGGTAAAATCCACCTTGTGTTGTTCGGTAGTGTGTATGAAGCGTGTGGGACAACGCTTGTAATCCGCGTATCTGATTGTCGATTGTGTTTTGTGTTGTAAATGGATATGGATTATCACTTGAAAGCCAATATGACATGTTGATTTAAATGAAGCATGAGATGCTTGTTATGTATGGAAGGTTGCATGAATAATGATGATTATGTGATGGAAAGCTTTGTTAAAAGTGTTTTATAAAAAGCATTATTGTGTTGTTTCTTTAGAGCATGCCTCACTAAGCAATTGTGCTTACGCTCTCTCTCTTGAACCAATAATGCAGATAATTGAAGTGTTTGAGGGCAACAAGGAGGCTAAGAATCCAAAGGAAAGCTAAGCTCATGTATGGTGACGTTTTCATAACACTATTAGTTTTTGATATTTTGGCAATGGGAACCTAGGATGCGTTTTGGGAGATGTTTTGGACTCTCTAGTTGTGGCATGATGCCTTTGACGATTTGGATATGTAAATGGCCATTTTAATGCTTGATTTGGTGTTTGGTTGGTTACTTGGTCTTGAACATTAGAAAGCATGCCTATAGACTTGTGGGATTCCATGATTGATGCTATGAATTTGAAGTTGCAAACATGTACCTTATATGTATGATGACCCGTTGGCATGATTAGGAAGTCTTTAGGATGTGTTTGAGTGGTTTTGTGCATGTTAAACCAGCAAATTCTGCAGCTTCTGGGTAACCCGTATCGATACACTCATAGGCGTTTCGGAACGGGGGCCTGTAATGGCCTTGGTGTTTCGAAACGGCTGGTGACCGCATCGAAACGGTTTGGCCACTGGAAGGCCCTGCTTCGAAACAAGTCTCGAAACGAACCCGTGTTTCGGAACGGTCAACCCCGTTTCGAAACAGATGACCGTTGGGCACTGATTTGAATGGTTTTGAGGTTTGTAAGCTTTACGTTTTAGTCCTGAGAATTGTATTTGCAATTGCATGAGTTTGAGATGTCCGATTAAGATGAAATTTGATTGGGGAGCATGTAATATGATTAATTTAATATTGGTAACTTAAAAATCAGTTAAGACCTCCTAATTTCCAGGATTTGCAATTTGGTCCATAATATTTGTGATTTGTGCAATTGAGTCCCTTATTGATATCCGATCGTTGTGCAATTCACATAAATGTTTCTCAAGGGTACGCTTAGGGTTAATCTGTATCTAGACAAGATTAAAAAGAAAAAAAAGGGTCGTTAATCAAGGTTGACTTTCGGGTTGACTTTGGTTTTCCCCGTGTAATCTTCGTAGTTCGGGTCAACCGTCTAGGCCAGGCTAATGGGGTTACATTTGGTGGTATCAGAGCTGAGTTCTCGTGTAAATAGGAATGGTTATGTTGGTGATGTATGTGTGATTGCATGATATGCCTTTTAAATGAAAGTATGCTGTATGAATTGTAAAGTATGTTGTAATTGTGATGCTATGCTATGTTGAAGCATGTTAGAGGAACCCATTGCCATATCAAAACTAATGAAAGGAATTGTTTTTGGAAAATGAGCTTGAGTACTTGGATTACTTACCTTGTTGAGCCTAATTATGTTTATTGCATTTGTGTCAGTGCATTGTTTTTCTTGTAAATGGGGCCTCGTAGAGAAATGAGGATGAATACGAGAGCTATGGGTCAGAATGAGAACGAGGAAAACGTTGAGAATGTTATGGATATACCTCCTCCCCTGGTGGTGGACCACCCGGCGGTGGTGGTGCTGGAGGTGAAAATACTGGTGTTGGTGCTGGTGCTGGGGTCGCTGGACCTAAAGCTGTGCAGGGGCAAGCTGCTCCTGACATGACTGTTTTGATACAGGCTATTGCTGGAGCCTTTCAGGAAGCAGTAGCTGGAGCTCACGGAGCTGTGCATCAGGGTGATGCTAACGTGAGATTACCTTTGGAACGTCTTTGCAGTCTGGGAGGGACTGAGTTCAGAGGTTTATCTCCTGAAGGTTCTGAATCTTGGTTGGAAAGCACCAAGAGGATATTGGGACAGATGAACTGCAACGATGTGAAGAAGTTAGGTTGTGTGGTATCGCTGTTACATGATGATGCGTATACGTGGTAGACGACCACTATCTTCGGAATGGAGGAAGTTGATGTGACTTGGACGTTCTTTCTGAACGCGTTCAAGCGAAAGTATCTAGGTGTGCGATACCTGGATGAGAAGAAAAGAGAATTCATGTCTCTTGTGCAAGGAAGCATGACGGTGGCTGAGTATGAGATCCAGTTTTTCCGTCTTAGCCAGTACACACGTGAGTTAATCCTTGATGAGCGGGAGAGGTGTGAACGCTTCTGATATGGTTTGATGCCGGATGTGAAGACCTTTATGCTTGCTGCTGAGTATATAGATTTTGATGTGCTGGTGAGTAGGGCAAAGGACATTGAGCAGAACCTGGGTTTGTCTTCCAGGAGTGTTAGTTCTAGCTCGGACAAAAGAGTTGCTGATTGAAGTTCTGGTGGTGGACGGAACAAGAGAGGACGAGATAAGAGGTATCAGTCTTCTGCTAGGCATGTCAATGGAGGGCATGGTGCGCCTGTTCAGGGAGATAAGATGAGAGCTGATCAGAACACATGCTGGACGTGTGGATCGCGTGTCCATCTGAGGTGGGATTGTCCTCGAGCAGCGAGGAAGGTTCAGGCTCCTGTTGCAGTGACCGGTAATTCATGCTGGAATTGTGGTTTGGCAGACCACATGAGGAGGGAGTGTCCTTTGTTGGCCGGTGGTGGTCAGGGACGTGCTTATGGAGTTGTTGCACCACAGAGAGGTTGTGGGCGCGGCCGTGGTAACTTCCAGCGTAGAGATGATGGTGGGAGGAATGTGGCGCATGTGGTGGCTGTTCAACCTGAGGGTGGCGGCCAGGCTCGAGTGTATGCTCAGCGAGAGTGGAGAAATGACACGGATGTGATCGCTGGTACCTTTACTTTGCAATCCTTGTCATTATTTTCCTTGATTGATTCTGGATCTACACACTCATACATATTTCATGAACATGCTCAATTGCTTGGTTTACCTGTTGAGTCTTTGGATGTTGGTATGCGTGTAACTAGTTCTTTTGGTGAGACCGTTGTGACACGGAAGTTGTATAGAAGATGTCCTTTGGTAGTGCAAAACCATGTTTTTCTTGTTGATCTCATGGAATTTCCATTCTATGGTTTTGATGTAATCATTGGAATGGATTGTCTTGTTGAACATCGAGCTGTGGTGGATTTTGAGAACAAGCGAGTTTCGTTGAAGCTTGCGGATGATTATGAAGTAGTAGTAGTTGGTGAGAATATGAAGTTTCTTGCCAATGTGGTGTCTACATTGGAAGCGAGCCGTATGCTGAGGCAAGGTTGTGAGGCCTATCTAGCCTTTGTGATGAATCCTAGCTCTAAGGACTTGCGAGTTCAAGATATAAGGACTGTGCGAGAGTTTCCTGGAGTGTTTCCGGAGGAGTTACCTGGGTTGCCTCCTAGTCGAGAGGTGGAGTTTGGAATTGAGTTGTATGAAAACACAACTCCAGTGTCCATTACTCCCTATCGAATGGCACCTAAGGAGTTGAAGGAGCTGAAGACGCAACTTCAGGAGTTGCTTGATCGTGGTTTCATTCGGTCGAGTGTGTCACCTTGGGGTGCACCGGTTTTGTTTGTGAAGAAGAAAGATGGCACTATGAGAATTTGCATCGATTATCGTCAGCTGAACAAGTTGACTATCAAGAATCGGTATCCTTTGCCGAGAATTGATGACCTTTTTGATCAATTTCGGGGAGCGGCTGTGTTCTCTAAGATTGACTTAAGGTCAGGTTATTACCAGCTCAAAGTGAAGGATGTGGATGTGCCAAAAACAACTTTCAGAACGAGGTATGGGCATTATGAGTTCCTTGTGATGCCGTTTGGTTTGACGAATGCTCCTGCAGCTTTTATGGACATGATGAATAGAGTGTTCCATGAATACTTGGACAAGTTTGTTGTGGTGTTCATTGATGATATCCTTGTGTACTCTCGTACCGAGAAGGAGCATGAAGGGCATTTGAGGATTGTGTTGCATGCATTGTTGGAGAATCAGCTTTATGCTAAGCTAAGCAAGTGTGTATTCTGGCTTAGGGAAGTTGTTTTCCTTGGTCATGTGGTTTCTGTTGAGGGGATTCATGTTGATCCTCAGAAGATTGAGGCAGTGATGAATTGGAAGCCTCCTAAGTCTGTTCATGAAGCCCGTAGTTTCCTTGGGTTGGCAGGATACTACCGGAGGTTTGTGGATGGATTTTCAAAGATAGCTGCACCTTTGACGAAGTTGTTACAGAAGGATGTTAAGTATGATGGATAGAAGCGAGACAACATGCTTTTGAGAAGCTTAAGGCAGTTTTGACGCAAGCTCCTATCTTGGTTCAACCTAAATCAGGGAAAGAGTTTGTGGTGTACAGTGACGCATCCTATGTTGGTTTGGGGTGTGTGTTGATGCAAGAGGGTAAGGTGGTGGCTTATGCATCGCGTCAATTGAAGGTGCATGAGCGCAATTATCCTACGCATGATATTGAGTTGGCTGCGGTGGTCTTTGCTTTGAAAATTTGGAGACATTATATGTATGGTGAGAAGTGTACACGGATCACAAGAGTTTGAAGTATTTGATGTCTCAAAAAGAGTTGAATCTTAGGCAACGACGTTGGGTGGAGTTGCTTAAAGATTACGATTTGACGATCGAGTACCATCCGGGAAAAGCTAACGTTGTAGCGGATGCCTTGAGTAGGAAGGTGGCCGTGGAGTTGAGGGCTATGTTTGCCAGTTTGAGTATTTCGCGAGATGGAGGTCTTGTGGCTGAATTGCAAGTGAAACCATCTTTGGTTCAGTTGATAAAGGATAAGCAGCTGTTGGATGATTCCTTGGTGCCACATGTTCAGGATATTGCTGAGGATAGACCATCAGATTTTTGTTTTAATGATGATGGAGTTCTATGTTATGGGAGTCGGATAGTAGTGCCAAATGATGCTGAGTTGAGGCGTGCTATTCTGACTGAAGCTCATAGTAGTCCTTTTGCTATGCACCCTGGTAGTACAAAGATGTATCGTGATCTTAAGGATGAGTACTATTGGGTGGGATTAAAGAAAGATGTTGCGGAATATGTGAGTAAGTGCATGGTTTGTCAGCGAGTTAAGGCTGAGCATCAGTTTCCTTCTGGGTTGTTGCAACCGTTGAGGATTCCCGAGTGGAAGTGGGAAAGGATTACCATGAACTTTGTGTCTGGTTTGCCTTTATCGCCATTGAAGAAGAATTCGGTGTGGGTGATTGTGGATCGCCTTACGAAGTGTGCTCATTTCTTACCTGTGCATACTACGTACACTTTGGACAAGCTTGCAGAGTTGTACATTGCTGAGATTGTGCGGCTGCATGGTGTGCCAAAGTCTATAGTGTCGGATAGAGATCCGAGGTTTACATCGCGTTTCTAGGAATGTTTGCATCAAGCTTTGGGTACACGGCTGAATTTCAGTACTTCTTATCATCCACAGTCGGATGGACAGTCTGAGCGTGTTATCCAAGTGCTGGAAGATATGTTGCGGTGTTGTGTGATTGAGTTTCAAGGATCTTGGGAGAAGCATTTGCCTTTGGTGGAGTTTGCTTATAACAATAGCTACCAAGCAAGTATTCAAATGGCACCTTATGAAGCCTTGTATGGGAGGAAGTGCAGAACTCCTCTTTGTTGGGCTGAAACAGGTCAGAAGTTGGTTTCGATGCCAGCTTTGTTGAAAGGAACCACTGTGAAGGTGAAGCTCATTTGTGAGCGATTGAAGGCAGCTTCTGATCGACAGAAGTCTTACGCTGATTTGAAGCATAAGGAGATTGAGTTTGCGGTAGGTGACCGTATGTTCTTGAAAGTTTCGCCTTGGAAGAAGGTGACGAGGTTTGGCCGGAAGGGTAAGTTGAGCCCTAGGTACATTGGGCCATACGAGGTGATTGAACGTGTGGGTCCTGTTGCGTACAAACTGAGGTTGCCGCAAGAGTTGGAAAAGATTCATGATGTGTTTCATGTCTCTATGCTTCGAAGGTATAGGTCGGATCCTTCGCATGTTATGCATGTGGAGGAAGTGGAGTTGAATCCAGACTTGACCTATGATGAGGAGCCGATTGAAATTCTGGATTCGGACAGTAAAGTTCTTCGAGGCAAGACCATTGATTTGGTAAAGGTGTTGTGGAAGCATCGTGGTGTTGAAGAAGTCACGTGGGAAAGAAAGGATGACAAGAAGAAGCAATTTCCGTATCTCTTTCCTCTAGGTAAATTTCGAGGACGAAATTTCTTAAGGGGGGGGGGAGTTGGAACACCCCAATTTTGGGCTTAGAAGTTTAGGGTCTGAACCGGGCTGGTCTAATTTTCGGTTCGAATATAAAAGGAGGTTTTAGGGAAAGCTTAGTTCGGGATGCTTTAAAAATTTGGAAAAAATATCTAAAATCCTCTTTTAATATATATATAAGAGAGTGGTGAAGTTAATTTTACAAAATAAGGTTTGGAAATGCAACATTTTGAAATAGTGACTAAAATGCAATTTTTGAAAAGTTCAGTGGTGACTGTTTTGTAAGGATTGAAACTTTGAATCTTTAAGAAGCTAATTTACCCAAGAATGATTTCTCCAGATTTTCTTAAATTCAAGTGATTTAATTAATGTTTAATTAATTAAATGAAAAGGGGGAAACCACTTTTTAGATTTTTATAACTAACTTTTCTTAAAACTTTCTCATCTCTTTTTCTCTCAAAATTCCCTCATCCAAACACTTTTCTCCAGCAACTTATCTATTGATTTTGACTCCAATTGATGAGGTTTCAATCATCAATTACTTCCTAATCCATTTTACATCAAATCCTTTGATTTGCTCAGTGGAATTTCAAGAAAATTGGCTCAAATCAAGGAGAAATCAACATTTAGAGGTAAGGTTGATCTTCTCCTCTAAATACTCAGTTCTTTACTGAAATTCCCAAGTTATCAATCCTTAATTTAAGTTTTATAAATTGTTCTAATGATATGAACTTGATTTTGGCTTAAAATTCAAGATTTGGAGGAAATCTTGAGGAATTTCGTGGTGATTGTTTGGGCTCTGTTTTGAGATGATTCTTAAATGTATTTTGGATGTCTAATGATGTGTAAATGAGGTTTTATCAATAAAATCCCAAATATGTTGAATTTCCTAAGTTTTTGCTTATGAAAATGGTGGTTTTTGGGGTGATCTTGGTGTTCTATTGTAGCTGGAGGTATAAGGACCAGTTTAGGTTCATTTTGGATGTTAATTGATGGTTAGAAGTGATGGATCTTGGCTGGGTTATGGTTTGGAAGAATTTGGAGGTGATTTCGGTTGCGTTTGGTAACCGAAATGTTAGTTTTGGTTAGAGCAGCGAGTTTAGGTGTGATGGCTGAAGATTTTAATGCATGATGATGCATTAATCCTCTGCTTTGATGTGTTTAAAACCTGGGAGACATCTTCGGATACTTGTGGTGTTGATCTGGAGGCTTGATCGGCGTTTCGGCAAGCTTGCGAAACGGAATTGGTGAGTGAAGTTTGGTTTCCAGCTTTGAAACAAACGTTTGAAGGTTTTGGGAGCTTAGTTTAAGTCTAAGCAACTTAACTAAGCTCAAGAGTAAGTTTTCGGAAAAACTCTCTTGGATGAGCCATGAAGTTGTTCGATGCATTGTTTATAAATTGCATGTTTAAATTCTATTTTGAAAGCATGTTTTAGCATGGTTAATGCTGGTTTTGAAAGCCATGTGTTGAAGGATGCTCAAGGTAAGAGATCCTTGGTTTGACATATTGTAAATATGGTTTTTGATGCATAGTGATGCATGATGATAAATGGCTTTGATTAATACTTTAAAACAGTGAATTGTTGATGGTAAATGATGTATATTGGCAAGTGATGTAATGGTTTTAAAGTACTTGAATCGGATATAGTTAGCTGGCTATAAGATTGAGTGCACCGTGAATAAAGTCGCCTTGGATGTTGAGGGGTTGTAATTGTACCGTAAACTCCATCCAAGTACACTAACGAGAAAGGTAAGATCACAATGGTGGTTAAAAGTCCATGTGTGGATCTTGTGTTGTGTGTCCCGTGTTCTCGTTAGTGGAGTTATACAACTACCGATGAGTGATGTTGAGGGGTTGTGATTGTACCGTTAAACTCCATCACGGGTGTTGAGGGGTTGTGATTGTACCGGTAAACTCCACCTTGTGTTGTTCGGTAGTGTGTATGAAGCGTGTGGGACAACGCTTGTAATCCGCGTATCCGATTGTCGACTGTGTTTTGTGTTGTAAATGGATATGGATTATCACTTGAAAGCCAATATGACATGTTGATTTAAATAGAGCATGAGATGCTTGTTATGTATGCAAGGTTGCATGAATAATGATGATTATGTGATGGAAAGCTTTGTTAAAAGTGTTTTATAAAAAGCATTATTGTGTTGTTTCTTTAGAGCATGCCTCACTAAGAAATTGTGCTTACGCTCTCTCTCTTGAACCAATAATGCAGATAATTGAAGTGTTTGAGGGCAACAAGGAGGCTAAGAATCCAAAGGAAAGCTAAGCTCATGTATGGTGACGTTTTCATAACACTATTAGTTTTTTATATTTTGGCAATGGGAACCTAGGATGTGTTTTGGGAGATGTTTTGGACTCCCTAGTTGTGGCATGATGCCTTTGATGATTTGGATATGTAAATGGCCATTTTGATGCTTGATTTGGTGTTTGGTTGATTGCTTGGTCTTGAACATTAGAAAGCATGCCTATAGACTTGTGGAATTCCATGATTGATGCTATGAATTTGAAGTTGCAAACATGTACCTTATATGTATGATGACCTGTTGGCATGATTAGGAAGTCTTTAGGATGTGTTTGAGTGGTTTTTTGCATGTCAAACCAGCAAATTTTGCAGCTTCTGGGTAACCCGTATCGATACACTCATATGCGTTTCGAAACGGGGGACTGTAATGGCCTTGGTGTTTCGAAACGGCTGGTGACCGTATCGAAACAGTTTGGCCACTAGAAGGCCCTGTTTCGAAACAAGTCTCAAAACGAACCCGTGTTTCGGAACGGTCAACCCCGTTTCGAAACAGATGATCGTTGGGCACTGATTTGAATGGTTTTGAGGTTTGTAAGCTTTACGTTTTAGTCTTGAGAATTGTATTTGCAATTGCATGAGTTTGAGATGTCCGATTATAATGAAATTTGACAGGGGAGCATGTAATATGATTAATTTAATATTGGTAACTTAAAAATCAGTTAAGACTTCCTAATTTCCAGGATTTGCAATTTGGTCCCTAATATTTGTGATTTGTGCAATTGAGTCCCTTATTGATATCCGATCGTTGTGCCTTTCACATAAATGTTTCTCAAGGGTACGCTTAGGGTTAATCTGCATCTAGACAAGATTAAAAAGAAAAAAAAGGGTCGTTAATCAAGGTTGACTTTGGTTTTCCTCGTGTAATCTTCGTAGTTCGGGTCAACCGTCTAGGCCGGGCTAAGGGGGTTACACGAAAGGTTGTCACAATCCCTGTGGAGGCGATATCATAAATACTATAACTTGGCACCATGTATACTTGCACGCAATTTGCGCATCACTTTTGCACGCAACATATACATATCTTATAATGTAGTAAATGTTAGGGAAAAAAGAAGTAAAAATAGTTGAAAGGGAACTCGAACTTAGATCACTTAGGATGTGTATAATAACACAAACATTCGATTTAAAAAATATATTCGATTTAAAAGAAAAAAATATGATTTAAAATATTAATTCGAATATTTAAATTAAATCAAATATTTAAAGTATTTTAAATTCGATTTAAAATATTCAAATACTTTTTTAAATCAAATTTCTTTTCTTTTAAATCAAGTATTTTTTAAATTGAATATTTAATATTTTAATAAATATTTGATTTAATTTAAATTTGAAAAGAAAAAATATTCGAATATTTTAAATCAATTTTCTTTTCTTTTAAATTGAATATTTTTTAAAATCGAATATTTAATAATTTTTAGATTTAAATTAAATCGAATGTTTGTGTGATTATACACATCCTAAGTGATCTAGGTTCGAGTCCACTTTCAACCATTTTTACTTCTTTTTCCCCTAACATTTACTGCATTATATGATATGTATATAAAAGGGTGCAATTTATATTACTAATAACAGCTTGGCTCAGTGGTAAAGGAGTGAGAATTTACCCTATTGGTCCCAGGTTTGAACCACCCTAATGCCATTCTTCATTCTTCTTTAATTTTCCTTTAATCAGGTGGTCACCACCTGAATGGAGGGAAATATATATTAAATATTAAATAAAATAAAATAAAAAAATGAGTAAATTAATCTAATTGGGTAATGACACGTGTCATCATCTAATTGGTTGATTAATTTTATTCAATTAAAATAAAATTAGGATAAAACTGATTTAATAAGTAAATAACATGGATCAAATGTGTAATTTTACAAATTTCCGTTAGCTGCCACGTCAGCCCTCCGTCACCCCTCTGTTAGTTTTTTAACGGAGG
The DNA here is from genome assembly GCA_958450335.1 of Hibiscus tridactylites. Lineage (NCBI taxonomy): Eukaryota > Viridiplantae > Streptophyta > Magnoliopsida > Malvales > Malvaceae > Hibiscus > Hibiscus tridactylites. The sequence continues at coordinate 24,186,645 of OY288281.1, forward strand.
TGGCCAAAATAGGCCAATTTAATAAGTTTGGTGGTCTGAATTACGAGTTGCTTAGTTTGGTGGTCAAAATAGGTATCCCCTAATAGTTCGGTGGTCACTAGTGTAGTTTACCAGTATTGTCTTTATGTACACACACATCATCATCATCATAGAGAGGTGTTGGTTTTTAAATTGTTTTGATAGAAAATTTTCGCTATGGCCAAAAAAGTTCAGTGCATATCAAAGAAAAATAACGACGTCGGAAAATGGTCAGAAAACACCCAAAGAAGAAGATGCGACAACATTTTAGCAAGACCAAAGGAACAATTTTCAGGTTATATTCACCTTCAAGTCAAACAGAATTACACTCGAGAGTTAGTAGAGATATGGAACTGAAGGAGTGCTGGTAAGAGACAAATGTTGTACGACGCGTATGGTGATATAACCTACTTGCTACGAATACACGTAGACAAAGGTCTGATACGAATTATGGCGATATAAGAGTATGCTGCTTTTCTTCATCTAAGAAGAGTGCATGAGTTCGAGATTTATGTGAAGGCGGTTCAACCCAAAATTTACAGAGAGAAACTTGTGACTTTGACCAAGACGAGCATGTCATGGGTTGAGGCTCAGTTTCACGGTAAAGGGATAAGTACTGCTATTGCCTAGTATAGACTGCGGGTGTTGATTCATTCTCTTCCTAATATGAGAAAGCAAGTCGACATCTTTGCCTTAGGGATCTACGGCTCGATCATTTTTCCTAAAGTAGCGGACATATTGATGCATCCGTGATAGATTTGTTCGGGGAGCTCGAGACAAACCTTAATCCAGCTCTAGCTATCTTGCGAGACCTGAGATGCGAAGACATTATTTGTCGGGTTTACTGGTTGGACCACACTTACATCTTGTACAACTATGGTGCTTTTGATTGGGTCCCTCTTCTTGGGATTTGGGGTGCAACCGTATATGCTCAGTTATCGGTATCAAGACAATATGAGTCGTTGTAGTTTGTTCCATCTACAAATGGATTATGGCTATTTGAGTTTACTTTTGAGGGAGAAAAATCTAAGAATTAGATTCTCGAGTTTTCCAGGGCTTGGGCACATCTATATAAGGCCAGGCTTGCATCTCCGAAGCTTACTCTAGATTATCAAGTCTGGAGGGATAGGAGGAAAAATTGCAACATCCCGCCACCTAGCCAAGGGAAGGCTCTGGCCTTAGATGAACACTCTAGAGTAATACCAACTGAGTCTGAGATTGTCAGACATGAATGTGAAGAGGAGAAGAAGGCGTTGAATAAAAGAATTGTATTACTAGAAGCCAGAAAACAAGTGCTCGATCATAATGTTGCATATTTCGAAAATCAGTCGAAGAGGTTTGAAAAACAACTGTACATTGTGAGTGAAAACTTTATGAAGAATGCTAGTTTGCAAAAAACTCCACAGGAATAGGAGCAGAAGCTCCACAATCAGAAGAATGATACAAAACACTTTATGAAGATGTTGCAAACAAAAGAAAAGCGAGTGAGAGAGCTTGCAGCTGATTTGCAAGTGGCCTAACAGACGAATGTGGCAACCCTTAATGATCTTATGGCTAGTCATGCTCAAAACCAAGAATTGTAGGAACATCTAGCATCTTTGCAGGGAATTCTTCAAATTTGCCTACAAGAAGACTCAATGGTCGAGCTTGAAAAGGGGCAAGTTGAAAACTAGACTTTGAAGAAGTTGGTAACAATATTAGAAAGTTCATTGCAACAACATAGAGACTTGATAGATGATCTTCAAAAGGCTTATGAACTCAATGTGGAACAGTGGGTTCTACGACATCAGTTTGCAAGGGGGACATCAAAGTGAGGGAAGACTTGATGACAAAAGCCCTTCCTTAAATCCGAAAAGCAGCTGAGCGCATCACCAAATTGGCCAAAGAAACTGAGTGGCTGAAGTTTTGGATCAAACCCTCCACACATTTTAGAGACAAGTGGATAGAGTTCTTAAGAAAAGTCAAGAAGCTGGGAAATGAAGCCAAACCATATCGCCGAGTTTGGCGTTGATTGATTTTGGGGTTTATTTTGTTGTTAAAAATTTTGGTTGAGGATTTTTTTTGATATTTTTTTGTTTTTTTGGATGTTTAGTGAATTTTTTCCCACTTTAATTTCTGGATGTTTTTGGGCTGTTCTATTATTTTTGGATATTTGATGGATGCTCTTGTTTTTCTCCTAGTTATTTAATAAATATTATTTGTACGAATAATGTTCTATCTTTTTAATTTTCTAACCAACAACTAGTTGCATTCATTTTTGCATTCATCATAACACATTGAATTTATACAATATGTGTTTCATTTGCATTAACATTAAATAAGACATTAATTCATGGGGGTTCAATATCAGTGGTATTGAAAACAAAAGGGGATCAAATTAATCACCCGCACTACACGTGATTCAAGGCTAGAAGAATGGAAGATAAACTACAAAAGCTAGAGAAATTTCAAGAAGAAGTCACTCAAGATATAAAGGGCTTGAGGGAGGACATAGAGAAAAGTCAAGAGAATCTTTTGAGCAAATTAGTGGACAAGCTGTTACAATTGTTATCCAAAACAATAAATGCTAAAAAATGAAAAGCTCATGAAGTTCACGAGGAGGATTCATCATCTTTACCTTTTGGACCAAAAGAAACGCATCCTTATTTCATGTTCTCTACTGGTGGACTACAATCTAATGTTCATAACCAAACAAATCTGCAAGGTGCTTCTAATTCAAATATGTGGGCAAGCCCATTCAAACCAGAAGTACCAAACTTTGATAACCATGTTGAGTTGGAAAAATGGAAGAAAGTACAACTCAAATTTTTTGATGCAACCAATGACAAGTTCATGTGCTTAGAGGAAAGAATCAAAGCCATGGAAGGTACTAATGCCTTCAGTGGAACTGAAGTATTGGAGCTGAGCTTATTCCTTAATCTGATATTGCCCCTAAAAGTCAAAGTACCAGAATTTGAGAAATTTGATGGCACAAGCTGCCCTAATGCCCACCTTACCATGTTTTGTCGCAATATGACGAGGTACGAGAATGATGATAAGTTGTTAATCCATTTCTTTCAGGACAGCTTGTCGGGTTTGCCATGAGATGGTACAACCAGTTGAATAGGGCCCAAATAAGCACATGGAGAGACTTAGCGCGCGCTTTCAAAGAACAATACAATCATGTCATGGACATGGTACCTGATCGTTTGACACTCCAAAACATGGGGAAAAGCACAATGAAACTTTCCGACAATATTCCTAACGATAGAGGGACATGGCTGCACAAGTCCAACCACCACTACTTGAGAAAGAGACAACTTCCCAAATATCAATCTGTTGAGTTGATCACACAATTGCAAGTGGCCAAGAGGGGGTGAATTGGCAATAAAAATTTTGGTAAGTGATAAAAAGGAAAAATGAAATGTGACACAAGAAGTTAGAGTGGTTCAAGTTCTTCAAATGAACTCTACATCCACTACCTTAGTTCCCACTAAGGATTTTCAACCAATTCATTACTTGAATTCTTCCCCTTTTCTTGGATGAGGAGGTAACCTTACAAATTGATTAAGCTTTCTACCAAAAGCTTAATTCACTCACTTTTACAAAGAGAAGTTTTTGGTAAACTCTACAAATTCCTCTCAAAGGATAATTGTTGACCCAATTACAATCTTACACTCCCCAAACTCACAATAAAAAGATAACAATTTGAGAACACAAGAGTTTGGTACAAGAATTTGACTCTAAGGGTGCAAAGTTTGGATTTGAGTGCTTTGATGATGCTTGTAGGTTCAATAGTTGTTGCTTGTTCAATTGAGACTTGTTTTTATACCCTTGTATTGAATTCTAGCCGTTTGGGTAGTTGGGATCATCAATAGAGCCGTTGAGAGCATTTTTCTCGCAATAAATGCAGCTCTGCTGCCTACCGTATCGGTATGGGTAGGGGGCATATCGATACCTACATCAAATAGGAAAGAACAGTTGTGATTGAAAACATCGCGTATAGATACGCTTAGAAGGCGTACCAGTACGGTTTTAAGGGGCGTATCGATACGGAAGGGCGTATCGGTACGAGATTTGCTCACTGGAATCCCAAATTTGGTTTTCATAAAGAGCATATCGATACGCATACTTAGCGTATCGGTACGGTATAACGGTCATTTAAAATTGGGATACCAACCAATTGACAAGTCAACGGTTGAAAAATTAAATGCAAAGATAAGCTTATCGTATCGATACAGTTGCAAAGCGTATCGGTACGGTATCATTGAAATTGTTGCCCAGATGAGTATCGTATCGATATGGGGTAATACGTATCGGTACGCTATGTCCATTAAAATTCCAGTGGCTAAAAACCGTATCAATACGCCTAAGGCTATCGATACGCCTGGGCATTTTTGTGTAGTTTGGCTTGAAAACACATAGGAAAAGACTTAGAAAAATTTAACATTTTAAGAACTTGTCTTGAGATATTATTTTGTTTAAAATACTTGTCAATAGTGAGACTTTAAGGAGTACTTAAAAATTTATTGTTTTGCAAATTGGTCCATAAGTTTAGATGTTATATCAAAATCAATTTTTGGTTTCACACAATCTTCACCACAATTCGTGTATTCTACGAGATATTTGAAACCCACTACAACCTATTCAAACCAAGAGAAACAACCACAAGGATGACCCAAGTCTTCAAGGAACAACATGGAAAGACAACCTTTCACGCCTATCCCAATTTCTTACAAAGAGTTGTATGCTAAGTTATTGGAAGAGTGATTGATATCCCTCGTATTTTGCACACCATTGCAATCACCATACCCAAAATGGTATGATTCTTCTACACATCCATGCTGGAATTTCCAAACATTCAATCGAAAATTGTCATACTCTCAAAAGAAGGGTTCAACGCTTGATTAATTAAAATATTCTTCAATTCAATGTGCCAGAGGGGCCTAATGTTGCTAACAACCCTCTTCCAAAAAATGAAGAACCACGAGTTAATGATGTGATGAATAGTGGTGGGTTCAAGATTAAAACATACTTATTTGAAGTGATATCACCACTATAGTGGATTTAGAAGAAAATGGCAGAAAGAGGCTTGACGAGTTCTAACCATGGAGCTATTGTGAATAGTAAGGATGTTTTATGTGAATTTCATGGGGAAGTAGGTCATGAAATTCAATATTTTGACGAGTTTAGAAAGATTGTCCAGAATTTGATGGAAAATAAAGAAATATAGTTTTTCGAACAAAGCCAAGAAGTCAGAGAGGTTTTGATAGTAGACGAACAATCATAAAAAAGGTGGCAAAGCTGGTCGCCCTTTTGTGATCAATTGGCTACGAATACATGAATAAGGATCAAAGAAACCTCTGCCTTGATTAGTGATCGAGGCTCATTCTCTTTTCACATATAAAGATAATCAACAAGTGCCATGTATTTATGGTTGTAACATGACCAATCTAGGGAAAGAGGATTCTGAAATTCTGGCTGCAAGAATTAGTGGAGTTGGAAATTTCACTCGAAGTGGAAGGTGTTACTTCTATGACGCTTCAAAACTAGTGGAAATAAGAGATGCTGAGCAAAAAGACAAGTTTCTACTAAATGGAGAAAAACCAAAAATTAATAAACCCGTGGAAGTGGAGGAAGCGTGTAGATTCCCAAAGTTTATCAAACACAGTGAATAAAATGCGGTCGAGCAGATGCACAAACAACCAGCTCCTATTTTAGTATTAACTTTACTACTAAGCTTAGAGCCTCACTAAAATGCCTTGCTAAAAGTGTTGAACCAAACATTTGTCCCAAATGATGTCACAGTGGATAAGTAGGATAGTTTGGTGAACAACTTACACGTAGACAATTTCATCTCCTTTAGTGAGGATAAATTTCCTCCTGATGGTACCAGATCTGTCAAAACACTGCATATAACTACCCACTGCAATGAACATATACTACCTTATGTCTTAATTGACAATGGATCTGCTTTGAATGTCATGCCCATGACCACACTGAATAGGCTTCCGGTGGATAAGATGCACATGAGACCTTTTCATACAACCGTAAGGGCATTTGACAGAACCATAAGGGAAGTCACAGGGAAAGTTGATGTCTCGCTTTTGATTGGTCCATCTACGTACAACATAGAATTTATTGTTATGGACATCACACGTACCTAATATTGTTTGTTGGGACTACCCTGGATTCATGCAGCTGGAGTAGCACCTTCAACAATTTACCAAAAGGTTAAGGTTTTGATTGATGGGCGCCTTGTAAGTGTGGGCGCTGAAGAAGACATTATTGCATCCACATCAATAGATGCTCTGTACATAGATGTGGATGAAAAGTGTTAGGCTCGATATCCTTCAACAGAAATGCTTGCCAAGTAGTGGAGAAGTTGTATTTATGGGTGTTTGTGGTGGAAGCAAAAATTTTAAGAATTTGGACAAAAATTTAGAGTGGTTCGACTTTCTAACCAAAGCCTACATTCACTACCTTATCTTCCCACTAAGGATTTCCCAAATTCACTCTTAAATTTCTTCCCCTTTTCTAGGATAAGGAGGCAACCTTTACACACTCAAAGCTTTCTAACCCAAAGCTTGAGTAAACCCCCTTGTACAAAGAGAAATTCAAAGAAAACACGAAATCCCTCTAAAAGGCATGTGTTTGCACTAATTAAGCACTCACCCAATCCTAAAACACTTAAACACTTGAACAATTATAACAATGTAAGCTCACAAGTGTTGTCTATACAAAGGATGCAAAATTAAGCACTAAGACATGGTTTGATCATAATGTTGTTGACTTGTGTATCATTAGTCTTCTATAGATGCTTGAAGGTCCCTTTTATACTTTTAAATGAGCTTCTAGCCGTTGGAGACAGTTGGGGTTGAATAGGAGCCGTTAGGGCCTTTATTTCCCCCAATAAATGTAGTTCTGAGGCTAATCGTATCAATACACAGGTAGCCGTATCGATAAAGTTTCTTTAAGAACTAGCTGTTATGCTTTCCTCATCTGATGCGTATCGATACGCGTTGGAGCGTAGCAGTACGACCTGCAATTCAAATAGCTGTTGGGATCAGTTAGGTGTATCGGTACTCGATACAACCATATCGATACATGATACTAGCCGTTGGGAGTTTGTAAAACAATCCTATCGAAACGCCATGTAGCGTATCGATACAGGTCCCCTTTGTATCGGTACAATCAAGCCGTATCGGTACAAGTTTTGGCTGCTGGAATTTTCCTGTAGCTAAACCCTAAAGCGTATCGATAAGGTGTATATCGTATCAGTACGGTGGCTTAAAAAACAAAGGTTTGGCTACTTTAAAGACATTTTAAATCATTCCAAAGCCTTGTAAAATTCATTAAACATATTTTCATGTTGTTTGGACTTATTAACATTTTGAAAACTTTTCAATTTAGTCCAAAATAATTTTTCTATTATTATATCAAAACAAATATCTCAACAATCTCTGCCTTTTTGATATAATAAAATCAACTTGAAAAATTGTTTGTGATTCTCCCCCTTAGCATTTAAAAATATGAATAAGAGTTTTTAAATTAAAAGAAGTTAAAGCTCCTCCTTATTCAATTGAAAAATCAAAATTTCAAACTATTTCTCCCCCTTTTTTTATATCAAAAAGAAATTTTGAAACATTAAGTTCAAAGTAACAAAGGAGGTAGGATAAAATTTTGACAAAACTAAAAAAAAATTGGTTTTAAAATGGCTCCCCCTTACTCAAGCATCAATAAGTGTTAGTCCAACAATTATGATAAACTAGTTGTATTAAAATAAATAAATCAAATTAAAAAGAAATTCAACTAATTTTTACCACACTTGAATCAAAGGGAGGATGTGAGGTCTTCCTTCTTCAAGTGCTTTCCTTGTATGCATGGAGCTCCCCCTCAATATTGTACTTTGTTTGTCGTTCTCCATCACACCTAAAACAAGATAATCAAATAATTTTTGGTATCCAAATTGCTTTGGATCCATAAGCGTTAGTAGCACATAATTTAGTCCCCTTAGGAATCCATTTTTCATTTTCATCCCTTTTACTTGAAGTAGTTAGTCCTTTTGGGATCCAAATACTTCTAAAACATTTCCATTCAAAAATCTAAGGGCATTAGATTGTCTAACAAAAAAATTTGATTGCCTCAAATTGTTTTTCTTTTGAAGTTCATTGGAAATCAAATTTTTTTGTTTCTTAAGATCATCAACTTCCTTTTAATGATCTTTTCCATAGTTTGAAGCAATTCTTGTAAATTTGAAACTTTAAGCTCAAAGTCTTTGATTTTTGCTTCAGACTCTAAATTGGTTTTTAAAAGCAAATCATTTTCGATTTTCAATTTTGAAATCAACTTTTTGTTTTTCGAAAATGAAGCCTGGAATTAAAAAACCAATTCATCATAGGTTTCTTGTAACTCATCAAATGAATAAGAATTTGAACTAGATGAGTTAGAAGTTACCTTACCCTCTTGGAGGGCTATAAGGCATAGATGGGCTACTTAATCTTCATCGGTGGAGTCTTCATCACTCCATGTAGCCGCCACATACGCCTTCTTTGAAGATGATCCCTTTTTGTTGAAGCGAGGGCAATCGTATTTGGTGTGCCTCGTCTCCTTGCATTTATGACTCTTTTGGGGATCCTTCATCTTCTTCTTCTATTCATGCTTGGATTTTTCCATTTCGCTCTTCATGAACCGGGTGAACTTCTTGAAGAGATGAACCATCTCTTCATCTTCACTTTCCTCAATTGATTCTTTATGTTAGCATGTGGAGGATGGGAGAGCAATGACATTCACATCAATGTCTTGCTCTTTGATCTTCTTCTCTTTCTTCCTCTTCAAGGGTTGAGACATTATCTCATGGGTAAGCAAAGATCCAACGAGCTCGTCAAGCTTGAGATCCTTCAAGTTCTTTGCTTCTACAATGGATGTCTTTTTGGACTCCCATGATTCGGGAAGTGAGTACATCAATATCCTAATGAGTTTGTCTTTCGAAATCTCCTCTCCAAGACCTTTGAGTTAATTGAAAGTTGTGGAGAAACGGTCAAACATCCTCTTGATGTCTTCATCCGGGTCCATCTTAAAGTTCTCATATTCTAAGTTGAGAAGACTGATATTGGTCTGCTTTACTTCGTTTGTTCCTTCATGGATCACTTTAAGCTTGTCCTAAACCTCATTGGCATCTTCAAAAAAAGAAACTTCTGCATATTCATCGGGGCCCAATGCACACAATAGAATGTGCAAGGCTTTGCAATTAAGCTCCATCATCTTCTTGTCATTGGCATTCCAATCCGTCTTCCTTCTTTGAGGCACGGATGGTTCATCTTCAACAAAATCTCATAGACAATAGTCCTGTAACCCCCTCGTCCCGGTCTAGACGCTTGACCGATCCGAGTGGGCTACACGGGGATAACCGAGGCGAAACCCGTTAAGGCTCCACTTCGGTTACCGACCCAAGGAAAACATTTTCATTAATTATCTTCTCTAGATGCTTTAGTATATATCCTATGTGAATAAACGACAGCGGAAGCAACAAGCGAGGCGAAACAACGAACGCATAATTAAAACAACCCATTTTAATCTTAACAGCAGGTCGTATCGATACACTAAGAGAGGGTATCGATACGCCTTGACTAGGTTAACAACACAAGGTCAAACCAGGGAGACCGTATCGGTACGCAAGTTGACCGTACCGATACGCCCTAACTGGTCAACTTCTCACGGTCAACGATACAAGACCGTATCGATACACCCTAGACCCGTACCGATACGCTAAAATCTCGTCAAAAACTCAGATTTCCAAAGAGGGTTTGGCGCATCGATACGTCCTCGTGTATCGGTACGCTAGGCCAAACTTGAGTCCCAAAGTGTAGGACCGTATCGATACGACCCTTGGGCGTACCGATACGCCATACACTGCAATACTTAAATTTGCAGCCTAAGACTCTAAAACACGACTCTAGATGCATTTTAAGACTTCCCTAGCCACATACAAACATACATACAACATTCAACAACCAAGGTCTCATCATACGAGGCATCCAAACCGAATAAGGGACACTCATACAAAGGATTCATGCATTTACCAAAATAAGACATACATAGCACTTAGAAGGTTCATGCCTTAAACAACCATACATAAAGCATTCATAGTAAGCAACTTAAACATGGTTCACCAACTAAACGAGGCATCAACAAGCCATAGCAACATCAACATATTAAGGAGTCTAAACATGCTCCTAAACAACCAACAACATACATACAGAAGCACAAATCAACGTCACATATCCCATTGCTTGACCATTACATCTCATAACTAAAAAGTCCATACTTGAAAGCTAAGATAGCACCACAAAGCACACTTGGAGGCCCCCTTCTCGCACTAGCAACCCACGAACTACGGATCTGCATTGTCGAACAAAAGAGAGCGTAAGCATAAAGCTTAGTGAGGGTAAGCTCATTAAAACAAACCTCGACAATGCAGGGTCCAAGCACGAGCACAACCAAGGTAGAATGCATGATCTTACCTTCGATCCACATGAGCCAATATGTCAATGATGCATGCACATAAACTCATAATATGCCATGCTCAACAAGTCCAACCACATCATATGTAAACACACATAATAATCCATATTGGCAACACATCTCAAATCATATTGGTACACATATAATCTCATATTGGCACCTAGCTATGACTCGAATACGCAGATTTCCATTGGAACTCACATCCAACACAACCATTACCTTAGGGTGGGATTACACTGATCACCATTCACGCGGAGGGGATTCCACTCATCCTCACGCCCCGTCGATGGGATTACACTCATTACCGACTAACATATATATAAGAAGGTTTTCCGGGCGAACCCGTACTCCATCTTGATGACTACCATCACCAAGACCACACGCGCATTTGACTCACGTGTTCACACTAACATCCTAATGATCGATCATTTGTACCCAAGCATACTAGTGCCAATATTAAACACAATCCACAACATCATTTCATAACATCTTCTGTGCTTAGCACGTACTCACCATGATCACCATCATGCACAATCCACATGCATATCATAATGCATAACAACCATGCATCAACATACATGTATAACACAATATACATATCCACATTAACCACAAACAAACATGAGGCAATAATAACAATTAGAGTTCAACCAAAGTCTCTAACTAAAGTTTGGGATTAGGCTACCACTCTAATCCCAACTCTAGGTGGGTCTACCAAGCCCGACCTAGTCCACATGCTTGAACCAATACTCGAAAACCATCTAAAAACATTTAACCACTCACCGACTAATCCAAGCTCAACCCACTAGCCGATCAAGCTTCCAACGATTCTGGATTTGTTCCCGAGGCTTCACCAACACAAACTCTTGCTTCTAATCATCTCAACACAAATAAAACAACCTCGAATCAGATCACACATCAATGTAGCAAACCTGGAACACTACTCAAGCATAAAACACAAGAATTCAAGCTATGAACAACACCCAAAACCTCAATCCCGAGCAACCATCAAACCCAATCCAAAACTCTTGTTTCAAACACTTTTAACACTTCTAAAAGCTTCCAAAACAACCCCTAACTATTACACTAACATCAGCCCTCAATTTCCAACATTAAACACACCAAAAACTATCCTTTAAACCCTTCAAAAACCCCATCAAAACCCAAATCCGGGAATCTTTATGAAACTCATTAAAATTCACATATGTTGAACCTTTTAGGTTGTAAACAACTTATCTAACCTTAAATAATCAAAAGCTTAGGTTAAAGACAATAAAGCTTCAACCTTTTGACAAGAACTTTGAAAACCCAAAATGTAAAATACATAGTTTTAATTAAAACTAATGGTACCAAAATGTAGAGGGTGACAAGGCCAAGTCAAAAATGCAATTACCTTTTGAAAAGCTCCAAAGATGAAGATGAAAGGGGATGGAATAGTAAAATGGGGTAGAGAGCTCTTCTTGTCGTGGGTTTTGAAATGAGAGTGAGGAAGAAGATGAACACATGTCTATTTTAACAAAAGGGGTTTTTTTAATTGGAAGTCCATTTATTTATGATTTTGCCATTAATGAGATGGCAACCTCATTAATTCCAAAATCCATGGAAATTGAGTTTCAAATTAATTTGAGTCCAACATAAAATGTTTGTTTTGAAAATATGAAGCCCAAATAATATTTTATTATTTTAATTATAAAACTGAAACTTGAAACATTATTTTAATACTATTTTCACCCGACCCCCAAACCTGGGTGTTACAACTCTCCCCCACTTAAGGAATTTCGTCCCCAAAATTACCTGACGGAAACAGATACAGAAATTGCTCAAGTATATCAGCTTTCCTCTCCCACGTGGCCTCTTCCACACCTCTATGTCTCACAACACCTTGACCAACTCTATGGTCTTGCCACGCAACACCTTGCTATCAGAAGCAAGTATCTCAACTGGTTCTTCATTGTAAGACAAATCCGGATTCAACTCTATCTCCTCAACAGGCATAACATGAGACGGATCTGATCTATATCTCCTAAGCATCGACACATGAAAAACGTCATGGATTTTCTCTAACTCTGAAGGCAATCTCAAACGGTAAGATACTGGCCCAATCTGCTCAACTATCTCATACGGACCAATGAACCTCGGACTCAACTTGCTATTCCGGCCAAATCACATTACCTTCTTCCACGGAGATACTTTCAGAAACACTTTCTCACCCACGGAGAACTCAATCTCTTTTCTCTTCAAATCTGCATAAGACTTTTGACGAATGGAAGCTGCTTTCAAACGGTCGCAAATCAACTTCACTTTATCTATAGTTCCCTTGATCAAATCCGACATAGGTAACAACCTCTGACCTGCCTCAGCCCAACAGATCGGAGTCCTACATCGTCTACCATACAAAGCCTTATATGGAGCCATCTGTATACTAGCCTGGTAACTGTTGTTGTAAGCAAACTCAACTAAAGGCAAGTGCTTCTCCCAAGAACTCTGGAAGTCAATCACACAACAACAAAGCATATCCTCTAATATCTGTATCACTCGCTCTAACTATCCATCGGACTGCGGATGATAAGAAGTACTGAAATGCAAACGACTACCTAGGGCACTATGCAAACAACTCCAGAACCTCGATGTGAATCTCGGATCTCTGTATGAAACAATAGACTTCGGAACCCCATGAAGTCTAACAATCTCGCGAATGTACAAATTCGCCAACTTATCTAAGGAATCTGTAGTGTTCACTGCTAAGAAGTGAGCACACTCAGTGAATCTATCAACAATCACCCAAATAGAATTCTTCTTCGAAGGAGACAATGGTAACATCGACACAAAGTCCATAGTAATTCTCTCCCATTTCCATTCCGGAATCTTCAAAGGCTGTAACAAACCTGAAGGAACCTGATGTTCTGCCTTTACTCTCTGACAAACCATACAACGGCTCACATACTCGGCTACATCCTTCTTCAAACCAACCCATAAATAATCATTATTCAAGTCACGGTACATCTTAGTACTACCCGGATGCATAGAAAAAGGACTCGAATGTGCTTCGCTCAGAATCAGACGTCTCAACTCAACATCTTCAGGTACTACAACTCCGTCTCTAAAGCATAATACATTCTCACTACTGACACTGTACTCGGTCGGTCTACCTTCGGCTATGTCCTGAACATGAGGAACTAAAGACGCATCTTGCAACTGCTTCTCTCTAATCAACTGAATCAAGGAAGGCTACACTTGCAACTCAGTAATCAAACCACCATCACCGGATACACTTAATCTAGCAAACATAGCTCACAACTCAACTGCAACTTTTCTGCTCAACGCATCGGCTACTACATTTGCCTTACTCGAATGGTACTCTATGGTCAAATCATAATCTTTCAACAGCTCAAGCCATCTTCTCTGTCTCAAGTTCAACTCTCTCTAAGTCATCAAATACTTCAAGCTCTTATGATCGGTGTAAACTATGCACTTCTCACCATATAAGTAGTGACGCCAAATCTTCAATGCAAACACAACTGCGGCTAACTCAATATCGTGAGTAGGATAGTTCTTCTCATGTACCTTCAACTGTCTCGAAGCATAAGCAACAACTCTTCTTTCTTGCATCAGAACACAACCTAAACCTATGTAGGAAGCATCACTATAGATCACAAATTCCTTACCAGAAACTGGTTGCACTAATACTGGAGCATTCGTCAAAGCTTCTTTCAATTTCTCAAAAGCCTTTTGTCTCGCATCTGACCACTCGAACTTAACTTCTTTTTGCAACAATTTAGTCAAAGGAGCAGCTACTTTAGAGAAACCATCAACGAATCTCCTATAGTAACCGGCTAATCCTAGGAAACTCCTAATCTCAGTCACTGACTTAGGTTGTTTCCACTCGACAATAGCTTCAATCTTCATCGGATCAACGCGGATACCTTCATCTGACACAACATGGCCAAGAAATACAACCCCTCGAATCCAGAATTCACATTTACTAAGCTTCTCGTACAACCGATTGCTCATCAATCTCTGTAAAACAAGTCTCAAATGCTCATCATGCTCTTCTTCTGATCTTGAGTACACAAGAATGTCATCTATGAAAACAACTACAAATCGGTCTAGATAGTCTCTGAAAATTCTGTTCATCATATCCATGAATGCTGCAGGTGCATTCGTGATCCCAAACGACATCACAAGGAACTCATAGTGACCATATCTAGTCCTAAAAGTTGTCTTCGAAATATCACACTCTTTTACTTTCAACTGATAGTACCCTGATCTCAAGTCTATATTCGAGAACACTGAAGCACCCTTCAACTGATCAAACAGATCATCTATACGAGGCAACAGATACTTGTTTTTCACAGTCAACTGATTCAACTTCATGTTGTCAATACACATTCTCATACTGCCATCTTTCTTCTTTACAACTGCTTCTCTCTAATCAACTGAATCAAGGAAGGCTACACTTGCAACTCAGTAATCAAACCACCATCACCGGATACACTTAATCTAGCAAACATAGCTCACAACTCAACTGCAACTTTTCTGCTCAACGCATCGGCTACTACATTTGCCTTACTCGAATGGTACTCTATGGTCAAATCATAATCTTTCAACAGCTCAAGCCATCTTCTCTGTCTCAAATTCAACTCTCTCTAAGTCATCAAATACTTCAAGCTCTTATGATCGGTGTAAACTATGCACTTCTCACCATATAAGTAGTGACGCCAAATCTTCAATGCAAACACAACTGCGGCTAACTCAATATCATGAGTAGGATAGTTCTTCTCATGTACCTTCAACTGTCTCGAAGCATAAGCAACAACTCTTCTTTCTTGCATCAGAACACAACCTAAACCTATGTAGGAAGCATCACTATAGATCACAAATTCCTTACCAGAAACTGGTTGCACTAATAATGGAGCATTCGTCAAAGCTTCTTTCAATTTCTCAAAAGCCTTCTGTCTCGCATCTGACCACTCGAACTTAACTTCTTTTTGCAACAATTTAGTCAAAGGAGCAGCTACTCTAGAGAAACCATCAACGAATCTCCTATAGTAACCGGCTAATCCTAGGAAACTCCTAATCTCAGTCACTGACTTAGGTTGTTTCTACTCGACAATAGCTTCAATCTTCATCAGATCAACGCGGATACCTTCATTTGACACAACATGGCCAAGAAAAACAATCCCTCGAATCCAGAATTCACATTTACTAAGCTTCACGTACAACCGATTGCTCATCAATCTCTGTAAAACAAGTCTCAAATGCTCATCATGCTCTTCTTCTGATCTTGAGTACACAAGAATGTCATCTATGAAAACAACTACAAATCGGTCTAGATAGTCTCTGAAAATTCTGTTCATCATATCCATGAATGCTGCAGGTGCATTCGTGATCCCAAACGACATCACAAGGAACTCATAGTGACCATATCTAGTCCTAAAAGTTGTCTTCGGAATATCACACTCTTTTACTTTCAACTGATAGTACCCTGATCTCAAGTCTATATTCGAGAACACTGAAGCACCCTTCAACTGATCAAACAGATCATCTATACGAGGCAACAAATACTTGTTTTTCACGGTCAACTGATTCAACTTCCTGTAGTCAATACACATTCTCATACTGCCATCTTTCTTCTTTACAAACAACACGGGAGCACCCCAAGGCGAACTACTAGGCCTAATGAAACCACGGTCTAACAACTCCTGAAGCTGACTCTTCAATTCTTTCAACTCTTTCAGAGCCATACGGTACGGAGCTATCGAAACTGGAACAGACCTTAAAACAGTCTCAATCACAAACTCTACATCTCTGTCAGGAGGCAAACCTGGTAACTCTTCTGGGAATACATCCGGAAAATCACAAAATGTTCTAATATCCTTCGGTCTAACCTCACTCATATTCGGATTCATCACATAAGCTAAGTAAGCCCCACAACCGGAATCCATCAACCTATGAGCCTTTAAAGTTGACACAACATTCGACAAGAACTTAACATTCTCGCCTACTACCACTACCTCGTAGTCATCGGAAAGCTTCAACGAAATTCTCTGTGTCTCAAAATCTACACTAGCTCTGTGCTCAACCAACCAATCCATACCCAGAATAATATCAAAACCATAGAACGGAAGCTCCATCATATCAACAGGAAACACATGACCCTGAATCTTCAACGGACACCTCTTATACATTCGTCTAACTACAACTGTCTCACCGAAAGAACTAGTCACATGCATACCTACATCTAAGATCTCAACATGTATATCTAACTTCTTTGCATGCTCACTCAATATGTAGGAATGCGTAGAACCCGAATCAACCAAAGAAAGCAAATACATAGACTGTAACTCAAAATTACCTGCTATCACATTTGTGTCGTTCCCGGCCTCTCTCTGAGCATAGACTCTCGCTGGTCCACCTGCCTCTGGCTGCACTGCCACAACATGAGCAAGGTTCCTCTGAGCCTCTATCCTAGGAGCACCAGCCCTAGGCTGGAAGTAGCCACGATCGCGCCCATGACCTCTCTGATAATCAATGGCCCTCGCAGGAGCCTGAGCAAGGTTCGGTGCTTGTGCCGCCTGATGCGGACACTCCCTCCTAAAGTGGTCCCTCGAACCACAGTTCCAACAAGCATGGAAGTTACCCCAACACTCTCCAGAATGCTGTCTCCCACAACGTGTACACTCGGGCAAACGCCCTCCAGCTCTATGGCCCTGGTGGCCTCTACCATGGTGGCCACCGCCATGCCTATGGTCAAACTGTTGTCTGCCACCCCGATGCCTCTTGGCATCTCTACGGCCAAAGTTGTTATGTCTCTTTTCAGAACTAGATCCTCCTGAACTCTTGGTCAGCCCCAAGCTATGCTCAATGTCCTTGGCTCTAGCAATCAAGACATCAAAATCTGAATAATCAGAAGCTAAAGTATACCTCTTAACTTCCTCATGAAGCCCATATCTGAAACGGTTACAACGGTCCCTCTCAGTAGGAACCAACTCTGGAGCATACTGACTCAAACGAACAAAACGGATCTCGTAGTCAGTCACTGAAGCATCTCCCTGAACAAGAGCCATGAACTCTCACTTCTTCTCATCAAGATATCTTGGCCCCAAGTACCTCTTTCGGAAAGCAGACTCAAAGAAATCCCATCCAATATCAGCCTCAGGAACCCCAGTAGTAATGGTGACCCACCAAGTGTAGGCATCACCCTGAAGTAAAGAAATCACACAGCCCAACTTGCGAGCACCCACACAACCCATCTGAGCTAAGATGCAGATTGTCTTCTCCAACCACAACTCGGATCTCTCAGGTGTAGACCCTCTAAACTCTTCAGCCCCTAGGCTACGGAGCCTCTCTAACGGTAAACTAGTATCATCACCTCTAGGATGAGCTACAGCCTGAGCTCCGGCAACTGCGGCCTGAAACGCTCCCGCTATAGCTTGCACAAGCGGAGCCATATATATTCCCGCAGGACCTTGGCCACCTTGACCAACCTGAGGTCCTGCTCCCTCAACTCCAGCCTCGCCTCCCACTTCAAGCTGAGGAGGTGGTGGTGGAGGAGCTCCAACTCCAACAACAGGCTCTTCTACATGAGCCTCCACTCCAGCCACCGGCTCATTAAAAGGATCCGCAACACGTGGTTCCTGACGAACCACTATCGGTCTACCTCTAGGCCTCGACATCGCGCTCACAAACAACAACTACAACAACAACAAAGCACAAAAGATAGGGTTAGCAACGCAAGGGTTCCAAGTGGCTCAAGTATGTTCCCTCACTTAAAAATCCTTTTTTTTCCGATGTAATAGTAGCAATGAGACTCTACACAACGTGCCTCAAACAGAACAACACACATGCATGCTCAAACAAGCATTCAACAAGGCATACTTGATAAACAAGCAAACATGCTTACATGGCAAGCAAACACCGTGCATTTTCAATACAAGAACTCAACTTACCCCACTTACCTGCCCAAGGTCTCGGAAACCTTAGGCTCTGATACCAACAAGTGTAACCCCCTCGTCCCGGTCTGAACACTTGACCGATCCGAGTGGGCTACACTGGGATAACCGAGGTGAAACCCGTTAAGGCTCCACTTCGGTTACCGACCCAAGGAAAACATTTTCATTAATGATCTTCTCTAGATGCTTTAGTATATATCCTATGTGAATAAACGACAACAAAAGCAACAACTGAGGCGAAACAACGAACGCATAATTAAAATAACCCATTTTAATCTTAACAGCAGGTCGTATCGATACACTAAGAGAGTGTATCGATACGCCTTGACTAGGTCAACAGCCCAAGGTCAAACCAGGGAGACCGTATCGGTACGTAGGTTGACCGTACCGATACGCCCTGATTGGTCAACTTCTCACGGTCAACGATACAAGACCGTATCGATACACCCTAAACCCATACCGATACGCTAAAATCTCGTCAAAAACTCATATTTCCAGAGAGGGTTTGGCGTATCGATACGTCCTCGTGTATCGGTACGCTAGGCCAAACTTGAGTCCTAAAGCGTAGGACCATATCGATACGGTTTTAGGGCGTACTGATACGCCCTGCACTGCAATACTCAATTTTGCAGCCTAAGACTCTAAAACACGACTCTAGATGCATTTTAAGACTTCCCTAGCCACATACAAACATAAATACAACATTCAACAACCAAGGTCTCAGCATACGAGGCATCCAAACCAAATAAGGGACACTCATACAAAGGATTCATGCATTTACCAAAAGAAGACATATATAGCACTTAGAAGGTTCATGCCTTAAACAACCATACATAAAGCATTCATGGTAAGAAACTTAAACATGGTTCACCAACTAAATGAGGCATCAACAAGCCATAGCAACATCAACATATTAAGGAGTCTAAACATGCTCCTAAACAACCAACAACATACATACATAAACACAAATCAACATCACATATCCCATTGCTTGACCATTACATCTCATAACTAAAAAGTCCATACTTGAAAGCTAAGATAGTACTACAAAGAACACTTGGAGGCCCCCTTCTTGCACTAGCAACCCACGAACTACGGATCTGCATTGTCGAACAAAAGAGAGCGTAAGCATAAAGCTTAGTGAGGGTAAGCTCATTAAAACAAACCTCGACAATGCAGGGTCCAAGCACGAGCACAACCAAGGTAGAATGCATGATCTTACCTTCGATCCACATGAGCCAATATATCAATGATGCATGCACATAAACTCATAATATGCCATGCTCAACAAGTCCAACCACATCATATGTAAACACACATAATAATCCATATTGGCAACACATCTCAAATCATATTGGTACACATATCATCTCATATTGGCACTTAGCTATGACTCGAATACGCGGATTACCGTTGGAACTCACATCAAACACAACCATTACCTCACGGTGGGATTACACTCATCATCGTTCACGCGGAGGGGATTCCACTCATCCTCATGTCTCGTCGATGGGATTACACTCATAACCGACTAACATATATATAAGAAGTTTTTTCGGGCGAACCCGTACTCCATCTTGATGACTACCATCACCAAGACCACGCGCGCATTTGACTCACGTGTGCACACTAACATCCTAATGATCGATCATTTGTACCCAAGCATACTAGTGCCAATATTAAACACAATCCACAACATCATTTCATAACATCTTCTGTGCTTAGCACGTACTCACCATGATCACCATCATGCACAATCCACATACATATCACAATTCATCACAACAATGCCTCAACATACATGTATAGCACAATATACATATCCACATTAACCACAAAAAAACATGAGGCAATAACAACAATTAGAGTTCAACCAAAGTCTCTAACTAAAGTTTGGGATTAGCCTACCACTCTAATCCCAACTCTAGGTGGGTCTACCAAGCCCGACCTAGTCCACATGCTTGAACCAATACTCGAAAACCATCTAAAAATAGTTAACCACTCACCGACTAATCCAAGCTCAACCCACTATCCGATCAAGCTTCCAACGATTCTGGATTTGTTCTCGAGGCTTCACCAACACAAACTCTTGCTTCTAATCATCTCAACACAAACAAACAATCTCGAATCAGATCACACATCAATGTAGCAAACCCGGAACACTACTCAAGCATAAAACACAAGAATTCAAGCTATGAACAACACTCAAAACCTCAATCCCGAGCAGCCATCAAACCCAATCCAAAACTCTTGTTTCAAACACTTTTAACACTTTCAAAAGCTTCCAAAACAACCGCTAACTATTACACTAACATCAGCCCTCAATTTCCAACATTAAACACACCCAAAACTATCCTTTAAACACTTCAAAAACCCCATCAAAACCCAAATCCGGGAATCTTTATAAAACTCATTAAAATTCACATATGTTGTACCTTTTAGGTTGTAAACAACTTATCTAACCTTAAATAATCAAAAGCTTAGGTTAAAGACAATAAAGCTTCAACCTTTTGACAAGAACTTTGAAAACCCAAAATGCAAAATACATAGTTTTAATTAAAACTAATGGTACCAAAATGTAGAGGATGGCAAGGCCAAGTCAAAAATGCAATTACCTTTTGAAAAGCTCCAAAGATGAAGATGAAAGGGGATGGAATAGTAAAGTAGGGTAGAGAGCTCTCCTTGTCGTGGCTTTTGAAATGATAGTGAGGAAGAAGATGAGCACATGTCTATTTTAACAAAAGGGTTTTTTTTAATTGGAAGTTCATTTATTTACGGTTTTGCCATTAATGAGATGGCAACCTCATTAATTCCAAAATCCATGGAAAATTGAGTTTCAAGTTAATTTGAGTTCAACATAAAATATTTGTTTTGAAAATATGAAGCCCAAATAATATTTTATTATTTTAATTATAAATTCGAAACCCGAAACATTATTTTAATACTATTTTCACCCGACCTCCAAACCCGAGTGTTACAAGTCCTTGGCTTTGATTAAGTACATCATTCTATTCTTCTAATAGGCATAATGCTCAACATTGAAGAATGATGGCTTGTCGATTGATTGCGCCATTTATCACGGTTGACTTGTTTGTTGATCGAGCTTTCATATCGTCTCAATAGGTGGTTAAACCTTCTCGATTGAGCCTTGCTCTGATACCAATTGTTAGGCTTGATATCCTTCAACCAAAGTGCTTGCCAAGTAGTGGAGAAGTTGTATTTATGGGTGTTTGTGGTGGAAGCAAAAATTGAAAGAATTTGGACAAGGATTTAGAGTGATTCGACTTTCTAACCAAAGCCTACATCCACTACCTTAGATTTCCACTAAGGATTTTCAAAATTCACTCTTGAATTTCTTCCCCTTTTCTAGGCTAAGGAGGCAACCTTTACACACTCAAAGCTTTTTAACCCAAAGCTTGAGTAACCCCCCTTGCACAAAGAGAAATTCAAAGAAAACAAGAAATACCTCTAAAAGGCAAGTGATTGCACTAATTAAGCACTCACCCAATCCTAAAACACTTGAGCAATTATAACAATGTAAGCTCAAGTGTTGTCTATACAAAGGATGGAAAATTAAGCACTAAGCCATGGTTTGATCATAATGTTGTTGACTTGTAGATCATTAGTCTTTTATAGATGCTTGGAGGTCCCTTTTATACTCCCAAATGAGCTTCTAGCCTTTGGAGATAGTTGGGGTTGAATAAGAGCTGTTGGGGCCTTTATTTCCCACAATAAATGCAGCTCCGAGGCTAACTGTATCGATACACGGGTAGTAGTATCGATACAGGTTCTTCAGGAACTAGCCGTTATGCTTTCCTCAGCTGATGCGTATCGATACATGTTGGAGAATATCAGTATGGCCTGCAATTTAAATAGCCGTTGGGAAAATGACCCTTGGCAGCAGTTAGGTGTATCTGCACTTGATACAACTATATCGGTACGGGATACTAGCCGTTAACAATCGTATCAAAATGCCACGTAGCGTACGATATAGGTCCTCTCCGGATAGGTACGACCAAGCTATATCGGTACGAGTTTTGGCTAATGGAATTATTTTTGTAGCTAAAACCCTAAAGCATATCGATACGGTGTATACCTCGTCGGTACGATGACTTGAAAAACAAAGGTTTAGATACTTTAAAGACATTTTAAATCATTCCAAAGCCTTGTAAAATTCATCAAACATATTTTCATGTTGTTTTGACTTATTAACATTTTGAAACCTTTTCAATTTAATCCAAAACAATTTTTCTATTATTATATCAAAATAAATATCTCAACAATCTCCACATTTTTGATATAGTAAAAACAACTTGAAAAATTGTTTGTGATTCTCCCCCTTAGCATTTAAAAATTTGAATAAGAGTTTTAAATTAAAAGAAGTTAAAGCTCCTCTTTATTCACTTGAAAAATCAAATTTTCAAACCATTTCTCCCCCTTTTTGTTATATCAAAAAGAAATTTTGAAACATTAAGTTCAAAGTAACAAAGGAGGTAAGATAAAATTTTGACAAAACTAAAAAAATTGGTTTTAAAACGGCTCCCTCTTACTCAAGCATCAATAAGTGTTAGTCCAACAATTATGATAAACTAGTTGAATTAAAATTAATAAATCAAATTAAAAACAAATTTAACTAATTTTTACCACACTTGAATCAAAGGGAGCATGTGAGGTCTTCCTTTTTTAAGTGCTTTCCTTGTGTGTATGGAGCTCCCTCTCAATATTGTACTTTGCTTATCGTTCTCCATCACACCTAAAACAAGACAATCAGGTAATTTTTGGTATCCAAATTGCTTTGGATCCATTAGCGTTAGTAGCACATAATTTAGTCCCTTTAGGAATCCATTTTTCAATTACATCCCTTTTACTTGAAGTAGTTAGTCCTTTTGTAATTCTCCCCCTTTTTTATATAATAAAACCAACTTGAAAAATTGTTTTTGATTTCCCCCCTTAGTATTTAAAAATTTGAATAAGAGTTTTTATATTAGAAGAAATTAAAGCTCCCACTTATTCAATTGAAATATCAACTTTTCAAACCATTGTTAGGCTCTGATACCAATTGTTAGGCTCGATATACTTCAACCAAAATGCTTGCCAAGTAGTGGAGAAATTGTATTTATGGGTGTTTGTGGTGGAAGCAAAAATTGAAAAAAAGTGAAGGATTTAGAGTGGTTTATCTTTCTAACCAAAGCCTACACCCACTACCTTAGCTTCCCACTAAGGATTTCCTAAATTCACTCTTGAATTTCTTCCCCTTTTCTAGGTTAAGGAGGCAACCTTTACACACTCAAAGATTTCTAACCCAAAGCTTGAGTAAACCCTCTTGTACAAAGAGAAGTTCGAAACAAACAAGAAATCCCTTTAAAAGGTATGTGTTTGCACTAATTAAGCACTCACCCAATCATAAAACACTTGAGCAATTACAGCAATGTAAGCTCACAAGTGTTGTCTATAAAAAGGATGTAAAATTAAGCACTAAGACATGGTTTGATCATAATTTTGTTGACTTATGGATCATTGGTCTTCTATAGATTCTTGGAGGTCACTTTTATACTCTCAAATGAGCTTCTAGCCGTTGGAGACCGTTGGGGTTGAATAGGAGCCGTCGGGGCCTTTATTTCCCGCATTAATGTTGTTCTATGGCAAACCGTATCGATACACTGGTAGCCGTATCGATACAGGTTCTTTAGGAACTAGCTGTTATGCTTTCCTCAGTTGATGTGTATCTATATGCGTTAGAGCGTATCAATACGGCCTGTAATTCAAATAGTCATTCAGAAATGACCGTTGGGATAAGTTAGGTGTATCGGTACTCGATACAACCGTATCGATACGTGATATAGTCGTTGGGGGTTTGTAAAATAACCGCATCGAAACGCCATGTAGCGTATCGATATAGGTCCTCTTCGTATCGGTACAGGTTTTGGCTACTGAAATTTTTCTGTAGCTGAAACCCTAAAGCGTATCGATACGGTGGCTTGAAAAACAAATGTTTGGCTACTTTAAAGACATTTTAAATCATTCCAAAGCCTTGTAAAATTCATTAAACATATTTTCAAGTTGTTTGGACTTATTAACATTTTGAAACCTTTTCAATTTAGTCCAAAATAATTTTTCTATTATTATATCAAAACAAATATCTCAACAATCTCCCCCTTTTTGATATAATAAAATCAACTTTAAAAATTGTTTGTGATTGTCCCCCTTTGCTTCATCGACACGCCATGTGAGGCCGGATCACACATGGGTTCAGTGCATCGAAAATACCTCAGGCCAGAAGCCAAATTGTAGAACAAGTTCATTCGACACTTCCTCCCTCCGACATCCCACATCACAGTCGTTGATCAACCGAAGCTTGCCCTTATACACTCCAATATGCAAAATAGCCAAATTAACGTGGGTAATTTAATTGTGTAGGAAATCTACAAGTGTGCGGTAAATGAGAAGAGGCCGCTCTACTTCCCATCACTCATCACCGGCCTCTGCACGGAGAATGCAGTCTCGTTCGACAAAACCGATGAATTCACCAAGGACAGACCAGGATGGGACAAGATCACCTGCCACAGAATCATGGAGATACTAGACGCCGAGCCTTTTTAGGCCACACCGATGCATAGCATTGTTGGGGCAGCAGTCGCCGCATCCATCCCGATGACACCTCAGCCTCAAGTCCCTGCTGCAACAGACCTCCAGTAGATTCTGAACAAGCTGGAGGCAATGGACCAACGCCAGCAGCTATTTATGGCGTATACCAGGACTTCCACATTGCAACAATTTAGTTGATCCAAAGGAGGTTCCCTGACCCAACGGTCTGATTCCCCACCTTCCCTGCCGCCGCTACTGCCAGACACCACCAAGCCCAGCTCACTGCAGCCTCCAATACACTTTCTGCCGCCGCAAGGAGAGGCAAGTGCAAGGCTGGCTTAGACACACCGGCCGGATCCATACCCCACACCACCTCAGATAGTGACCACTTTGTTATCCGGTTGTTTGACTTGATCAGACGCAAGGTACTGAACATGGACAACGTCGACCTTGATTCCCTTGAAGAGGTGGATGCCCCGGCAGTAAAGCCCACCCACCATCACGCGTCCAGCCACCCCGAGAGTCCAAACGAATCAAGCTAGCAGCTTCTAAACCAACGAAGAGGCTAATTTTGGAGTCCGACAGTGAAGAGGAGGATGATTCTGCCACCTCTAAATCCATTTAATTTCCTCTTCAATTTTTTGCTGCTTATCTGTTTATGCCCTCATATTTTGTGATTTAATTTTTTCTATCTTATGTATGAAATGTAAGCATTGAGGGCAATACTTGGTTCGAGTTTAGGGGTGTAGGTTGAGAGGCTGAGGCAGCAATATGCCGCGATAGTATAAATATGATTGTCATGCAGTTTTTGATCTTCATTTGTCAAATTTTTTTTTAATTGCACTGCCTTAACTGAATTTTGCTTATGTCGCAGCAATACTTTCTATCAATTGCCTTAGTTTAGTTTTAATCAAATCTTCTTACTTAACAATAAAACTCTCTCTTCTTACCATTGTTTTGAACTGTTTAGAGCCTTTATTTTTAGGATGCTTAAAGGAAGATAACTTAGGATCACAATATGAGATTAGAACTTCAAACGCCTTTGTGACTTGTATGATTTAAGGAATTCTAGTACACTCAGGACATAGACTAGCTTCGAAACAAAATTGGGTAAAAGTTAGAGGTGCCCACCACTAGCTCTAACTTAAGGAAGCCCTAGAGGTGCCCGAAATCGGCTCTAGGCTAATCACTAGAGGCGCCCGAAATTGGCTCTAGTTGGTTAGACTGCTTGAAAAAAAATACCCAAGATAAGTTAGTTAATGCTTAAGTGTTTACCTAGAATCCTTGTAATCATCTTGTTCACAATGCATGCATACACTGACAAATCTTATAGTTTGATTCTAGGGAATTCCTAAGGCGTCCAAAGATCTAAGGGCCAAAACGTTATTCGCCATGGTTTGGAGAGAGAAGGAAAAGTAAGACCAAGGAGACGATTTGTAAAAACTAATTTTTGGCAATTGATGGTTTGCATTGCTTGAGGACAATTAATAGTTCGAGTTTGGAGGTGTGATAAGTGCCCAAAACTCCTAGATTTTGACCCTTTTTTTCATGGCAATTGTCACTCAACCTACACCCATTTGACCTGCATTATAGCCTTTCATGCATAGATTTCATCGTTTATGCCTTTGAGCTTATTATTCTATCTATTACATGAAAAGGGTACTATTTAATGCAAGATTGGTATTCTTGTAGGATGACTACTGCTAGAGCAGGAGGATGCCATCGCAGCGTAGAAAGCAAGAGGGAAGATGAGGCCAAAGTAGCAGATAACATACCCTGATTGAGCCAAGCCACATGACACTTTCTACTGAGGGAAGCTGATGAAACCTTGCTGAGTAGAGCAAACCGATGCCAAGGCAGCGAAAGCTAGGCCGCGATAGAAACTCGCCAGGTAGAAAAATGGGCAAAGTGGTAGCTGACTTGTAGAGCGTTTAACGCTGGATTTTTCTATATACTTTGCGTGGCAACTGGAGCTCGAGAAGAGAAGGAAAACATGGAAGGAAGTATAAAGTTAGACTTTTGGTCAAAAATGTATATTGTAATAAATTAAAGAGATTTACCTCTTTAATAAAGTCTAGTCCAAGTCCAACTTAACTTCCTCTCCAAGAAGGATTCGTGCCTGCACCTTCCCCTATATAAAGGCATGCCGCCAAGAAGAAGAGAAGAGGAGAGAAGAGAAGAGAGATTGAGATTAGGATTAGATTCATTATGTTCTAAATTTTCTTAAGGTTAGGATTAGTTTGTTTAGTAGTTGTGTGTAAACTCTTTGTACTTAGATTTTGTTCTTAATGCAATAAAAGTTAAGGTTTGCTTATTCTGGCTTTAATTGTTTTTTCATTCTACTTGGGAAAGGGTTTGTGAGATCATTCATTTGTTTAATATCAGGAGAGTTGAGCTCACGAAAGGAATAAGCACGGTTTTCCCTCCATGTGGTGTTAACTAATTCGGCCTAGGGATACGTTAGAATTTCAGCGGCTAAAAGAAGTGTATGAATAGTTGGTGTTTGCCCTTTGATTCACGCTGGAAGGTATCATCAGAGTTCAATCATCAACCAGCGTTCCGTGCTTAGGGATCAGGTGGAACCACCCAAGGACGCTTTGCCTAACCTTAACTGCTTCTGCCCACGAGCAAGGGATTGTTGCGGCAGGGATTCAGCCATTGCGGCCGCGACATGGATTTAGGTCACTACCACAACAGTAGTGTGTTGCTGCATTCAAGACAGAAACAAAGTCAAGAGGATTCCACACTATGATACATTCTAATCCGGCCCTTCTTCTTATCTAGATCACTCCTTTACTTTATTTACTGGATTCTCTTAGTTTAGTTATTTTTAGATTACCTCAATTCACCAAATTAATCTGTGTTTTTATTTTCTTTATTTTGCAGGGCAAGGGAATAGAACCGAAGGTTGAGTACCAATCCCTGTGGAGACGATACTCATATACTTATCCCTATATTACTTGTGTCGTGTATACTTGCACAAATTGCAAAGCACTATTTACACGCAACATACGACCTGCAATTCAAATAGTCGTTGGGAAAATGACCATTGGAAGCAGTTACGCGTATTGGTACTCAATACAACTGTATCGATACAGTATACTAGCCGCTGGGGGTTTGTAAAGCAACCATATCGAACTTCCACGTAGCGTATCAATACAGGTCCTCTCTGTATTCGTACGACCAAGCCGTATCGGTACGAGTTTGGCTACTAGAATTTTCATGTAGCTGAAACCCTAAAGCGTATCGATACAATGTATACCGTATCGATACGGTGGATTGAAACACAAAAGTTTGAATACTTTAAAGACATTTTAAATCATTACAAAGCCTTGTAAAATTCATCAAACATATTTTCAAGTTGTTTGGACTTATTAACATTTTGAAACCTTTTCAATTTAGTCCAATATAATTTTTCTATTATTATATCAAAACAAATATCTCAACAAAAGGCATTCGAGTGTACACTTTGAACGCTCGAGTTTGTGAATGTGACCTTTGTTGCTGAAGGAAAGAAGATCCCAAAGTTAAAAGTCTTAAAGAATATTATGATGGGAATAAGGCTCACTGTTTGGAAAACAGCAAAACCATGAAGGGGACTTTGGAAATTCTTGCAAGGAATGCACATGGTGAAACAACCGATCTTAAAATATGATCATGGTGGTGTTGGATTCAAGCCTAA
The DNA here is from genome assembly GCA_958450335.1 of Hibiscus tridactylites. Lineage (NCBI taxonomy): Eukaryota > Viridiplantae > Streptophyta > Magnoliopsida > Malvales > Malvaceae > Hibiscus > Hibiscus tridactylites. The sequence goes on from OY288281.1 coordinate 24,215,385, forward strand.
CCCATATCAAATGATGAAACATGTAACCCCTAGACTCGCCTATACATTATCACGGATCCTAGGAAGTCACATTAGGGTCACAAGAGCGACCCACAATGAAAAATCCACATCGGAAGGTATTTTTCTTTAAATACATAAAAAATGTAAAACAAACTTTCGTTCAAAATACAATTTCAGAAAATTATCTAAACATATAATTGTAGTTCAAAAAAAAATATATTACAGACAGTGACATAAATTAATGCACGATATACATGCCCACTAATTGTACGAATACCATACTCCAAACACAACGCCAAGAGAACTCCAAACACTAATGTCGATTACTATACCATGATAGATTTCTTCTAACCTACGATGGTAAAAACAACGTGAGCTCCAGGAAGCTCAGTAATACAAACTACCTAAAGATGCTACAGGCAACATACATGTATAAGGCAAAATGTAAAGCTACCATTAAGTTCTGGGTAACTACGAATTTCGATTATAATTCGATATTTTAGTGAAACGTTATATTTGGATATAACATAATTTATCTTTATCCAATCACTGAGTATTAGGCACGAAGCATATAGACCATGTAATCAGAAAGGATATAGATTTCAGAAGATGAACTAGAGAGTTTAGTGTGTTTCATTAAACGCAAATTGGAAGCATACTGAGAGTTTCAGACTTTAGTGAATTAATTTAGTAGGGTAGAATTATAGAAGGGAATAGAAAGTTTTATTTTAATTACTTAACTACCCTCCAACCATACACAAATATACAATATCCCCTAACAGTCATATCCCAGATAATTTACCTCGGTTAAAATTAGTTTTATCTAGTAAACGTTAATAGCAGAAAATAGAGTATAGATATATCCTTATACTAGAAGACATATGTTAGATTTATTTATTTTATTATTTTTTAATTTTATTTTATCAAAAGACAAATATCATATATATATATATATATATATATATATATATATATATATATATATATATATATATATATATATATATATATATATATTTCTGTATAAGAGGACAGAAGCCATGAATTGCTTTCTTTTCGAATAATTGTGTCGTACTTTTATATTTAGAGCGGATAGTCTATATTTAAAACACAGAGCATTTACAGACACAAGGTACGCGCCTTATGATCCAATTTATTTCTCAGAGACACTTGATAATTATCAGAAAGATGACATTTGACTATTTTAGGCTGATTTTAGAACGAGCACCTTATGAAAAGAGATATTTGGTAATAACGACTCAAACCAGACATTAAAAGTTGATAAATCAAGATCACTGAGATTTCAGGTATATCGTGAAAAGTCCAAAAATTAAAGCCTACAAGGGCATTATGGTCATTCTGACCTTTAGGGGTAATTTGGTATTTAGACCAACAAGGTATAAGCAATGATGTACGGAGTTCGGAAATTGTAGTTGCTTATCAGGTTTTCGAGTCCCTTTGAACTAATCACAAACCATCATTGCAATGTTTATTATTTAACCGGATCAGTACACCTTAAGTACTCACTTCTTAGAACTTACTACATTGTATAAAAAAATCTTGTCTTCACCAAACAACCACTGAACGTACAACAGGAAATCGAACATGTATTCAAATGACATTTTCCAAGTATTCGAACATGTGTATTGCACCTGAACTCGGTCCATAGCATCGAATACACACGAAGAATAGGTTGCTCTTACCATTGACTATATACATTCTCCAAATCAAACGAACTTGCCTTCATATGGCACTCTCCCAGTATCACTTAATATCAGAAACGACCAACAAACACATGTCGTGTATTATCGCTTTCAGAGCCATTACCTTTGTTTGTCTTTATTGATATTTCTTATTCCAAGACTTAGAGGTAGTTTTAGTCACTTCGATGTCCGAAGGTGTTTCAATTATTCTGAGCCTTTCGGTTCTTCCAACTATTTATTCATTTCAGATCTCAAGGGTATATCCATCAATTCAGATAATTTGACAATTAGTACCCGAGAATATTTCATTCTCCTGGTCATTACGTTCATTCCGATCAATTCATCCTTATCGATGTTTTGAATCCTTTTACACCATTTTGCCTAATCCAAACATAGGAATAGTTTTCTGTAAACTTCTCTTTGGAGACTTATTCAGAATTCAAGAAAACCCGAGTACTATACAATTTCGAAGGTTTAAGCTTTGTTACCAAAACTTTTCCAAGCAAAACGAGGTTTGCAGACGAATTAGTTTTTTTACCAGATTTAGGGTAGATTTTCTAGATCGCTTTAATGGCCAACAGTATTTTAGTCATTCTTATACGTTAAAGGCATTTTTGTCATTTCTCATCCGAGCATCCTGAGCATTAGATCTTTTATCAAGAAATAATTTGAATTGAAAGTTCCGAGGTGAATTGTTTTATTGATTTTTCGCTGAACTTGAATTTATTACCAATCATTTCTTTATTCGAGTTGTTCATGTTTTATACAAATTATTCTTATTTTTCTATCGTAATCAACATAACATTGAAATATCCCGACATTAATCAGGTTTGCTCATGCACTAACCAATACCAACAAGTTCCGTAAGCATGCAAAAGGTAGTAAAGTATTACCTCAACTCCAAGATACATCGGTCGATCCATAATACTCCATTAGATCATTCTCGAACTCAAATGCGACGTCCTTCAACAACCCAAATACAAGGAATTGTGAACACCTTCAATTACAAAAATTCCAAGATTAGACCTTAATCACAAAGCTCTTAACCGAATAATTAAATACATAAGCACTCTCGGGTTCAAGGTCAGATTCGGAGGCCTTCGAGTCAGAATATTGCAAAAAAGACTTCAAAAGCAGACTCGGAACGTCAAAAAACATAATATAGAGATTTTTGGAAATTTTGACTTTTTGGTAAATAGTCAAAGTCAATGCTAAATCAGCAGTCAACATGTTAAAGTCAACGCTAACGTCAGCGGCAAAGTAGTCAATGGTCAACCTAGTTGACTCGAGTGAGTTGACTCGGTCAATTGTTTGACTCACTAAGTTGACTCGGTCAACGGGTTGACTTGGTTTGATCCGGTCAGGGGGAAACGGGTCGGATCGAACTCGGTTTCAAGTTTGGGCCGAATACAACCAGGCCCACCAACCTAAACCTAATCTCATCGGCAACACGTCAGAAAACATCACTGGCAACCAAAAAAGGTACATTTGGTCAAAAACAAAACAAAATTTAAACTCTACAACTCGACAACAACATTACACATCGGGAATCGATCGGAAATTCATCGATTTTACCTGAAATACGAAGGGACAGCCGAAAGAACACGTAGCTCTGATGAAGGCTCTCTCTCGGTGGCGGATCGACGATTGGCTAGAGGAGTTTTGGTCGCATCGACGCATAGAGTTCGGATCTGATGGTCGCGTCTCGAACGAACGTCGTGGGTGGCCGGAATTTGCAGAAAACAGAACGCTTCAAACCCTAGGTTCGTTGAACCTTCAAACGAATTTTCCCGGCAACCGACGACTCAACGATGTAAGTGACCGTCGAGGCTAAGCTCGGGGTGCAACGGCAATCACTTCGACGGTGACGGTGGCAACCACGGATCGATGGTGACCTAGATCAGACTTTTTGATGGTTTGGGCAAACATGAAAGTTTCTGAACTCTCTCTCTGACCATGTCGATTCAAATGACAAACGTTTTTTTTGGGCAAATCGATGAAGACCGGGATTTTTGATTATTTCATTTTAATATAGACCCATCAAGTATAGCTTAATAATAAGTTATAGTAACTCATAACTAGAATTGGCCTTAACTCATACGGTTAAGACTCACACATATCACTCTAAAGGTCGCAGGTTCAAACCTTTTTATGCCTCACTTCTTTAATTTTTATCTCTTTTTTTAACATCCTAAAACTCAGGGTGTGACAACTCTTCCTCCCCAAAAAATTCATCCTCAAAATTTACTAGAATCAGAGAAATGCAAAAATTTCTTTTTCATCCATTCTTGTACTAAAACTTATCCATCAAAGCATGCTTGCTTATCGAGACTCTCAAACGGTAACATATCAATTTGGTAGCGTCCTCAATCACTTAGACTGACTTGGGCATAAAACCATCTCGTCATACACCTCAGGACAACTTATCAGAATGCGGTATATGAATCCACATAGAACTTCAAACGGAGCCATCAAACACATGTCTCATAACTTTTATTATAAACTGACTCTATCATGGAATAGAGACCTTCCCAACTACCACAGAAGTTAATCATACAACCCAAAAACAACCCCTCAAGAAACTGAATTACTCTACTACGTTGGCCATCAATTTATGAAAGAAAAATTGTACTTTAAATCAAGACAAGTGCTCAAGGCCTCCAATAGGGCCTTCCAAATTTAAGAGGTAACATCTAGTTTCAGTCATGGATCATATATAACGATAAATCATGCCATATTTTCAAAGAAAAAGTCTTTCTTCAAGACGATCAAACATTACAAAAGTTTTGAACGGATATCACCTACCTCTAGCATAATTTTTAGACAATTGTTTCCTTCGTACATAACAGAGTCACCAGCAAATTTACGCTTTTTCCACGTTCACGAACACCTTTCTTTTAAATTCACAACACTTTTACAAAATATCCATCAAAATTTCCTCAAACATAATCATTATAACCGAATAACCTTAAATGTAGTCTTACATCGATTACCTCACATAGTTAAACATTTATTCTCAATTTGAATCAGATCTTTAAGTTCACATGCATTAACCAGCTCAAGTTCTTTTTTTCCAAATTCAAATCCAACAAGCAAATCTAAATTACAAACGAATGTTACAAGCATTCATTGCTAGTACATATCAAGCCTATACGTTATCACGGATCCTAGGAAGTTACATTAGGGTCACAGGTATAAGGTAAAACGTAAAGCTACCATGAAGTTTCGGGTAACTACGAATTCCGATAATAATTTGATATTTTAGTGAAACGTTATATTTGGATATAAAAGAATTTATCTTTATTCAATCACCGAGTATTAGGCACGAAGCATATAGACCGTGTAATTAGAAAGGAGATAATTTTCGGAAGATGAACCAGAGAGTTTAGTGTGTTTCATTAAACGCAAATCGGAAGCATACTGAGAGTTTTATTTTAATTATAGAAGTGAACAGAAAGTTTTATTTTAATTACTTAACTACCCTCCAACCATACACTAATATACAATATCCATAACAGTATCTAGAAAGACTTACCCTAGGCCCATTGGGCGTAGGAGCTTACAGAAAGACTCCCCTAGGCCCTTTGGGCGTAGAGGATATCTTAGGTCCAGAAGGGCTTATCATCGTTGAGCCTATAGATCTTCAATCATATCCTAGATAATTTACCTCGGTTAAAATTAGTTTTATCTAGTAAACGGTAATAGCCGAAAACAGAGTTCAGATATATCCTTATACCAGAAGACAGATGTCAGATTTATTTATTTTATTAATTTTATTTTATCAAAAAACAAATATCAAATATATATATTTATGTATTAGAGGACAGAATCTATGAATTGCTTTCTTTTCGAATAATTGTGTCATACTTTTAAATTTAGAGCGGATAGTCTTGATTTAAAACATAGAGTATTTACAGACACAAGGTACGCGCCTTTTGGTCCAATTTATTTCTCAGAGACACTTGATAATTATTAGAAAGAAGACATTTGACAATTTGGGGCTGGTTTCAGAACGAGGTCCTTATGAAAAGGGAGGTTTGGTAATAACGGCTCAAACCAGACATTAAAAGTTGATAAATCAGGATCATTGAGATTTCAGGTATATCGGGAAAAGTCCAAAAATTAAAGCCTACAAGGGCATTATGGTCATTCTGAACTTTAGAGGTAATTTGGTATTTAGACCAACAAGGTATAACCAATGATGTACGAAGTTCGGAAATTGTAGTTGCTTATCAGGTTTTCGAGTCCCTTTGAACTAATCACAAACCATCATTGCAATGTTTATTATTTAACCGGATCGGTGCACCTTAAGTACTCACTTCTTAGAACTTACTACATTGTATAAAAAAATCTTGTCTTCACCAAACAACCACTGAACGTACAACAGGAAATCGAACATGTATTCAAATGATATTTTCCAAGTATTCGAACATGTGTATTGCACCTGAACTCGATCCATAGCATCGAATACACACGAAGAATAGGTTGCTCTTACCATTGACTATATACATTCTCCAAATCAAACAAACTTGCCTTCATATGGCACTCTCCCAGTATCACGTTAATATCAGAAACGACCAACAAACACATGTCGTGTATTATCGCTTTCATAGCCATTACCTTTGTTTGTCTTTATTGATATTTCTTATTCCAAGTCTTAGAGGTATTTTTAGTCACTTCGATGTCCAAAGGTGTTTCAATTATTCTGAGCCTTTCGGCTCTTCCAACTATTTATTCATTTCATATCTCGAGGGTATATCCATCAATTCAGATAATTTGACAATTAGTACCCGAAAATATTTCACTCTCCTGGTCATTACGTTCATTCCGATCAATTCATCCTTATCGATGTTTTCAATCCTTTAACGCCATTTTGCCTAATCCAAACATACGAATAGTTTTTTGTAAACTTCTCTTTGGAAACTTATTCAGAATTCAAGAAAATTCGAGTACTATACAATTTCGAAGGTTTAAGCTTTGTTACCAAAACTTTTCCAAGCAAAACGAGGTTTGTAGACGAATTAATTTTTTTCACCAGATTTAGGGTAGATTTTCTAGATCGCTTTCATGGACATGGGTATTTTATTCATTTTATATGTTAAAGGCATTTTTGTCATTTCTTATTCGAGCATCCTGAGCATTAGATCTTTTATCAAGAAATAATTTGAATTGAAAGTTCCGAGGTGAACTATTTTATCGATTTTTTGCTGAACTTGAATTTATTACCGATCATTTATTTATTCGAGCCATTCATGTTTTATACAAATTATTCTTATTTTGCTATCGTAATCAACATAACATTGAAATATCCCGACATTAATCAGGTTCGCTCATGTATTAACCAATACCAGCAACTTCTGTAAGCATGCAAGAGGTAGTAAAGTATTACCTCAACTCCAAGCTAAATTGGTCGATCCATAATACCCCATTCGATCATTCTTGAACTCGAATGTGACGTCCTTCAACAACCCATATACAAGGAACTGTGAACACCTTCAATTACACAAATTTCAAGATTGGACCTTAATCACAAAGATCTTAACCGAATAATTAAATACATAAGAACTCTTGAGTTCAAGGTTAGATTCGGAGGCCTTCGGGTCAGAATTTCGTGAAACAGACTTCAAAAACGAACTCGGAACATTGAAAAACTTAAGATAAGGATTTTTGAAAAATTTGACTTTTTGGTAAACGGTCAAAGTCAACGCTGACGTTAACAGGTCAAAGTCAACGCTAACATCAATGGTCAATTGGTCAAAGGTCTACCGAGTTGACTCGGGCAAGCTGACTCATTAGGTTGACTCACTGAGCTGACTCGGTCAATGGGTTGACTCACTAAGTTGACTCGGTTAACGAGTTGACTCAGTTTGGTTGGGTCAGGGGAAAACGGGTCGGATCGAACTCGAGTTTGGGTTTGGGCCGAATGCAACATGGCCCACCAACCTAAACCTAATCACCAGCAACCCAAAAAGGTACATTTGGACGAAAACAGAACAGAATTTAAACTCTACAACTCGACCATAACATTACACATCGAAAATCGATCGGAAATTCACCAATTTTACCTAAAACACGAAGGGACGGCCGAAATAACACGTAGCTTTGATGAGGGATCTCTCTCGATGACGGATTGACGACCGGCCAAAGGGGTTTTGGTCACATCGACGCAAAGAGTTCGGATCTAGTGGTCGTGTCTCGAACGGACGTCGAGGGTGGCCGCAATTTGCAGAAAACATAACGCTTCAAACCCTAGGTTTGTCAAACCTTCAAACGAATTTTCCTGGAAACCGAAGATTCAACAGTGCAAGTGACCGGCGGGGCTAAGCTCGGGGTGCAATGGCAATAACTTCGACAGCAACAGTGGCAACCACAGATCGACAGTGACCTAAATCGGATGGCGCGATGGTTTGGGGAAACATAGAAGTTTCTGAACTCTCTCTGACTCTGTCGATTCAAATGGCAAACATTTTTTTTGGGCAAATCGATGAAAACTGGGCTTTTTGATTATTTCATTTTAATATTGACCCATCAAGTATAACTTAATAATAAGTTATAGTAACTTATAAACAGAATTGGCCTTAGCTCATACGGTTAAGACTCACACATATCACTCTAAAGGTCATAGGTTCAAACCCCTTTAAGCATCACTTCAATTTGTTTCTCTTTTTTTTGTTAACATCCTAACACTCAAGGTGTGACAAAACAAATTTTGAGAAGGAGGGCGCAGAGAAGAGACAGACTGATTGTCTAGAACATTGAAGGGGAAAGGATGGTATTTCCCCATATTTTAAAACTTTTGTGTCTAGAGGGCACATTCAATCTAGGAAGGAAAAGGAGATCTTGGTAATACCGTCAGTGAAATTGAAGGAGCTGAGCATAAATGCTATTGGAGAAGAGGAAGAAATTGCAAAGAATCTGTCAAAGATTCGCTAGTGTCCTCTGGGTTGTGTCTTAAATAATTGGACCGATATTGAAATCCCCATTGTTTTTGAATCTTTATCAAAGTAATGCTCAATACTTACCCATTTGCTTTAGCCCCAAAGCATTGGGATTTATTGTAAGGGCCCCTATTTAGGCATCAGTTAATCAATTTAATAAATGAATGCATTTTCCCTTTCAATATGGTCTCGTTATTTGTTCATTGTTCTATTTTGGTCTCTTTTTTCTTATTCATAAAATATTCTACACTTTCTTTCCTTACGCCTTTTACACACACACACACACACACACACACACACACACACACACACACACATATATATATATATATATATATCCTCTTACACATTTGCAGGTCCTTAGATATCAATTGCATGAATGACATTGCTACGAGCTCAAAAGTCAATTTTGAGCAGGTTGTTTGCTTGGGAGAGCATGAGTCCGACGACAACTATAAAGAGTGTGAGTTGTCTCTTGATCTACTCAGACTAATATAGCATGAGAATAAGCAAATTCTTCCCCACCAAGAATCGATAGATACAGTGAATTTGGGAACCGAATATGACAAAAGAGAAGTAAAGATCAGTACTTTCATATCTTTAAATACAAGAGACAAACTCATATATAAACTTCAAGAGTTCAAGTATGTGTTCTCCTGGACCTAGGGTTGGGCATTCGATCGAGTCGAGTCAAAAAATTTCAAGTTATTCAAATTGATGCGTCTAATTTTATCATTCAAACTTTATTTGAAATTTTTTCAAGTCAAGATGAGTTTATAAAATTCGATTCGAGTTTCTATAAAAATTAATTGTAATTATTTATAATGTTATAGTACGAATTGATTCCTAATTAAATGACTTTCTCTGGCCAACCATGTAAAATATACATATATGTTTCTTCATGTTCTTTTTCAGGTGCGTAAATAAGATTTTTAAAGTTATTAAATAAATCAAATATTATATTATATAATATATTTATAATCATAATATACATATATGTTCCTTCCTCAACCAGTAGTTTAAGAACCCTCGATGATGTCAAAGTTAGAGCTCCAACAACGGTGTTGATCACAAATTCAGCATTGCCTGTGAAACCGTTGTTACTTGTTCGAGCTCACAATAGTAGAAGATTTTAAAGTATCTGTTATGAATATATTTATTTATGGTGGATATTCATGTATTAATTGAGACTTTAATGTACTTTATTATTAGGGTTTAATACCCATTGAAATTAGGGTTTCCATCTTATGCATATAAATATAGAGTTTGGAGAAAGCATTATACACAACCCTACTTTGAGAATATAATACAAGTATCTCTCTTTGTCTCTCGTCTTGTTCTTGTTCATCTATTTTGTTCTTTCTCTTTACGTTATTCACAACACGTTATCAGCACGATCTCGCTCAATAACTGTAGTTCTTGTCGGCAATTCCTGAAAAAGATTTCAACAAGATATTGGTGATTACATCTACTATATATTCAACTTAGCTTAGAAATTCTGGCATGTTTTGTTTATTTTTATGTCGATATAAAGATTGATTAATCACTCTTATATTGATGTCAGTGTATTTTGATATATTGTTTGATTATTATTTCATTCTAATATTTTGAATATATGACTAATCACCCGAAATTATCTGTCACTTTCTCTAGAATTTATTTTTCTCCCAGATTGAATTTTCCCTCGTAGCAGCAACGTCTATAAATAATATAGACTTCGCCTTGTTCGGGTTCACAATAGTAATGCAACGGAAACAAGAAATTTTTGAGTATTTTACTAGAAGAAGAAAAAGAAAATTTTGGTTCTTACATTGCAAAGGGTTGTGCGACATTATGGGGATAAGGGTCAGAATCCAATGTGTAGACTTACTAATATGGCTTCCCTTTCTCTGAACTCTGGACCAATGCTTCTCGAATTCGAAGACCATAATTAAGGGGTAAGAAAATTATGTCGTAGACTTATTAATATATTATAATAACTAAAGATCAATATTTCACTACAACAAATTTGTTTATTAGTGACATCTAAAATATTGTCACTGAAAATTTCTTTTACGTCACTATTTGTATTTTGTGACATAAAATTTGATGTCACGAGGTTCGTCACGCTAGGTGCGTCGCTAAATGTCTAGTGTGACGATGTATGTTTTTTCGTCACATATTGTTAAGCATATAGTGACGTTAATACATAATGTCACCTTATAATTTGTACTTAGTGACAACTAATCACGTCATCAAATGATATAAATTTTTGTCATAGATAATTTGTATCGTCACAAAAAATGCAATAATTTCTTTGTATATGTGACGAAAAAATATCGTCGCATTGCTAGTGACATATTGTATCGTCACCTGATACTAGTATGAATCACGATGATACGTAACGCCACTTTATAATTTATATTCGATGACAACTCATTATATCATTGAATTATATAAAATTTCGTTATTGATGATTCTTATCGTCACGAATAATACATTAACTTTAACTTACATGTGACAAAAAAGATATCGTCACATTGTAGTGACGTAAAATATCGTCTCCTAAAATGCTAAAATAAGTCATAAAATTTTTATTGTCAATTTAAAATTATCATATATTACCAATTTTACCACTTAATTAGAGACTACATTATTATTAATAAAATTAAAAGCATTAACAATAATGAAATGAAATTATTAGTGATATAAGCACAATCATAAAATTAATGACAAAAGTATTGTTAGCTAAAATGATAGAAAAAATACTCATTATTCCTCAAAACAATTTATTACATTATACAAAAATATTATATAATTAAATTCTTACACGACAATAAAAGTAAAACAATCACAATTGTTAAACTTACTTGTAAACTGTAAAAACTCTTCTCCTTTTGTTACTTATTTGGCTTAGATTGTGAAACAGCATTCATAGAGCTACTTTCACTCAATAGATGCTTCTCCGGCTGCTCGATTTTTTGCAACTATCTTAGTCCAAAGTCACATCCAACTGTTACTACTATTTGGAATTGTTCTTCAACAAGGTTCTTTGTCGTGTGTTCTACATGTTTCCTTCCTCTTTTGGAGGCAAAAGTCCTCTCCGAACTCAATTTTATTAGTCATTTTGGGACTTGAACACCTAAAAAAATGTCAATAAGAACATTAATTTTAACATACAGATCTATTGGACAGTCTAATCTATCATGTAAATATAATCAAGATGAGATTACACCAAAAAACATTAACATGAACAATCAAATATAAGAAACCATATACCTAATACATGGATGCTAACATGCACCGAAAAATTCAACTCAAGCCATTATCACAATTCCAATCAGTGTAGTTGACAATGGTGAGAAAAAAATAATTGATTCTACAATCTCATAATTCAATAAAAATAACTAAGCAATTACGCCAGGAATTAGGATTGCAAATTTTAAGTAAATATGTAAACAACTCTCTACTTACATTGCCCAGAAACATGGTACTTCAAGTGCAAGTTGGACAATCAATACTTAGCATTTGTATTGAAATTATCAGCTTTCAATGACAATTCAGAATTCTCATTGAACTTTAAAATTAAAGAATAAAATCCAATTAGAAAGAAATGGTTATTAGTAATATGAATAATAAAATTATAAAAAGAAGAGTTTTCAATCAGTATGAAGCACTCTTAAGAGAGGGGTGAGGCGTTTAGCATTGTTCTCGTAATAATCAATAAGTTTATCTACTTTCAGTAATAATCAATAACTCTATCCACTAATAATAGCTTGATTTGTACAACCAACAATTATACAGTCATTGATTAATTCACAATTTACATATCGAATAACATAAATCAGTAACTCTTAAACTAAAGCGCTCATTGTTCCATATTTGTTTTCGCAAATCTACCTACGTAAAAGTAACAGTCTCTAGGTTAGAAATACATACCGAATTGACAGGGCTCATGGACAGAGCTGAGCGTGTGAATGGTCAAATGGCGTCAGAGAACTGAGCGAGTGAGGTAGCACGGATTCACTGGTGGCGACGCAAACAACAATAGTCGAAAAGGCTGAGTGTACAAGGAGAGGCGGCTGGGGTTTTAGGGTAGACCAAAGAGGTTGATGCTCAAGAAAAAGATATATAAAAAGTTAATTTGGGGATGTAGTCCGTAGATTATTTAGAGTTACTAATTGACCCTAAACTTTAAAATATTACCTATTATAAATTATGAAATTTATGCACTTTTCAATTTGATTCAAAATTATAATAACTTCAAATTTGTCCCAAAATTCATTTTTTTATTTTTCCCTCAAACTTGTAACTTGTTTTTCGAAGTGTAACATGAATACTATACAAATCAATTTAATGATCAAATTAAGTGCATACACGAAAAGGGTTGGATGACCCAGTCCGTAATACAGGGGTGGAGTCCCTTCACCCCACTCAAGAACATTTGCATCTACCCCATACTCCCATTTTTTCCCAAAATATTTCTTCACCAAATGGGTCACACCAAGAATTTTTCGAGTCGAGTCATAACTTCTTATTTTAACCATATAATCACTTATGACTTTACTTCTAAACCCACTAAAAATTACTAAAAATTTAAATATAAATATTTATGCTAAACAAAACAAAAATATCACACACACAATATATATATATATATATATATATATATATATATATATATATATATATATATATAAAGGTCTTATATATATAACACAACTTTGAGAAAATTAGTAAGAGCCATCGATATTATAAACCTAAAATTCAAAACCTTTGAAAAATTAACTCTATTAAAAATTTAAATTGGTGTCAAATATAAAGTGATACAATTTTATGATGTCTATTAAATTCATCATATAATACATAAGAAATATAATGATGTGTGGAAAATAATTATTTTGTCACATTAAACCTATAATTTATGACATAAATAAAACATTAACTTGTATGTCTTATAAAATGTGACGAATTAAATTGTCATGAACAAAACTTATCGATGACAAATTTACAATGTCATCAATTCAAATTGAATTTTCATAATAATAATTTGTCACTAATATAATTTTTTATTGGTGACGATTTTATAACGTCGTCGCTTTGTCTAAACGTCATTGGAATGTTTCCCGTTAAAAATTTTTGGAGGTAAATTTTGACGCCAAACATATAATGACGAAATTAATGACGTTTTTTTAAAACTATCTTTAAAGATATATCATTAATCACTAAATGTGACGAAAACAAATAAATGTCACGTTTATACTATATTTTGTGACATTATATACAACGTCATATTGAAAGTTTGTCACAAATTGATAAATTTGTTGTAGTGTTTATTTATGTTATTTTATTGCTTAAAGTTGGTATTTTTAACCATATTTTGAGTTTTACATGATATCTTTAAATGACTTGGAAAGAGATACGACATAAACATGAGGAGTTGTCTTGGTCACTTATATCCCCATTGTCCTCGAGAGGAAAATCAATATCGGTAAACTATATTTTTTTATTCTTTAAATTGCGATTTTAAAGTGCAATAAATTATAATGATTTATGATCTACAAGAAGACTGTTATAAATTAGGGTGATTTATGTTCTCTGTTCTTTTGGTTTAATCCAAATATATTGGTTGGATATCTCGTTCTGCGAGGTTATTGGTCTCAAAGAAGGTTTTTAAAAGACCTTGTGAACTGGTTTAACAATGTCGTGTGCGAGGATTAAATCTTTGGAATAATCTGCTCAAAATATGGCCAGAGCCATTAGACTTCTTCGCCGTCACCTCTATGAGGGGTTGAAATCTGAATATTTAACGGTGAAAAATCCTCTTATTCTTTGAAATAATCTAAAGGAAAGGTATGACCATCAGAAAATTGTTATTCTACCTAAAGCTCAATATGGTTGGTTAAATCTGAGATTGCAAGCTTTTAAATCAGTAAGCAAGTATAACTCTGTTATGTTTCAAATTACTTCACAATTGAAGTTATGTGAGAAAAAACATACTCCACTTTTCACGCAAATAATGTTGTCCCCAGACACAATATCGTGAAAAATGTTTTAAAGGCCCACTGGCTCCACTTCATTCCCTGTAGTATGTGAGATTTTATAATAAATGTCACATTAGTAGTTGTAGCCATGGTTAAGTCTATGGGCATAAACATTATGATCATTTTAAGAATACTTCTACCCACCAGAAGTGGGATTATAAGGATGACAAGAACGATAGAGATCATATTAATTTTTTATGTTATCAATGCGATGATACAAACCATTTATCTCGTACTTATCAAACGCCGAAGCATTATGGACCTTTATCCACAATCATAAACGATAAATGAAAGAAAATATAAACAAATTTTGTTTACGAAAACGGAGAAAATAATTATAGCGTTGTTGGTCCAACTCAATTGGATATTGTTGATTTCCTCGTACCCATTGAAAGGGATAATTCGCCATTTATTTTGTTTCCTTATAACCTCTAAAAGAAATAATTGATCTTTAACTTTATTTTACTTTATATTAATATGCTTTACATATTATTTATTTATGTTTCATATTATATATATTTAAATATTTTAAACATTTATTTATTATCCTTTGAAGAATATGATTACTTTCGAAATAAAACATGCAATGAATTGTGGCAATTTATGCTTAGCAGACAGTGGAAGTACTCATATTATACTTAAGCATAAGAACTATTTTCCCATTTAAATGCAAGGGGGAAAATGTGAGTACTATAACTTAAAGTACTAAAATATCAATGCCCTAGAAGAGAAATAAGTTCATGTGACATTATCTTTGATAGATAATTGATTTGATATGTGTTATATTTAATATTTTTCATTCCATAAAGTGAATGGTACAAAGCACACATTTTTCATTCCTCGAAGTGAATGGAACAAAGCACATATTGAAAGGTGCATAATTATACATATTTTCTCATTTAAAATGCAAGAGAATAATGCAAGTACTATATCCATAAGTACTAATATCATAGAAGGCTCCAAAAGAGAAAATATGTTATTGCCAAATGGAACTTAATTCCATATTTACAATGTGTTATACTCGTCAAAGTCGCAAAGAGACTTATTGGGTTTTAAAGATATTCGCATAAATGAATATCATATTGGGACTATTAGTTAAGAGGATGTTGGTTATCTTCATACTACGAGTATAATCCAAGGGAATAAGAAAATCTTGACAAAATTACATGCACTGTCATTCGGATTGTACTACACAAGAATTAGTACAAATTGAAGCTCATGCTATTGTAAACCAAAAGTTTACTGATAACTTTTTTATTTGGCATGACTGGTTAAGCCATCTCGGTTCAATTATGATGCAAAAAGCTATTGATACTTGATGTGGTTATTCATTGAAGAACTGATAGATTCTTAAAAGTAATGTTTTACATGTGATGCTTACTCTCAAGGAAAATTGATTATTCAACCATCACCAGCTAAGATAGATTATGAATCTATTATTTTTTGGAACATATACAGAGTGATATATGTGGGCCATACACCCTTCTTAAAGATCATCTAGATATTTTACAGTTTTAATTGATGCATCGACTAGATGGTAATATGTATCATTATTATCAGATTACCATATAAAGACAATTCGTCTTGATAATGCTGGTGACATGCCACTTTATATGCAGCATCACTAATTCGCATCAAGCCAACAAAATTATCATAAGTTTTCCCCATTACATATGACTTTTGGTCATGAACCAAATATTTCTTATCTTAGAATTTTAGTTGTGTGGTATATGTTCTAATTGCTCCACCACAACGCACAAAGATGAGTATTCAAAGGAGGTAGGGAATATATGTCACTTTTGAATCCCCATCGATAATTAAATATATGAGCTTCTGATGGGCAATTCATTTATAATTCGATTTGCTGACTGTCATTTTAATGAGTCAATTTTCCCAACATTAGGGGGAGAAAATAAATAGTTGGGTAAAGAAATAAGTTGGAATGAATTATCATTATGATCCACATACATAACAATGTCAGCTATAAGTTCAAAGGATGATTCATTTATAAAACTTAGCAAATCATTTGCCATATGATTTTGTTGACCCTAAATGAGTGACTAAGTCACATATACCAACAACGAATGCTCCGATTAAATTTGATGTCCCAGAAGGACAAACTCTAGTTGCTAATGAGTCTAACTTACACATGTAGTGTGGTAGACAAGTAGGTTTCAAAGATAAAATTCCTCGAAAAAAGAGAAGGAGATATATCTTGTGATGGTCCGATTGAGTAATCAAGGAATTATGAAAGATCTCGATAAGAGATTAAAAGGTCTCCAGAAGAGACAATAGACATGACTCGGGCACCTGATAATGATGAAATCTCAATAAACTATGTCATGTCTGGTAACAAGTGGAACTAAAATCAAATTGACGTCGACAATACATTTGCATGCAATATAGAACTAGAGATTTTGATGTGGATCAAGAACCATTGTCAATTGGGAAAAGTAAACAAAGAAATGATTGGCCAAAATAGAAAGAGGCAATTGAGGTTAAACTAAAATCTCTTTCAAGAGAGAAGTATTTGTGAGATATAAATGGGTCTTTGTGAGAAAAAGAGAAAAAAGGGAAATCATGAGATATAAGCTCGTTTGATTACACAAGGATTCTCACAAAGACATGAAATCGATTATGAGGAAACATATTCCTCGGTGGTGGATGCAACTACTTTTAGATTTTGATTAGTCTGGCAATAAATGAAATGACTTAGTTTTCGTCTGATGGATGTTGTTACATCCTATTTATGTGAGTCTCTTGATAATAACATTTACATGAAACTTTCAGAAGGATTTAGACTGTGGAAGCAATTAATTCAAGTTCTCGAGAACATTATGCAATCAAATTAAACTTATCTATTTATGGATTAAACCAATTGGACGCATATTGTATAATCGCCTCAATAAATACTTATTAGCGGAAGGGTATAAGAATGATTTAATTTCCCTGAGCAATTTTATTAAGAGGTTTAGTTCTGGATTTGTCTTTGTTGTTTTTGATGTTGTGTATGTTGATGATTTGAATATCGTTGAGACTCGTTAAGAGATCTCCTTAACAATGGAATCTTGTGCATCAATCGACAAACATAGAAAAATGTTTAAAGAGACTTTACTTGCATATCACATATTCGTTGATCGCCCTTATGGTTGCTAGGTCTCTTAATGTAAACAAATATTCGTTCCATCCTTGAGAAAAAGGTGATGATATTATTGGTCCAAAAGCACCATATATTAATTGATCTGGAAGCATCATATCTTATTTGGTCCAAAATACTATTTAAGTGCTGCAAGACCATTACCTTTAGATCTTTTAAAACTCGATGCCTCTCCAAATCATGTAAATAATTGTTATGCACGAGGCAAAGCCGAAATATGTGTTTGACTAAACATATCCAGAAGATATGTGAATTTCTTTCACAAGATAAGATGCAAGCTATCTTGTGTAAAGATAATGCAAAATTTATATCTCAAGGTGGATACATCAAATGTGACAAAACGAAACATATTTCTTCAAAGTTTCATCCATGATGATCTTCAGAAGAATTGTATTCGATGAATCATTTCAAGCAGTAATTTGAAAGATCTATTCACTAGCGCATAGTCTACTTCAACATTTGAAGATTATATTCAAAATTGAATTATGAAGATTCGAAGATCATATGTGATATTTTTCATGAGGGGGGAGTAAATACGTGTTGCACTCTTTTTCCATTAATCGGGGTTTTGTCCCAATGGTTTTCCTGGTAAGGTTTTTAATGAGGAAACATGTTATGCGTATCAAAGATGTGTGTACTCTTTTTCCTTCACTAAGAAATTTTTTCCCACATGGTTTTTATCTTAGGTTTTAATGAGGCACATTATCTTCATGGATATCCAAGAGGGAGTGTTATGAATATCTTTTTATAGTGGATATCCATATTTTAAATGAGACTTTAATGTACTTTATTATTAGGGTTTAATACCCATTGAAATTAGGGTTTCCATCTTATGCCTATAAATATAGGGTTTGGAGAAAGCAATGTACATAACCTTACTTTGAGAATATAATACAAGTCTCTATCTTTTCTCTCATTTTGTTCTTGTTCATATATTTTGTTCTTGATCTTTACTTTATTCACAACAATATCATGTAATTTAGGTTTAGAATTTTAGGGCCTTTGAGATTTAGGTTAAGGGAATTGGGTGTTATTCATTTAAATTCATGTGAGATATGAATGCCTGAGGAAGGAAAGAAAGGGATTGGAGAAGGGTAAAGCATTAACTAAGGCTTAAAACTAAACGACGTAGTTTTATATTTTCAAATTATTAGGTTTATCGGTTATTCGGACTTCCAAAATTCAGACTCGACTCAAACTCAAAATTTCAACGAGTTATTCGAGTTGACACGAATAACTCAAAATTCGAAAATAAAATCAGTTTTTTCGAGTTGAGTTTTTCCCACCCCTAATATACATATATGTTCTTTCCCCGACTAGTAGTTTTAGTACCCTTGATGATGTCAAACCTAGAGCTCCAACAACGATGTTGATCACAAATTTAGCACTGCCCGTGAAACCGTTGTTACTTGTTCGAGCTCACAAAAGTAGAAGATTTTAAAGTATCGTGTAATTTAGGTTTATAATTCTAGGGCCTTTAAGATTTAGGATAAGGGAATTTGGGGTTTTTCATTTAAATTCACGTGAGATATGAATGGCTGGAGAAGGAAAGAAAGGGATTGGAGAAGGGTAAAACATTAACTAAGGGTTACAACTAAACGACGTAGTTTTATATTTTCAAATTATTTTGTTTTTTGGTTAATATAACTTCCAAAATTCAGACTCGACTCGAACTCGAAATTTCAATGAGTTATTCGAGTTGACTCGAATAACTCAAATAACTCAACTCGAATAACTCGAAATTCAAAAATAAAATCGTTTTTTAGTCGAGTCAAGTTTTGCCCACCCCTACTTGGACATACCAAGATATGCCTGGATTAAACACAGATATTGTAACGCACGAACTTCCATTGAAGCCATAATGCAAGCATGTACAACAAAAGCTCAAAAAATGAGACCATAAATGTTACTTCAGATACGAGAGGAAGTAAAGAAACAATATGATGTTGGGTTTTTACAAGTGGCCAAGTATCAAGAATGGGTGGCCGATGTTGTAACCCCCTAAACCCGGCCTAGAAGAAATAGGTGAATTTAGGAAGTCACGTTTGAAAACTTTACCCTCAAGAAAACTAATTTAAAAAAAACTACACTTTAAAATAAAATAAAATAAAATTAATAAATATCTTATAATAAATAAAAATAAAAATATCATAATAAATATTTGAATGTTTATATAAAATCTCTGAAATAAAGTTTGTAAATACATGCTAAAACATAGTCCCAAAATATAAAATAATAACAATAATCTAATAGTTTAAAATAAGTTCATACTGAATAGTAAAATAACTGGATAAAATCTGAGATCCTCCAAGAACTGAAAGCATATGTCTGAGAATCTGAAACAGGAACTAAAGGGGAGTCAGCTATTAAACTTAGTGTGTCTCTAAAGTGCAGACAATCACAAACTCAATTTCACAACAATAATTTTCACAAAAATATTTAAAAGACACAAGCACGTTTAAACACTGTTTTATGAAATCAGAATGCAATGCACCCATACTGCATAGTCACCAAAAGAGTAGGTTCCCCAAAACCTCTCGCTACATAGTCACCAACGCAAGTGGTATAAACCACTGAACTTCCTTCGTACAATCCCAACCCATGATAACACAGTAAAAAGATATCACAGTTTTCACACTCTCAACACAGTCCAATAATAATTGGGGATTCATAGTTCATTTATTTTAAATCACAGTCCGAAAATAATATGCACAAAAAACATGATGTAAAATCATAGAACAACTGAAAATCGTTCAAGTGTAAAAACACAGTCACAAAATCAAAATATGTAGCACGGGAAGAGAACACACCTTAGCCAAAGCAACTCAACCTATTGAATAATGTGTTTTTCCATGATCAGAAGTATTGGGTCCAACTGTATCGATACTGGACTAAACTTGGGGTTGAATGGATTAACTAACTAGAATGGGTATAGAGCGGTGGAGATTATTACATAGGAATTTAACAAATCAATAAGGTAAATTACAAATAAATATGGTAAATTAATAATAATAATAATAATAATAATAATAATAATAATAATAATAATAATAATAATAATAAAGGATAAATCGGTTAACAGAGTACAAATTAAACTTTCTTTTAAAACAATGAGTTAATTGCATATAAGGTCCTTAAACATTTAAGAAATCTCATATTAACTTTCAAGTTTAATAAAAATTCTATTTAGTCCCTCACAAAAAGTTAGGATTTTGAATTAAAAATTCACAATTGTTAGGGTTTTTAATTAGGGATTTTAAAATTAGGTTTTCTAAATTAGGGATTTTTCGAATATAGGGTTTACAATTTGGGCATAATTTTTGGGGTGTTACAAATATTGTTTCAGTACCAAAGAAAATGGAAAGGTGCGAATGTGTGTTGACTATCGTGACCTCAATCGTGCTAGTCCTAAAGAATATTTCCCTCTACCACATATAGACACATTGGTAGACAAAACGACAAAACATTATTTGTTCTCATTCATGGATGGTTTCTCGGGCTATAACCAAATCAAAATGTATAACGAAGACATGGAAAAACAACATTTGTGACAATGTGGGGCACATTTTGCTACAAGGTGATGTCGTTTGGCTTGAAAAACATTGGGGTAACATATCAAAGGGACATGGTAACTTTGTTTCATGACATGATGTACAAAGAAATCGAGGTTTATGTAGATGATACGATATCTAAGTCTCGATCAGAAGAACACATCACCAACCTCAGAAAACTTTTTGAGCGCCTGAGAAATTTCCAATTGAAGCTTAATCCTGCAAAATGCACTTTTAGAGTTTCTTTAGGCAAACTGTTGGGGTTTGTTGTCAGTAAACGAGGAATTGAGGTGTATCATGATAAAATTAAAGCTATCCAAGAGATTCCCCCTTCTCATACTCAAAAAGAAGTTTGAGGTTTCTTAGGAAGACTGAATTATATTTCTTGGTTTATCTCTCAACTAATCGATAAATGTGATCCCATTTTTTGTCTCCTGGGGAAGCATAATACGGGTCATTAGGATCCAGCATGCCAAGAAGCCTTTGACAGAATTAAGCAATACTTGTCAAATCCTTCGATGTTAGTGCTACCTATACCAGGCAAACCTTTGATTTTGTATCTAAAAGTATTTGAAAATCTCATGGGTTGTGTATTAGGCCAACATGACGAAACTGGAAGAAAAGAACACGATATATATTACCTTAGTTAGAAGTTTACTGATTTTGAATCAAGATATTCTTCTATCAAAAAGTTTTTTTGCGCTTTAGTTTGGGCCGCTGACAGACTTCGTCAGTACATGTTATACCATACAACATGGTTGATTGCAAAGCTAGATCCAATAAAGTACATGATGGAATCACTTGGATTTCCAGAAAGAATGGCCCGATGGAAAATTTTGCTTTCTGTATACGACATTGAGTACGTAAATCAAAAAGCCACCAAAGGCAGTGCTATCGCAAACTTCCTAGCAAGTCGTGCTTCATCTGAATATGAACCTTTGAGTTTTGACTTTCCAAATGAAGACCTAATGTGCTTGACCTCTAGTGAAGATGAACCAACTAGTGAAAAGCCTTGGAAAATGAATTTTGATGGGGCTTTAAATGCATTTGGGCGTGGAGTTGGGGCAATCTTAGTATCTCCCGAAGGGAATCATTATCCCTTTACTAGTCGATTAAATTTTAACTGTACAAATAATGTGGCATAATACAAAGCGTGTATAATGTGACTTCGTGCAGCTATTCAACAAAAAATTAAAGTCCTCAAAGTATACGGTGATTCATCATTAGTGATCTATCAACTTTGGGGAGAGTGGGAAACAAAAGACGTCAAATAGGTTAAATATTGCAAACTTGTCCTTGAATTAATAGAAGAATTTGAGAAGATATTTTTCCATTACCTTCCATGAGAAGATAATCAAATGGCTGACACATTGGCAATTTTGGCTTCTATGTTTAAAATGAATAGAGAAGCTAATATGATACATATACAAATAAGTATCTACGACTCACCAGCCAACTATTACACCATCGAAAATAAGGTCGATGATCACCCTTGGTCTTATGATATTCTATAATATATCAAGTATCATAAGTATCTTGAGGGAGCGACTAACTTTAATAAAAGAATATTTCGGAGAATGGCTACAGGATACATCCTCGATGGAGAAACCCTATACAAAAGAGGGAGTGACCAAACACTACTAAGATGTGTAGAGAGTCATGAGGCAAAATAAGATAATTGAAGTTCACGAGGGAATTTGTGGGTTTCATGCAAATGGGCTCACCATCTCTATGCAGGTTATGAGGTTGGGATATTTCTACATATCTATGGTAGAAGATTGTATCAATTTTGCTCAGAGATGCCACAAATGTCAGATTTATGGAGATAAAATTCATGAAACCTTATCACCTATTCTTGTGATGACAACTCCATGGCTATTTTCAGCGTGGGGCATGGAAGTGAATAGAGGAATCACGCCAAAAGCATCAAATGGACATCATTTCATCTTTGTAATGATCGATTACTCCAGCAAATGGGTGGAAGCTACTTCGTATGCAAATGTAACCAGATCAACAATATGCAAGTTCCTAAAATGGAAATCATTTGTTGGTATGGTCTAGCATAAAGAATTATCCATGAAAATGCTTTAAATCTGAACAACCAAATGATGAAAGAAGTGTTTCAACATTTTAAGATAAAGCATCACAAGTTAGTTGTCGAAGCAGCTAACAAAAATATCAATCAGATCGTTGAGAAAATGGCGATAACATGTAAGGATTGGCATAAGAAACTACCTTTTGCCTTGCTAGCATATTGTAAATATGTGCGAACGTCTATAGGGGCAACTTCATATTCTTTAGTTTATAGAACAGAGGTAGCATTACGCCGAATGGGTTCATGTCAGATATGATCAGTTGAATCTGATAGAAGAAAAGAGATTGAAGGCAATTTGTCATGGGCAAATGTACCAATAGCAGATGATTCGGGCCTGTGATAAAAAAAAGTCCGACGAAGAGCATCCCGTGAAGAGAATCTGGTTCTGAAAAATATTTTCGAGGAAAGTGGATGCCAAATTTGGAAGGACCATTTGTTGTGGAAAAAGCCTTCTCTCGCGGAGCACTAATCTTAACTGAGATGGACAGGAATGAGTTATTGAATCATGTGAAATCTAACTCAATGAATAAATATTACGTATGAATTCGTGACATACTAAGAGGTGAAAACCTGAAAGGGCCCTGTTGGTAAAAAAAGAAAAAAAGAGAAGAAAAAAAAGGTGAAAACCCAAAAGGGCCCTGTTGGTAAAAAGAATAAAGAAATACCAAGAGGTGAAAACCCGAAAAGGCTCTATCGATAAAAAGGGAGAGGAAGGGAAAATTCAAGATGAAAACCCGCAAAGGGCATCTTGAAATCAGTGGGAGATTCAATTCCTAAGCTCAAAAATAGTCCAAGTATGATCATAAGAAAATTCATGTCTTCAGATGTTTGTCCAAGAACTCAAGCTCTACTAAGCAGAAGTCATAATCAAAAAAGATTCTTGAGCGAAGTAGCAGTGGAACCCCTACAATTGATATCTAGGGGCATTTTATCTTTTTGATTCCCTTTGATCTTTGTCCAAGAACTCAAGCTCTACAATTCATGCCTCCAAGAGGGAGTGCCATCAATTTCCTCCAAGAGGAAGTGTCATCAATTACCTCCAAGATGAAGTGTCATCATTAAGCTTCCAAGAAGGAATGTCATCAATTACATCCAATATGAGTGTCACTATTGGCCTCCGAGATGGAGTGCCATCACTTATCTATTGGTGGAGTGTCATCACCGCCCGTTCATTTCCCATTAGACAAATTTATTGCTTTTAGTCTTTGCTCCATTCCTCTTATTCGAGCAATGAGAAAACAGGGGAAGCTGTACGCATCAAAATTTTACCCGGGCTAAGTACTCAGCCTGAGTCCAGTCTAGTGGATTTAAATAATAAAAAATACAAAAAATCTAGAAAATAAAAAATCCAAAAAATAATAAAAATTAAAACACCTAATCTAATTATGTCAACCTTTTTTTGCCCCTTGTAGAGTCCACCGCCGAGAGGACTCATCTGCTTGCTGAGTCATCTACGTTTCTTGTGCAACACACACAAGTCCAAGCATATCCCAATGATCTCCCTACAAATTGGGTGCTAAAGAAGCTCAAAAACCCTAAATTCACCCTATAAATACCGACCCCAAAACCTCAAAAAGATAGAGCCATCAATGGAAAATTGAAGCAACAGTAGTAAAAGACGAGCGAAACTAATGAGGAAGTTTGAGTGAAATCAAGAAAGCAAGGAAGGGGAAGGAAATCAAGTGATTACCTTACGGTTTATGGCGACCATAGAACTATTCCGCGAGATCTGAACGATGTAAGGATTCCAAACGGTTTCAGAGACGACATATCTCGAGCACAGATTGATCCGACGACGGATTCACAACTTTGAAAGAGGTGAAACTCGAATCTTTTATTTAGATCTACCTCAGCTAGTTTGGTTTTTGCCGAAATTAACGTTAGATTTGGAATTAGAGTATAAAACGAACAAGAAAAGTGATAGGCCAACAATGACGGTGATGTTCATCGAAAAAACAGAGGAGAGGGAATTGAATTGTTATGAATGGAAATGTTTTAAAGATCATTCAAAAATGCATTGAAAATTTGTGCATATTGGGGAGTTGTAATTTACGCAGATAAGTCTATGCCAAGTTTCACGCATTCAATTTAGGTTAGGGGGAATTCACATTTTAGGTCCTTACTTCTTTATGTGTAGCATTTTAGTCCTAATTTCGGTTTTTGACTCTTAGTTTAATTCAATTTAGTCTTAATGCATGCTAGTTTAGGTAAAATTTAGCCTTTAGCCTTTAGATTCTTTTTAATTAGACCCTTATACTTAGTTGATAATTTTTTAATTGGACCTTTAGGATTAGTTTCTTTTAAGTAGGTCATTAACTTGCATAATTAATTATATGATTAGTTAATAAGTTTCACTTTAGGTTAATTTACGTATTAATTTGTCTTATTTTCTTTAGATTAATTTTTCTTTTAAATGGATGATTAATTATTTAATTGGTCTTAAAATTGAGTTTAATTATATGTTGATCTTAAAATTGTGCGATTAATTTGATTCAGTATTTAAATTATATTTGATTAATAATTCACCTAATCTGGGATTAATTATGATTTGACTTAAGGTTATGACCTTCGAGTAAAATATTAATTTTCCATTTTTGAACATCACTTGTTTTTTTAGCATATGTAATTTTGTTCATTAATTTATTTGTTTCATTCGCATATTTTCGTCTTTTTATAATAGTGCTATTAACTCTACCTTTGAAGCCTTTTAGAAAACACAACCCCTTCAAGTACCAATTTTGGGCGTTGTGGGGGTGCTATAACCTTTCCCACACGTAACCGACTTCCGAGCCCGACCATGACTCCAGTTCAAACGTAGACCAGTTCTAAAGGTTTTCGTTTGTGCCCAACCCCAAACGACCGATGGCGACTTCAAACCATGACGAGCCTTTGAAGGCCTAACCAATTTTGGCCCGGACAAAAACGACTTCGACATTTGAAATTGGTTCAAATGATCAAAAATCTCGTAAATAGAAAGTAGTATGATATGGTCATATAATGGAGGCAGGTGCTTCTCAAGAGACCCAAGACATAACTAATAATAAAACTCTAGAAGAGTTTCAGGTACCTAAAATAAAGATTAAAATCTTGAAAAGATCTCGATGAGTTATGTCACTACGAGAAAAGTTGCCCCTAACGTTTGACTGAATAGTCATTTTGGTCCATATTCTTTTTTTGAACTAATTTAATCCCAATGTTTCATTTTGGGTCAAAATGACCCCTCTGTGGATGAAAAATGTTAGTCAACTAAAGATAACCAACTTAAAATGACTTGACAGAATGACACGTCAGAATTAAAAAAATATTTTTTATTTTATACATTTTGATAAAAATATTTTTTGATTGATGTGTCATTATCTAAAATCAGCATATTTCTCTATATGATACTGCTATCACGATGTGCACTGACATGTAGGTTTGTCACGTCATTTCAAGCTGTTTATCGTCAGTTGACTAATAGTTTTCATCCGCGGAAGGGTCATTTTGACCTAAAATGAAACGTTGTGGGTTATATTGGTTCATAAAAAGAATAGAGGTCAAAATGATTATTCAGTCAAATTTTAGGGGCTTTTTTTTGGCATTATACCTTTATATCTACATATATAATAATTGAGATTAACAATAGAAAACGAGTATTTTTTTAGAGAAAAAACAATGGATAATCCTCGGTTGAAAAATATTAATCTCATTAATTAATTTTCATTATTATCCAAGAATCAGATAAAACTTAAAAGTTTTACAATACTTAGTGGATCCTTCTAACCCTTAATAGTTATATATGTAACGACTCAATTTTTTGAGTCAACAATTGGGCATTGACCTGAGTCATGGACCCTTGTGTTGGATTAAGTGTTTGGACCCATTTGGCCAAGTTTGGGCCTTTTGGTTGAGATTTAAGCTAATTACGCTTGGCAAGTGATCAAATTGTAAAAGGGGAAGGACCTTAGGGTTTTACGTTGTGATTTTATCTTTATTCAAAATAAAGGTTGAAAACCATTTAGGAAATTGGTATATCATGTGATGTTGGGGAGGGGAGACAAGATGATATCATCTTTATCTTTTTTCCTTCTCCCACAAAACCCATTTCCCTCTTCCTTTCAAGCCTAGTTTCTAACATCAAAGATTCGAGCTTTATACCTCATTTCCTACATCCGAGATTCAATATTCAAGTATGTTGATCTTCTCTCCATGAGCTTCGAGAAAAGTATGATTTTTTTTTGGAAAAAGGGGTAAGTCTTCATTTATGGGTTTTTGAAAGGTTTGACCTTTGGGTTTCCATGGTTTCTCTCATGATTTTAAAGTTGTATTTCATAGCTAAGCTCACCATGATGATTAGCTCAAGCTTTGATTCGATTTTCATGTTTGCATGGCATGTGAAAGAGGTTAAAGGGGGTTTCCAAGCTTGAGCCAAGGAGGAAGGTTGAAGAAGCTTAGGGTAAGAGAGCATTTTGAGATTTTGGCTTAAGGTTTGTACATCTCTGGCTCCTACTCTTCTTGAAGATCATAAAATGATTGCTTTGCTTGGTTTATAGTTTAAGATTTCTAGTTTGATGTAGGATCGAGATTATGGGTTTAAGGTTACGTTGTGGGGGCTTGGGGAGTGATTTCTCAAGACTTGGAAGCAATTTATGGGCTTCGATACCGATACACGGGGTGCCTATATCGGTACCCTATGCTCTGAAGGATGAACAAAGGCAATTTGTAAATGGCGTATAGCTACCCTTTGGTTGGGTATCGGTACCCCTTTTCCATTGGAATTCTAGTAGCAAAGTTTCATATCGGTACACTTGGGGCGTACTAGTACTAAAAGGGTATCGATACACGGGGTCTGTATACAGATACAGGGTCAACGGTCAACCTCTTCCCTATGAAGATCAAGTATCAGTACGCTCGGGCTGGTTATGGGTACCCAGAGACCCGTATCGATACACATGGTTGGTGTAGCGACTAAAACATTTCAGGAAACGCCTCGGTGTCACTTGGAGGAACCAGATTTTAATTGGTTTTTAAAATTTAATCGGATTTAAAAAAGAGGAGTCGCCACCGGCTATTTAAAAATGGTAGACCGGGTACCAAAGTTAAAACCATAGATTTTTCTTAAAACTGGGTTCGGGAGTCGATTACACGCGGGGAAGGATGAGCACCCCCGTCGTGCCCTAAAATCGGTACCAAAACCATTACCTCTTAATTAATATTAAATTTTTTGAATTAAAGTGACCATTCGTATCGAAATTTGGTTATATGGGCGAGTAAATTTTAAAAGCCTTAATATTCGAGAAAGAACGTCCGAACCACCACTATTACGACTGGTACTGGCCTCGTTCATTCCCGAATAAAAAGACATTCGCATTACATTTTTTTAAAGATTCAGATGCAACTTACAAATTCTAAAAACGAGGCGTAAAATCATACCAATAATCAAGCAAAATATGTAATAACATAAGAAGACATAAATTATGCAAACACATACATATATTATATATCGTAACACTACACATTATATAAACCATGTATTAAACTAGATTATATAAAACACATATGATCATACACCTCATCAACCACATATTACCAACCAAACATATATAAAGCATATAGACTAAAGCATGGACTGAAATTAAGGAAACATAAATACGAGGCAAAATTAAGATGCATGAAATAGGAAAACAACACACTAAAAAGGGGACTAAAACTAGATCAGGACAGTCTCTAGGGACTTATGAGGGAATTAGACCATAAAAAAACTACTAAATCGCGAAAACAAGGACCAAAATTAAAAGACGTTGAAACCTGTAAGGACCGAAATGGTTATTAAACCATTCGAAGTTGATTAGAACCAAATTAGGGACGAGATTAAAAATACTTAAAAAGCTTGAGGGACCACAGATAGGGTTTAAAAATAAGGAGACCCTCGCGGCGCAATTAAAGGGATGCAGAGGGACTTAAAACAGAATTAAACCACTTTTAAAATGTTAAAACTCTATAAAAGGGTTTTAAAAACATTGAGCTCCCCTTTTGCCCAACCTGAACCTTCTCAAACCCCCATTTCTCTCTACTCTCTCGTTTTCCGACACCAGAAACCACCTCGGTCGTTGCTACCGGCGACCGGAGAAACCAAAAGCCCTAAAAAACCTTTTCCTTGTTTTTTTTTAAAAAACGACTTGAAAACCATTCTTTATCACGAAAACAGAACCAAAGGAATCTTTATTTTGAAATCTGTGGCCGAAACCATTTTTAAAAAAAAAACCTTAACTTTCTCACCGATTCACCATGAACGATCTCTGGAGGGACCGAAAGGTTTGTCACCGGTGAAGGAAAGCAAAACGACGCAGGGAAGATTCGACAAATGTAAGAAAAAAATAGAAACCATCTCTTCGTGTATATTTTTTATATGATTGCATGCATATGATAGAGATGCGAAA
This sequence comes from Hibiscus tridactylites, assembly GCA_958450335.1. Lineage (NCBI taxonomy): Eukaryota > Viridiplantae > Streptophyta > Magnoliopsida > Malvales > Malvaceae > Hibiscus > Hibiscus tridactylites. The sequence continues at coordinate 24,245,271 of OY288281.1, forward strand.
AGAGATACCTCGAAAGCTTTTTGATTTCTTTTTATCTCGATTTTTCAACCAAAAAAACCTCCTCTTACAGATGCCTTTTTTGGCTCCTTTTACATGCCGAAATTATAGAGCATAATATAAACGAGAAATAAAAAATAGCTGGTTTTCTTTGTCTTTCTTGCTTCTGACTTCTGTCTTTCGGGAGCCTAGTGTTGTTTCGGGTGTTAAAGCCTTTTGTCTAGTTGACCTTTGTGTTTCCTTTTGTTCTCATCGTCAATTTGAGTATACGGACATGCTTGTTTTTCGCTTTTCCTTGCGGGTCATTCCCGAAATGGTGAGAGCAAGATCAGACACGGGCAACGGCGTGGCGAGTCTAACAATTCGTACACTCAACAGAGGGGCAGGAGAGTCGCACGTGTTGCCTCTACGCGCGCGTGATAGACCCAAAAGGTCACGGGTGAGGCACTGAAGAGACGCGCCTGGAGCGTGTTGCATCTCTAGATCCATCTGGGTCGTTCAATGCTCTTTGAATCGGACGGTCCGGACGTGAACGACGCGATGTGAGCGTTAGCATCTTTAGGGTTTTCACCATGGTCGATCTGGGCCATTGGTTGCCCTTTCGATCCAACGGCTGAGGAGGATGCGGCGCTAGGGTTTGCTAGGGTCTGCTAGGGCTTTCATCCATTATGCGATCTGGACCGTCAGATCTGAAACAGATCTGACAGCTGATAGCTAGTTGCGCACTGAAAACAAGAGATGGGTTTAAGGTTTTGTGTGTAATTAGGGCTATGTATTATTTGGGCTTACGGGCCTTGTAATGGACTTTTATTTTTTAATCAATGTTTATTTTGGACTTTTATTTATCATGTTTTATTTTCATTATGATAATAATACTAATAATAATACTAATAATACTACTACTAATAATAAATATAATAATAATAATAATAAACGATCAAATACTGAAAATAAAACAAGATAATAGTGATAATTAATATAAGATAATAGTAATATTCTACTAATACTAATAATAGTATATACACTAATAATGATAATATATATAGCATAGTAGTACTAATAATAGTATAATCTCTACTTTTTTTTCTTTTTCTTTTTTCCTTTTTTGTTTGTTTTTTCTTTTTCTTCTTATTTTTTTCTTTTTTTTAAAATTACTTAATAACCCTATAAGCCTTAGATTGACATGAATTAGATGATGTTTAAGGTCCGGGCAAAATTAGTGATTACAACTGCCCCTCTTTGCTTATGCTTGTGGAACAAGAATAAAGCAAAGACCATAAGCACTAACTTTGTCCTACTTCCCCGTTGGACGTTTTTGAGGCTGCAAAGCTCTAGCCCGATTATTTTTTCTTCGAAGCCCTAAGAATATGAGTTCTTTCTCCTTGGAGCTCATTTTCTTCGTGTATTCTTCAAGTAGTAGTCCCTCTTATACGAGACTCCCTTTTTCTAAAATCAAGGATCTACAAGCCCTTTCTCCATAGGACCTCCCGCTTTCGAGACATTGAGGCCCTGGAATTTCGGGTTCTTTCTCCACCGAACCTTTCTTCCTTATCGCATTCTTCGAGTATTAGTTCTTTCTCCACGAACTCCCTCCTTCGTTTACTTGCAGTTAGGGGTCTACACGTCCCTTCTCCATAGGACCTTCCGCTTTCAAGACCCTTTTGTTGTAAGTTCTTCCTATATAGAACCTTTTCGGATCTTTTCTCTGTGGGATCCTTCATTTTGGAATCTGGTGGCAAGCTTGAGAGCTTCTTCTGACCCTCGAGCGATGGGTATCCGCTTGATTTGCTCTGAAATTTTTACTTTGTCGTTTACTTCTCCCTTTTTGAGGGGCGCGACTCACTTTTCGGATATCTCTAAAAAGATGAAATGCTATGATGTTGTTAGCATGCTCCTAACCTAGGGATGCCTAACTACTCCTGATGCATGACTGGGGTTTCTGAGTTGTTTAAACATATTAATTATGTTGACACTGTGTCCTTTGGTGCTGCTTCTTGTGTTGATTGCACCTCTTCTCGGTTCTACCAGACCCTTGTTCTTCTTCTTCTCATCTTGATCCACTTCTAGAATTGTCTGCCTCAAACTGCCCTTTCGGGTTTTCACTTTGAACCCTTCTTTTTCTTCTTTTTCTTTTTTTCTTTTTCTTTTTCTTTTTTTCTTCTTCTTTTTCATTTTTTTTCTCTTTTTCTTTTTCCTTCTTTCTTTCCTTTTCCCTTTCTTTTTTTCTTTTCCTTTTAAGGATGCTTGTTTTGTGTTTTCCATTGGGTCTGACTTCTCATGGTGCCCCTGCCCTTTTTTGGGTGTTTTCACTGACTTTTTCTTGGGGTCTTTTGGTCTCCCGCTTCGGCTTGGATGTAATTTGATGTTGACGCTTGCCCCTAGACAAACTGCTCTTCGAAAGGTTAAAATCATAGTAATACTAAGAAATCTTTTGCCTATTATAATCCCTACATCAACTTACTCGTGGGACGTTTTTGGGTGAAAGATGAGGAAAGATATTGCAATAAGATTTTATTAATAGTTTTGAGAGTTTTGAGATAATTTGAAAGTCATGGAAAACATAAAAGAACATAGAACAAAAATAAAAAAAACAAAGTAGGACTTCCAGCACTAATTGCGTGAATGGCCATGATCTCGTTGACCAAGCTGGGTCTTGAAGTTCCCTGCACTATACCGAAAGTTCTAACTCAGGGGTGTCAAGGTTTGTGATTTGCTTGGGCTGCTCCTTCCTAGGGCCTCCCTTCGTTCTTCTCCCATCTCCTTCTTTTTGTTTTTGTTGTTTTTTTCATATTTTTTCTCTATTTTTTCTCTTTTTAGCGCCCTTTTCAGGGTTTTCGCCTCGGGTATCTTCTTCTTTAAGGAGTGTCTTTCTTATACGTAGTACTTCTTCACTGCATACAAATTCACCGGGTGTTTTAGCTCATTTCCATCCATCTCTGTTAAAATTAACGCTCCACCAGAGAAGGCTTTCTTAACAACAAAAGGGCCCTCCCAATTAGGCATCCATTTTCCCTGAGAGTCTTTCTGATTAAGCAAAATTCTTCGTAGTACAAGGTCCCCTTCCTGAAATTCTCTTGGGCGAACCTTTTTATCGTGGGCCCACATCATCCTTCTTTGGTACATCTGACTGTGGCAAATGGCTTTTAGTCTTTTTTCTTCGATGAGATTCAATTGGTCGAACCGTGTTTGTATCCCACATTGACTATCCCTCCGAACAAGAAGATCTTTTTCATATCAGCGTAAGTCATGGGCTCCCACGGGATGTCCGCGCCTCTGAGCCTGGCCTTCTTTGTTCTTCTCTCTTCCTACACTCTTGTTTCCTTTGCTGAAAGTTGGGCTTAAAGCCCAGCCTGAACTTGTCTTGCGTGTTAATTACGCTCTTCGCGCGTAAGCACCCCTGAAAATTCCTCTTAAGACCTCTTCCTTTCTTGGCTCCCCGCCCTAGAGTTTCTCGGACTATCATCTTGGCGTAGTTGGATAGTCGATAGCGTGGGATCTTACTTCCTTCCGCCACAAAGGTGGCGTTGACAAATTCTAGGGCTCTAAATGAACACTTCAAGGCCTCCTCGTCCGTTTGTATATAAGGGGCATCGGTGGTTATGGATTCAATGATGTCTTGCTCGGCCCCTACGCTCACCAATTTCCCATCGATGACAAACTTAACTTTTTGATGTAGTGATGAGGGTAGAGCGCCCGTTGAGTGAATCCAAGGCCTACCCAACAGACAATTATAGGTTGGTCGGATGTCTATCACCACAAAATTAACGACATACTCGGGTGGTCCAATTACTAGCGGTACTTCGATCTTCCCGATTACTTCTCGTTGAGTCCCGTCAAAAGCTCTAAAGGAGTTGTGAAAAGGCTTTATGTGCGAACTGTCAATTGGCAACCATTGTAGGGTGGCTATTGGTAACACATTCAAAGCGGATCCGTTATCGATAAGCACACCGGGCAGAATATGCCCCTTACAGTGGGTAGTGATGTTTAAAGCTTTGGTTGATCTCATGCCCTCATCCGAGATCTCATCATCGCTTAAGGTAATGTAATTGTCGACAGCGATGTGCCCCACTATCCGATCTAGCTTTCCCACTGATATGTTGCCCGGGAAAAAGGTTTGATTCAACACCTTTAGCAGCGCGTCCCAGTGCTTGTCTGAGCTTAACAGCAACTCGAGTATCGAGATCCTTGCTTGCTGTTTCTAGAGTTGCTCGACGACGCTATACTCACTATGCTTCAAAAACTTTAGGAACTCTTGGGCTTGTGTTTCCGTGACTGGATGATGGATCTTGGGTGGTGGATCTTCTCTAAAAATCCTTTCGGGTTCATCTCCTTCTTTCTTGTCTTTTTGCTTTGGCTCTTCCGCAGCCTTAGATATTTTCGGCGAATAGCACATACCACTCCTTGTGAAATGTGCCACCTCATTCACTTCTTCAGAGTCATGCCCCGTTGGCTCTTCTTGCATCGGCTCTTTTCCTTTGGACGACTCCTCGCCCTCTTGTGGCTTGAGGACCTTCGGTACGGAGATATAGGCGGCGTAATTCCATGGGACACTTCGGGTATCCTTAAAAGGAAACGATGCCGGTGTTGTTATCACAATCTGGGGGGTCATCTTGATGTTTGCCTCCTAGGTGATTCTCCCTCCTTTGGCTTGATCGAAATTCTAAACGGTCTTTTAACTCCATATGGAATCTTAGGGATGTTTGAGGTGTAGACTTCCCATTCTTTCTATCCGTCGACTTTCTCAAAGAAAGCGATCTCCTTATTGCCTATCATTTTTTGAATTTGTTGTTTGAAATCCTCGCAATTCTAGATGTCATGTCCCTCGTCTTGGTGATACTCACAATAGGGACCGCAACCCTTTTGTACGATCACCATGCCTCGATCAATTTGGCAGGCCATACATAATTGCTGGAAAACCCACCTTAACGGGGATTTGATCTCAGACACGCTTCGTATCTCCCTCCTAGTGTATTCTTCTTCAATAGCATTAATGCCTCGACCCCCATGGTTAGGTAGCGGGTTGTTGGTCGCGCTTGGTTCGTCTAACTGTAATACTCCGTCTTGATTAGGTTTTGTACGAACTTCTTGAACGCGGTGCAATTTACTATTGTGCGCCCCAAAACGCTGGCATGATATTCGCAATTCACCTTCCCATCGTACCACGCAGGAAATGGTGGTTCAAATGGAGGGACATAATGAGGCCTAACCAAATCGGCCTTGTGCAACTGCGAGTACAATTCGGCATATTATACCGGTAGGGGAGTAAATGACATTTTCTCACTTTCCTTCCTTGGAGGCCTTGAATCTTTGTTGTTCGGACCCTGTCCGCCTCCGGTCGTGTTTTTCAGCTGGGAGATAGTGAAGTTCTTTGGGGCGTTATAAGCCATCACAGTGTTTACCTCGTTGTCCTTCCTTTTGTAGTTCCTCCGGGAATTCTCTCCGCTCTCAATCCTTCCTCTTTTTATAGCCACCTCGATTAACTCACCAGTTCTTACCATATCGGCAAAACTTTGAGTGGTGTTGTTTATTAAATGATCGAACAAAACACCCCTCAAAGTATTCACAAACATAGGTGTAATCTCATACTCGGGGATTGGTGGTTGAATATGAGCGGCCACGTCACACCACCTTTGAGCATACTGGCGTAGAGTTTCATTCGGTCTTTGCTCCATACCCTCCAACATGATTCGATTAGGGGTCATATCCGTTACATGCTTATATTGCTCCACAAATGCCCTTGAGAGGTCCTTCCATGACTTGATGTTAACCCGACTGAGCTGAGTGTACCACCAGGTTGTCGAACCTGTTAAGCTATCTTGAAAGCAATGAATGAGCATTTTTTCGTCCTTAATGAAAGCCACCATTTTTCGGCAGTACATAGTGATGTGAGCGGAAGGACAAGTCGTTCCATCATACTTAGCGAAGTCGGGAACCTTAAACTTCAGTGGTATTACCAAATCCGCCACAAGACTTAAGTCGCTGGCGTCACCTCCTTGTTCATCTATTCCTTACAGTGCTTTGAACTTTTCCTCAAAGAAACAGAATCTTTCTTCGTATTTCCTTTCCATTTTGGCTCTAATTCGCTCCTCTACCTCGTTCATCATACTTAGATCCGAAACCTCATTTTTGAGGCCCTCCCCTAATTCCATCGGCTGATTAGCCAAGGAGCCGACATGGTAGTTAGTTTGAGGGCCGACTGGGTTGGAGGCCCCTCCAAGGTTGATGTGTACTCTCTTCCCGGTGACAGGTATTTCCGGTTGAATGTGTGACGTGGTCTCCTCTATTCCTTGTCCCGAACCTTCTTCATTACTGAACTTCTTCGTGAGCAGCTCAGTCATCTAGGCGATGATGCTGGTTTGTGATTGAGCGATCTGATCCTTGATGTTATGTTCAATTCCATCTAATCGACCTTCGAGGTCCTTTTGACCTTGCTCGACCCTTGACATCCTTAATTGGTATCGTACGAACGCGGAATGGTTGTAGATTGAGGTTCTTCCACTGTAATAATATTTTTTATGTTAATTTATTGATATTAATTAGTCAATGCATGTTATGCTGTGAAATGGTGGATAAATGGGAGATGCAACGAATGCGTGCAAATATGCATGTGAACAAAGGTGTTGATCATACTGGTGGCTCCTCACGGGCCACATTTCATTAATTATAGGAAGTCCCCTTGGAACAAAGATCATCACATCAAAGTCTTACTGATGGGCCTCCGCTTACTAACAAAAGATATTGTCCAATAAGCGGACCAACATCAAAAAGGGGGAGGCCCTTCTTACAAAATAGTCGTGAAAGAAATCTAGAGATAGGTCGCTGCCCTAACCCCTAACTCCTCTACTGCTTGTAGTAGCTGGATGAATCTTGGTGCTTCAGCCATGTCCGGGGTAATAAAAGGGCGTAACATTTCAGCTTCCGTGGCTAAGTCCTTCACGTGCTGAGCTACAACTTGCACTTGAACCATCAAGGTAGTATAGTAATCATCACTTTCTCGGATCATACGTGTAGCGTCTCGGAGCCTTCACTGTGAATAGTCGTCCCCACCTACTGCGGCTTCCTCGAGGACCAGGAGCCTACCCTCATAATCTCGCACAGTAGCCTCTAAGGTCTCGATCTGTGCTCGGAGGGTCGCATTCTCTTGCTGGCTGGTCTGAAGCTCGAAGAAGTCGTTGCGCTCGCGGTACTCATGAAAGGCGACGTATAAATCTTCCACCCTCGACTCTAGTTGAGTGATATAAGCTTGATTGTGTTCCAAATTTTCGGTGGTCAATTCGTAAAAGCTTTGCAGCTCTTGTACTCGATTCTTATGATCGCGCGCCTTTCTTTTCCACGCGGCGTTGTTTTCCCTCTCCCTTTCCATCTCTTGCCTTGCCTTCTCTTTCTCTCGGCTGATTACGCTGTTTAGAGCTCTCATTTCTTTCTCCAAAACCAACTTTTTTCTCGCTCTTTCCTTTTCAAATTCTTGCTTTCCTTTTTTCTTTTCCTCTTCGACCAAACGTAGGTCGTTCTTCCTTTCTCTTTCAACTGCCACAAGCTTCTTCTGACTTGCACTTCTTATGGAGGCTTGCATCTTGACAACATCACGTTGATAAAGGGCAATTTTCTCTTTCAAGTCGGTGTTTTCTTTCCTCAAATCTCTGATTGCTCCTTTTTTGATGTCGATGTCCAAACTTGCTTGATAGAGCTTGTTGGCGTGTCCGGTTTGCAAAGCTTCCATCTTTTTCTTCATCACCTCAAGTTCTTTCCTCACGATGTCTGCCTCGGAGGGCACAATCCTCATGTGTTCTTCCATGGTCATGGTCGGTCCTTGATCGGGCTTCAGAATCTCATCGTTAGTCCTCCATCTCCTCCAAAAGTCATAATCCGGGGTAATCATGCTAGTGGCATCTTCATCAACTCTCACACAGTAACAGTGATCCCATGCTCGAGTGGCATTTACAATTTATGCCTTGAATTATCCCTTGAAAAGAAACTCACTTCGGCTCAATCCTGACATGAAAGGTATGAATTGTCGGGACCCGAATCACCTGGATACCAATAGAGGAGCACAACCAATTCCCTCGTAAAGTTCTAAAAGCATTAACCAATTGTAGTCTCTGCACCGATAAAGGAAGTACGAAACTCGGCCCAACCAAGGCGCCCTCCAAACTATCTCGCTATCCTGGACATTCCTGAGGATCGTGGCTCATTTTACATTCTTGATGTCCTCTCGCCATTCTTTGGTTAAATATGCTTGTAATGGAGAAAAGCCATCGAACAAAACTCTTTGTAAAACCCTCTTTGGCGTCACCCAAAACTGGCTCTGAATCCAAACCTGGAGTAGTTGAGCATAACCCCTAAAGTGTCCTTCCTCATGCCTTCGGATTGCATTTAGGGAGATGAAATTTTCGGCCAAGATCGCCGTGGCAGGGTTCGTTTTTTCTTTAACCGTTCGAGGACATCTAGGACCGCCACATCAATGCCATTTAGAACTCTCGGAAAGATGACCAAACTGTACACTCCTATGGCGAAAAGATCCATCTTCATCACTTCGTCGGGGTGCGGCGGTATCAAATCCCGGATACACTCCCACGAGAAAGCCATATTGTCCCCTCTTTGCTGAATTAAACCCTTTACCCAATCCGCGCTCATCCCAGCTGCCTCCCGGAGCTTGGTTGGATAATTCTATGACTTATAAGGTTTGGAATAATCCAATCTTGCTTTACTCCCTCATGATGGAGGAGGGCCGTATACTCCTCGATGGTAGGCATCAAAGCTTCTCCATTAAAGGTGAAACAACATAAGGCGGGGTTCCAAAACTCAAACAAAGCCCGGAATAAAGGTTCATTGATTCTTACATAGATTAGATCTGCCACATCACCATAATTCTCTCGGAATAAGCCTTGTAGTCTTTTATCCCAACTCTCCCAAATTCCTCTCAACTCGTAAAGGCCACTTTGTTGAAGGCTCACATACGTGTAACGCGGTACAATGCGCTCACTTGGTGAACTACCCCCTGCACTTTTTGATTTATTTTTGACCAATGTCTAACCTGAGAGTTGACCTCTTCCTTTTTGAGCAACCTCCCATCCATAATGACTTCCTTGATAATGAGTAGAACCACCTTATTCAACACCTTTAAAATATGTAATGAAAATGCAAAAGAAATGCAAAAGGAAAAAGAAACAAACACAAAAAAATGTGTTAGTATCGAATAAATATAATTTAACATAATAAACAAAAGGGAAATAAAACAAGCATTAAACAAGAAACCATATTTATCTAGCACACCTAGGTTATCTGCATGGCTCTAAAGGGGTGGGCATTCTAAGTTCGCTACATGCAGTTTTGGTTCTAGGAGCTACTCAAATTGTCCTCGCTGTCCCCCACTAAGGGTAGCAAGGCCCCCGATCATCACCCATTATAGGCTCCTCTCAACCGAGTTCAACTCGAGAGGACCCTTTAGCTATATCCGTACGGAGAAACGGTATTCCCACGAAGATATAGGGTATTCAAGCCCTGAAGGTACTTGCTAGGCTCATACGGAGGAACGTTATCCTCACGAAAGCACTAGCATTTCCCCCCACTTAGACAAACAGGTTTATATGTCAATTTTAGATGCGTTTAAAATAAACTCAAACTTATAACCAAATAATCGATCGATTCGGTCACTTTAATTCGCAACTTTTAATATTAATTAAGTGGTAAGGTTTTTATTGGCTTGACTCTCTTTTTTGTTTTTGAAAACAAAAAATTTGTCCCAGCGGGGTCGCCATCTATAGCGACTAAAATTTTTCAAGAAACACCTCGGTGTCACTTGGAGGAACCGAGTTTTAATTGGTTTTTGAAAATTTAATCGGATTTAAAAGGAGTCGCCACCGGCCATTTAAAAATGGTAGACCGGACACCGAAGTTAAAACCAGAGATTTTTCTTAAAAATGGGTTCGGGGTCGATTACACGCGGGGAAGGATGAGCACCACCGTCGTGCCCTAAAATCGGTACCAAAACCATTACCACTTAATTAATATTAAATTTTTTGAATTAAAGTGACCATTCGTATCAAAATTTGATTATACGGGCGAGTAAATTTTAAAAACCTTAATATTCGAGAAAGAACGTCCGAACCACCACCACTACGACTGGTACTGGCCTCGTTCATTCTCGGATAAAAAGACATTTGCATTACATTTTTTTAAAGATTCGGATGCAACTTACAAATTCGACAAACATGACGTAAAATCATACCAATAATCAAGCAAAATATGTAATAACATAAGAAGACATAAAATATACAAACACATACATATATTATATATCGTAACACTACACATTATATAAACCATGTATTAAACTAGATTATATAAAACACATACGATCATACACCACATCAACCACATATTACCAACCAAACATATATAAAGCATATAGACTAAAGCATGGACTGAAATTAAGGAAACATAAATACGAGGAAAAATTAAGATGCATGAAATAGGAAAACAACACACTGAAAAGGGACTGAAACTGGATCAAGACAGACTCTAGGGACTTATAGAGGAATTAGACCATAAAAAACTACTAAATCGCGAAAAAAAGACCAAAATTAAAAGACGCTGAAACATGTAAGGACTGAAATGGTTATTAAACCATTCGAAGTCGATTAGAACCAAATTAGGGACGAGATTAAAAATGCTTAAAAAGCTTGAGGGACCACAGATGGGGTTTAAAAACAAGGAGACCCTCACGGCGCAATTAAAGTGACGCGGAGGGACTTAAAACAGAATTAAACCACTTTTAAAATGTTAAAACTCTATCAAAAGGGTTTTAAAAACATTGGGCTCCCCTTTTGCCCAACCTGAACCTTCTTAGACCCCCCTTTCTCTCTACTCTCTCATTTTCCGATACAAGAAACCACCTCGGTCATTGCTACCAGCGACCGGAGAAACCAAAAGCCCTAAAAAATCCATTTTCCTTGTTTTTTTTAAAACGACTTGAAAACCCTTCTTTATCACGAAAACAGAACCAAAGGAATCTTTATTTTGAAATCTGTGGCCGAAACCATTTTTTTAAAAAATTCTAACTTTCTCACTGATTCACCATGAACGATCTCTGGAGGGACCAAAAGGTTTGTCACCGGCGAAGGAAAGCGAAACGACGCGGGGAAGACGATTCGACAAAGGTAAGAAAAAAACAGAAACCCTCTCTTCGTGTATATTTTTTCTATGTTTGCATGCATATGATGGAGATGCGAAAAGAGATACCTCGAAAGCTTTTTGATTTCTTTTTCTCTCTATTTTTCAACCAAAAAAAACTCATCTTACAAATGCATTTTTGGCTCCTTTTATATGCCAAAATTACAGAGCATAATATAAACGAGAAATAAAAAAATAGCTGGTTTTCTTTGTCTTTCTTGCTTCTGACTTCTGTCTTTTGGGAGCCTGGTGTTGTTTCGGGTGTTAATAGCCCTTTGTGTTTCCTTTTGTTCTCATCGTCAATTTGAGTATATTGACATGCTTGTTTTTCGCTTGCCTTGCTGGTCATTCTCGAAATAGTGAGAGCAAGATCAGACACGGGCAGCAACGTGGAGAGTCTGACGGTTCATACACTCAACAGAGGGGCAGGAGAGTCGCACGCGTTGCCCCTACGCGCGCGTGAGAGACCCAAAAGGTCACGGGTGAGGCACTGAAGAGACGCGCGTGGAGCGTGTTGCATCTCTGGATCCATCTGGGTCGTTCAATGCTCCTTGAATCGGACGGTCCGGACGTAAGCGGCGCGATGTGAGCGTTAGCATCTTTAGGGTTTTCCACAGGGTTGATCTGGGCCAATGGTTGCCCTTTCGATCCAACGGCTGAGGAGGGTGCGGCGCTAGGGTCTGTTAGGGCTTTCATCCATTATGCGATCTAGACCGTCAAATCTGAAACAGATTGACAGCTGATAGCTAGCCGAAAACAAGAGATGGGTTTAGGGTTTTGTGTGTAATTAGGGCTATGTATTATTTGGGCTTACGGGCCGTGTAATGGACTTTTAATTTTTAATCAATGTTTATTTTGGACTTTTATTTATCATTTTTTATTTTCATTATGATACTAATACTAATAATAATACTAATAATACTACTACTAATAATAAATATAGTAATAATAATAATAATAATAATAATAATAATAATAATAATAATAATAATAATAATAATAATAATAATAATAATAATAATAATAATAATAATAATAAACAATCAAATACCGAAAATAAAACAAGATAATAGTGATAATTAATATAAGATAATAGTAATATTATACTAATAATAGTATATACACTAATAATGATAATATATATACCGTAGTAGTACTAATAATAGTATAATCTCTACTTTTTTCCTTTTTCTTTTTTCTTTTTTGTTTGTTTTTTCTTTTCCTTATTATTTTTTTTTCTTTTTTTTTAAATTACTTAATAGCCCGATAAGCCTTAGATTGACACGAATTAGAGGAGGTTTAAGGTTAGGACAAAATTAGTGATTACAGTTGGGTATCGGTACCCACTGGGCAATCTGCCCGTAGATGTTGAAATTGAGTTCGAGGGGTTGATAATTCAAGAAATATGGTCCAATGGACTTCTAAGGTAGTAAAATAAATTGTAAAATTATGAAACTGAGATTTAACCCTCATGGATGAGCGTAACGTTAAATAACTTGGTAAGTGATCAATTGAGATGATCGTGTTGGTTAGTGTCATGTCTTAGGCATTTGCTTGATAGCTTGGCTTGGTGCCACTTACCTCTTGGTGAGGTTTATGAATGCTCGGGGAGCATGTATGATCTTATGATTGTTGTAAAGAAATCCCGATATCCTAGAGTCAGTACTACGGTACTTATATAAGGGGATGTGTATTTCAGGCTGAGTGAACAAGTACATCTGACGTACCCACTGGCTGAGTGATCTGGGTTATGGTTAGAAACCTATCCGTAGATATGGTGATCCAGATAAGGTAATAAACTCGATAGGCTAAGTGAGCTCGAGTAACCTGATAGGCTGAGTGACCTCAGATAAGGACTACTTGTGGCTAATGTGATCCAAGTATGTCTAGGACGTATCTGTGGCTATGGTGATCCGAATATGGTCCATCTAACCCGATGGTTGTGTGAACACGGGTAACCCGACGACTGTGTGAGCACAGGTAAAGTAGGGTTTCGTTGGCCATTATGTAGATAATATATGGATGTGTTTATGTATGTTATGTGGATGCTGTAGAAGATAACTTTTGTACCCAATGGCTTAGTGATCAGGGTACGGTATGTATTAACTCGATGGGATGTGTGAGCTCGAGTAACTCGATAGGCTATGTGACCTCAACTATGGCAAGCTTTGTGGATCATGTAAGACTTTTTATAGACTTGTAGATGCCTTACGATAGGTGATCTAAGAACACTAGCTTGTGTAGGCTAGATGATAGCTCATAAATAGTAAAGCCTTATCCATGCTCTCTAGACTATATTATCTTACATGCTTAATTTATGATAATAACAAATTGTGGTAGAGTAGAAATGTACAACTGAGCTTTGTTAGCTCAGCGTGCGAATGTGTTATTTTTCCGCGCGTAGGTTGACATGTCACCCTTTTGGAGGAGCACATTGACGAGGATTTCCCAGTACCACATCGCTTCAGAGTGCAATGCTTAGTATTTAATTTTGGGCTTATGTATTCAAAGGACCTTACGAGTTATTGAGTCTGTAAACTCTATTGAAATGTTATTTTTTATACGGTGTTTTAAACTTAGAGCTCATGTTTTGTAAACTTATTTTTAACACTTGCTTATTTACATGGATTTATGAATATCTCGATGTTTTTATAATGGCTAAACTTATAATTTTAAATGGAATTTTGTCGGGTCAGCTTTTAGCAGATCCGAATCGGGATCTGGGTGTTACAATATATACATATATATTATAAAAGTATAAATGTGAAGAAACAGATCAAACTTACTATTTATTTTTTTTATTGGCAAAGTAGTATGGTTTTATAAAAGGGTAAATCATACAAGCCATCACTACCATGTGCCCCATTAAAAACCTCCCTAATTTTGAATAGAGGAAAAGACTACAACATGATAGTGTAAAAAGAAACACACCAATAAGAACACTAACAAACAAACGCTAATAAAATCGAAACACCCAACTCGAAAAACATTTGATAAGCACAGAATAGTCATCGCCCATAAGGACTATATAGCAACCAAGGGACACTAAATAGAACCACACCCAACACACAACAACCCATTAAAAAAATCACGCCAAGCAAACAACAAAATCATGTCCCAACTCGCACAAACCAAATCATGTCTCAACTCGCCTAAATTCCACACCACCGTTACATAGAGTGTCACTGTCAATCACACGTTGCTTCTACTAGAAAAAAGTCAAGAGCCTGAACTCAACAAACCAAATCAACAAACACCTTATTCTTTTGAGATTTTGAACGGCCATGATTTCTCTTCTCCATTCGTTCTGCGGCAACCCTTCACTCTTCTAGGTGTAAGAAATTACGACGTTTTTTCGTATCCAACCCACTTAGCACGATGTCTTTCACCTCTCGCACCTTTCACATCACACCATGCTCAAGTGTATCCAAAACGAACTCAGTCGGTTCATTAACCTCAAGTTGCATTTTAGTTTCGTTATATACAACAATCTGAGCCACATGCGCCAAAGGGGAGTACCCAAAATTAATTCTCGGCATGCTTCCTCATTTGAAATTTGAGGATCTGATAATTCCACATTTGAACCAATCATCACATTCTCAAGATAAAGTTCGTGTATCAAAGATCCACCCAATTCACACTTACCACCATCTCTATATACACACGTCCATGTATCATCTAGAGGTTGTTCAATTGGATTAGCATTGTCCTCCCACAATGTATTCATCCGCCAAATAACAGGACTCTCCAATACGACCTCTCCCAAATCAAGACAAGGTCGAGCCAGCTCGTTAATCAAATTTGAATCTCTAGTTTTTCCACTTATTTAGACGAAACCCGATGCTCTTCCCTAGCCTCCACCTCCCCCCTTTGAATACACTGTCAGAATTGTCTATATCTGACGTCGATTCTGAATCTTCAATTTCACTACAAGGAACAATTGCATCATATTTAGTAACTCTTATACAGAATTTATTACGATTCACGAATACTTCAATCCTTTCATCAATTCGATCAAAGTTCTCTATTTCGATCAAGATTTTGTCGCGTTCAAACGAGGAAGGTTCCTCGGTTGTGCTATCTAGTTTTATACGTTTTCCCCATAACTGTGCAATATTGGTAAAAGTTCCTATCGACCAAAGATGCATCTTTAAACCACAAATTGCAAGCCAAATTCGTCGTGAAGTAATCCCAATCGACGACGACCACTCAACACATTTGTGAAACCATTTAGTCAATTTTTCCGATTGGAGCAATTTTTCTCTCTTAGAAATATCATCAAACATAAGCAATGTCATTGCACCCGAAATTTTCATCAAAGAAAACCCTTGTAGAGGTTCCTTATTTAATTCCCCTGCTAATTGATCCACCTTCTTCCGTCATCCGTCGAAATTACAATCTTTGTTGAATTTTTACTGTCACGAACCTTCGATTTCTCTTGTTCAGATTTTACCTATTGAAACACTTTGCACCGTACGATCGGTGATCTCTTTGGGTGAAACTCACGTCAACTCCTGATCCATATAAATGGAATCCATCAAGTCGATTCATCACCCTTCTTGCATCTCTTTAGTATCGCATTTGAACAAAACCGAAACGCACTCCATCGTTAGTCCTCTTCGTAGGGATAAACACATCTACTACTTCCCCATGTCTATCAAAACATTGCCACAGACCTTTCCAATGTAGGTTCGGGGATATATTTCTCACAAACAAGGTCCATACTTTTTGATCCCCATTCCATACTTTCGGATCATCATTCCTTTCTCTCGCTGCCATCAGAGGATGATGCAAATTATAATTCAAAAGTATGTTCCTAAACGCCTGTTATACTCTCTCACACCGTCGGCATATCTCTAACACGCATTTCATCAAATATATGGAAGCAAAAGAACAAACGCAAATCCAACAAGCAAATACTCACTCTATCAATTACTAAAAACAATGCCGCTCTCTATTCACCATTTAAATAAATAGAATACAACACATACCTCCAAAAATGCAAGCAATCGTGGCAAGAAACAATGGATGACTGACGGTGTGAAGCACGACGCTGGCGTCGATGCTGCTTTAACCTGGGCGGCGCTCACTCCAACTTACTATTTAGTATTATATTACTAAAATGATATTGAAAAATAATTTATAAATATTTCACTTATTATTATTATTGAATTTAAAAATAATATTAAGTAATACGATTACATATAGGATTAATATCCTATACACAGACGGTGGAAACTGAAAGTTTTCACAAGCGCTTTAGTTTTAGGGCATAGGGAGTTAGTTTAGGGTATAGGGTTTAGGGGTTTAGAATTTAGGGATAGTTGTTTCAATTTAAGGTTTAGGGTAATAATTTATAGTGTTTATAGGTTAGGGTTTAATTTTTAGGGTAATATAGTGAGGATTTAGCTTTTAACATGTAAACCTTAAATTATAACCTTAAACCTTAAACCTAAACCCCTAAATCATATACCCTAAACTAACTCCCTATACCCTAAAACTAAGGCGCTTGTGGAAACTTTCAGTTTCCACCGCCTGTGTATATGATATTAACCCTTATATATAATGTTAAATTAATTAACTTGATTGTATCATTTTGAAGTTCTATCAAAAGATAACACTTATCTCCATATACATAGATGATTAATAAAATTTTAAATATATAAAATAATTAAAATTAATTAGATAAATAATAATTTAATTATTTCATATTAATTATCATTTAACTAGTGTTATAGATACTTATAAAATTAAAATTAAGATTTAATAATATAAATAGATTTCATTTAAATAATAATATAAATAATCACCGACAAATTAGTTTTTTAGTATTAAATTTTAATTTAGATTTAAACTATTTTAATATTATCAATTAATCAATATTCTCTATAGCAAGTGATTAAAGTTCTCAGTTGACACCCTCCATTTTTCTTTAAGTTGTGGGTTTAAAAAGTATTAAGAACAAATTTCTCCTCCCCTAAATAAAAATTGTTCAAAAAATTATTATCAATTATAGGTAAAAAGTAATGTCCATCTAATATATATATATATATATATATTTGACGAGAATTACGAGGAAAAACTTATAGCAACACAATTCATACCCACAACGAGTTTATGAAATTTGTCCATGATTGTATGTATGTGATTCATGTATGTGTGATTGTTATGTAATTCATTTATGTGTGATTGTTTGATGGATGAATATGTAAGTTATCATTGATGTGAAATATGTTAATAAGCATTTAGAATAATTTTGAAATGATTAATGGAGTTAAAAACTAAGTTTATGAAATATGTCCATGATTCTATGGATATGCAGTGAGTTAAAAAAATCACAAAAATTTCTATATAAATAATTGAGAAGTAATTCATACATTGTTTTAAGTGTAAGTCTAGTTTCATTTAGAACAAATGTAGATTGATTTCGATCAATATTTTAAAAGAAATAAATTTTTAAGTGAATGGAGGTCAGAAAAATAGAGCAGCAAACTGCTTCTAATACTAGTTCGGCAATGACTTTAGAAAATGTCATAAATTGTACAAGTCTAATTAGATGTACCACCTTATATGGTATATTTGAGTCTAGTTTCTTTTGGAATAAACGGGGTGAAATTTCAAGTTATATATTATGAGATAAATGGATTTCTTTAAAGGCAATGCAAGTGAGTACAAGCTGGGTGATGGGTACCTAGCTGGGTGATGGGTGATGGGTGGTAGGTGGGAGAGTGAATTTGAGAATGTATCCACGTGAGCGGGTGTGAATTTAAAAATTATACTCGTTGTAGGTGATATATATGTGAGGGATATGAACATTTTAAGTGGGTATGAGTATAGAAGAGAGTATTTGTACCCGCGTCCCCATTTGCCACCCTACTTCTAATCTCGATTCAAGAGACTTACGATATTAAAGAGATGTATGATTTTGTACTGATCTACATTTATTTAAAATATATATTTTTGTGAATAAAATGTATAATTTTGAGATTGTTGAAATATATTACTTTAAAAAATAAATTAACAAATAAAATAATGTGACATTAAAAACTAATGAGAATGTCCAAACACCTAAAGGTGTAATGTAAGTGGGTACAAATAAGTAGTCGTGAGATATAACACGACTTGAATGATGAAGAATTTCTAATTATTTGATGGTGGATGCAATTAATTTGACAGTTATAAAATACTTTATATGTGTCCAATTATTTTGTAAATCTCTATTTATCCTTGAAGGATTTAAAATGCTAGAAGCATTTGGGTATTTCTAAGAAAATTTATTTAGATATGTCCCTTTGAATATTTATATTTTTGTCGCGTTTGGTATAATCACCATAGTGAGTACTTATTGAGGAAATACTATATGAATGATCATATTTCCTTAGGCATTTTATAAAGGAGTTTGGATAAGATTCATTATGATAATTTGAATATCATTAGAACTCCTGAAGAGCTTCAAATTAGAAACTCATGAAGAGCTTTCAAAGCATTTAACGAAAGTATTTGAGAAAAAGAATCTTAAGATAAGGTTTTGTCTCGACCTAAAGATCAAACACTTAAATATGCGTTTTTGTCTATGAATAGACATAAGCTGAAAGAATCTTAAAGAAGATTCAATATGGATAAATCATATCTATTGACTATCCTAATGATTGCAAGATTGTTGAATGTGAATAAATCTATCTTCGAAAGAATAATAAATGAATCATTGGTCTAGAAGCACCATATATTAGTTGATCCAGAAATACCATCTAAATATTGCTACAAAAATTATTACATTTAGATCTTCAAACATTAATCGATATCTCTTCAAATCATGTAGAAATAATTGTTATGCACGAGGCAAGCCAAAATGTGTTTGGCTAAGACCATTGATCAAACATATTCAGAACATATGTGATTTAGTTTCACAAGATAAGATACAAGTTATCTTGTGTGGAGATAATGCAAAATTTATATCTCAATTGAAAGGTGGATACATCAAAGATGACAAAATGAAACATATTACTCCAAAGTTTCACCCCTTATGATCTTCGGAAAAATAATATTCAAGATTGAATAATGAAGATTCAAAGATCTTACGTGATGTTTTTATGAGGGGAGTAAATACGTGTTGCACTCTTTTTTCCTTGACCGAGGTTTTCTCCCAATGAGTTTTCCTAGTATGGTTTTTAATGAGGCAACATGTTATGCGTATTAAAGATATGTGTACTCTTTTTCCTTCACTAAGATTTATTATGTACTTTTTATGCCTATAAATAGATATTTTTATGAAGGCATTGTACACAAGCCTATATTGATATTAAATATAAATCTTCCACTTTCTCGCATCTCTTTGTTCTTTGTTTTTTATTCATTTTCTTCTTTATTTTATTCACAACAATAATCTAATAGTATAAAATGATTATAGATCTAAACATCTCTAAACTATGATTCCCATCATAAACTAGCCTCCAAACTTTTAAATGTTTCAATTTCATCTCCAAATTATTAATATATGTCAATTATATTCCTTCATTATTGAAACCGTTAGAAAACTGACATGGCATAAATTATAATTAATGTGAGAAATAAAATAATAATTAACTTTAGAACCTAGAAATATTTATAAACAAATTGAGAGAAAAAAAATAAAGGAAAAACAAAAGAACGATAAAAGAACCATGGAGTTTTACCAAAAAAAAGAGAGAAAAGAATCATGGTGTTTTAGGATCAAAATAGATTTTAGAAAAATAATACTTCGGTTCCTTATGGAGTCTGTCATTTCTATTCATTTAGAGCTTAATTGAAAATCAAAATGTTGCCCCAAGCAAGCCAGGCGACAAATGTGCAAGCCAAGTTTAAACTCAAAAAGACCTAATTTGTCATTTGTTGATCTTCATAAAGCAATTACAAAAACTGGAAAAAAGATCTCACCTAAATCTTCACGGAAGAATAAAAAGGGGGTAAAGTTAAAAAATTATCTCTCTTTTTTTTAAAAGAAGACTAAATAGTTCAATTTCGAAAAAATATTCTGAAAAGATAAACGATCATCCTTGATTTTATAGGGAAAATGAAATAAAATAACTATGATGCTTCACCAATTGAGTTCTCATGAAACATTCACAGAAACTACAAATTTGTATTAACCTTATTGCAATAGCTGAGGTAGGTACAAACTAATTTATCAAACTTCAAACTACTTCATGGTTTAATGGAATTCCTCCATTTAAATTAATCTCAACTTAATTTTATGCAAATAATATAACAAGACCAAACTTAAATTTATTTGATGAAAATTAATTCCGATAATGATTCTAGCATGTCGTAGTGGCCATACGCATAAAAAAAGCATGTTAATAGTTGTTTTCTTATCCTTATAGTATTCTTCACCATAGTTTGCTATGTTATCAAATTACTAGAACTTCTATGAATCATGTTGATTGAAATCCGAGTCTTTAAAACATGAGAAATCATCATTAATTTAGGTTTTCCACCCAAAATATAATGTTGTTGAATTTCCTTTACATAAGCATCAAAATCAACTCGATAAACCATGATCTAAAAAGACATTGTCCATCCACTAGAATTCATGTAACTTTGTAATTATCAGTCACAACCACTAAAAATAAATGTCTCTTGTCAACGACGTCAAGGTAACTATGGCCAGTACCATCAATTTTGTCACTTTTGTCGAGATTATGATTAACGAGTTCAATCATGTACATGAGACACGTGCAAACTCTAAGAGAAGCCAATCAGAGTCGGGCCGATGAAGTCACTGAGTCGGTTTAGAATGCAAAGTCGCGCTCCATGAGCTTCCTATTTCCTCCTCCGCATTCTTCCACAATTCTCATTTACTCTTCCATTCTCCGTTATCTTCTCAACATGGCAAGATGACACGCCACTTAAAAGTCGCACCTCGTATGAGCCACCATGCCGACAAGCTGTAAAATGGTTCTAACAACGTCGATTATCGATCGGTAAGTCAGCAAAATTTGAGGACCAATGCATTATCGTGGTGGTGAGTCGCTGAGCTACCGTTGTGGGAGATAAGAAAAAATTGTTGAATATCCAAGGCTTGGGAGGTCGTGGGAACAATACACCAATTATCACCGAACTGTTACTAATAAATGCTGATACATGTAGAAGGTGTTAACCTAGAACACTGAAACATCTTAATATATTCAATTTGATCATTCGGCTTTCAAATATTATAAAATAAATATTAAACTTATGATTTTGTTAAAAAATGATCACCACATCGTAAACTATTTTAAAGGTGATATGGTAGTTTAGAAATTTTGTATAATAACATATTTAGTATATCATATTTACGAAGTCAATTAATTTATTCCTGATTCAAAAAAACTTAGTCTATATTATTTGCACATCATTGTGGTTTATATTTTTAATTAAAAATAATTTAATATTTTTTCTTTGAACGAAAAAATAACACATTTAGTCCTATTAAATAAAGTACAAAAGGGACCAAATTTATTGATTTAACAAAACACTAATATTTGTTCTCTCTCTAGCAATAAGATTATCCATTAGTTTCTATACAAATGTTGATATGTTATATATAGAGAGAAACATGTATGATCTTTTGTTACCATCTTTTTGGACTGTTAGATAAAGATAAATGGATGATTGAGATTAATAGTAGAAACTAAGGAGTTTTTTTTGTACAAAAAGATGAGATAATTTCAACTATTCATTTACCCTCATTCAACAATACAAAAAAAGTGTAAAGCTATGAGTTTTACGCAATATATATGGAAAATACTTTGATACACAAGCTTGTGTAAACTTTGTTTATACAAGTCTTTTAGTTTTAGGGTTTAGAGATTTAGGTTGTGGTTTAAGAGTTTAGGTTGTAGTGTGTAGAATTTAATGTTTATAGTTAGAATTTAGAATTTGAGGTTTAAGGTGTATGTTTTAGGGTGTTAGGGCTAGGGATTTGAATTTTAGATTTTATAGCTTAAAAATGAATGGTTGTATAGATTTTTTTATATATAGGGTTATATTTTGATACACAAGTTGTGTAAAAAATTTACACAACCCTTCATTAAAATCTAAAACCTAAAACCCTAGCCTTAACACCCTAAACTCTAAATTCTAACAATAAACCTTAAATTCTACACCCTACACACTAAACCCCTAAACACAAACCTAAAACCCTAAATCATAAAATTGAAAGGCTTGTATAAACTAAAGTTTACACAAGCTTGTGTATCAAAGTGTTTTCCATATATAATATGGATATGATTCAATTACACAGTGTAAGAGTTTTGAACTTTTACACGTTTTTTAGATAGTTGGATAAGTGAAATAGGTGGCTGAGATTAACAGTTGGTTATGTGAAGATTATCACTTGGGTAAAAAAGTAAGGAATTAATCTCAACCATCCATTTCACTCATTCAACGATATACAAAACGTGTAAAACTATGAATTTTACATTATGTGTAAGTTGATATATATATATATATACAGTGGCGGACCATAGGGGGGGTTTAAGGGGGTATGGTCCCCCCAATTTTTTTTTTTCATTAGGAATAAGGTAGAATTTTTTTAGAAAAAAAGGTAAAATTACCTCAATAATCCCTTTAAAATTTGCAAATTTTTAGTTTGGCCCCCGTCAAAATTTTTAATTTCTTTTTGGTCCACTTCATAATTTTTTAGTTTTTTTAAATTTCATTTTGGTCCCCCCCTTTAAAAATTTCTAGTTCCGCCCCTGTATATGTATATGTATATATATATATATATATATATATATATTATGGATAAGTGTGTACCGACGGTTAAATATATTTGTCGGTATAGGTAAACTATATACCGATGGAAGTTTTCCGCTGTTGGTATAGGTAAGTATAAAATTTTCATTATTTTTTATATTTAATAATACATATTTAATTAAATTAAAAAAGCTTTTCATTTGATTTCTAAAGCAGAATACAGACAACTTTCCTCTTATTTTCTCGCTCGGTTTCCGCTTACCGAAGTAAAAAAATCTATGTAGGTTCATCGACGGCCAACCTTACGGCGTTAATTCAGACGGCGGCGAAGAATGATATTTCGTGGTACACCCCAAATAAATTAAAAAAAAAAAAGAAGAGAAAAATGGGTTGCAGCCAAAGGGTGTGAGCCTATGACCTTGACTGCCAAGACTGATAGCTTAACTAATTAGGCTAGATGATGTTTTGGTAGTGATCTTCGACAAGTTAAACTTAAACTATGGATTAGTTATATCGAATCAAATAATAAAACTCTGAAGTGACCCCTCACCTTAGTCACCTACCATTTTTCAGTTTTGGTTGAAGGGAAATGAAGTCGATCTTCTGGAAAATTCTCATCGACCACCACACTCCGATCTCCCTCACCGTTCGACGGTATCGTACACCGCCACCATCGGCGTGTTCACCGTCCCACCCTGAACTCGACGGGGAAACTCGTTTGAAGTTTTGGCGAAAAACCAAACCGACCTCCTCTGTTACCTGGGTGGTTTCGGATGTGCCAATAGCAAGGTCTAGATTAATCACAAAAGGGGGTTAATAAGGTTCATTATATGTCGCATAATCCTTTCATTACATCCACTAAAACGGCCAACGTTAATGTTTTCATATTCCATTACAGTAAGCATCATTCGAAGCCTCCTTTGAATGGGGCTTGTAGTCCCGATTGGAGGCTTAGGGGTCATAATAGTGAGGTGTATGGGTTGTCTTGGAGTAAGTTCAAGCAAAATTTACTCGACAATATATCAGCTATTGAAAATCCAGTTTAGTTTATAATGATGCTTCATAGATAGAGTTACTTACGAGGAGTGGCTAGAGACCTAAATGGAGAAGATTTGCAGCTGATCCGAAAACTGAAAGGGGATTTGTGAGATTTAAATTACTGAAGAGAAGCAGTGGATGAGAAAAGAGGATATTAAGAACACCAAACGAAGGCGACGAAGAGTGATTTTTTTGGCGATGATAATGCTCCACTCTTCATTTTGCAAAGATCTCTCACCGTCTCTCAATTTTGGATCTGTGCTTGTTGGTTCCAGAAAGAAACAGTGGAGAAGAAAAGAGGAAATTAAGAACAATGTTTACATTTTTTGCTTGAAAAATAGAAAATGGTATAATTGTTTTCATGCCCTTTGACTTGTCTTTATGATTATTTTCTGTAAAATAATGCCACGTGTCTTGGCATGTCACCAGTTAACGGTGTTAGAGTCGGAGGCATTTCTAAACACAGAAGTAAAGTTCAGGGGCACATTAAACGCGTCCAAAGTTTAGGCACCACATTGAAGTTTCTGTCAAAGTACATAGGGCATTGCTGCCATTATCCCTATTTTTTTTAACATGTTCATTGTTTCTTTTGAGAATTATAAAATTATTTATACGAAAAATATTATATCATAACAGGGCCTCGAGATTGAGGTAATTAATCTTGTGAAAAAATATATGTATAAATAATTTAATAATGACTAACCTATAAATTAACCAATAATTAATTTTTTTAGCGGTTCGGTTAACTAAAATTGTTTGACCTTAACGGTTCAATTAATTAACATATGTAACTATAGAAAGTCTAAGAATCCAAAATAACCAGTAACAATTAAGGGAGAATGAGAAATGAAGGACTGAAGAAATCTCACAGAGAGTTACAGATAAAGTTCAAAATTTCGATAAGAATGATTGCCTCGCAACAACACTAATAACCCTAGCTCAGTCAAACAACAACATTTGACTCTATTGCATAAAACACCTAAAACGCACCGTTTCATTTAAGTCTGATTACAACTTTATTTTAAAACAAGCCAACAACTTAACAACAATTTAAACACCACCAACGGCTAATTCATTGTCTTCTCAGATCAAGTCATTGCAAGTGCCTCTTCTTCAGAACATCCTTGTCCTCAAGGATGAAAATTTGGAAATTGTTGCTGGAATTGGTGAAGCGACTCCCAGGTAGCATCTTCTGGAAAAGCATTTTTCCATTCAACCAAAACCTCAATAATAGCTCGGTTCCCTCTCTTCTCAATTCTTCTATCAATGATCCTTAGTGGCTCTTCACTGATTTCCCCACCAGGTCCAATAACTGGCAATTCAGATTAGCAACTCGCGCTTCCAATGTGTTTCTTCAGCTAGGACACATGAAAAATTGGATGAACTTTTGAATCTTTGGGTAATTGCAGCTTGTAAGCAACCATTCCAACCTTGCCAATGATAGATAAGGGTCCAAACTATTTTAGGGCAATCTTCTAACAAGACCTTTGTTTAACAGTCTGTTGTCTGTAAAGCAGCAATTTCAGATATACTAACTCTCCTAGCTGAAATTCACATTCGATTCTCTTCTTGTCAAATTGTTGTTTCATCCTTTTCTCATCCTTTTCTGGGCCCTCTACAAGTACAATTTAAGCATTTTCAATGCAGCATCCTTGTGTTGCAAGCTTCTGTCGACTGAAGCCGCATGGGATTCTCCAGTTGTATATGGCAAATGATCGACAGGTGGCTGTCATATAGAGCTTGGTAGGGATTTGTTTGAATGGCTGAGAGGAATGAGGTATTATACCATCATTCTGCTAGGTGTAGCTAATTTTCCCTCTTTAGGCTTTTCTCCAATCATGCACCTTAAGTAGGTCTCTAGGATGCACCAAATCAAACTTGTTTCTCTAACTTACCGACCACTCCCTGACCATCCTTTTAACTTCCTTCCTCAATCCCTTCTAGTACAATAATGCAACTATTTTTTTGATAGTTGAATGAGCTCCTGAATGACCTCTAGTGGGGCTCGAGTGAAAGAATTCCAACAATTCACTTCTCAAGTCTAAATTGTTGCCTACTACCAACTTCCCTTTTTTTTCAACTGCCTTCCATCCAAAGAATATTTGGAGTGCTTCCCATACCCTTTTTCGAGCTCTTTAATAATTCCAACTAATTTATCATCCTCCTCCCATAATTTTGCCACTCTTTTGAAGAAATCAGTGAAGACACTACTGACACACATAGTTTAAATTTGGGTTGCAGTAGGCCTTCTAGACAAAGCATATGCTATTGTGTTGTTAATCCTCTTTTTATAGCAAACTTCAAAGTTATAACCCATCATCTTGATCACCCACTTCTGTTGGGCTGTGTCACTACTTGATTTCCAGTTAAGAATCTCAGACTTTGATGATCTGTTCTAATTTTAAAATGACTGCCAATCAAGTAAATTGACCATTTTTTCACTGCCACCAAAACAACAAGCAATTCCTTTTCATAAACTGATAAAGCTTGGTGCCTCACCCCTAGACTCTTGCTAAAGAAAGTCAAAGGTTTTACATCCTGAGTCAACACAACCCATATCCCCAAATATGAAGCATCAGTTTCTACAATAAATTTATTTTCTCAATCTGGTAGAGCTAAAGTGGGAGTAGAACTAATGACTTCTTTAAGTTTTCTTAATGTTTCTTCCTCTTCTTGTGACCATTTCCAACCACCCTTCTTCAAAAGATTAGTTAAGGGTCTAGCAATCCACCCATACTTTTAAATAAACCTCATGTAATATCTAGAAAGTCTTAGAAAACCTCTTACTTCTTTAACTGAAGTAGGTGCAGGCCACTTCAAGATGCACTTTACCTTACCTTGATCCATAAATATAACCCCCTTGAAGATTACATATCATAGATAATCCATTTCAGTAGCTCTAAAACAACACTTACTATGTTTTGCAAAGAGTTTGTGTTCCCTTAGAATACTTAAAACTTACTCCAACTGCTTCAGATGAGACTGCCAATCTTCAAAATAAACTAGAATATCATCAAAGAAGACTAATACTGACTTCATGAGCAATCCCTTAAAGACCTTGTTCATTAGCCTTTAAAAAGTTGCTGGGGCATTAGCGAGTCCAAATGGAATCACAAGGAACTTATAATGCCTCTCATGAGTTCTGAAAGATGTTTTATAGATATCAGGGCCCCAAATTTTGATTTGGTGATATATAGATCTCAAGTCAAGCTTGGAGAAGAATTTGGCCTTCCCCAACTCATTCAGCAATTCTTCAATGACTGCCATAGAAAATTTATCCTTAACTGTGACCTAATTTATCTTTTTGTAATCAGCGCACATCCTCCAAAAATAATCTTTTTTTTTTCTAACCATTACAATAGGAGAAGATAAAGTACCTGTTATATCCCTAATCACTCCAGCTTGAAGCATTTCGGCTACCATCTTCTTAATTACTCCCTTTGTCCTACTAAAATTGTCACATGTTGACATTTTTCTGGACAAATTTTTTTAACTTTGACTATAATTTATTTAAAAACTTTAATTAATTAAAATTTATAAAAAATATATTTAAAAACTACTTGATTCAAGGTTTTTAAAATATATTTTTAATATTTTTATCAATAATAAATTTTAAATTATAAGAGGTCAAAGTTAAAAAAAAATTGACCAAAAAATTGTCAACATGTGACAGTTTTAGTGGGACAGAGAGAGTATATCTTTTTGGGTAGTAGGATATCTATAGGGCTTCATTTTGATCACAACATGTTCATCCATCAAAGGAATCTTGTGATCCTGATCTCTTTTTGGAGGCAAAGTTTTTGGTTCAACAAAGACATTAGAATACATCTCCAACAATTGTCGAATATCCTGAATCCTTGTTCCAAGTGTTCCCTTCATTTCCAACTGTGTATTAAGAACCATCAGAGAGATAGTACAAGGATTGTTTGTTCCTCTCATCATTTTTGTACAAGCCTTAGCATCCGTCCACTGAAAAGGTTCAGGTTTGCATTCCCTCAATTCATATGGCTTCCCTTCATGCAAAAATTTCATCTTTAAAGCAGCAAAATCTCACTTAATAGCTCCCAACTGAGAAAACCATTGCACTCCTAACACCACATCACATTTTTTTAGTGTGAGGACCAAAAAATCAATCATAAAACTCTGCCCTTGTATCTCCCATCTAACCTTTAGACATTCTCCCAAAGTGTCTATAAAAGTCTCGTCTGCCACCGTTACTTTCAATTGCTTCCTCTTGTTGATCAACAACCCAATCTTCTTAACCAATGACAAACTAATGAAATTATGTGTGCTACCCGAGTTAAGTAAGGCAATACAATCCAAGTTCCCCACCTTAATCTGCAACTTCATAGTATCCCACTATGCAGCTCCCCACATAGCTTGCATGGATAAAACTGGTGATTCTGTTGTAAGTCCCTCCATCGCCACTAGGTCCACATTGTCTTCACAGTCAATGAATTCTTCTTGATCACCTTCTTCTTCAACCCTTCGATCAGAATTTGATACAACTGAGACCTCTGGTATTTATGTCTAGGTGTATACTTTGCATCACACCAAAAATATAACCCTTTCCGTCGCCGCTCGTCAATCCCTGCAGCTGATAATGTTTTCCATATCCCCTTTGAAACAATGTTTCCTGGTGCCTTTGAATGAACAGGTCTCAACACCTTAAGGGTAGTGTTCCTTGAAGTTATAGAAGGAACAAAGGAAGTTGCTCCACTAACAAGTCCCTTAAATCCAACAATCGCAGGTCTAGGGGAAATAGACAATACAGATGGGACTACAAATCTACTAAAGTTCGAATAGGGCTTCTTCGGACCAGGAAAAAACATGCTCTCTAGGTGTTTAGCCATTTGAAATGCTTCAGTCAACGACGTAGGATGTAACGGTTGAACATATTGACTTATCTCTATCCGCAAATGAGTCTTAAACAAACTTACCACATAATCATCTGGAAGATTTACCTAATTAAGCAAATCAATGAAATCTTCATAATACCTTTCTACGGAATTAGTTTGCCTCAATCCCACCAATTCTGAAAACGAGTCATCGAATCCTCCTGGAGCAAACCGCTCCTTCATTCTCACCAAATACTGACTCCAAATAATCTGGTGTAACTCAGTGTTATTTTTGGTCGCGAAATGATGCCACTGCAAAGCTTTGCCCTCCAGATGAAGCATCACCATCCTCACCTTGGCATTATCTGGAATGTGCTCAGCTTCAAAATATTGTTCTACCTTGCATAGCCAGCCCTTGAAATCAGAACCATCAAATCTAGGGCACATCAATTTGTAAGCAAAATTTCCAGTGTGAGTTTGCTCATTCTTCTGTCCAATTGGAGCTTCCCCATCTGGAAGAGAACCGTCGGAAGTCGCGTTGGCCTGAGTTGCACCCTGTGAAACCATCCCAGCTGCAGATGATGGACCCGGTCCTGAGCCCAACACTCCCGAATTCGTAGTACCAGTGTTCACCAAATCCAAAACATTCCTAATGGAATCATCAAGCAACTTCTTAAAATCAACCATCACCTGGACCTTAAACTCAACTAACTTCGTTTCCATCTTTTCATCCAATTTGGTAATCTCCGATTGTAACCGCTCTGATTCAAGCTGCCAAGTAGACGCCTGACTCGTCTGTTGTCGAGTTTCAACCATAACTCGGATCGATTAGGGTCTCTGATACCTTTGTAACTATAGAAAGTCTAAAAATTCAAAATAACCAATAACAATTAAGGGAGAATCGGAAGTGAGGGAGATAATAGAATTACAGCAGAAGGAGATTGAAGAAATCTCATAGAGAGTTACAGATAAGGTTCAAAATCTCGATAAGGATGATTGCCTCAAAACATGCACTAATAACCCTAGCCCAGTCAAACGACAAAGTTTGACTCTATTGCCTAAAACGCCCAAAACGCATCGTTTCATTTAAGTCCGATTACAACTTTATTTTAAAACAAACCAACAACTTAACAACAATTTAAACACCACCAACAGCTAATTCCTTGTCTTCCCAAATCAAGTCATTGCAACATATAAAATATAACGGTTATATCATTTAATAATTACGGTTAATATGTACACCCCTAACATGTTAATTGCTGGGTGGAATGATTTTGCGTCGATCCAATCTAAATTAGGTCAATTTGAATTTTTTTTTAATTTTGAATGTTTTTAATCCGAGTTACTTCAACTTCAAGTTGTTTTCAGTCCAAATCACTCGCGTTTAAGGCTTGATTTATAGGGTTGAGTAATTACACGTTTAAATCGTTTCAACTTACTTGTTCAAACTATTCTAATTTAGGTCATTCAGGGTTTTACTTATTCAAATCATTGAAAATCAAGTCACTTTGGGCTCAAGCTGTTTCAATTTTGGATCATTTGATAAAGTAAGTTTCAATTTAGATTTGAGATAATTTAACTTCAAGTTTAATTATACAGAATCGTATGATTGATTTTTTACTGTTAAATCAACTTGCATCAAATTCGGGTTAATCAGGTCGGAGTTATAAGCTAGAATATAATTTATAAATCTATCTAAATCGGATTCATCCACAAAATGACATTTGCTAAAAAGTATATAATCGTTACATTTTATTATAAATGCATCAAATACAAACTCGATCTAAATTTTCGTTCAAGTCTTCAATATTAAACTCAATCACCGTTGACATAGCGACAATCCTTTCGAATCTCCCCTTGATCTTCAGTAAGCGGGTTGTTCTCCGATAACAACAGTATAGCTCTTGCAAATTGGTCGTGGAAATATCCGTTATCGGCGGCCATTTTCTCCACAAAAGGTGAAGTAGACGGATCGGAAGTCAATTGCTGATCCACAAGGAGCAACCCCTTGTGCTTCAACAAGTTGTTATAGTAATTATTGTCCAGGATCATTGGCGTTTGGAGGTCGTTTCTCGAGTACAACACCGCCTTCGGATCTGGGTCAGGCGTCGGACACCTTCTTTTAAGGTATTCAGCATGGTCAGGGTCCAATGTTGGATCCACCGTGGGATAAAGTCTGTGTACTAAGTTCACACAATGGACTCGGCCTACGGAGTGAGCTCCTGTACAAGAATAAGATACTAGATCACCAACTCAATTAAGGATTTTATATACACTACGAATGCATAATCGATCAAATTTTTAGTGTATTTATACCTAATAAAGCTACTGTTCCTTCAGTATCGATACCGATGGATCGAAAGCGAGAAAGAACGGACTGCGTCGAATCATTATGGTTGGGGATTGTTTTTTCTACCTCTGGCAGGTAGCTTTGCTTGCTATCTTTCCGACCGGTTCTCATTTCAATGCGTGGTCCTCCAAGCTGTAAACAATATGACCATAGAGTAAACATTTCACCAAACATCCTTAAACTATGATCCAAATTTTAAATTACTTCCTTAATTTCAAAAATGTGTTTATTGACTAACAGAAGAACCTAATCGGTACCTTTAGCAGTCGTTTAATGCGATTAATCTATATTAAAAATAAATAGACAAGGAGTTGAGAATATATATGGGAACCATACCATAACAACACCATCTCGAGCAGAAAGAGCCACAATATCAGCACAAGAAACGGTACTGGGACATTCTTTCTCGAGAGCTTCTTTGATTGTGTTAACGTACTTGAAATTTCTCATCCCGAAACTCCTATCCGATTCTTGCTCCGATTCGATTCCGTTCACTGTCCGTAACAAGAGCGATGCATCGCATGACTGCAACATGGTCATGAGTTGATGCTGTTGAATGAGTAAAACAATAAATATATAGATATGTGTACATATATACCTTAACCATGCAATCATGGAAGAGATTTCTAAGCCAAGAAATGGCTGTATTCCCATGTTTGTTGTACAGCTTAATAACTTGTTGTTTGACAATCTGTTCAGCATTGGGGCAGCTTTGAGCATAGTAGTTCAATTGGAGATCACTTTTGACTGCAACAAATATTAGTGTTCAATCAAGATCAAGGAGGTATGTTCAAAGTCTCGAATCGGATTCAAACTAGCTCGGAAAACAGATATTTTAATGAATCATTGAATTAAATGTTCGGGTATTAGACCAAACTCTTAATCATAAAAAATAAAAGAAGGAATAGGAACAATGAGTAATTTAAGTACCAGAATAAAACTGTAGGAGTAATGGTAAGAGCAGGAGGAAGGTAAAGCAGCGGTGCTGGGGCTTGTTGAGAGTCATGATTTTGATAGCTATATAAGCTTTTTATTTGCTTGGCTTAGATCTTAGACTGTCCCAATGCCTAATATATAAGGTTTGAGAGTAACAGAGCCGTCTCATATATTTTTAGAGCCCTGAACGAAAATTTAAAAATGGGTTCCTCTCATTAATTTAAACAATTAATTTAATATTTTATTAATAAATTATTGAAAACAAGATTACAATTTATCCAACACTTTATTTTTATTGTTTGATTAAGAAAAAATAAAAAATACAACTAAAAAAATAAACTTATTAAATTGTCATTTTAAAAATCTGTAAAGGTATGAAAACAGAAAATGAAAACCCCGACCCGAGCAATCGTTTATGCTACTCTTCCTCGCCAGACGCCACTGGAGACTAGAGGAGCACTGGTTCCACTACGCCACTTTCATTGACCTTTCGTTCACTTTATAATTTCAGTATGGTATCATAATTCAATTCAAAAGCACAATCATCAAGCAAATTCGCATTTATAATCAGTTTTTTGCTATTTGTTTTCTTCTTATCTATATTTTATATCTATATATAATAATTGAGATTAACAATAGAAAACAAGTGTGTTTTAAAGAAAAAACAATGCATAATGCTTGGTTGAAAAATATTAATTGCATTAAGGGTAAACTACACTGGTAGTCACCGAACTTTTAGGACGCTTTTAATATGGTCACCGAACTTTTAAAATTTTCATTACAGTCACCCAGCTTTTAATTCGCTTTCAATAAGGTCACTGCCGTCCACCACCGTTAAAAAAGCTGACGTGACATGTTAAATTTAAGGTTAAAATACACTATTAGTCACTGAATTTTTAAGAGGCTTTCAATATGGTCACCGAACTTTTAAAACTTTCATTACTACCACTCAACTTTTAATTCGCTTTCATTCCTATCTCCTCATCCTTGATCCTACCCAATTAACTAAAATCGCATCATCTTTATTTTTCTTATGATATTTTTTTATAAATTAAAATTTACAAATTACCATCTTCTTCCCCATACCTCATATATTAATTCTAATATGCTAATGAATAGAATCCGTAAAATAAATAAAAAACACCCCAAAAGTTTAACCCATGAATCAAAAGAGATAAAAATAAAATAATTATTTGTAAATTGTTAAAAACCCTATGATTAACATATTTGTTTGAATTGCGAATAAATTAATTAGAAAACACTAAGGTTTCATCATTTTTCTTCTTTTTATTGATTTAAATATCTCTATAAATTAGTTTTGTTTTTTCAAATTCATTTATTTACTGTAAATTGTATTCAAGTTAAGAAATTCAGAACTAGATTGTCATTTTTGTTTTTCTGTGTATTTTTGTTTCTTAAGTTGTGTTTGGTTGGAGGGAAAATGTTTTCGTTAAAACAGAAGAAAGTTTTCTTTCTCAAAAAAGATAAATTTTATTGAATCCATTCAACATTACTAATTTAGTGACGCGACCATTGATTAGCTATGTCATTTTATAGAAAGAATTTTAAGAAAAAAAACTTCTCTAAAAAGACTAATTGTTATAGAAGAGACCCTAAGTTTTTAAATTAATTTGTTTATAATTTAAACGAATATATTAATCATAGAGTTTTTGACATATTAAAATTAGTTATTTTATTTTTATTTCTTTTGATTCGTTGGTTAAGCTGTTGGGGTGGTTTTTTTTATTTTAAGGATTTTACTTATTAATATATTAAAATTAATATACGAGGTAAAAGGAAGAATATGATAATTTGTAAATTTAAGTTTATAATAAAATATTATGTAGAAAATAAAGACGGTGCAGTTTTATTTAATTGGGTAGAATCATGGATGAGATGGTGATAATAGTTCATGGAATAATTTTTTTCTAATTTTGTTTTGAAATATGATTAATTGCATGTCGAACCTTTGAAATTTTTAATAATTATTTAAAAATATTAAAAATTAATGGTGTTCAGCGGTGTATTGCGTTAGTGGTGTTTAGCGGTGAGTGTCGCCCGCTCTAGAATTATGCTAATTATAAATACATATATATTATAAAAGTATAAATGCGAAGAAACTTGTCAAACTTACTATTTATTATTATATTACTAAAATGATATGAAAAAGTAATTTATAAATATTTCACTTATTATTATTATTATTATTATTATTATTATTATTATTATTATTATTATTATTATTATTATTATTATTAAAAATAATATTAATTAATACGATTATATATAATGTTAAACTAATTAACTTGATTGTATCTTTTTGAAGTTCTATCAAAAGGTAACACCAAAAAGTTTTTTTTTTTTGAATAGGGTAACACCAAAAAGTTATCTTCCTATACATGGATGATTAATAAAAATTTAAATATATAAAATAATTAAAATTAATTAGATAAATAATAATTTAATTATTTTAGATTAATTATCATTTAACTATTTTTATAGTTACATAAAAAATTTAAAAGTAAGATTTAGTAATATAAATAGATGTCATTTTAAGTAATAATCTAAATAAGCACCGATTAAGAATAAATTTCCCTAACCTTAAATAAAAATTGTTTAAAAAATATCATCAATTATAGGTAAAAAAAATAATATCCAACTAATATTTTTGTTACTAGAATAATGAGGAAAAACTTATAGCAGCACAACTATATGCATGCCCTTACAAATAGCAGTCTTCATGCAAGATTGCAAGGACTATATATATCCGGTGGATGAAGGTATTCATGGGACTTGGGAGCCAAAGGAAAATATTTCATGCGAGTTTGGCCATTGCATCAGTCAACTTGTTACTTTCACCAAAAATTATACGTAATCAGAGGTGCAATTCAATATTATTTATTGAAAGATTATTTAAAAATGTTTAAATTTAAAGAAGGTCAATAATATAAATTATATATTTTTAAAAGAATATAATATAATTCTACTATTACTCCACCTTTAATTTTTAACTTTTAAAATTTTTTGAAGGGTTGTGACCCCACCAATTTCTATTGAGTACCGCCACTGTGTGTAACGGAGATCTCCTAATTAGGGATGACAGACAGAGGTATAATTTTGTAGATTTCACATCACATTTGTCTTAGTTGGAGCGGGTATGAGTTTGGTGGATAGTGGGCATGTGTGTAAGTCAAAAGTCATATCCGCTGTGGGTAGTAAGTAGGTGGTGGATTTGAAACTATACATGCCCTGCATCCGTTTGTCTACTGTCCAATATATGAATACGATTATTTTAATAAAAATAAAATATAATTATATATATTAAGTGGCGTAGGGGTGACAGAGACCAACCTCCCACTCCTATCATATACCCCTAGTTTTTGTGATTTCTGTATGTGTGATTGTTTGATGGATGAATATGTGGGTTATCATTGACGTGAAATATGTTTGTAAGCATTTAGAATAATTTTCGAATGATTAATAGAGTCAAAAAACCAAGTTTATGAAATCTGTCCATGATTCTATGTATATGCAGTGAGTTCAAAAAATCACCAAAATTTTTATATAAATAATTGGAAAGTAATTCATACATCGTTATAGCTGTGAGCGAGTCTAATTTCATTTAGAACAAATAGAGATCGATTTCGATCAATATTTTAAAAGATATAAACTTTTAAGTGAACGGAGGTCGGAAAAATATAGCAACATGCTGCTTTTAAAACTAGTTCAGCAAGGACTTTAGAAATTTGTCATAAATTATACAAATCGAACTAGATGTACGAAATTTCAAGTTAAATATTATGAAATAAATAGAATTCTTTGAAGGCAATACAAGTAGGTACAAGCTGGGTGATGGGTACTTATCTGAGTAGTAGGTAGGAGAGTGAATTTGAGAATATACCCACATAAACAAGTGTAAATTTAAAATTTGTAGTCATTGTAGGTGATAGATATGTGGGGATATGAACATTTTAAGTGGATATACGTATAAAGGAGTGGTATCCTCGCGTGCCCCATTTGCCATCCCTATTCCTAATCTCGATTCAAGAGACTTATAATATTAAAGAGGTGTATGATTTTTTTTTTTAAAATTTGATCCTATAAAATTGAGTCCGGTCGAAACCCATTAAATATTGTCAAATGGATGTGTAAGTATTTATTCATAGTCATTGAGGAATATATTAACCGCTGAACATGGAAGGCAATGTCATCCCTCATTCTCCAAATCTGAGTGGAAATCGTATTAATCATTGGTTACAAAGTATAAACCCACTATTGTTTTTCTTGGGAAGATCAAAATCCACTAATTCTTTTATTAATAAAACATCTGGAAGAGTTAGAAACCATTGGTTTCAAAGCAAGTGGTGGGAGATCCACAAATTAAATAAGTGGTTTACCTCAAGAGAGTGTTTATAACAAGTTGTTGACAATAATTATTTTGTTCTTGACTTTCATATTTTCCTTCTTAGTCTTTGCTATTTTGATTTTCGTACACATAAGAGAGTGAAATTTTGTTTGATTTAATTAATAAATTCAGTTTATTTTTACTATTTATTTTCTAACAATTTATTACTATTTTTTGTTGTTGTTTTCTTGTTGGTGTGCAACAGGTGACAAATAGATGGTTGGATTTGACAGAAGCATGTAGCGGTAGGATAGAAATCGACTGCCCCAAATTATATTTTTTTGGTGTCTTTACATTAAAAAAAATGAGTTTAGTGTTTAGGATTTAGGGTTAGGCTTTAGGAAATTAGGGGTATGATATATTTTTATGGTGTAGAGTTTAAAATTTAGGAGTAAAATTTAAGGTTAGAAAATTTTTAATGTTTTTTAGTGTGGGACATAAAAAGATGCATGATGAAAGGGCAGAGTTAAATTTTGAGTAAGGTTGCTTTGGTTCAAGGGTTTCTAGTAAAAGAATAATCTGTTGGAACCAAAGACGATCCATGGTCCTATGAGACAGAAAGACAAGTTATTAGCCATTGAGAGGCAACATAAGAGAGTGGAGAGATGGTTATTTAAAGGCAGAATCTGAGAACCTATTGAGTGGTTTTATTGGTAAGGGATGACATTGTTTTAACTTGGTGTTCTGAGTAGAGTAGCATAGTTTGAACGGACATAAACAAAAATTCTCTGTCCTTTTTTGGTGATCTATGTATGCTCAAAATTAAACCCTAAGCTTTAATCTAAATTTTAAACTTTAAACCTATTATTTTAGTGTCGGGTCATATGTAAGGACACGAAAAAAAGTAGAAGATCTCTATTCTCATGACACTATTTGTTGCATTTGTGTCGAATTATATGGCATAAACACGCATAATTCATGGCGCACATTGTATAAAAATCATACATGAAATATAATCTGGTATTTAAATGTAAGTGAAAGAAGTGTATGTGATTAACTCTATTCTGCTTCTCAACCAAATCATGGATATTGAAGTGTGTTATTTGGACGTCTCTTTACTTTAACCACTGCAGTATCAGATTTATGAGTAATGGAGATGAAAAGAACGCAAACAGTGGGAAGTGCCCGTGTTGGAGACTTTGAGCTACCATGATCATTATGTCCCCATACTTTCAGCTATTTACCACTTCCCAACTCAATATCAATAGGTTCCAAGCTATGACAAATGTGCAAGGAACTTATACGTTTTATTATTATTATTATTATTATTATTATTATTATTATTATTATTATTATTATTATTATTATTATTATCTATTTTTTTTTTTGATGAAAATGTTCTTTGACATATTTACCTTTAATTTGATACTTGCATATTTAAGAAGTTTGTTTTATCAAGCAATGGTAAGGCAAGATGTATTCTAAAAAAAATGAATTCAAATCTTAAAGAAAATATATTATTGAAAGAGTACTCGAGTTCGAATCTTCTAAAAGAAAGATCCATGAATCCCAATGAGTCATAAAATTGACATTACTTAGAGGTGGCATTGGCAAACAGGGCGTTCGAATCGGGTTCAGGTCGGTTTGATTTTCGGTTCGAGTTGATTTCGATTTAGGTTCGATTAGGGTCGGATCGAGCCTGATTCGGATTTAATTCGGGTTTATATTATTTCAAATCGGTTGGATATTGGGTCGGGTTAATATCAGATCGATTGATTTTCGGGTCAAGCCAATATCGAAACGGTTGACTTTTCAGGTCGGATCAATGTCAGATCAGATACTTTTTGGGTCGAGTCAATATCGGATCAGTCAATTTTCAATTTGAGTCATTATATGAAAATAATCTTTCAAAAGATAAAAATGATATTATACTATTACTAAAAATAGTTGTTAATTAGTAATATAATACAAAATGAGAATAAAACATACATATATGAGGAAATTAAATTCAGATTGCTTTTAGTTCGAGTTAATTTTCGGTTCGGGTTACTTTCAGTTCGAGTTAATTTTCAGTTATAATTGTTTTCGATTATTTTCGATCGAGTTTATTTTCGGTTTAACTAAATTCAAATTAATTTTGGTTCAATTGGGATTCGGGTCAAGTTTAAACCATTTTGTTCAAATCTATATCGAGATTCGAGTCAAGTTTACCAAGTCTAACATTACTATATTAAACATAGAAGTCGACTTTTTGTTTTGCATCTTTTCTTGTCAGTCTCCAACTTTGTCTGAGCTTATCACTTGAAATTTGACAGAACATATCATGCAAAATCCAATTAGGGTTGAAAGGCTACATATTGATGGAAAGGCTCCACATGATTGAGATGGAAGCCAACAACAAATATGTTGAAAATTAAATCCAACATTCCCTTCTTTGTTTTCTACAAATTTGCTAACCAATGTCTTGGGGATATTATATACAAGAATGGTAAATGGTAAAACCACAATAGAAGCCATTATTTCCCCTTATCCTCCGCCATTGCCGAAGCTTTGCAGATCGGACATGTATTCTTCATTGACAACCACTTCTTGATACAGGAAACATGGTAATCATGTCTGCAAGTCTTTAACTCCCCCACTTCATCCATGTCCTTGTACTCTTCCTGTGAATTACAAAGCTTTGTAAGAAATTCAAACTTGCCTTTCAAGTTTTATAAAATCAAAGTACAGCTCGGACATGATCCAATATATTTATGTTTCAAACATGATAAAAGTTCTTACCAGGCAGATCACACAAGAGCTCTCGTCCTGGATTCGATCTGAAGAGCAGTAAATTGTTTCGGTCAAGCACTTGGATACTGAGTCTTCAGTCAAGCCTGTGTTCACATTCCCAATCCTTTCCCCTAGCGCAAGTAGTTCCTAACCAGACGTATCGTACAAGGTTATTTAGAGCAGAACATGCATAAAAACGAAATAACACAATAATTGAGAAGGGAATTGTGCACATACCTCATAAGACATGTTGTCTATGTCTAGCCGCATATCTCTATGCTGATCGAACATATTTCTAGATCCCGGAAATGCTGAGCGATCTACAATCATAAAACCCTGCATATAGAAAACAAATTACAACATTCAGCTAATGACCCATTAAATATGGAAAGTTACTTGACAAGCTGATGATCAAATAGAGTTTTTCCCATCTCTCATGGGGAAACACTTGATCTGAAAACTGGCTACATTAGAACTCGGCCTGGTCAACAAAACAGGCTACTATCAATCAACAAAGAAGGATACTTATGACGCAATAAAAGTTAAAAAAAAAATACACCACCATGAAACAGTACAGCAGTCACACAAAAGATGCGCAAACTGTTTAGAATGAATTTTCAAACTATCATTACAGGACATTAAGCCCATGCAAATTTCAAATGCAAGAAAATATTTACTTCACAAGCACTAAATACCTCAGATGAAAATCGTTCATGGAAAGCCACATCATCAGCTGGAGACCGGTATCTGTCATTAAATGCCATCGACCTCACAGTCTGGTCATTATTACGCCATGTTATAGCTGATAATGGCCTAGGATGTCTGGAGGAATAACTTCCAGCAATGATCTGAATCCCCTCTTCTGCGGGACCCGCATGTTCTAATCGCACACTGCTGGAAGAAGCCCTAAAGGGTGGGGTAGATCTATGAGAATAGTTTGTGCGAATACCCCTTACAGATTGTGTTGAGCTGCCATGGAAACTCTGAGGAAGAACGGAATTTCTACCCGGAATGAAATCATCCTGAAGCCCCTCAACCTCTACAGAAGAATTTGTAGCACTGCTACCGCCAAGAAAGCGGTTTGTCTCATGATTAAAAACACCTGGATCTGCAATTCACCAGTAACAGAATAAGAAATAATGGGGGGCTTAAAACATAACAGAGAAATGTTCGACTAACTTACCCGAAGCTTGAATCCTTCCATGAATAGGAGACATTCTCAAATGGCCCCATTCGCACTCCCTTGACAAAGCATTAGAGCTTTGACCAGAGAGATTCACTGAGCTAGAGTGGTCAACTGGGTGGCTTGTAGAATAGGAAGTGTGAGGAGGATTCCTTGATAAATGGTTCCTAACTAGGTTGGATTCAAGATCAAGTGCTGGACGGCTTCTCACATTCCTCATAGAACCCTCGCCTCTAATTGAAAGGCTATTGCCTCTATAGCTTGGGGGCATGGACACATGATCCCAGTGCATGTGCTGAGGATCTACATTAGGTTTCTCTTGCCATAAGTCAGATGATTGAGGAAGTTCAGATGAACTTCCAGCTCCAACATATCTGCTTGAACCACCCCTTTCACAGACTGAAGGGACTCCAGGGCTTTTGCGCTTGTGAGGCCCTCTACCACCACCCATTGTGAGATCAACAAAACCACCCTCGATCCCATTGAGACTCTGCCTAACATAATTGGAAGAAGAAGCATGATGTATATAATTATCAGGGGATGCACCAAATGCTCCAGGCGCTGATGGGTGCAGAATAAGATCCTGGGATGGGCCTGAAGCATCAGGTTGATATCGCGGAGCTTCAACATTGTGGCTTGAGGTAGCATAACCACTGGACCTAGGGACAGGATTCCAATGAGAAACATGCACCGCATCAACAGAAACATTTTCTACAGGACAGAAGGAACCATGTTCTGTAGTACTTGCCCTCACTGCCAAGCAAAAGAAATGGCAGAAATAGCCATTAGAACAGCTAGTGTACAAATAAGGATCCTTTACAACACAAAAGGCAGCATAACTCAAAAGCCAAAACCTAGGCCTAACTTTCTAGATATGAGAATATGATAAGTTTAACCTCAACCTGCCTAGCAAACTAGTTTCATCATAGTGTAAACAACTATCTATTTTTCGTCAGCATCAAACTTATCCTCTTAATAATAGAAAGCAAAAGTTAATGCATTAAAATAATACCAAGATTTGCATAAGGTTGGTCCGAATGCATATGATTCCATCCCTGCTCATTTTCACCCTCAAACATTTGGGAGGTGTAAAATATATGTCTATGCCCCATAACCAAGTCCCTTGTAAGTTAGATTCCAGAAGAAAAGTCAACCTACAAAAAGCAAAATTAGAGATCAAATATTTATAAGAAATGGAGAAAGTAAAATTAATTAACAACTAATAACCCAATAAATTTTTATAAAAGGGATGCACTTAGCATCTGCATGTCATTTATCCAAGCAACATATACTGCATCTACAAGATTTCATTTCTTATAGAATTTCCATAGCCTTGAAGAAATCTAAGTTTATGTCACAACAAATACAATAACACTTAGAATATATGTGTCTGCAACAAAACACAAACAAAGGCAACTCCAAGAACCACATCTTTTAGTTGTCATACATCAGTTGCCACTAGCAGAAATATATTGCGTATTAAGTTACGCTTGGTTTTTTTTGTTTGTAACACCAATTGTTCATTCTTCTAAAAGAAACAAGTATTATCACGCTATAAAAAATTAGAAAGACATGATGTTACAAGCACCAATAACATTAAAACTATAGGCATAATCTCTCTCTATATAGCAGTGCAGACACCCCAGAAAACAAAGTCAAACATATACTTACATGCACAAATTGGTATGTAAAAAGGGAATCTCAAGTGGAATTTTAACTGCACTTAAATCAAAACTGTGCATTAAAAGGTCAACGAAATCACGTATGAGCTGATTCTTAGGAATAGGGAAAATGGATGCTGGTGCAAAAGCACTGATCACTTAGAGTGATTTTCACAGTAGGCTTTCACAAATAGGGAGTCAACAACCCTAAATAGCCAGTTGCCCAACTATTGTCGTCTTAAAAACTGGCATGCTAGGCTAGCCATAGTCCCACCTCTTGCTTTTATCTGCACCGTATATATTGCCTCTCTCCATAAAATTAGAGAGAGCATCCTCCATATTCTGGGGCAAGAAAAAAAGAGTGAGAAGGTGAAGGCAAAATAAGGAACACTGGAGTAGCAATTAAACACCGATTCTAAATTGGATGCCAATACTAACCCTTTAAGCCCAACACAATATTACCTTAGGTTCAAAAACTAGCAGAAGAAGGATGACTCATCAGGACATCGCCTGGAATTGATTTATATAGCTCATAGCAGATGGAAGGAATGAAAATGGTCATCACTTAACCAAATATGGCTGGAAAGTTCATAGAAAAAGCAAACAGACGAAGAGTAATGCCTTTCACTCCAGTCATTAAATTAGTAGTACTAATTTTAAAAGGAAAACATTGTCCTCTTTTTAGTTCGGCAAAAGAAAAGAAAAGAAAATCAATATAGGAAATAAACTCCTAAATATTGAGCTTCCACTCTGCAAGGGAGGAACCAAACCCTATCTAGGCTGAAGATAAGTTAGAAGAAAACAAAAGCATAGAGATCGATCCCTGGCCAAACAAATGAAGATTTTAACTTTAAAATATGCTGTAAACTTTTAAGGAAAAAAGTTAAAAACAATGAGCAGTAATAAGTAGCAAAAGTTAGCATCCTCAGAGATTTGAGGAGAAATAGAAGAGAAGCTACAATTTTGAAAATACTCATCAACATAAGGAATTACAATCAATTTTCATGTGGGCATGTAAATTGTTTACTAAGCAAGCACATATAGTCTGCTGCAATTACCTTATTTTACCCTAAAAAACAATCATTGAAAGAATAGCTTTGCCAAAAGAAATTAAATGTGCCATCTAAGACCAAACATTCAAAAGAAAAAAAAAGGAAAATAACAAAAGAGGAAATAGTGAGAAATCAGGAATATCTACATAATAATTG
The DNA here is from genome assembly GCA_958450335.1 of Hibiscus tridactylites. NCBI lineage: Eukaryota > Viridiplantae > Streptophyta > Magnoliopsida > Malvales > Malvaceae > Hibiscus > Hibiscus tridactylites. The sequence continues at coordinate 24,288,486 of OY288281.1, forward strand.
TAAAGGAGGACAGCTACCACCCCTAATGTAAGATCTCATCTACCAAAACCATAGCTGGCTTCAATATTAAGGTCTAGATTGATTTCTACAATACCTTTTTTTACAATGTAAAAAATTTGAGGTAGAGATGTTGACACAAGATTATATCTCTTAGGAACATTATTGTGCCTCACAACGTATTTCTGAAAACTTCCAAGGTCAGAGGATTAGGTGAGTACTAATAAAAAATATATATTATGAACATCACTTAAATTGCAAGCCTTAATTTCCGTAGGTTGAGTTACTTACAAAAAATTTGCCATCGGTTTAAGGACATGTTTCACAATTGTCGAACGATTCACCATGAAGCTTTAGGCACACAAATCAAGATGATGTTTTACTCACAAAATATAGAAGCTTAAGAAACGTGTAAATAAAACACTCTTCGCAAAGAGATGGTAACAGTAAGAAGAAAGCCTAATGAACAACCAGGAAAATCTCTCGAACCCAACTCTATTTCATTCTTTGATATCGAGTTACAGGGAAACACAATTGGTTCAATCATAACTTAGTAATCAATCAGCTCCTTGTCAACAGTTCACTGCCATGCATCTTGACAGCAACAATCGTCTAAGTGTTGACTTAATTAAATCATTAAGTCCAAGTACATATTGAACCTCCACCTCAATAAAATTTGAAAACCTGAAGCTATAAGGCACTTATATAATCACCGAAATCCCAGTACTGTTAGCATAGTCATCCCTCCTCGCAGGCATCTAGAACATGATTTCAGTGCCTATATATTTTCAAGCACTTAGTTCTACTACATCCACCATGTACAAGAAAAGACAATCCCAACAACATGATTATGGTCATCATCCAAGCATCCAATTTTACACCATAAGAGGCCATATGACATCAATTAACACCACTAAACAAGTCTCCACAAAAAGCACGTTTCATGGTTGCCCAGAAGAGAACACTAAGCAAAATGTTCTCAGCAAATCCATCATGTCCTACACTTTAAATCAATCTTTCATCAGAAACTGTAGACTGTGACTGCCAGAACTGTAACGGTTATGAAGATGCCCTGGGTTTCTTAGAGATTCTTATAGAGATGACCCTGGGGTTCTTAGGAATTTTTACGGAGATGGCCCTGTGGTTCTTAGGGATTCTTAGGCCATTACATCTTCTAAGAACAGCAAACCCCGATATAAAAGATGATACTATTCTCAATTCCTCAACCTCAACCCCGCTCCGTAAACCTCCTTTGGCACTCTACACCAAGCGCTAGCAAGCTAACACAGAATGCCAAATACGATGGGTTTAAGATCATAGCATGACTATAACCATTAGGTTTTGGTTTTCTTTTAATCATTTTCATGAAACCTCCGGTCAATGGAGCATAAGGACTTTGGTGTAAAGTGGATATTCAATGAGGTCAAAGAATTCTGTAAATTAGAGTAGCTGCTCTAATACCATTTACGTGATCTTTGTATGAAGGCCAACTTAAAACATTCTACAGTGAGTGCTTGTGATTTTAATAAGACAGAAATCTTTCCTTCAGTTTCCGATCAACAAAGCTTCCCTGCAACAGCATTTGCAATTCAGAAAATAGAAAGCGGAAACGGCACAACTAAACAATTTACCAACTGTAGTAACCTATTTATGGTTCATTTAAAGGAATGCTTAAATATACATCAAAACTTTTTTGCAGCTAAGCCAACACGTTGATAAAAGCCTGGAGAACTAAGATGGGAATATAACTGAAGATGAAGGTGCTGCATTCTGCAAGACATGATGATGAAGAAGATAATAGAAAGAGGAGGAAAAACTAATAGACGACAGATATTGACTCACTTCACCCAGAAGCTCACAGCTGCAACAAGTATCAACGTATAACGTCTAATTAACTACTTAAAAAAAATCTTTCAGAAAGAGGATAATATGAAACCTCGTACCTTCAGATATAGATGGGCTACTGTTCAAAAACTGCCATTAGTTAGTGTTTATGCTCAAGGTCAAACTCAGGATGTGGGGCAAGAATGAAACACCAAGTCCCTAACCTGCGTAAAGAAAAAGATCTAAACCTAGTTGCTGCTAATGCAATCAAGAAAAAACTAGGTCAAATCCTATCTATCAAAGCATCTTTTCTCAGAAGAAGTTACTGGCATGCTAGAAACTACAAGTAATTCAACTATGAACTGGCATCTGAACCTCAATAAAAATGAAAGTCAATTTACAGCAGACCAAGGGAGGGATCACTTTAAGATAATCATTTTCTATTGCCTTTTAAGTCTTCAAACAAACACTGACAACTCCAACAAGACTCGGGCAATAATATGCCGCAATGTCCATTTTGTTCCCTTACCCATTGAAAAAAAAAAGAATATATCATCTCTTGTATCAGCTTTAAAAATCTTTTAATCACGATTCAACCGCCAGACGAAATCAATCAATTCTATAGAAACAGAAGATTAAATTAAGCAGAGTTCAAATACATAACATCAACAAACTCTCTTGATTTTAGCTACAACGACAACATCAAGATCAAAAACTACTGGTCATATTTTAAGTCAAGTCAATGGGATGATCAACATCGAAATATCTTACGCTGATGATCATCGTTCCCATGATCGCAACTAAGAAACCAATTTTAACTGGATTTTTTTAAATATCACTAACAGATACAAATTTTTAATAGAGAATCTAAACATGATAAACAACAGCACAACCTCAAGCCATTACAGATTATCAAGTACAATCAAGATCAAACAGTAAAATAACCAAAATAAGGAAAGAAACAACAATCAGACCTCAGATAAACAATTTTTTCCATGATCAAAGTCGGTTCTAAAATAATTAACAAAAGTTATCAACCAAAAAAATTAAACAAAAAGATGTAAAGGAAATCGTACCTCGATAAGGATGAAAACCTGCAAGAAAATTAGTAAAATTATATTTTAAAAAATAGAAGAAAAGAAAATGGTGAAAGATTGTTTTGGGGAAGAAGGAATAAAGGCAAAGGAAATAAAGCGGTTGGGTGCGCTTGTTTGGCTTTGGCATATAAATAGGAAATTAAAAACATAAATAAATAAATCTAATAAAAATGTAAATTATTTATTAAATCAATGGTAGCAATAATGATCCTTGTTAAGGGTGATAATCACTGACCTGACGGTGGGCTGAACGCGTGACTTTTATTTTTTAGATGGAATCTTGATTTTTTTTATTCTTTTAATTTTTAGTTTAAAATATCCATTTTTTAGGGAAAAAACTATTATTTATTGATTGACTAAAAAAATAGTGAAATGTTGAGAGTCAAGGTGTGCGGCTCTGGCGGAGTCTGGGCTGTGGTCACAATAAAATGGGACACATGCTTTTGTGGGCTGTGCCTACTACCAGTTTATTTGGTAGGGCTTATATGTGTGAATAATGATTGTGTAACATTAATAATATGATTAAATGTGAATCTAATAGTTGGTTTCAGTAAAGAAGTGAATGATATTTATTTTAGGAGATTCGGGTTTAAATCGCTTTGTCTATAATGTGTATGTGTATTATCAAAAAGTTAAAAATATGTATGAACATATATTATCATGTAATCACTTTAAGAATATTTTAAAAAAATAATATGGTTAAATATTTTGTCGGCATATGATATATACCTGACTTTTTAACGTGGTTCATATTTTTTTATTATCAATTTCATACATGAATTTTTGGGTAAACTATACAAATGACCATTTAATTATGATGTTGGTGTTAATTTGACCATTGTACTTTTAATTTTGGAAAATTTACCACGTAAGTATTTAAGTGGTTCCAATTAGGCCACCAATCGTTAAAAATAGATGAGAGGCTGACGTGGTTGTTAAATAAATTGGTATAGTTACAGATTAGTCTCCCGTTATTTACATAATCTATCATTTTAATATTAATTTTAATTTAATAAAATAAATTAATTCTTCAATTAGGTGGTGACACCAGGCCAAGCAAGGTTTTGTGATATAGAGTACAAAATCTAATATATGTTTTATCTGGTTGTTAATGCTAGGAAAAAGGAAGTAAATGCAGTTTTAAGGGACTCAAACATGGCATACTTATGATGTATAAAAATATCTAACTCAATTAAATAAATCTAATAATTAAATTAAAATTATGTATATATTTTAAATTATAATTAGTGCACGATTTAAAATTAAAATTTTAAAATTATATAGTTTTAAAATTTTGATTTTTATGTTAAAATGATAAAAAAATATTTTTAAAAATATTTAAAAATGAATGTAATATATTTTAAAATTTTGATTTTTTTACACTAAAAATGATAAAATTATATATATTATCATTTTAAATATAAAAAACAAATTTTAAAATTATATTAAATTCATTTAACGAATTCAATCTCGCGAACGTACTATAATTTTAAATTTTTGATGTACTCGTACAATTGGTGATGAAATCCCAGGAAGCGGGGAACGTCCTTGCGACGATGAAATCCTTATCAGGATCTACTATGTGGACTCTTTTTGTTTCGAATTTGTCAAACAATATTCACTGGAAGGGGCTATAGTAGGTTTTTGACTGACATAGAGTAGTCATAGATGTGTTTATTCCACAAAAGAGATCTTGGGAAGGATTGTGCTTTGGGTTCATGCGGATGGTTTCTGAGATTGATGCAAGACGAGCGATTGAAAGATTACATAATCGATTGATTTATGGAGCAAAATTGAGGGCCTCTTTTTCCAGAGAGAGACCAATCGTGTATTTTGGAGGCGAAAGAGAGTATCGGTGGATGAAAAGACGACAGGTGAGGGGTTGGAAAAGAGAGTGGATTTGGGGTTAAGACGAAGGAAATCGGCAATAAGAGTGGTGGATGAGGAGAAAGTGAAAATATTAAGTCGATGTGTGATCGGATGGAGTCGACGCCCTCGCAGATTGATGGAATTGGCTAATGAATTCCTATTGGCTAAGTTAAAGGGATTCACAATTATAAGATTGGCAGGTTCTCGTGTACTTCTAATGTTTGACGATGAGGCGACTCTACGTAAGATTATGGAAAATGGGGTTTTGCGGGAATGATATGAAAAAGTGAAACTATGGTCACCGAAGATGGAAGGATTAGACCGTAGAGTGTGGATTTCGGTGACGGGAATACCGGTGCATGCGTGGTTGGAAGAAACTTTTACCAATTTGGCGGATTTGTAGGGTTCGAGTTGAGGGAAGTACGTTGGCTCTGCCATCATTCGAAAGGTGTCGTTTGCTTATAGAGACGCCATGTTGGAATCAAATTGAAGAAATGATTGATCTTTGGGTACAAGGCAGATGTTATGTGTTACGTGTTACGAAATTTGAGTCGCTTATGGCAGCTAGTTGTGAGCTGTGTTGTAAGGAGGATAGTGACCTATCTAATCCCGGAGAGGAACATGAGTTGAAGACAGATGCGAATGCTTATGAGAAGGTCAATCCAAATAATAGATTTAAGTATAATAGTCAAATGGAATCTGATGATGGTCAAAGATTAGCCGATTTGGGGCACAATGAAGGGATGGTAGTGTCACATGGGAATGAGTTGAGGGCTGACAAAGTTATGTTCGAGGGACATGATAATGGAGCTATTTTAGTAGAAACTAATAGTGTTTGGGAAGATGTTGCGCGTGAGGATTTAAACAATTTGGATAGTGGTAAAGGGCCGGAGATGCGGGATATGGAAGAGGTGATTGGATGGATTGATCGAGATCTGACTCCAAGCGGGTCTCTTGCTACGGGGATGCCTTTTGAGACTTGAGATAGGATTGGGCCAAAGCCTAAGGCCTCGAGTGTGAATCAGAGGTTACCTAAGGGTAAGCCTAAGAAAGAAAAGATAGTAGGTGACATTAATCCTAATCTTTCAGACATTGATGAGTGCAGCATGGCGACTGCGAAGACATAGAAAAAAGGATGTGGGCATGTTCATCTGAGGAAAAACCAATCCCTATCTACTCTAGAAGCTTCTCTACAATATGCATATTTTTTGAGCTGTCAACAAGCCATTGTGAGGGAGGCGCGAGCAACTTTGGATTTGGGGAAGTTCTTGGGGGCGACGACGATAGGCAACGAGGAAGGAATTGTCCATGATATTGCGTGAATTATTGAGAGTCACAAAAAGGTACAATAGCACGAGGGTATAAGGGTATTGTCGTGGAACGTTAGGGGTTTAGGTGTGTCGTCAAAGAAAAAGGCAATTTGTGATTTGTTGCGACGATACTAATGTGACATGGTGATATTACAAGAATCAAAATTGGAGCAGTGTTCGATACAAATTGATTGAAGCTTAATTACTCTAAGTCTTCGTTGTATGCCATGGGAGTTGAGCATGGTGTTTTTGTTGAAATGGCAGTGATTTTAGGGTGTGAATGTGGGGAATTGTCGTTGTTGAGTGTGTAAAATTTCTATTATTTACACCCTTTTTAACCCATATTTCTGCTGCATTCAAGCATCATTGCATTGCATTTAGGTTAGTTTACAGCAAAACATCACAAATATATTAAAGGCACAGATTCTACTAAAAGATGGCTGATTTTGCAGGTTGCTGCCATAGTTGACGGAGAAGGCGGGCGCAGGGCAGAGAAGCAGAAGAGCTGAACTGGACAAGCAGACGACGAGGACGATGCTGCCATGGTTCTGCCGTGACAGCATGGTGACAGCAGTTTTGCGGAGAGAAAAAAGCAAAGCGGACCTCGATAGATAGAGAAAATTATGCTCGTCTGTCGTGTGAAAACCATATATTTTTCCAAGCCCCGGATCAAAAGATATGTCAAGCCAAAGCTCAAGGAGAGGAAATCCCAAGAAACAAGGAAGGCGGCTGAAAAGTAGGATACTTGAAGATTAAGTCTTTATTAGAATCTTACTTTTAATTAAAGTTGTAATCCTTGTTAACTTAGAATACTTGAGCCCAAAGCTTATATAAGGGCATAGATTTTAACCCAGGAGACATCTTCCCCATAACCGATAACCCAAACCCCTCTGCCGTTTACCTGCCGTTGTTATGTTCTAAAAACCCCCTAGGGCCACGGGTTGTTTTGTAAAGTAGTTGCAAGTGTTGTTTTGTTTTAGGATTTTCCAAGTTCAATAAAATAAACTTCAAGTTCTCTTATTTTGGTTTTAATATCTTGCAAGAGCATCGGGAGAGCATTGTAAGGTTATCTATTTACTTAGCATCGGGAGAGTTAAGTATACGAAAGAAATAAGAGCAAGTTCTCTAGTTTATAGTCGAACTATCTTGTGCCTAGGAATAGGGCAAGGTTAAGTGGCTAAAGAAGAATTCATACACATCGGTGTTCATCCTTCGATTCACGCCGGGAGGTATCATCAAAGACGTGATCATCGACAGACTTGGACCTAGGGATAGGCCAAGGCAGATCTGGGATTCTTGCCAAACTTGGAGTACGGAGTTGGTGTGTTCGCTGCCGCGGCAGCTAACGGACAGCCGCCGCGACAGGTGCTGTCGGCGACGGGCGCGACGACAGAACTGGGTTTCCTAAGCTTTGCAATACCTGCACTACTGAGCAATTCAATACCAGCCCATTCTCTCTATCTTGATTCCTCTACTCCTTTATTTACGTTTTCTTTAATATTTTCGTGACGAATTTCTCAACTATTTCCTTTACCTTCGTGCAGTGAATTAAGGTGAAGTCATTAGCCCAATCCCTGTGGAGATGATATCCGATACTTCGTATCACTTTACTACTTGCGTCGTGTACACTTGCACTACCATTGCGATAGACTATTTTACACGCAACAAGTTTTTGGCACCGTTGCCGGGGATTGGCAACATAACTACACCTTTCTTTTATTGCACTTTTCGTTTTTGTTTTTGTTTTTGTTTTTCTTTTTCTGTTTTTCGTTGGTGCTTTCAACTCTTGCTTTTCACGAGGTTTTCTTGTTTATGCGCAGATCTAAAAGAGGTGAAGATCCTGAGTATCCACTAGATCCAGAAGTTGAACGTCCCTTCAATCTCAAGAAACAACTTCGTCACTTACTAGCCAGGAACGAGTACCTTGAGGAACAGCTAGAGAAGATGGCCCATAACCCACCTGCTGGCGGTGGCATACCACCCGTCGGCGATATTAACCCGCCTGTCGGCGACCCGCCCGCAGCAGCCGGACGACGGTCGTGTCGTGACTACATGTTGAACGATCATGTAGAGCTGGAGACCACGCTGCCGGATATTGATGTTGACAACTTCGAGCTTAAACCTGTCATGTTTAGTATGATCAACAATGCCGGACAATTTAGTGGTGCTGTTACAGAGGATGCCAGAGAACATCTCAAGACGTTCCAGGAGATCTGTGGTTCGTTTAGACTACCAGGAGTTAATCCGGAGATACTGAGGCTTCGGTTATTTCCCCATTCATTGAGGGACAGAGCTAAAACTTGGTGGAATAAACTTACGCCGGGTTCAATTAGAACTTGGGCAGATTTATCTCGTGAATTTTTATCTCGTTTTAATCCTTCACATTTATCTGAGCGATTACGTAATGAAATTGCTACTTTTCAACAGGAAGATGACGAGCCGATGCACGAGGCCTGGGACAGATTTACTACTCTTCTACGGAACTGCCCAATGCATGGATTCCCCGTCTGGAATCAGGTTACAAAGTTTTATAATGCTGCCAACCTACAAACTCGCATTCGAATCGATTCAACAGCAAATGGACTATTATTGGATAAAGATCCGGACGAGGCATTACAAGTTTTGAAAAATCTGGCCAAGAATGAGGAGCAGTTTCCGACTGCAAGAAGAGGGGGTAAACGGGTACTTGCTGTCAAGGATTATGAAGCCGACAGCACGATGAAATCACAGGTAGCCTTTCTTACTAAAGCAATGAAAAGGTTATTGAATGATGATGGACTACAAGGATTTGCTGTTGAGGAAGTATGTGATATCTGTGAGGAAAATCATAGTCGGGATGAGTGCCCAATACAAGTAGAAGAGGGAAAATATGTTGGAAATTACAAGCCAAATTATAATTCCAACAACTATAATCCCAATTGGAGGAAGGATCCCAAATTTTCCTGGAGTAACCCTAATAATGCCCTGAATTCGCAAGCACACAATCAAAATCAGGGAGGTCCTAGATTGCTGACGCGACAGCAACTGCCGCAGAATCTGCTGCCGCACCTGCCGCCGCAACAGCAACAGCAGCCACCAGCTGCCACGAGCAGTATATTAGAACAGACTCTGGCCACCTTTATGTCTCAGACTGGTACTTATATTGAGAATATGAATCAGTTTGTCAAGAAGACAGAGAATTTCATGGATAAAACAGAGATGAGGATGACGAATCATGAAGCTACTCTGAAATCTTTGGAGACACAAATGGGTCAGGTTTCCCAACATATTAAGCCGAGGCAGACTGGAGGATTCCCTAGTAATACTGAAAATGCTAGGCAGCCCACACATGAGCAATGTAAGGCAATTACTACTAAGAGTGGGAAGAAATTACCAGGGCCGGAAAAAGAAGCTGAAACAGTAAAGGATCCAGCCTTAGACAAACCTGCCGAGGAAGCTGCCCCGACAGGTGACAAACAGACTGCTGCCGATGAGCCTGTCACGACAGCAGAAGCGACAGAGGAGAAAAACGATGATTACCGTCCTCAGATTCGTATGCAGTGGGAAGGACGTATTGCTGACTATCGTCCCCCACCACCTTTTCCCCAATGGATACAGCAAGCTAAGCAAGAATCTCAACTTAAAAAGATTTATGATATTTTTAAGCAGGTTCATATTAATATTCCGCTGTTAGATGTCGTTAGGGAGATGCCCGGTTATGCTAAATTTCTCAAGGATGTTATGTCGAAAAAATCTAAACTTGGGGAGTTTGAAACGGTAAAGATGACAGAAGGTTGAATGAGTATTCTTCACCGGCAGCCACCCCAGAAAAAGAAGGATCCGGGGAGCTTCATCATACCTTGCGTAATCGGCAATAAATTTGTGGGTAAGGCACTTTGTGATCTTGGTGCTAGTGTTAATCTAATGCCCAAATCTGTTTTTTCAGAAATTAGGTATCGAAAAGGCGCGACCCACGACAGTAACTCTGCAGCTGGCAGACCGCTCTTACGTTCATCCAGAAGGGAAAATTGAAGATATTCTGGTAAGAGTGGATAAGTTTATTTTTCCTGCTGACTTTCTTGTTTTAGATTGTGAGGCAGACGAAAATGCACCAATCATCCTTGGGCGACCCTTCTTAGCCACGGGAAGATCACTGATTGATGTGGAGAAAGGAGAACTCACCATGCGAGTAAACGATCAAGAGATTAAGTTGAATGTTCTCCAAGCGATGAAACATGCTGATGTGGACGAGGAATGCAAGGCTATCACTGACGTTACCCTTGATCAACCCTGCATCAGGTTGGGCTGTCACGATATTAAATTTGGTCACTGCCGCGACAGCCACCTACAGGACTGTCACGACAGCAAAGATGACAGCAACCCCTCTGATTCCGATACATCCAATACTGAAGATCAGGAGGAGGTAAACTGGATAGGCAATCGTCTAGGTAAGTTATTCGAACCTTTGAATTATACTTCGGATAACCATTTAATCCAAAAGCCATCTACTGTCGAACCACCTGCCTTAAAACTAAAGCCTCTGCCAGGGCAACTTAAATATGCTTTTCTTGGTTCGAATGATACGTTGCCCGTAATCATCTCTTCTAAGCTGCCGCAGGAACAGGAACGACAGCTAATCGACATGCTAAGGCAGCACAAAAAGGCGATTGGATGGACGATTGCTGATATACAAGGCATTAGTCTGGTGTTATGCATGCACAAAATCCTTCTAGAGGAAGATCATAAGCCGACTATTGATGCCCAAAGGCGGCTAAACCATGTGATGAAAGAGGTGGTTCGTAAAGAGATAATCAAATGGTTAGATGTTGGTATTATTTACGCCATCTCCGACAGCAAATGGGTGAGCCCGGTGCAATGTGTTCCCAAGAAAGGAGGAATGACCGTGGTGACCAATGAAAACAATGAGTTAATCCCAACCAGGACTGTGACCGGTTGGAGGGTTTGTATGGACTATCGGAAGCTTAACAAAGCTACCCGAAAGGACCACTTTCCTTTACCCTTTATTGATCAAATGCTTGATAGATTAGCGGGTAAACCTTACTATTGTTTTCTTGATGGTTATTCAGGTTATAACCAAATTGCTATCGCACCGGAGGATCAAGAAAAGACGACTTTCACATGCCCCTACGAAACATACGCTTTTAGGAGAATGCCGTTTGGATTATGTAATGCACCCGCTACATTCCAAAGATGCATGATGGCTATATTCTCCGACATGGTGGAGGACTTCCTCGAGATTTTTATGGACGATTTTTCTGTCTTTGGAGACGATTTTGAGAGCTGCCTTGGCAATCTACAAAAGGTACTTGAAAGATGTGAAAAAGCGAACCTAGTTTTAAATTGGGAAAAATGCCACTTTATGGTGGATGAAGGGATAGTCCTTGGCCATAAGATTAGCTGCCGTGGGATAGAAGTCGACAGGGCTAAGATTGAAGTTATTGAAAAGCTGCCGCCGCCGACCACAGTCAAGGGTATTAGAAGTTTCTTAGGGCATGCTGGTTTTTATCGAAGATTCATTGCAAATTTCTCAAAAATCACCAAGCCCCTATGCCATCTTTTGGAGCAGAACCGACCCTTTGACTTTAATGATGAATGTACTGAAGCATTCAATGTTCTGAAGGAAAAACTAGTAACAGCCCCCATAGTACAGCCACCAGACTGGACACAACCATTTGAAATTATGTGTGATGCTAGTGACTATGCTGTCGGGGCAGCACTTGGGCAGCGCAGAGATAAGCTATTTCACGTCATATATTATGCCAGCAAGATATTGAATGACGCCCAAGTGAACTATACCACCACAGAAAAGGAGCTGTTAGCTGTGGTGTTCTCCATTGACAAGTTTCGTTCTTACATACTTGGAACGAAAGTAATAGTGCACACAGACCATTCCGCCCTTAAGTATTTGTTCGCAAAGAAGGATGCAAAGCCTAGATTGATACGGTGGATCCTGCTATTGCAAGAGTTCGACCTTGAGATCAAGGACAAGAAAGGGACAGAAAATCAGGTGGCAGATCACTTGTCAAGATTGGAGACGGGACAGAGTCTACCAATAGATGAGACAAACATATTGGAGACCTTCCCAGATGAGCAGCTCTTTGTTGGCGAAATCGCTGCTGCGACAGCCATGGCGGCAGGTAAGTCTTCTGAACTCCCTTGGTATGCTGATTTCGTTAATTTTATAGTTAGCGGAATACTTCCTTCTGATCTTAATTATCAAGCCAGGAAGAGGTTCCAAAATGATGTTAAGCATTATTATTGGGACGAACCTCTTCTTTTCAAAATGTGTGCAGATCAGGTTATAAGGAGGTGTGTACCACAAGAAGAGCAAGAAGACATACTTCATCACTGCCATGCTTCACAGTATGGAGGTCACTTAGGAGGCAACAAAACTGCTGCCAAGGTGCTGCAGTCAGGGTTCTACTGGCCGACACTGTATAAAGATGCACATGACTTCTACAAGAACTGTGACAGGTGCCAGCGGACAGGAAACATCTCAAGGAGAAACGAGATGCCACTGCAGAACATTCTAGAAGTCGAGATCTTCGACGTTTGGGGGATTGATTTTATGGGACCTTTTCCATCTTCATGTGGAAATCTATACATCCTCCTAGCAGTGGATTATGTCTCTAAGTGGGTTGAAGCTATCGCCACTCAAAAGAATGATGCCAAGACGGTCCAAAAGTTTTTACACAAAAACATTTTTTCTAGATTTGGCATCCCTAAGGCGATTATCAGTGATGAAGGGAGACATTTTGACAATAGGGTTATTGCTGCCGCCTTGAAGAAATATGGTGTCAAGCACAGGATCGCGACAGCATACCACCCACAGACCAATGGACAAGCTGAGATATCTAATAGGGAAGTTAAGAACATTCTTGAGAAGATGGTTAAGCCAACTAGGAAAGATTGGTCTTTACTCCTTAATGATGCATTATGGGCATATAGGACAGCTTTTAAGACTCCATTGGGCATGTCTCCATACCGATTGATTTATGGGAAAACCTGTCATCTGCCTGTCGAGATAGAGCACAAAGCATACTGGGCAATTAAGGCAGTGAATATGGACTTGGACAAGGCAGGCCAGAAAAGACTGTTAGATCTGAACGAGATTGAAGAAACACGGACAATGGCCTACGACAATGCAAAAATTTACAAGGAGAAAACCAAGAAGTGGCATGACAAGAAGTTGCTGCCACGACAGTTCTGCCCAGGGCAGCTTGTGTTGTTATTCAATTCTAGACTGAAACTCTTCCCAGGGAAGCTAAAATCTAGATGGTCTGGCCCGTTCCAAGTGGTACAAGTTTTTCCCCATGGTGCCATCACAATTCGATCATTAAAAGATGGGCACCAATTCAAAGTCAACGGACAGCGCCTCAAGCATTATCAGGGGACTGAAGCCCCAGGAATACAGGAAGTGGTTACCTTAGGAGATGCCCCACAAGGCATCCCTAATTTAACCTAATTTTTATTTTTATTTATTTTTATTATTTATTATTTATTAGGAAATAAGGTTTATTTTTTTCGAATAATGTTTTTAGGTAATAGAGGAGTCAAGAAGAAAAGGAGAAGTGACCTAAGCCCACCATCCATCCATCAGCCCAACAGAGCCCATTTATTGAAGCCTGTCGTTCCAGCTGCCGCCGCAGACACGGATAAGACAGGCTGTCAACAGACTGACACAGCAGACGCAGAAGCGTGTGACAGACGCGTAACAGACGCATAAATGCGTGGCAGACGCGTCAGACACGCCAAAACTCAACAGTCGCCCCGTTATTCACGCCTGCCGTTACAACATTAAACGGGCAGCAACTCTTCCCCTATAAAACCCCGTTTCATTTTCATTTTCCTCACTTCTGCTTTCTCTTACTTGAACTCTCCTCTCGTTTTTCTTTGTTTTCTTTACTTTCACAACCCTTGCAACTAACATGTCTTCCAGACAGACCCGCCGCAATGCTGCTTCAGCCTCTTCATCAGCAGCACAGTCGCCCTTCGCAACCAAGGACTTATGGGAAGAAAGGGGTTTCATCTACATCCGAAAGGCACCGAACATGGGGCTCCGACCATTCATCGCGAGGGCAATACGAGCTCAACTATGGGAGCAGTTCGCAGAACAACCAACAGAATTAAATGACACATTGGTGAGGGAGTTCTATGCTGCCATCGACAGCAGGACGGCGACATCAGTAACTGTCCGAGGGGTAGAGGTACCATTCACAGCCGATAGTATCAACCATATGTATGGCCTCTATTTTGGTCCCAACGACGATGCCCATCAGCAATTTTTGGACACCCTCGACTCTGCCGCCTATGGTGCTGTCATGGCAGAGGTAACAGAAGAAGGGACGGAGTGGACTACGAGCAAGAAAAACCCCAACTCCGTAAAAAGGAGGCAACTGCTCCCAGAAGCAAAGCTATGGAATGCTTTCATCAAGAAGCGTATCCTGCCGTCCTCACATCACACGACGGTGGACCAGCAGAGGCTCACCCTCATTCATTCGATCATGCACGACCGACCTATCAACGTGGGCCGCTATATGAGGGAAAGCGTCTTGGACTGCACATATCGATCAACCTCCCGCCTCTGCCTACCGTTCATGATCACCTCTCTCTGCCGCTGCGCTGCTTTCCCGGAGGCATCCACCGATAAACTGGTCCAAGGACGAGGCTGGACCGATAACAACATTACCAGCCTCATGGAGCTGAAAGTCGCAACACCTATCTCCTCCTTCAACCCGGCTGCCTCCCCAGAAGAATCATCCGAGGAACCTGCCACTGAACCTGCCGCAGCAGCCGCCCAGACAGACCAATCTGCTCAGATCCTTGCCGCCATACAACGGGTGGAAGACAGACAGATGGGGCTGATGACATTCATCCGGGATTTCACCAACTCAACGGTAAATTTCATTACCAATACTTTACATTATCCCGATGTTGTTTTCCCCACTTTCCCTGCCCACTATTTCCGCATCCCCACCCCCGTCCACACACCTACACCACCTGCCTCCCCACATGCCCATTCTGCTGCTTCCACCCCATCACCTGCCCCGACGGCAGCTGGCAGTCCTCCGGCTGACACCTCTGCCCGAGGAACGAAGCGACCGGCCTCAGATGACGGCGAGGCAGAACCTCCTATTAGGAGGAATTTGGCGAAGGAATTCACGCCTGTCAAGAGGCAGAAACATGTGGCTGACAGAAAACTAATGCCCAAGGCCAGCACCACCACCAGCAGCACTTGAGATAGCGGCAGCAGCTCAGACATCCAGGTTGTGGAGCAACCTGCCCAGCCTGCCCCACAACCCAGACGCCGCCACCAAATCCGTGTCAGCAGCAGCAGTGAAGACAACGATTAAAATTTAAGTCTTTTATTTTCTTTTTATTGCTGTCTGCTTATCTATATTTTGTGATGTACCTGCCTTCATTTTATCTGTCATTTGCATTGAGGGCAATGCAACCCTCGAGTTTGGGGGTGGCAACCCTCCATTTTAATGGAGTCTTAGTACATCTTTAAATTATTGTTGTGTCTTTTATTTAATTAAGTTCTCTTAAAAAATCAGAAAAAACTAAAACTGTTGGCTTAAAACTGTGAAGTAAACTTACCTGTCATGACAACTCTGTCGTGGCAGCATCTTTAGGACAGTTTAAGGAGAAGTTTAGAGCCTTTCTATAGTTCTGAAAACTTAAACACCATTGTGACTGTTATACTGCTTAGGTTTCTTTTAGCCAAACTAGAATAGGAAGCTTAACACTTGAATAGCCCCTAGAGGTGCCTAACACTGGCTCTAGGAAAGAAGTTTAGAAAAAGAGACTCAACAACCCTAGAGGTGCCCAAAACTGGCTCTAGGAAGTTAACTAGAGGTGCCTAAAACTGGCTCTAGTCAAACTTTAGCTTGAAAAATAGAAAAATCGAGTCAAAACAAAAAAAATCAAAGGAGCATGAAAAAGTTCATTCAAAAGATAAACTTTGGCATAAAAATTCGAGTTAAGAGTTGAATATTCTAGTGAAACTAAGAGAGTCTTAGCATATAACTGTTCACAAGCATGCACACACTACACGAGGACTATAGGGAGATTCCGGACAGATCCTAATCCTTCCGACAGGTTGCTGCCGCCACAGAGAATGAGCGACGGGTAAGGGACAGTTCACTGTTTGAAAGCCAACACAAAAATATTCATTTTTCTTTTAGGTCTTAATTGCTTGAGGGCAAGCAAAAACTTGAGTTTGGGGGTGTGTTGAGTGTGTAAAAGTTCTATTATTTACACCCTTTTAACCCATATTTCTGCTGCATTCAAGCATCATTGCATTGCATTTAGGTTAGTTTACAGCAAAACATCACAAATATATTAAAGGCACGGATTCTACTAAAAGATGGCTGATTTTGCAGGTTGCTGCCATAGTTGACGGAGAAGGCGGGCGCAGGGCAAAGAAGCAGAAGAGCTGAACTGGACAAGCAGACGACGAGGACGATGCTGCCATGGTTCTGCCGTGACAGCATGGTGACAACAGTTTTGCGAAGAGAAAAAAGCAAAGTGGACCTCGATAGATAGAGAAAATTATGCTCGTCTGTCGTGTGAAAACCATATATTTTTCCAAGCCCCGGATCAAAAGATATGTCAAGCCAAAGCTCAAGGAGAGGAAATCCCAAGAAACAAGGAAGGCGGCTGAAAAGTAGGATACATGAAGATTAAGTCTTTATTAGAATCTTACTTTTAATTAAAGTTGTAATCCTTGTTAACTTAGAATACTTGAGCCCAAAGCTTATATAAGGGCATAGATTTTAACCTAGGAGAAATCTTCCCCATAACCGATAACCCAAACCCCTCCGCCGTTTACCCGCCGTCGTTATGTTCTAAAAACCCCCTAGGGCCACGGGTTGTTTTGTAAAGTAGTTGCAAGGGTTGTTTTGTTTAAGGATTTTCCAAGTTCAATAAAATAAACTTCAAGTTCTCTTATTTTGGTTTTAATATCTTGCAAGAGCATCGGAAGAGCATTGTGAGGTTATCTATTTACTTAGCATCGGGAGAGTTAAGTATACAAAAGAAATAAGAGCAAGTTCTCTAGTTTATAGTCGAACTATCTTGTGCCTAGGGATAGGGCAAGGTTAAGTAGCTAAAGAAGAATTCATACACATCGGTATTCATCATTCGATTCACGCCGGGAGGTATCATCAAAGACATGATCATCGACAGACTTGGACCTAGGGATAGGCCAAGGAAGATCTGAGATTCTTGCCAAAATTGGAGTATGAAGTTGGTGTGTTCGCTGCCGCGACAGGTGCTGTCGGCGACGGGCGCGACGACAGAACTGGGTTTCCTAAGCTTTGCAATACCTGCACTACTGAGCAATTCAATACCAGCCCATTCTCTCTATCTTGATTCCTCTACTCCTTTATTTACGTTTTCTTTAATATTTTCGTGACGAATTTCTCAACTATTTCCTTTACCTTCGTGCAGTGAATTAAGGTGAAGTCATTAGCCCAATTCCTGTGGAGACGATATCCGATACTTCGTATCACTTTACTACTTGCGTCGTGTACACTTGCACTACCATTGCGATAGACTATTTTACATGCAACAGTCGTTTCCTTACCTTGGCATACAAATTGGTCTTAATCCGAGAAGTATGAAGATGTAGGAGCCTCTAATTTAGAAATTCAGAGTGAAATTGGCGGGGTGGAAGAAACAATCCTTTTCCTTTGCGGCACATATAACTCTTAGTAACTCTATTTTGTCGCCTTTACCAGTCTTTTTTATGGGATTATTTGTCGTTCCAAAAGGTGTTATTGCGAGGATAGATAAAATTTGTCGAGCCTTTCTTTGGGGAGGTGTTGATCTAAAGCGGAAAATGAGTCGAGCGAGATGGTGACTTGTTTGTCGACCGAAGCAGTGTGATGGGGTATTGTTGATTTGCGTTTGTGCAATATGGCTCTATTTGCTAAATGGGCATGATGTTATAGCACAAAAAGAAATTCATTGTGGAGGGCTTTAATTGTTGCAAATTATGGTCAGCAAACTCAGTCCTAGAAATTTAAATTTTGTGGGAGACGAAAGATGTCAGTTGCTTGGCGACAGATTGTGAAAGTACAAGATGATGAAAGGGTGAAGCGTTTCATGGATACAAATTAGTTTTCATGGCTTGTGGGGGGCGGCTCGAGCATTCTTTTTTGGTTGGATTACAGGTGCATGGACGAACCCCTGAGTGCAATGTTTCCATGGTTGTTTTGTCTAGCTCGTAAGAAGCGGACTTTGGTTTCAAATGTTGCGATTGATGGTTGTTGGTTACATATGTAGTGGATAGATTTATTCTTGCGTGATTTATGCGTGTTTGAGTAGCAATAAATTAGGGAGCTACATTCCATTGTTTCCACGATACAAATTGCAGTAGGGGTGTGGATCATTTGGTTTGGAGATTGAATCCGAGAGGTGTATTTCGAGTTCAAGATTTGATGAGTCTAATGTGTTTCTTTAGGATTGAAGAGGGAAACTTGGTGGGTGCGTTTGTGTGGCAATTGGATATCCCTCCCAAAGTCAATTGCTTCTTATGTTTTGTGGTGTTACATGGATTGCCGACATTGATGTTTTTACAATCCCAGGGGTGATTCTTTATCCGATTTCGACCTCGTGTGAGTGGTGTAATGAGGGTGTAGATGAATTAGATCACATTCTCTATTCATGTCGCCATATTCGTGACCTTTGGTACCTATTTTTAAGTGGTGGAGGGTTTCAATCATACTACCTCAAACCCTTGATGAGTTTTGGCTACAAGGATGTTCGAGCTTCTTCTCAAGCATAATGCGCCAATGGTGGTTGGCGGGATTTACGACACTACTTTGGACAGCTTGGCTGGTTCTTAATGAGCTTATGTTCAATTAGAAAAAAGGTTTGTTGTGGATGATCTTTTCTTCTGGGTGAAACTTTGGGCCCTATATTGGGTGAAAGTGGGAAAAGATGTCATTATGGTCTCTGAATCGTAATGGTGGCCGTGTTCGTGGAGTTTTATTTCTTGGACTTCGGTGGTGGTGCCTCGTATGGGTGTTGTGTGGTGCCCTCCAGTTATAGGTACTTTGAAATTTAATGTGGACGACTCGGTGAAGGGAAAGCCAGGGAAGGCGGGCTATAGAGGGGTTTTACGTGATACCGCGGGGCGAATTTTAGCCTTGTTCTCGTGCCCTTTAAAAGTGGTGGAATCGAATAAAGCTGAGGTTAGAGCAATCGAATTTTCTTTGTAGATGCTATCTAAATCCAACTAGGGTAAAGATTCTTCTGTGATTGAATCAGATTCGGTGATTGTAGTTTCGTGGGTCTTTCTCGTGATCGCCGACCATAGAGATTGTGGGAATGTTTTAAGTCTATTGATGTGTGTGTCGCATCGTTAGCGTGTGTGTGCTTTCATAATATATATCGAGAGGCTAACCAAATGGCGGACGCATTGGCTAAGGGAAGTGTGGATCACCCGACATGTTTTCAGGCTATCCTTTAGTATCTTTGGTGTTTTGAGAGGGATATGTCATGGTTGTTTGTTTTTTTGCTTGTTTATGGGACTGCTAGCTTGGTGTTGTGACATTGTTTGCGATGTTCATATCATCATGATGTGCTATTTTCCTCCATCTTAGGTTCGAGAGGTTTTTAATGAGGCACATGATGATATGTGTATTAATTCCCCCTTACTAAATTCATACATTGTTGATCAATTTTTAAATTTTTTTATTTTAAATCGTGCACTAACTATAATTTAAAATATATACAAAATGTTGTTAAATTTAATTTAATTTAATTATTATACTTATTTAATGAGAAAAAATTCAATACACGGGCTGTGTAAACTCTAGTTTACACAAGCCTTTTAGTTTTAGGATTAGGGGTTTAGTTTAGGGTTTAAAGTGTAGGGGTTTGGGTAATAGTGTTTAAAATTTTAGGTTTGTATTTAGAATTTAAGATTTAGGGTTTGGAGCTTGGGGTTTAGATTTTTAGGGTTTGGGTTTAGTAAATTCATATTTGATTTTATAGTATAAATGTGTAGGCTTGTGTAAAATAAATTTTACACAACATGTGTATAAAAATAAATCCTTATTTAATTGGGTTAGATATTTTTATGCATCATAAGTATGCTATATTCGAGTCCCTTAAAACCACATTTACCTCCATTTTCGGGGGATTCTAGGGAACAACCTTTAAATACAGGCTAAAGAACGGCTGACCTGTTTACCGGGTAAAAAGCGGTACACAAATTGTCACATGAAGCGGTACACAAATTGGTACAATATTGTAATAGAAGAATGTATATACAGTTTTATTAAAAAGATGCATTGTTTACCTTCTAAAAAGCGGTACACAAATTGTTACATGATGCGGTACACAAATTAGTACACTTTTGTAATAGAAGAATGTATATACCCTTTTATAACACATGCACAGATTTTTAGAATGGATTATGTACGTGTAAGAAATGTGTACATACACAAATTTGGACCTAAAAGCATACTTTGGTACAATATTTGTATGGAACTGTGTATATACATATATTACTAGCAAATATACAAAAATTGTTACAAATTTGTAAGAGGAAAAGGTATATACCTTTTCTTTTACACGGTTTCACGAAGGATGGAAAATGACTTTTACTTGTAAGGAAATGTGTACATACAGAATTTCTTACCCGAAAAGCATATTTTGGTACAATAGTGGTATGGAACTGTGTATATACATATATTACCAGCATATATACAGAAATTGGTACAAATTTGTAAGAGGAAAAGGTATATACATTTTCTTGTACACGGTTTCACGAAGGTTGAAAATGGACTTTTACTTGTAGGGAAATGTGTACATACAAAAATTCTTACCCGAAAAGCATAATTTTTTACAAGTTTTGTTAAGATTTGTGTATATACTCTTAATAGGACGAATTGTACAGGAATTGGAACAAATGTGTAAGAGGAAACGATATATACCTTATATATTACATTGTTACGAAGGTTGAAAATGGCTCATTTACTTGTAGGAATTGTGTACATACACAATTTCTTACCCGTAAAGCATATTTTGGTAAAAGTTATGTAAGGAGTTGTGAATATACACGTAATAGTACCCAATGTACACAAATTAGTACAAATTGGTTTGAGGAAATGTTATATACCCTATTTATTACAAAATGGTAGAACTCTGTACGTATACTTTTTTTATTACACAAAATTTCCCTGGTTCGTCAAAATGTCCAATTTGTTTGTAAGGAAATGAGTACATACAGATATTCGTACCCAAAAACATACTTTCGTAGAAGGTATGATAATGGCATCGAAACCAGGTAAAGGTGGTTTCGGTTCTGGTTTTGCAGAATGGTCAAAAGTTAGTCTTTTGTGTAGCATCGAAACCTCGTATATAGGGTTTCGGTGCTGGTTGAGCGCGAAAATATTTGAAGGTCTTTAACCTTATGAGTTGAAAATTAACACTTGGTTTGGTTTAGCAGAGAACGATCATATGAAAACTAAAGATGAAGAAATTTATGAAAGAAATAAAATGCATTCCAAACAACGTTTTTCAAATACATTAGACATTAAAAAAAGAAACATAATAAATCCTCCTCAGTCCTCATTCATGCCCCGAGAAGCGACCTGCATGCCCTCTGCCACCCATGGCACTGGAACCAGCCTCTGGTTGGTGCTGACCAACCATCTCTGCATAAGATCGGATCTCATATCTGACCCTATTGTTGCCTAATGAACAAAACATGTATGCATTAGTATGAGAAGAAGTGCATATTGTATAAAAGAAGAAACTGATGATAGAGACAACCTTGAGAGTGGCGGTTGAAGTAGTCCATGTCCTCTTTGGTAGGCATGTAACCATAAAGTTGGCGCGCTGTGCCTGGACCATAGAAGATGCCTTGACATTGTTCCCAAGCTTTTCTATCGAAACCTTGGGCAGAAAAATGGTTATGCAGACGCTGAGCGTCGAGATAACCTCTTGTCGTGCTCTGAAAAATCAAAAGGCTCATCCCACGATGACCGTCTGGACCGTATGAATGGCGAGGCTTGGCAATAGTATCATAGGAACTAAAATAGTTCCGAAGCTATTGGTTTCCCATACTAGTCCACTGAAGCATAAAATACAAGAGATTAGAAGTGAAGCAATTGTAATAATATTGAAAACATAATTCAAATTTGTTAAATAACTACCTTCCCAGCATCATCTTTTTCCAGCCTTGTGTTCATTATCATGACCATTGGCGGCCAGAGTGTTTGGTGATCATGAACCTCGTTGTTTGCAGGCAGAGGGCAGGCAGTATTAGCAGCAGTCGGATCATCTCTCAAAGCAGTCCATTGGCCAAAAGCTTGACCCTGAGGAATAGAAGAAGTGCCCCTTGTAAGCAATTCCTCATCTAAGAGCTCAACAAATTGGCGATGGAGCCTGAGCTTTGCTCCACCTTTCGTTCTGGCATGTGTCAGTAGGGAGTGAATGCCAGTAAACTTGTGAGAGGCACCAGGACCTCCTTGGCAGGCTGGACAAACCCATCTTGTAGAAGGGTCAGTGATGGTCAGCATTGTAGCGATGGTCTGGAAAAAGTTGCTGAACCATTTGCTTCGTCTGAGAGTGTCATGGCTCGGTTGATCCTCGTCATCTGAATCGAAATATAAATCATCCTCAGAATTTGAGTCAGACTCAAATTCTAGTTTCCTCTTGGAGAATTGGTGAGGATTATTTTTGGAAGATCTGCTTGAACTCATTTTGAAGGAAGGAAGTTTAAAGTATTTGGTTCTGAAGAGAATATAAAGAAGGGTTGAGATGAGTATAGCGAATTTTTGATGTTGTAAAGAGTATAGAGAAGAGTTGTAAATTTATAGGGAAATTCAGTTGGGAGGGAAAGTGAAAAAGTCTATGGAGGGGTACCTACTTCTTGAGAAGGCACGTTGTGTGTCTGTTCATTGAACGAGGTACATGAACATGAACCCCTTCATTAATGAGAAGACAGAAAACTGAAAAGGCTGAATCGTTTTGCTTGTTTTCGAAACCAGCTGTAAACACGATGAGAGGAAGATGAAACGGTTCATGTGATTATAGTGAAAAGACCGAACACTGAAAAAGCAAGATTCCTTTTATTAGGTTCGATACCATTTGAAGGGGTTTCGGAACTATATACAGTTATTAATAGCATAATGTACATAGATTGGTACAAGTTTCCAAAAGAAATCGGTATATACATTACTTTATTACACAGTTTCACGAAGGTTCAAGTTGGGTCATTTAATTGTTAGCAAATGTATACATACATAAATTGTTAACCAAATGCAAAGTACATCATTTTGTGGGGCATTGAAACCATCTCAAAGGGGTTTCGGTGCCTGTTTGAAGTGCAGAAAAAGTTACTACCTTGTTCGTACAAGCTTTATAAGGTTATGCGATTATACATAAAATATTAGCCCTTTCATGTAATTGTTTAGGGTTTAAAATGCCTCATGAGATGTCTGTTCATTGAAGCGGGTGATGGCAGCAACTGAAAAAGGCTGACTCATTCTGGGGGTATCGAAACCAGCTTTATTTTTGGGTAACACGCAACGGTACAGGTGATGCCAGTGAAAAGACAGAACACTGAAAAGGCAGATTCCTTTTACTGGTTTCGAAACCTTCTTAAGGGGTTTCGGTACTGTATACACATAGTACTAGTAACAATTGTACAAAAATGCGTATTCTTTGTACATGATGTGTAGGGGGTATCGAATCCACAGATAAGGGGTTTCGGTGCTATGTTTTCGTAGGGGGTATCGAATCCACAGATAAGGGGTTTCGGTGCTATGTTTTCGTACGGGGCATCGAACCCAGACGTATGGGGTTTCGGTGCCTATTGGTTTCGAAACCTCCTGAAGGGGTTTCGGTACTCTATACACATATCTTGACATACACAGTGTAGACCTTTTTTACAATGAGAGTTGTACATAAATGCGTAGTCTTTGTACATGATGTTGTTTTTTGTACAAACCTGTAAATGTATCATGTAATAAGTACAATAATTTTCACAATGAGATTTCTGAATATATAACATTGTATGTTGTATTTACAGAGATACAAAAGACGATCACACATATATAATACAGAGGAGATTAGAAGAGAAAAAATGGTTAATTCAATTGCCATCCACGCTTTCAGCTGCATTTAATCCAAATACGGATGATGCTTCACGTACTCCTGTACATTGTCTGCTGCGGCCAAGTTTTGTAAATATACCCGAATGGAACCACCTATTTCTATGATCAAGTGCAAGTACATAATTAGGTTGCAGTTGAAGACATTGCTTCATTTTTATAATGAATATGTGTGATTTAGGGTGTTGTACCTAATGCGTTATGAGTTGTCTCATCTTCTCCCTTGTAGGATTTAGGACAGATGTAGGTGTTCTCCTGAAAAATGAACATAATCGAAAACATAATTATTTTCTACAGATTCATTGACTATATTGCAGAAAGTAAGAGCAAAATAGGTGCGTTCTTCACTGACCGGATTATTAATCATTTTAGCTTCGGAGTCGTCAACCAACAGCGTGTTTCCTTCGTTATACTGAGGCATATTATCCCAGACGCGCCTCAGATTTTTTGTATATATATTTGGATAAGAGGGATGTTGTTCGCAGTGACTTTGATCCTGCAATATTCAAATGAAGTCCATCAGATTTGTCAAATTCTATTTAGATGCTTTAACGAAGATAAACTTTGAAGTTACCCAAATGAAGGCAAGTCTTGGTTTAAGATCATTAATTCTCCAAAGTGCCCAGTGTAGGTTTTCTCTGCATTGATGAACAGTTCAGGCACAAATAAAGTAAATCCACAAATTATCTTAAAGGATCGGGTAATTGAATTGATTTAGGGGGTGGCATATGTCCGCATTACCTTGTCCTTGAAGACCAAATAGCAACCTCATACGCAGTAAAACAAGAATACAGAAACTCAAAAGCACCAGGTCTGAGTTCCACAACTGCAATTGAAAAACATAAATTTCCTAATCTAATTTATGAACAGTTGTATTAAAAGTGAGCCACAAAAGGAATACCGTCTTTACTAACACTGGCTAGCACGCCATTGTAATCAAGAATAAGAAGCTTCTTATTCGCCGTGGTAGGTGCTACGTTCCTGTACCAGTCGCCATACATTTGAGGAGGACGCCTGGGTCTCTGAATTTCAGAGTCTATTTCATTACTTGGCGTTATGCCATGGTGATGAAGCTTCTTTCGCATGTAAGTGTGAGTCACTTGAGGCGTAGAAGCACGCGCATGAGCATGGCCTTCTGCTGGAGCAGATGCCTGATCATGAACTGCAGCTGCAGCATATGCATCATCGTTCTCTTTTGTAGAAGTACATGGGACATTTTCTGTTGGGCCAGAGGCCTGATAATGGCCTCCTGGTGCAGAATATGCATCAAACTGCTCCTCAGCAGGGGTACCTGTGACATTCTCTGTATAGAACAATCCACTGTTACGTGCACGAACACACCTTAAACTTGTCAATGAAACTAAACAGAATGCAACACGATATGCAAGGGAGGTGTAAATGGACAGCTGTGTAACAAATGTCAGTCAATGTTCATGAAGCAGTCTAACAAATTCAACAAGCGTTTATTCATGTAATACAAGAAATCCATATACTATGCATACTAGCCTAACCATCTTCAGGATCATTTGCATCCTGAGGCGATATCGGTCGAAATACATGCTGATTCCGTTCACGTTCCAATGAATAAAGACGAGTTTCTAGTTTCTCAAATCGGGAATGAGCCTCTGCCACACTACTGCGCACAAATGCATCCAAGCTCTTTAGTGTGTCGTACATGGCGTCAATTTTATCGGGGGGTGGAGCATCGGGTACATCGTCACTTCGTCTGGCAATTCTTGCTTCATCTTCATCTCTTTTATGGACCCATTCACCTTGAATGAACGTCCACCCCATCTTCTTAGTTGTTGTTTCATCAATTTTACTCGGTAGCGGAATTTCAGGGTCCATGGAGGTGTCGATCCTTAAACATTCAAATATGTGACTTAGCACACATCCATAAATGAGGGAGCCTCTTGAAGGGTTGCCTAACGATTTCCGAAATAGATCTGAAGATGATTGTAGCTATATCGGGTTTATTTTCCGACCGAAATTGGTGCAACCACCAATAATCAATATGACGCATGCGAGTGCATCGTCCACCTGATGGCCGGAAGAACCAAGTTGTCATTAGATGCAGAAGCCTTTCATGGATATGAAGATGAGTTGGGCTGTCATCATCGAACTTCAAGGGGACACGCTCGAATTCTTGCTCTTCACCAGTAGCTTTCACACCAAGGTGTTGGGCAATAATTGCCGGAGTGATTGTAAATTCAACTCCCATTAGATAAGACTCGATAGCTACACAATGTTGGGTTCTGGCATCATGCTGAAGGGTAGCATTTGCATAGAAGATCTTCACCAGGTTCTGATAAACACGAGGTTTAATATCGAGATATCTGATCCAACCCCATTCCACAAATAAAGGCCAGAAGTTGAATTGATAATCATTGGACATAAAAAAATCCAAGTCAATCGTTCGCTCCTTCCTAATCTTCTTCGCCTCGTACACTTCGTGGTATCGCTCAAGACATGCGGGATCACGGAAACAATGGCTCAAAATATTTGGAGGTTGTGGCGCGTCCGCTTCACTTGAACGGATAGAACCACCTGTTTCAATCCGACCTCGTTTACCTTTACTGGGTTTGTTTTTTGGAGCCATGTAAGAGTTTTTGGTAGGAATATCTGAAAAAACCCAAAACAATCGAAGAAGAAGAAACGAACGGTCTCAGGTTTCGAATATGGCCGGTAATCAAAGAACAAAAAAATAAAAAGCCTTAAAATTCTAGGGTTAGGGTTATAAAATTGTGTTTTCCGAGATGAAGGAGAGGGAACGTTTTCATTTACAGTCTATATTTCCCGCTATTTACTATTTCAAACAGGTTTCGAATCCCCACCTGTGGTTTCGATGCTGTTTTGGCAGAGACGCCCAATTGCATTCTTCTATATTGTGGTTTCGATACTTGACGTTTGGTTTCGATGCCGGTTTGCCAGAGACGCAAATTTGTAGTGGATGTTTAATGGGGTATCGAAACCTCCGTAAAAAGGTATCGAAACCATTTGACGCTATAGCATTTATTGTATTACCTACCAGCCCATCTGTCAAGTTATTGCAATTTAAAGTGGCAGCTGATATTAAAGGTTTTCCACAACTACTTCTCCTTATTTCATCATCAACGTCAGAAGTAAGAAAGGAAGGATTAAACAACATATCGTTGTAGAGCATTTTTTCCATCTTCCGTGTGGAAAAATGGCTGGTGTAAGAGTTGAAAAAGCTCAAATTGGTGAACCAAATGAGTGCACAACAAATGAAGTTGGTGCTTCCGAGAATTTGGTTGGTATGGTGTTTAACTCTCGTGTTGAGGCGTGGAACTATTATCGAATATATGCGAAGAATAACGGGTTCAGTGTCAGTTGTGCAACAACTAGGATTGATGGTATGGGAAATGTACATACGCAAGAGTTTTGTTGTTCACGGGGAGGACAGCGCAGACGGAAAGTTCATGACTCCGACCGGAAACGTGCGCCTCGTGATATAACACGAATTGGTTGCAAGGCAAAGGTGATTGTCAAGTGCAGAGAAGAATCAAGGTGGGAGATAGCAGTATGTCACAGTGAACATAATCACCTGTTGTGCCCACCTATAATGTAACCGTATCTTCGGTCGAGTAGAGAAGTTAGTCACGATGATGTACTTAAGGCACAGGCTTTGAAAAGTGTTGGTCTGCGAACGTCGGAGGTAATGAATTATTTCACGCAACAGTCGGGTGGTTTCCACAATGTTGGTTTCATTCGGAAAGACTTGTACAACTCCCTTCAAAAAGCAAGGGCGGATGAATATCGTGACGGTGATGTCAATGCTCTTCTTGCTTACTTTGACTTCAAGAAAGATCAAGATACAGGATTGTACATGCAGTTCAACACTGACCAATCAGAGGGGTTGCATAATATTTTTTGGTCCGACTCAACATCCAGGTCCGACTACGTATGCTTCGGTGATGTCATTGCATTTGACACAACGTACAAGGGTAACATGTATGGACGGCCTATAATGCCTATTGTTGGTGTTAATCACCACCATCAAACCATTGTCTTCGGTGTGGCAATTTTAGCAGACAAGACTGCAGACACATTTGAGTGGGTACTTACTGAGTTCTTGCAGGCAATGTCTAACAAAGCTCCTGTCTCAGTCGTTACGGATGGTGATAGGGCCATGCACAGGGCTATCAAGACACTGTTCCCATGTGCACATCATCGCATTTGTTCCTAGCATCTTTCTCGAAATGCCCAGGCAAACGTAGGTGATCCCAAATTTACATCTGCCTTTACACGGTGCATGTCCTCTTGGTGGACAATTGAGGAATTCGATCGTCAGTGGAGCTCAGTTATGAAAGATTTTAACGTGGAGCAGCATCTGTGGGTTGTGGAGAAGGATCACATGGTTGGTATGTGGGCACAAGCATATCTCACAGGACATTTCTTTGCAAATCTTCGCTCCATACAACGCTGCGAATCTATGAATTCCGCCCTCAACATTATCCTTGAACATAAGAAGACATATCTTGAAGTTGTCCGTGCCATTGAGAAGGGAATAAATGACATGCGCATAAATAAGTTGAACGAAGAATACAAAAATTCTTCCTTGAAGCCTTTCCCAATGACCAAATTGCATGACCTTGAAGGGAGTGCAGCTGACATCTTCACCCGGGCATCCTTTGAAAAAGTTCAGAAGGAACTCAAATATGAGACACTGTATCGTGCTCTCCATCCGATACTTACGACTGAAGGTGCACGAACGTATCGTTTGACACAATATAAGGATCCGGAAGCCATCTATGAAGTTGTGCTTGATGTCACAACAAATAACATTACATGCAGTTGTCGGAAATTTGAGACGATCGGGCTTCCATGTCGCCATCAACTGCACGTTATTAAGTTGGAAGACTTCTCCGACATCCCAAATTGCTTAATACTACCGCGGTGGACAAAAAATGCTAAGGTATCTGCTCCATCTTATCTTCACAGCGAAGTCTATCCTGAAATAAGACAAATGTCTCGATTTGCTTCGCTACGCTCACTTTCATCGCGGTTGTGCTACCTTGCGTCTCAAACAGACGAAAGTTTCAAAACCACAAAAGATGAGTTACTACGACTAACTGCTCAATTTGAGCAGTCCATAACATTCAATGACTCCTCATCACATAGGGTAAGCCAAAACAACGTTCGAGACCCGCAAAAGAAGGACGCAAAACGAAAGCAGAAAATAAACACGAATGCGTCCATAAAACGGAGGAATCAATGTTCATTTTGCAAAATGGAGGGACACAATAAGAACACATGTCCGGGACTGAAGCTTCAACTTCCAACGGGTACTACGGGGACAAGTTCAGACGTAGAAATGTCCCAACCATAATGCAAATGTGATTCAAATCACTGTAAGTAAAACCTAACCAAAGATATCCTCTGCAGACATACGAAATCATGTGCATATGATACTTTTATCCACTGAAATTTATCATATATTGCAAAATTTCTGTACAAGCGTTTTACCACATTGTGGCCCTAAAATTGCATAATATACATTCAAAATGTGTACATTTCACTCTTACCTAACCTATTTATGCTTGCACCACATTTCAACTACAAAATGTTTTCAGTTCATATACATCCAAACATGGTTACGACCCATAAAAAGTGGGTTCCTTTACGCAATGCCACGCCACTAACAAAAAGTCAAAATCCATTGCCTACCACTCACCACTGTCCCCTCCCCTAACATGTTCTTCACCAAACAAAGTTGCATTAGATTACAATAATGAACAACACGTCCTAATACATTCAAATACATAATAAACAATGCATTCATTCCTAAAGCCTTACCATTTCGGACGCTGAAAGGTGCCATGTTTTGGAACCTTTGGTTCGTTTGCCTTCATGTGAAACCATTAACTTACAGCAACATTGATAGTCCTCCGCAAATTATTCTTATCATAACTGATAAGTTCGTACAAAAGAATAAACCGATCCCATTTTCCAACGCTCTATTAAGACAAGTACAAACAAATTAAGCTTTTATTAAAGAGCATTGTAGTATAGATGACCAAAGTAAGGAAAGTTGAATGAAGATTAACCTAAACCCTTACCACTTCCCCTATATGCTTATCATTCCAAAGCTGCATCCATTTGATGCAAAACATTCCACAATCATCTCTGTTAGAAAACAAATCCATGTTAACATAATACCACGAGTAATCCTTCTCAATTTGTTAAACAAAATTAACACAAAGTACTAGAATATAACAACTCTGTACCCATTATCCTGATGTTTGACTTTTTCCACCATCACGCGCAGATCGGTCAACGGCCTTGATGGTGAGCCAAACACTTGGACAAACTTCTTATCTTTTAAACATTCTTTTAGACTATTGGTCTACATGCAGAAACATTTTTCTGTTTTTACATACTCTGTAACATCTTAAACAATGGAAGAATAAAAGTTCGTAGTTCTCGATTATTACCAGGTTCTCGGCCATACACGCTCTTTCACCATTGGCTCGGGTATTTGGCAAGCTGTCCAGTAGCTTCACTACACCAGCATCAATATCGACGATACACATAAACCAATGAGTGTTGTTCTCATTCACGGGGATAAAGAGCTGAAACAAGCAACGATTTCCATTGTAATATACAGATGACATGAAAGTGCATGGGATGTTTAATTTATTAATGCTTCTTCGTACCACTTTACAGTCATTCAACAAGCCATGCGGATTGCCAACCTTACGCCAATACTCAACAATTTTCCCAACATTTACTCCTTGCAGAAGCTGAGACTACAATAGATCATTTATTATTAACCATGTATCCTTACAAAACCATATCCACTTGTTCATAATAGACATAAGATTCTTTAATATTAAACTTACACTCAATGTACACGGGATGTACCCTTTCCTTCTTTTAGATTTCTTCCTTATATCTTCATCAACAATGGTAAAACCAACAGCATCTATAACCTAAACCACAAACATATAGCAACTATCATACTAAATTTCTTCAAATATATACAAAATGCTTAAAAGGAATAGTCAAACCTACTAACCATTGAACCCACCCACCATCCAGGTCGTATCGTATCTACATCGCTTACAGACAAATATGAGTGCCCAAAATCTACAATTGATTTACTGCACCCATACAAAAAAACTTACATATTATATTGAACAGAACGACATCATTGAGGATTACTTTCAGATTCAGATTGCTTACGATTCAAGCAATGACGTATTCCATATATAGTCACAAGTGTTTTTTGCTGACTTGCCTACTCCTTCCGGTACTTGGACGTATGTCAGTATCTGCAATGCTTACACATTTGTTGTTCAATACTTAATCTACTTAATAACACAAATAAGTATTGTACGTTCAAATATATAAGTTTTATTAGAAAACCTCATTAATTATTCAACCCCTAAACAATTAGTTTGAATAACATTAGAATTTCATCCATATTTGTCTATAATAAATGTAATCATACACACACAGCATTTATTGTGGACACAAATCCTACTTAAACCAAACATAGAAAACAAAGCATTCTTCATTCAATGGCTGACTTTATTCATGTTCCGAGTTCTGACTCCTACTCTTATTCCTTTGCCACTAAACTTTGCAGTAGCTATTGATGTTGTCTTGCCCTACAAGTTAACACAAACAATATCAACAACAATAATCTCAATCCTTAACTTCATGAAAGATTGATCAAATGAACTTATTATACCTTTTTTCATTGTTTTCGAGACAACAACAGATTCTTCATTCAACCACTCGACATCGTCCTCCATCATGTGGTCCTCCTCAATATGAACTCCTTTGTTCGGACTTGAAACTTTGACTTGCCCTTTGTCAACCACTTCTTCTCCTTCTTTAACATGAACAACAATTTCTCCATCAGATTTCCTCAACGACTTCTGCAATTCTATCATGTTCGCATTTAAACTCTTGCATTCCTCCTTCAATTCCCTTATACTCTCTTTGATTTCTTTTTCCTTCTCCACACGGGCTTGCAGACTATCTTTTATTCCACCCAACTCTAACAGTACAGTCTGCAGCATATCCATAACATCATTTGTTCCATTCTTTCGAT
Organism: Hibiscus tridactylites; assembly: GCA_958450335.1. Taxonomy (NCBI): domain Eukaryota; kingdom Viridiplantae; phylum Streptophyta; class Magnoliopsida; order Malvales; family Malvaceae; genus Hibiscus; species Hibiscus tridactylites. The sequence continues at coordinate 24,320,803 of OY288281.1, forward strand.
CCCCTTCTTCCCCTTCTTCCACTTCCACTTTCTCATCATCATACCCAAGTACCTGCAAACATCATCAGTAAATCATTTCATATAACCACAACATCCTATATAATACCAGGTTGGTTTAACCCACTTACCTTGGGTTTTTTTGGATGGCTTTCTTCCTTCAGGCTATTTACAATCTTCCTTACTTCCTTCTTGTTGCCCCATGCATGTATGCGACCGCGACCTTCAGAGGCAGCAACTATTCTGCTCGCGACTCCACTCCAAAAATCAAATAACCTCACCTACATTTATTATTCATCAAAACATTATAATCTAACTCAATAAACTCAATCCCATGAAACAAATACTACGTTCGAACAAAACATACTTTTAAACATATATTACCTCTAATATCGCGATGCATCCGGTCATGTATGCCAAACCACCACGAACTTTCCAGTTCTGTACTCCATCAAGTAACTTGTTGTATGCATATTTGCACCAATTGAGATTTCCCTTCAACCCGTCTGGGCACAACAACCGTAAATGTTCCGAGGAAGGCATATTGTTCGCATTTGGACTTATAAAAACACCAACAATGAAAAGAAGAACACGAGCTTTCAACTCGTCTCCCTCAAATTTACCGCTACGTATGTCCTCCTAAAGTTCCTTCACTGTGGCATCCCTCTTTATTCCGTACTTCGATGCCATTTCTTTTGCATTAACATTTCTCGTTCCAATTTCAACATCGACTCCTTCATTCTTTAAACCCAAAACAGCCTCCGCATCTTCCACCAACACTGGAATTTTATGTCCATCAAATTCCATGATCGACCTCTGGACATCAAAATTCTCTACTAAAGTGCGACATAGGTCGCGATAAATTGCTCTCGGTTTTATTTCCAGTAAAGGACCAAACCCTAACTCATGTACCACACCCTCAATATTCAACTTCCTCATCTCTTCAAACACCTCTGACAGCTTAATGAGGCTACATCTTGAAGACTTCTCCTACAACATTTCATAAATACATTATTTACTTCACTGTTACACAAATATACCTAATGTTAGAACAATTTCATCTCTTTCTCCATAAATAATTTCAAAAATTCACTTACCTTTTTCTCTTTCTCTTTCTCAGGTACTACAATATCCTTCACATTGGAGGCATTCTATTCAGCCAGAGCCTGCTTCTGCTCCTCGAACATTTTTTGATAAGGCTCCTTTTCATCTTCACTCATCTGCCTCCACCTCAAACCCAATGCTTTTCTTTCCTGTATCACTCTCACAATTAGTCCAATACAAATATCATGTACACTTAACAAACCATTACACAACACACTTACATTGTTGTTCATTATCTTCTCCCCCTCAAAACGTTTACATTCTCCTTTACTGTAAAACATAATTTCTCTGTTAGCTTATGCAACTCATATTTAATAAATTTGACAGTTCTATATACATTCAACTTCAACTTACTAGAAATGGAAATATGATGTACATATCTTAGGTGCCTTTGCATCCCCTTTATCAGACTTCTTCTTATGTTTCATTGTCTGCAACGTGTACCTAAAATAATCAAAGATAGAAACCAGTTTTTTACATACTACTTTCCGAACTTGACATACTACTTCAAATCAATTATTTGATCTTAAGAAACAATCATACCTTCCAACACATTCAATACTATAGCTGTAGAGAATATGCAAACCAGTTTTTAAACCAAATACAAGAACCATCTCAGCCAACAATCATAACCAATACATGGATTTCAACTAAATCATTCTTACAAATCCAATCTCCTCGACAATATTTCTTTCTCCTTTTCCTACCTTATCAACTACAATTTCTAACATTTATCACTGGTTTATCACTAACTAACCTAACTGAAACATCACTTAAACATGAACCCCTTATTTATTTTGTTAGTCAAGAACACAGTGAACGAGTTCAACACTTCTTCTTTGGTTATCTTTTTTAACTACTGTTAACACTTCTTGTAACTACTGTTATCTTTTTTTCCAAAAACCCTAAACAACAAATATACCAAAAACACCAAAAATTCCTTCCAATCCAATCGCCTCTACAATATTGATTATAAAGTACAAAGAAATCCACATTCGAACGATTTATACAAAAACCTTCATCATTTGCAATGTGGTTTCGCTCAAATAGAAAAAAAATCGAAAAAAGGAAGCAAGAAGCAAGAACTTACCTACAAACCGTGCTCAAACCCAACCTCCTCGACAAATTTCCTTTAGATTTTCTTCTTTGGTTGATGCAAAAACCGGCTTCGTCCTCTTGGTTTCGATGCCCTAAAATTTTGCTTTTCTTTTCCCGCTCGTCGTTTTTTCCTCAAGTTATACCCCTCATAAAAGGGTTACCGGTTCACCGGGTAACCTTATCTCCTGTTTTTTTTTTCAATCCAACGGCCTATATTAAACCGGCTCCATCTAATGGTCTTTTTTCTTGGTTTGTATTTAGCCTGTTTTTAAGCCGCCTGTTTTTAGAAAAAGCCCCCATTTTCCTGGCATTAACAATGAGATAAGACATATATTAGATTTTGTACTTCATTTTGTAGAACTTTGATTGGCTTAGTGGCAAACCCCTTGTAATTGTACCAAGTTCAAACCCTTGCAAGGCCTAGTTTCCTTGCTTTTATTTTTCTTTTTTCCAACCAGGTGACAAGTGTCATCACATAGTCGAATAATTAATTTATTTTTTAAATTAAAGTTAAGACCAAATTGGCACCAACTATATAATTAAGTAGTCATCTGTGTAGTTTACTCTAAATTTTTATAATATTAATGTATTTATTCGTTTATGTGATAAAATTGATAATTATAGATAATTTAGAAAAGTTACATTAACATTTATAAACTTGTTTATTTAAGACATGATAACAAGATTAACTCTCAAGAATTAATTATTTTCAAATTCACTCAAGAATTAACTATTTTCAAATTCACTCTTAAGCCTTAAAGCATAATTTGTTCCCTGAATTATATATTTTTGGTTTCAAGACTTGAGAAGCCCCTAAACTTTAAAAAAAAATCAATTAAGCCCTTAAAGTATTTTTGCACTTAATGTTTCCCTCAAACCCAAAACATTAACCAATCCGACCCTTTAATTGACGAAATTCGACGTTGACCGTGACAACGCTGACATGGTGATTTACAGTGCTGACGTGACAATCTACGTTAAAAAATGATGATGTGGAAGAGGTGCTTAATTGATTTTTTAAAGTTCGAGGGTTTAATTGATTTTTATAAAGTTTGACGGCTTACTTAATCTTTAAGAAAAAATAAAAAAAATTAAAAATTAAAATATTCTAAAAATAAATATTAAAATTACTAAAAATAAAAAATATTATTCAAAATAAAAAAATATAAGACCATTAAATTGAATAATAAAGATTTAAAATCTCAAGGACTCAAATATAATTATAAATTTCATTTTAAATAATATTTTAATTAAATTATTTTTCATATATATAATATTTTTTTATTTTTTTAAAAATAATTGAATCAAATATCAATCTTTGTCAATTTAAAAAATAAAAACCTTAATCCTAAATCATAAATCCTAAATTCAAACAACAACGACCTCTCCAATGAGATTCCGGTCGACATTGGCAAGCTAAATAGCTTAGCTATATTTTTTGCCTGGCAAAAAAAGCTGACCGGAAACATTTCAGACAGTCTTTCTCAGTGCTAGGATCTCGAGGCATTTGATTTGTCCTACAACAGCCTTTCAGATCAATCCCGAAATACATCTCTGGCTTGAGAAATCTCACCAAGTTACCGGCTTACCGCTACTTTCCAATGATTGGGTAATGTTCACAAATAGTCCCTTTCGTTTGGTGTTTGTTTTAGTTTGGTCACCAGATTTCAAAATAAGTTATTGTAGTCCCTTACGTTTATAATTTGTTTTATTTTAGTCACTTTTTCGTCATTCTCCGTTAGAGGAGTAACGGTCGGCTGAAATGGCAATTTTAAAATTAAAAAATTCCACGTGTATAATACACGTGTATTATGTTTATACACATGGACTGCACCCTCACATTACCTATATAATCTCCTTTACTTAACTGAAGAACCCTAAATCAATTTTTTCTTCTTATTCTGTCAAAATTTCAGAAACAACAAAGAAGGGAAGAGGGAATTTGTTGGTTAATCTTGTTGATTTTGTTGGTTTGCGGGGCTAAACACGCTGTTCAAAGCGGCTACTTTGGAGGGTATGAGCTACCGTGTCTTTATGGTCTATGATTATGCCGTTGCCGCTCTTCTTCTTCTTCCTGCACCCTTCTTCTCTTACAGGTCCTCCTCCATTTCTCAATATTCCCAGTAATTACCCAAAAGGGTTTTCATCATTTCTGAATTTCTTGCAGATCCAGAGTGCTTCCTCCGCTCAGATTCCCCTTACTACGCAAAATTGGGATTCTCGCAGTTATTGGGTAAAACTTTGTTAACTTGATTAATCATTATGATTCAGAAACAAGAGCAATGATTTTTTTTAATTTCATTTGGTTTGTAATATTTGTGGATCTGGTTTCAGGATTTCATGTCAGATCATGGGGTACACAGGCATCATTTACAGTTCGCCTACTCTTTCATCTGCTATCAGCAACCTCACTCCAGCTTTCACCTTCATCCTAGCTATCCTTTTCAGGTCAGTTTTTTATCCCGATAACTCTAAATAACCATCTCTGATTTTCTTTGATTTCGATATGTTTATGTTGCTGCAAATTTTAAAGAATGGAGAAGGTGGTTTGGAATAGCAGCAACAGTATGGCTAAAGTGATGGGCACTATAATATCCATTACAAGTGCATTTGTAGTGACTCTCTATAAGGGTCCTGCCATTTTCAAAGCTTCAAAACCTTCAATGTCTCTTCATCAACCTCTGAATTTGTCCCGAACGGATTTGGTTTCCGGTTCAAACCAACAAAATCAACAAGATTAACCAACAAATTCCCTCTTCCCTTCTTTGTTGTTTATGAAATTTTGACAGAATAAGAAGAAGAAGTTGATTTAGGGTTCTTCAGTTAAGTAAAGGATATTATATAGGCAATGTGAGGGTGCAGTCCATGTGTATAAACATAATACACGTGTATTATACACATGGAATTTTTTAATTTTAAAATTGCCATGTCAGCCGGTCGTTACTCCTCTAACGGAGAATGACGGAAAAGTGACTAAAATAAAACAAATTATAAACGTAAGGGACTACAATAACCTATTTTGAAATCTGGTGACCAAATTAGAACAAACACCAAACGAAAGGGACTGTTTGTGAACATTACCCTTATGTCCGGTATTATTCCACCGAAAATTGAAAACTGCACCAATTTGTATAGGTTGAGATTAAATGGCAACGGACTTGCATGGACAATGGGTTTAAGGTTTGGGATTGATGGTTTAAGGTTTTAGAGTTATATTTTAGGGTTTAGAATTTGTAGTTTTTTTATTTTTTTAAATTAACTAAAGTTGATATTTGATCTAATTATTTTTAAAAAAATATTAAAAAATATAATATATATGGAAAATAATTTAATTGAAAATTTATTTTAAATAATTTATAATTATACGTTGATTCCTTAAAATTTTTAATCTTTATAATTATACGTTGAGTCCTTGAAATTTTTAATCTTTATTAATCAATTTTTAAATAACTTAATGACTATTCATTTATTTATTGAAATTTTTAAAATTAAAATTAATAAGAAGATATATAATTAATTTTTTTACATCGTTTCTAAGTATTTTTAATTTTCCAAAATGAATGCAATTAAATTTAATCACAGTATAATTAAAATATTTTTTGTCAACAATATAATAAAATTTTAAGTTGGTTTAATTGAGATGATGACACGTGGAACAAATAAGCACGAAAGTAATTGATTTACAAGCACACGTGGAAAAAATATTACTTGTGTTTCCATGCTTGCATTGCCCAACCAAAGGAGCCTTAATTGTTCTCATCTAGTTGTTGCATAGTTGATTACATCTATGGCTTCCAACAGTCAAATCTTGTTAGAGGTTGTATTTAGCCATTAATAAAAAAACTAGACTTCATTAGTGGGTTTCAGTATACATTTTACTTTCACTTTCATATAGGTGTTTAAAATATGTTACACTTAAGTAGATGTTTAACATTTTATTTTATAATTTTTTAAAGAGTTTTTTAGTCAACAACTATTAAAAAAATTCCGTCTTCCCATTAAAACGTAGCATATGACCCATTTTTTAATTTTTATTTGTTTTTTTTAATTAGAAAATATTATTTTTTTAAAGAAATCCAAAAACTTTATTATTTTTCAAAAACAACCCAAAATCCTTAAATCTCCTTTCTATTATGGACGAACACCACGCCACTGTCGTAAGGTGACATCTCCTTCTCTCGTCGCAAGACCCAATTCGTCATTCGAATAAAGATTTAATGTTTGGCGTTCATGGTTCGTTTGTCCGTTCGTTTGTTGATTTCAAATGATGTCAGGTTGGGGTTATCGGCTGGGAGAATCGACGAAAGAATGGGTGGCTGATGGTGGTTGAATCGACGAATGGATGAGAGGAATATAAGGGTTTAGCGATTTAGTGTTAGAGATTGGGGTTTTTAAGAAATTAAAAAGTTTAGGTTTTTGTTTAAAAAAGCAAAAATTAAAGAAATAACATGCCATGTGTCACGTTTTTATTGGATAACAAAATTTTTTTACGCATGTCACAAAAAACCTTAAAACTAAAAGTGTTACAAAAATGAAACACTAGACACATACTTTGACACCTATCTGAAAAATCATGTATAGTTTGAGCATTTATTTAAGCATTAATCCTTTTAATTGAATAGGAAAGAATTATATTTTCAAAACAAATGAATAAATTTTAATTTATATAAGATAAAATAATATGAGTATTTTTTATCACTCGACCATTTAATGGATCTTGAATCTTGTTTCGCTTTAGCAGAACTTGTCAACCCAATATCATTTGCGCTCATCCTTGTTTAATTTTCCTTCCAAATCTAAGACCACGTGTTTTGTTAGACCATTAAATTGATAATTAGAAAAATCAACATGGGTGAGCGGAGTTTGTAATAGGGTTTTACCCTAAATTTTTTTCTCTGCCGCTTAGCGCCGCAGTCTCATTGATTCTTTTGATTTTTGGCCGATGATCGACAATCAATTGTAGTATTAATTTTCGATCACCAGATTTATTATTTTTTTGTTTTATTATATTTTTAATAAGAATTTCTGTTTTTATGACACGCGTTCCCTATGTTATTCTGGCATGCTTTTTCTTTGTTTTTGGTGGTTCATTTTCATCTATCATTTTGGCATGATTTCAACATACCTTAACGGTCGTTTGGTGCTCATACAAAGATCTTCACGGTGCTAATTTATAGTTATGATTCTTTTGGTGGTCATAGAAAGATAGATCCCCACTCGATTGATGGTTGTTTCTCGATGTAATCAAACGTGGGTAACAGAGTAATCTGCCTGATTTTTTGGTTCGCTCACCACTCCTTTTTCACCTCGTAAAATGTCTCGTTTGAGTAGAGACAAAGAGATTCAAGAAGGCTTTTGAATTTTAACAGTATGCTATCTCTATGGAAGTATTTACTTTCCTTTGCACCTTTGGGTTGGACTAGTCCCCATTGTTCTCCTTTTTAGATGTATTGTATTTGTGATATCTTCTATGATTTTTTAATAAAAATTTAGTTGCCATACGTAAAGACCTTATTATTTCTGAAAAACATTTGATTCAACATGTTTTTCATTTTAGTATGAAAATTCTCCATTTCAGCTCATACATTCCACCTTAGTTGCTCTCATAACAATTTATCAAGCACTCAAGTTTGACTCCAAAATGTGCCACCATTATAACGATCCAATTTCCAGGTTAATGAAATAGGCCTCAGATTCGGGTTTAAACCATTAAGTTGGTGAAATAAAAAGGGAGTTTTAATATGAAGCTCGAGTTAAGGAAATTAATGACTTAATGAATAAGGATGTTGGACTTGTAACACGCTCGAATCGATCACCGAAACCGTCAAGGAGGGTTGTAAATGTTTGGTGGTTGAATTGGCTAAAATCGAAATAAAGGTAGACAAGTGACACAATAATTTTAGAGTGATTCGGCCTTCTAACAAACACCTACATCCACTGCCTTAGCACACCACTAAGGATTTCCCAATTCACTCAACAATGAATTCGTCCATTTTTTCCGGTTTAGGAGGAAACCGTTACAACCCTATCTTTTGGACTTGGCTAAGATAGAACCAACTCTAGTTTTTCTCTCAAGGCTAAACTAGAACCTCTCCTTTCACAAGAGATTTGTTTGGTAAACTAAAATACCTCTCTAGGTGGGTGTTTACACAAATTTAAGCTCACAAGAGTGTACAAAGAACTTACAATAAAGCACTATTCTTAGACTATGTACAAGAGAAGGATAAAATAAAGATTTAGACTCCATTTCTCTTGATCATGTTGCTTGGATGTAGTCTCTTACATTCTTCAAGTGTTCCAACCTTCAATTTATAATCCCAATTAAGTTTGTCGCCGTTGGGGTCTTTATTTCCCACATTAATTGCAGTTCTGGTGCCTACCGTATCGGTATACGGGTACCCATATCGGTACGCCCTTCTTCAGAACTAGTTGTTGGGCTTTTACCAGCCTATGCGTATCGATACGCTGGGGAGCGTATCGGTACGATCTGCACTTTAAAAAACCGTTGGGAAATAGTCGTTGGGGGTTGTTAAAGTAGGGATCGGTACGCTTAAAGGCGAATCGGTACGACTCCTCTCCGTATCGATACGGGCAAGCCTATATCGGTACGGGTTTTGGCAGAATCAAATTTGGAGTAAAAAGGTATCAATACGGGGTATATCGTATCGTTACGGTAGTGCTAAAAAGCCAGGTTTGACTACTTGAAAGCATTACAAACTTTGCCAAAAACCTTTTTTAAACACCTCAAACTTATTTTCAAGTTGTTTGGACTTAAAGACATGTTTTAAATTCTTTTCAAATTTGTCCAAAATATTTTTCAATTATTATATCAAAACACTTAGTTCTTTAAAGGAATATTTTTTTGGGGCCCAAAGTGGAGTCTAAAAGAAAGATAAGTGTTCATTTAATTGTTTTATCCTTGGTTGGAGGGAGATGTATTATTTTGAATAAAAGTGGTTGTGTGTGGTGGGAAAAAGGTGATAAGGTTGGATAAGATATTTTGGAGAGAGAGAAAAAGATAAAAGAGAAAGTGAGGGGAAGAGGCTTTGAGTCCTGTTCAGCCGTTTTCAGAGCCGCCGTTGATGTCATCCTTTCCGCCATCGTGTTCAGTTCGTCGAGACAAGTCGGCTGATAGCAGCCACGTCGCTGCCACTCGCCGGGGTGAGACAAATGAAGGATCGGGGAAGCTCATTCACAAAGAACCGTTGCTCTCCCCTGTAAACCGTGGAAACCATCAGACTCCACTGCCGAAGAATGTAATGGTTTGTAACGATAGTTTATGGAAAATGTAATGGTTTGTAATGACAGTTTATGGTGAAATTTATAGATAATGTACTTTATCAGGGAAGCCCATTCACAAAGAACCACTTTTTTACTTCATGGATAGTGTACTTTATGGTGAAATTTGGTCTTTAAATAGAAACAATTTCTATTCATATAAGGTTTATGGAGAATGTAATGGTTTGTAATGACAGTATATGGAGAATGTAATGGTTTGTTTTTATAGTGAAATTTAATTTGTCATTTTTATTAGGTACAAAAGTTGTTTATGGACATGTTTGATATGTCTAAACAAGTTCTCAAATGTTTTATGGTCATTTTCTTTAGGTACAAAAGCTATTTATGAACATGTTTGATATGTCTGAACAAATTCTCAAATGTTTTATGGTCATTTTCAATAGGTACAGAAGTTGTTTATGGTGAATGTAATGGTCTTTAGATAACAACTTCTCTAATGCACATATTTGATATGTGTAAACAGCTGAAACTGTTTTCAAATCCACATATCTTGATACACTAAGTGCAATCTGATTTCTATTCACATTAGGTACAAAAGGAAATTGTATGTTTCTAAATAAAAGAAACTGTCTTCATTAATAACCATTAATAACACATCTTGATACACCAAGTGAACAATTTGATATGTGTAAACAAAATGAAACTGTTTTATCTACTTAAACAGATTCAAAATAGTTTCAATAACACATATCTTGATACACTAAATGAACCAAACCAGTTTGATATGTGTAAACAAAATAAACTATTTTATCTACCTAAACAGTTTCACATGAACAAACAAAAGGCTTAACACATTATTTTCATTTGCCTAAACAATTTCAAAATAGACAATGCAACTAACAAAACAAAACAAGTAACAACTTAATTCTATGGTCTCCATATGGTGGGTTTAGGGAGAGGCCTCTTAATGCTGAGCTTTGGAAGTCTTTCTTGCGAAGGAACAATGGAAGTTCCACCAGGTTGAAAAAATGCTGAAGATGGTGATGGTTGTGAAGTTGTACCACCAAAGTTTTTCATTAGAGGTGTTGAATTTGACTGTGATTTTAGAGTAACTGAATTTGTGTTTCTGGCTGCAATAGATGATGTTGTGTTAGGTCGAGAAAGTAACACTTGACTTGGTCTTCCTGGCTATTAAAAAAGAGACAAAAATTTTAAAAAAATCACTAAAAATTTATATGAAAATGAATTAAATATTTATAAACAAAAACTTACATTTAAAATTTGTAGTCTTGTAGCTTCATTTGTGTATATGCCAATCCCTTGCATGATTCTTCTCCCTCTTGGCCCATGTGTTGTAATATGCTCTCTCGTGCCTACTAGTATTCTATTTGATGTGCCCTTCCTCTTTGTAGGTGTAGAGGTTCTTGGTTGAGAGGTGGTTGAGCAGATAGTGAGCTAAGATATGCTTAAAATCACCAAATTTTAAGTATATGAATTCAAACAGTGTATGAAAACAAGCAATATATTAAGTAGAATATGACATAATAGACTGACCAAATGCAGAAAATAAATGAGCAATTGGAGTTGGCATGATAACCATTGGTGGAGTTGTTTGTCTTGACAGTGGTGGAGCTGCTTGTCTTGGCATTGGTGTAACTGGTGGTGTTGACATTGAAGGAGCTGATTGGTCTTCTTGTTGGTGCACCTAATAGTTAAATAACAATAGAAACTATTAATAACAGTTACATAACAATAGAAAAACATTTAAATAACAATAGAAAAATAGTTAAATAACAATAGAATAACAATTAAGTAATAATAGCAAAAACAATATAAAAATACTTAAATAACAGTTAAATAACAATAACAAAAAGACTTACATTGGATTGCCTTTTGGTTGGACATGTTCTTACATTGTGCCCAGTGACCCCACATACCTTACAATTCATTTTTAATTCTATCCTTCCCATCTTATTCTTGCTCTTTGGTTCACCTTCTTCTCTTTTCCTTTTGTGCTTTGGCCTTCCTAGCATTTTCCTTGAAACTGGTGGATCAATCTTGCCCATTTTTGTGTGTTTCCAATACTTCTCACTTGGAATAGTGGGAAGAACAACATTGTACATCTCATGATAAACATCTTTCTTATATAAATTACACACATATGATTCTAATTTTTCTTCCCTATAGAGTATGGCACTGTAACCCCCTCGTCCCAGCCTAGCCATCAGACCGAACTGAACGGATTACACGGGGAAAACCGAAGTGAAACCCGCTAATGCCTCACTCCAATTAGCAACCCTATTTTTTTGATTTTATTAATCTTGTCTATATACCATGTTTAAACCTACATTAGATGGCAAACCGCGAAAGGGCAATCATGGATACGAACCAAGCAGAGGGCATACGATAATTTAAACTTACCAAGTAGCTCATTAGTCAAGTTTCATGCACACGAGGCAAAACCAGCACAAATGTCACATATAAACTCAACTAGGAAGCATACAAGCATTAGGGACTAAAATGTAACATTTGGAAACCTTCAAAGATGCTCTTTAACCGTTTTAACCACCTGCGTTTCGAAACAGGGCTACCCGTTCCGAAACGTGGGCTTCATTCAAAAAGTAACACCAAGCCGTTTCGAAACGGACCCCCTTGGTTCCGAAATAGGAGCCTCTAGTGGCCAAACGTATCAAAACGGCCCCACATGGTTCCAAAACAGGAGCCTCCAGTGGCAAATCGTACCGAAACGACACCACCCCCGTTCCGATACGAGTGCCCCTGGAGCTTGGCTGTTCCGAAACCATATCAGGCGTTCTGAAACGCCTTGACACAGTTTAGCTCGAAAATACATTTTGGCATCTCCAAACGTTCCCAAACTTACCCCAAAACATCACAAACCACTTGGCAACTTATTATACAAACAATCTAGAGGCAAAACACCTTAAGGGCAAGCTTCAATCATGCATACACACAAAAAGGGATCTCAAACCCAAAAGCTCACAAGAACACTTTAGTTTAAAAACACTAACAAGTCAAAACACAAAGCAATCAACCCAAAGCCATAACAACCCTCAACATAACACGATATAAACATTTAAAACATGCTAGCACATTAACAAAAGCCAAACATAGGACTTTGAACACCAACTCCCTAACAACAAGCCTAGTAATCCCATTGCTTAAGTGTTATTACAACTAGTAAAACCATACTTTGAGCTAGCCAAGAACTCTGAGAACTCATCCCTTGCCCTGCTTGCCTCCGAAGCTACTAACGATCTGCATTGTTGAAAAAAGATAGCGTTGTTGAGTGGATCAATTGAATGATAAGACCAAGAGGGGGGTGAATTGGGATTTTAAAACTTTATGGGAGTGAATGGACAATTAAAAATGAAGAACAAAGGATTTTAGAGTGGTTCAAGTTCCAAATGAACTCTACATCCACTACCTTAGCTACCACTAAGGATTTGCAACAATTCACTATTTGTTCTTCCCCTTTTCAAGGCTTAGGAGGTAACCTTTACACAAACAGTCAAATTTCTACCCAAAATTTGACCAAACCCCCACAAATAAACAAAGAAGAAATTGGACAAAAAATATATCTCTCAAATACAATTTTGTCCCTTGAAGTACAACACTCAACCCAAATTTGAAGATAGAATAAGAATTGGATACAACTCAATATGGGATTTACAAGAATTTGGAAAATAGGCACACTTGAGGTTTGATTTTTGCTTGGATGTTTTTCTTTTATGCAATAGTTGTTGCTGGTCTTCAAAGAGCTTCAATTTATACATTCTCTATCAATTCTAGCCGTTTGGGTGGTTAGAGAATTGATTGTAGCCGTTGGGACCGTCTCTTTCCACCATAAATGCACTTCTGCAGCTATCTGTATCGGTACACGGGGAGTCATATCGATACCTGTCTCAAAATAGAAAGAGTCGTTGTACATAATAAAGAGGGTGTATCGAAACGCACGTAAGCGTATCGGTACGGGACATGGACCGTTTCGATACGGAATAGACCGTATCGATACCTTTTTCTCAACTTAGCTCACTGGAAGTTTCCGTTTCGATACGAGGGTTTACCGTATCGATACGAGTCAACTGCTACTTTAAATGTTAGTTACCTAACGACTGACACCAACGGTCGAAAACATTTAAAACACTTCGAATTAAAAATTCAATTAAAACCGTATCGATACGGGTTAAGCCGTATCGGTACACCATTCAAACTCTTTTCAGTTTTGCAGAGGGGCGTATCGATACAGATTGAATCTGTCGATACGCCGTTTCGATACGTTTAAGAGCGTATCGAAACGTGTCTTTCCAGTAGCCAACTTTGTAAAAAAGGTATCGATACGGCTGGAAGCGTATCGATACACCTGGACGATTTTCAATACTTTGGCCTTGGAACACTTAGAAAATATTTGGAGTTTGAGTTTTTCAAATCTGTTTTAAAGTGTTGGTGATTTATAAATTATTAAAGGGAGTTAGAAATCAATTTCAAGTTTTCAATTTAATCCTTAAAAATTTAATTATATCAAAATCAAATATAGGTTTTACAATCTCCCCCTTTTTGATATAACAAAACCAAAACTTGAAATTTTTGACACTTTGAAAAACTTTGCAAAGTAACTCCCCCTTAATATTAGCTAGGTAACTTTTAAGTTTGAAAATAAAATAAAATATTTTTTTAAGTGTGAGCTTCCCTCTCCCCCTTTTTGTTAGATCAAAAAATAATTGAGACATAAGGTAAAGTGCATAAATAGGCAATATGTATAAATAAGCAAGCAACATAATATCATTAAGTTCAAAATAAAGGATAACATCAACTTAAAAATCCAAACAACAGAAAATCAAAGCATATGTTTAAAATAATTCAAACTTAATCCTAAAAACATAAAGCAAAGGTGCATAAATAAAATATCCTAGATGATATGCATGGTATGCAAAGATAGGCTACTATGCATCATCATCGCCTTCTTCATCATCTTCATCTTCGTCCTCAATTGGATCATCATTCCTCAAGGTTTGACGCCACTCGTCATGGAAAACGGTGAGAGAGATATTCATTGAATTGTGACCGCCTTCAAGAGAAGTGAGTCGAGTCTCCATGTTTGTCACCCGTTCTTCAAGGCTTGTGAAACGAGTATCAATCGTGGTAAACCCCGAAGCCATGTCCGTGCGCAATCCCGTGAATTGCTCATTGGGAAAGTCATTAGAGCATCCATGGAAGGTGGAGGAGGAGGAGCTTGAGGAACTTGTTCAACTTGAGGATTAGCAAATTGTTCCGCGGCCTCACTAGGGAGCTCGGATAGACGTAGCCAATTACCATTAAAGTAATGGAACTTACCCCTTGCAAGAGTGGGAAGTCATGCGAGCAATAAATCTCCTTTTGTTGGAAAAAGTAGCTTAGGGTCGTACCATAGGTGAAGGAAGTGACAAGTGTGGTGTGGCGATGTTGCACGAGATAGACGATCTCCACAAACATGATACAAGCAAGGTTCAGACGTTTTCTCTCACGGAAGCATCGAATCCAAAAGTCATCCACTTGACGTATAGTAGAATACTTCCCTCCCGAGGGCCTAAACCACCAAGAGACCATCAAATGGAGGATCCGATCCTGAGCATTTTGGGCGGTGACGGAACCACTAAGAACATGGCCAAGAGCATTCTCATCATCAAGGCCTTCATCCTTCAACTTAAAGACATCACAAATAGATTTAACATTTATAGTGACATTTTTACCCATAAGATAGGAATTAATAGCCGTAACAACACCATCTCGATTGGCACAATATTTGACATTAGAATAAAATATTAAAACCAAAATACGAAAATAAAACCCGGGAATGGAGAGAAAATCCATAAACTTCCATTGTTGGAGCAAAGGTAGATATTCAAACTTGAATCGCTCCGAGTTAAGAAAAGGAATAGAGATTACCCTCTCCGGACGGATCTTATAGTTTTTGAATTGACGAAAATAGGTGAGAGCTCTGGGGGATTGAAAAGAGTGTTGATAGATTTGAGTGAGATTCAGACGAACACCATCTCCGGTATTGGATTATTCACCGGTTTCATTAAGACGTGATCTCTTCCTAGAAGGTGCCATGAACTAGAGAAAACAGTGTATGCATTAAGATTTCTTCATTCAACTCATTAAAAAACCAAGGATCAAGGTAAAAAAAATTTAAAACCAAAACTTGAAAAGAAATTTTAAAACCAAGTTTGGTTGAGAAGACAAGAAATAAAAACAAAACAAGAAAAAAGATTGAAAACGAAAATAATAAACAAAAATTAAAAGAAAAAGAAAGGGGTTTACCTTGATATTGATTAGAGAGGAATTGAAGAAAATGTTAGCACCAAATTGATGAAAAAGCCTTAGAGCTTTGTTTGATTTGAAACCCTCTTGATATTTTGAGTTGTGGTGTGAAAATATAAGGGAGGAAGAGGCTATTTATAGGCTGAAAATGGCTAGGGTTTTTAGGGTTTTGAGAAATTTTAATTTTGGTAAAAGTTGAACTCTTAAATGCCAAATTAAAGCTGTCTGCGCAATCGCGTATCGATATGCCTGAGGGTGTATTGATACGGGGGTAAAAACGTAATTCCAATAAAAATGCCCGTTGAAGAATCGTATCGAAACGGATGCAATCTGTATCGAAACGACTGTAGCTCATATCGAAACGGGTTTAACCGTATCGATACCCGTTTAAGGCAAAATGAAGTCTGGGAAACTAATGAAGTACTCGTATCGATACACGTAGAGCCGTATCGATACCATATGCCCATAAATACATTTTAGGCCTAAAGAACAACCAAAAGCTCGATTCTAACACCTCATAAAGGAATGCAAATGATGAATGAGCAGTTCTAAGCATATTTTAATAGAATCATACTCCCCCTAGCTATAAGCATGGATATTTTCAAGAGTTACAACACATTAACATGCAATTTCACAAGATCAAGCAATTTAAGCACAAAAAGGGTCCTAAAAAGGTCAAGATAGGCTAGTTAGACCTAGCTCTCTCCTAAGGGACCAAAAATGCTCTTTATCTAAAGGTTTTGTAAAGATGTCTGCTAATTGATTTAAGGTGTCAACATACTCTATAACAATATCTTCTTTAAGGACATGATCTCTAATGAAATGATGCTTTATTTCTATATGTTTGGTTCTAGAGTGTTGGATGGGATTTTTTGTCAAACATATGGCACTGGTGTTATCACACTTAAGGGGTATGGTTTCAACTTTAATACCATAATCTAAGAGTTGTTGCTTCATCCAAAGGACTTGATCACAACAACTCCCTAAGGATATGTACTCGGATTTGGTGGTAGATAAGGCTACACTATTTTGTTTCTTAGAGAACCAAGATATGAGCATACTACCTAAGAATTGACAAGTTCCCAAAGTACTTTTCCTATCGATTTTACATCCCCCATAATCCACATCCGAATAAGCATGAAGGTTGAAGGTGGAGTCTCTAGGGTACCAAAGACCTAAACAAGGAGTATCTCTAAGGTACTTAAAGATTCTCTTAACGGCTATAAGGTGAGACTCTCTAGGACTAGCTTGAAACCTAGCACACAAGCAAACACTAAACAAGATATCCGGTCTACTTGCGGTAAGGTAAAGCAATGATCCAATCATAGAACGGTAAAGCTTAGAGTCAACACACTTACCTCTTTCATCCTTGTCAAGCTTTGTAGATGAGCTCATAGGTATGGCTTGAGGCTTTGCATTCTCCAAGCCAAACTTCTTGAGCATATCCTTGATGTACTTTGCTTGATTGATGAAGGTGTCATCCTTCCTTTGCTTGATTTGGAGTCCCAAAAAGAATGAGAGCTCCCCCATCATGCTCATCTCGAATTCACCTTGCATTAGCTTAGCAAACTCTTTGCAATGACATTCGTTAGTAGAACCAAAAATAATATCATCAACATAAATTTACACTACTAAGATGTCATTTTTATACCTTTTTATGAAAAGTGTAGTGTCCACCTTACCTTTTTCAAAACCTTTTTCAATTAAAAAGTTTGAAAGTCTTTCATACCAAGCTCTAGGAGCTTGTTTTAAACCATAAAGAGCTTTAGTAAGTTTGAAAACATGATTTGGAAATTTGAGTCTTCAAAACCCGGTGGTTGTTCCACATACACTTCCTCATTTATAAAACCATTTAAAAATGCGCTTTTAACATCCATTTGAAAAAGCTTGAAATCATGATAACATGCATATGCAAGCAACATCCTAATGGCTTCCATTCTAGCTACGGGTGCATAGGTTTAATCAAAATCTATTCTCTCTTCTTGAGTGTAACCTTGTGCTACTAGTCTAGCTTTGTTTCTCACAATGTTACCACTCTCATCTAGTTTGTTCCTAAAGACCCATTTAGTCCCTATAGTAGATTGATTACTAGGCCTATCAACTAATGTCCAAACATTACTTCTCTCAAATTGATTTAACTCTTCTTGCATAGCCATAATCGAAAAATCATCTTTCAATGTTTCTTTTATATTCTTAGGCTCTATGCATGAGATAAATGCAACATGGTTCATAAGTTTAAGAGAAGATCTAGTGGTTACCCCCTTGGATGGATCACCCAAGATTTCACCATCTTTGACATAGTTGAACTCCCTTGGGTAGCTCACTTCCTTTTCCTCAAGACCCAAGTCCTTCAAGGCTTCAAGAGGCGGATCTTGTGTATCCTCTTCTTTTGATGGAGTCTCATCCTCCTTTGAAGTTTGTCCTCCATCAAAGGCATTTATGATTCCTACATCATCATCATCACAAGAATCCTTCATTGGAAGGAGGTTATCATCGAATACAACATGTATAGATCCTTCTACTACTAAAGTTCTCTTGTTAAATACACGAT
Organism: Hibiscus tridactylites; assembly: GCA_958450335.1. NCBI lineage: Eukaryota > Viridiplantae > Streptophyta > Magnoliopsida > Malvales > Malvaceae > Hibiscus > Hibiscus tridactylites. The sequence goes on from OY288281.1 coordinate 24,339,113, forward strand.
AGGCTTTAAAGGTTAAAGAATATCCTATAAAAATAGCTTCATCACTTTTTGCATCAAATTTACCTAAGTTGTCTTTTCCATTATTTAAAACAAAACACTTGCAACCAAATGGATGAAAATAGCTAATGTTAGGCTTTTTAGATTTTAAAATCTCATATGGTGTTTTCTTTAAAATTGGCCTAATCATTACTCAGTTTACAATGTAGCAAGCGGTGTTTGTGGCTTCCGCCCAAAAATATTTAGGTAAATTGTTTTCACAAAGCATGGTTCTAGCCATTTCTTGTAAAGTCCTATTTTCCCTCTCAACTACCCCATTTTGTTGAGGAGTTCGAGGAGCCGAAAAATTATGGCTAATACCATTTTCATTTAAAAACTCTTCAAACCCTAAAATTTGAAATTCGGTTCTATGATCACTTCTAATATGAGAAATTCTAAGTTCAAGATCATTTTGGGTTAGTTTTGAAAATGTGATGAATTTTTCTAAAGCCTCATCTTTAGTACTTAAAAATAGAACCCAAGTAAATCTAGAAAAACCATCAACAAGAACAAATGCATAAGATTTACCACCCAAGCTCATAGTCCTAATTGGCCCAAATAAATCCATGTGGATAAGTTGTAAACACCTACTTGTAGAAACATCATTAATGGATTTAAAGGAAGACTTATGTTGTTTACCCTTAGAGCATGCATCACAAATTTTATCGTTTGAGAACTTAATCTTGGGTAAACCTCTAACTAGATCAAGGGAAACTAATTTTTCTAAAACACTAATGCTAGCATGTCCTAGTTTCCTATGCCATAGCCATGCATCATTTTCATTTTGAGCTACTAAACATGCATGAGATGTATGTATGTCATCTAGATGCACCATGTAAATGTTACCTATGCGATGACCTATGAGCAAATGTTATTAGAATTAATGTCAACAATTTTGCATTCATTTTTATCAAATAAGACATTAAATCCTTTATCACACAATTGGCTTATGCTCAACAAATTATGTTTAAGACCATCGACATACAAGACATTTTCAATAAGAATGGTAGAGTGATTACCTATGGAGCCAATACCTTTAATGTGGCTTTTGGAGTTGTCACCAAAAGTCATCACTCCTCCACTTTTTGGCTTTAAATCCATGAATCTACTCTTGTCTCCGGTCATATGCCTCGAGCATCCACTATCAAGGTACCATGAGTTTTGACTTTGTGTTTTGGCCTTGTAGCAATGCTCCCCCTACAAACAAAGATATTAAACTTTTGTTTTTGGTACCCAAATCATTTTGAGTCCACGAGTGTTAGCTCTCAATTGCTTGGTTCCCTTAGGAATCCAAGGTGACATAGCAACAATACAAGTTCCTTAGAAACCCATACACTTCTAATCCTTTTAGTTCTATTATGTCTAGGGAAGCTACTTTGTTTGTAGTTATTAGTCTTTCTCCTAGGTTGGTTTGATTTAGAAGATTCACCTTTTTCATGCTTCACACTACCAACATATTTAAAAGACTCTTTGAGCTTGTTAAGCTCACCTAACACCTTTTGGTGTTCACTATTGCATTGAGAAAGAAGATTATTTAGGTCTACATTTTCATCTTGGAAAAACTTAAGTTCATCTTTCAAGCCTAAAATCTTTTTCTAAAATTTTAAGTTAGCTTGAGAAAGTGAGTCATTTTTATCATTTAATTCCGAAATAATTTTCTTATTCTTAATGACCGACTCCTTGTATTTCTCAACTAACTCATCATAAACCTCTTGCAACTCATCATATGCATCATTTAATTCATCAAATGTAAAATCAAAAGATGATGAGTTAGAGGTTACCATGGAGGAATCCTCCTCAAGTGCCATGAGGCAAATGTTGGCCACTTCTTGTTCGTCATCCTCGGATGACTCCTCATCACTCCAAGTAGCAAGCTTGGCTTTGAGCTTCTTCTTCTTCTTCTTCTTCTTCTTCTCAAAGCCCTTCTTCTTTGTTTTTACCTTTGAAGTCCATATTTCTTTGAATTTTTTTCCACGGTTAGACCTCATGAATCTAGAGAACTTTTTGGCTATCATAGCCAATTCTTCAAGGTCATCCTCCTCACTAGAAGAGCTCTCCTCAAGTAATGAAGCTTTGAGAGCCACTCCCATTTTCTTCTTCTTTTCCACCTCTAGCTTCTCTACTCTTTTCTCTTCCTTCTTCTTTTCTTCTTCTCTTCCTTGCTTCATAATCTCATGAGTAAGGAGAGAACCCACTAGCTCATCAAGTTTTAGAGTCTTCAAGTTTTTGGCCTTGATGATGGCGGTTCTCTTCCCATCCCAAGATTCGGGAAGTGAGTAGAGTAGCTTCTGGACAAGCTTGCCTTCCGGAATAGTCTCTCCAAATCCTTTAAGCCCGTTGACTATGGTTGAGAAGCGATCAAACATCTTGGACACCGTTTCGTCAGGCTCCATCTTGAAATTCTCATAGCTAAGATTGAGAATTACATTCTTGGTTTCCTTCACATCATTGGTGGTCTCAAGAGTATCCCACACTTCCTTGGCACTCTCAATGGAGGAGACTTTGGAGTAGATGTCGGGACCAAATGAGCAAATGAGCATGTGAAGAGCTTTGTCATTTATTTAAATCTTCTTCCTCTCATCTTCACTCATCTCTATCTTCTTCTTTAGGACAATATTTCCATCATCATCTCTCTTCAAAGGAATGTAGGGACCATCTTCAATGACATCCCAAACCAAGTAATCGTTGGACTTGATGAAGAGGCGCATCCGATTCTTCCAAAAAGGATAATTGTCACCATTGAAGAATGGTGGCTTTGTAGTGGATTGTGACTCGTACATACTCGATCCGGAGGTAGATGCCATGACTTGATTTTTTTAGTTGATCACACTCTTCCTAGGAACTCCTCTTGTGGTTGTGAATTCTTCAAAGAGGTAGGCTCTGATACCAATTGTTGAGTGGATCGATTGAATGATCAAGACCGAGAGGGGGTGAATTGGGATTTTAAAACTTTGTGGGAGTGAATGGACAATTAAAAAAGAAGAACAAAAGATTTTAGAGTGGTTCAAGTTTCAAATGAACTCTACATCCACTACCTTAGCTACCACTAAGGATTCGCAACAATTCACTATTTGTTCTTCCCCTTTTCAAGGCTTAGGAGGTAACCTTTACACAACCGGTCAAATTTTCTACCCAAAATTTGACCAAACCCTCACAAATAAACAAAGAAGAAATTGGACAAGAAATATATCTCTCAAATGCAATTTTGTCCCTTGAAGTACAACACTCAACCCAAATTTGAAGATAGAATAAGAATTGGATACAAATCAATTTGGGGTTTACAAGAATTTGGAAAATAGACACACTTGAGGTTGGATTTTTGCTTGGATGTTTTTCTTTTATGCAATAGTTGTTGCTGGTCTTCAAAGAGCTTCAATTTATACATTCTCTATCAATTCTAGCCGTTTGGGTGGTTAGGGAATTGATTGTAGCCGTTGAGACCCTCTCTTTCCACCATAAATGCACTTCTGCAGCTATTCATATCGGTACACGGGGAGCCGTATCGATACATGTCTCAAAACAGAAAGAGCTGTTGTACATAATAAAGAGGGCGTATCGAAACGCACGTAAGCATATCGGTACGGGACAGGGACCGTTTCGATACGGAAGAGACCGTATCTATACCTTTTTCTCAACTTAGCACACTGGAAGTTTCCGTTTCGATACGAGGGTTTACCATATCGATACGAGTCAACTGCCACTTTAAATGTTAGTTACCTAACGACTGACACCAACGGTCGAAAACATTTAAAACACTTCGAATTAAAAATTCAAGTAAAACCGTATCGATACAGGTTAAGCCGTATCGGTACACTATTCAAACTCCTTCAGTTTTGCAGAGAGGCGTATCAATACAGATTGAATCTGTTTCGATACGCTGTTTCGATATGGTTAAGAGCGTATCGAAACGTGTCTTTCTAGTAGCCAACTTTGTAAAAAAGGTATCGATATGGTTGGAAGTGTATCGATACACCTGGACGATTTTCAATACTTTAGCCTTGAAACACTTAGAAAATATTTGGAGTTTTAGTTTTTCAAATCAGATTTAAAGTGTTGGTGATTTATAAATTATTAAAGGGACTTAGAAATCAATTTCAAGTTTTCAATTTAATCCTTAACAATTTAATTATATCAAAATCAAACATAGATTTTACACGTAAGCTTAAAAGCTTAGTGAGTGGAGCTCTAAAACACAACAATGCAGTTTAAAATATATATCTTAGTTTTAAAAGTAAAACCATTTAAGAAAGAGATGTAATAAATGCAAGCATAGACGAAACATGGTTTGCACATGCACAACCATCCCCGGTGGGACTACACATCACCGTACACAATAACTAGCATTTTTCTGATGGGACTACACATCACCGTACTCATCTACTAGTCAATACCGGTGGGACTACACATCACCGTACACAACGACTAACCATCACGTGAGGCTTCACATCAACTACGACTACAACACAACATTAAAACGGGGATTAAAAGCAATCCACATTTCACACAACAACACGAATATCCGCACACACCAACAATTAATGAAACAAGGCAAATGAGACAAACTTACACTTGGGTTTAGGTTAACCCTTAAGGCTCCACCCGAACCCCCAAGAAAACCTCTTTGAACCATTTTAAAGTTTCAAACGTTACCACTCACTGATAGAGCCCAAACGAATGCCGAAACACCGATCTCAAGCCTCCGTTACACCCGGTATCACCCCCGAAGTACCCGAATCAATCTCTTCTGCTTCAAGACAACCCAAAATAGAATATTAGGATGCTAATATACTTGTAAACCAACAACAATCTGGAAATCCAACTCCTTGCAACCAAAACACATTGATTCAAACCCAAATTTCACCCAAAACCTCACCAATTTCGTTCTAGACAAACCCCAAACTGAATCCATCGATTTCAACAATCAAAACACATCAAATATCATCTAGAAACATCCCTCAACCACTTAGGAACCAACAGCCACAAAATCAACACAAAGCTAAGCCAAAAACTTCATATTTTCAAATAAAAAATCCCATTTTTTGACCCACTTCGGGTTTCCCATTATTAAGCCAACATCCCAACATGTCTAACCACCCAAAACTTAGCTTAAAGCACATGTAAAACCATGGACAATCCAACCCACGAAAAATCAAGTAAAAATACCCATTTCCAATTCAAAACCAAAATGAATTATATTAGATTTAGAAGAAAGATTTCATTGGTAATAAGTCAAATAAGTAAAACCCAAAGTAAATATAAAGTTACCTTGCAAGAATCTTAATAAAGGAATGATTTTTGGATAGGAGGGAAGAACTAACGTGAAATTTCTTTGACTCAAGAAAGAAGATGATAGCTTTTGAGTAAAGTGCCCTTTTGATTTCAAAATACCCCTTTTTAATTTCTTTTAGGAAAATTCCTCTTTTGCCACTCAAAACTTCCTTTTTGCCCAAATTTATTTTAAAACCATTTTATTTAGAAAAGGGTCCCCGAAGTTAGACCTAGCAAACAACTAACCCGAACCGAACTCGAACTGGATCTGATTACCTTCCGGACCCTAAAATCGGGGCGTTACAAACACACACAACATGAGGGCATAGAATTCCTGTGATATCCCACACTCTACAAGTACATTTACAACCTATAACATCAACAACAAAAGTGTCATTACCATGTTGAACCTCATACCCTTCAACCCCATTCAACATCACATGACATAAAGAAATTTGTTTTTTATGTTCTTCCAGTTTGTTTGCAATTCTAAGACACAACTCACCTTTCCATCTAAGTGATTTCTTTTTGTGTTCAACTAGTCTGTGCATAACATAATGTCTAATGTCTTCAAAGAGTGAGATAATACACTTAAACGCAGCTCTTACTATACCATAATTGAATGCCTCTGAGAAATTATTATCAAGGGCATCACACTTTGATCTAGTAAAAAAAAGCTTTGGACCAATATCTAAGATGCCTATCCATAAGATCACCATATGATTCTTTTTTAGCTTACCCAGCCTGTTAACATAGTGTTCAAATTGAAGTTCTGTTTTAGCCTTGCAACATAACCAAAATAGCAGTTGAAGTCACCTCCCTTGTGACTTTTTTTTCCAAGTGGTAAAAATTTGCCTTGCACAAAATCTGTACTCCACATCTAGTAAGCACAAAGGGACTTCTTCAAGCAAGCCCTGCAAAGTCAAACAAAACAAGCTTAACTTAATTTATCATAAATAATAGTAATTTATAAAATCAAAATCAAAATATGTGCTTACCTTCCGCATGTCACTCAGTAAAGTCAGCTTCTCACCATTTCTTAGATTCAAGTCATTCTAGAGGTGATTTAAAAACCATGCTCATGTCTCCTTGTTTTCCACCTCAACAACTCCTCAAGCAATAAGAAAAATCAGATTGTTGTTGTCTCTACCCACTACTGATAGAATTTCACCTTTAAATGCCTCTTTCAAATAACAACCATCTACCCCAAGCACAGGCATGCATTACTTCTTAAAACATTCCTTCAATTAACTAAAACAACAATACAATCTCCTAAATTTAGGATTGTCAACACTATTGGGTCTCACAACCATTAAGTCAAATGTACCCTCTGGATCAGCAGTCCTCAATGCATAAACATAGTCAAACAATACACAAAATTCATGTACAACATTACCCCTAATCTTTTCCATTGCTCACTTCTTGGCTCTCATGACACATTGTTTGTTCAACTCCACATTTAACTCTTCTCTACCAAGCTTCATCATCTCAGACAATTTCAATTTAGGAATAATCCTAAGCTTTGGAATAAAATATTTTCCAACAAATTTAAAATTTTCTCTATGGTTCTTAAATGTTACAGAACATTGGTGGTCAGTTACAAGAGTTTTAACTTTAGAACAACCATCATCCCAGGAAGCATATATCAGAAATGGACAACCTTTAACCTTAGAAATTGCCTTATTTTTCTCTTTTCTATTTGATAAAAACTTGAAATCAAACGTATGAGCTACAACATAAGCATATAAGGCATCTTTTAACTGTTTGTGATTTTCAAAAATCATTTTTAGTTCAAATCTACGTACAACATTTAAAAGATCAAAGAATACCTTAACAGTCTTCTTAGAAATGTAATCTTCATCTGAATCCGTCTTGTAGCTCCCAGCATCTGAAGAATCTAGGTAATCAACATCCTCTCCACTACATAAACCTTCTGATTCAGCTTCATTTTCTACTGCACTATCAACACCAGATGTTTTACCCAAATTGTCTAAATTTCCATATGAACATGCCTCATTTGCATCTACTAAACCCAAACCACAGTCTTTATTCCTTTCTGTTTCACCCAAACCACCATCCAAAGTACTATGTGCTTCTAAGTCTACTACAATCACAATTTTGTTTTTTTTTATCTTCCTTTTGACTAGTTTAAAGTTTGTATGAATGGAGTTTATCTCTTCATCATCATCGTCAGATAATGCATAATCTCCACTTATTTCTCCACTCTTCTCTTAGAAATCATTATTGTCCTCTTGGGTATCATAATTGTCTTCATCCATCAATTCATTATGTCATCCAAGATTAGCATGTTTAACAATAGGCCCATTAGGCCCACTATCAGCATCATCAGAACCCTCCAAAGTCATGTTCCTATTGTGGATCACCTACAAGATTAATATAATAAATGTTATTGATTCAAAATACATATTTTATACACTCTACAAGTATAAAATAGGTTCATACATTTCTTACACAGTCACACAGTTAATTAATCAAACATTTAATAGTATAATGTGTATTAAAACATAGTCAATACACACAGTCAATAGACTACAATATAATGATTATTAAAACATCTAATAAATGTTACTAATTGTTTATCATAAATTCACCTCCATTATCAAACACACATTCAAAACACACAACCAATACACATACAATACTCACCATGTTTAACACAAAACACAAAAATTGACATGTAAATAACATTAGCTAATTGTTTAAATATATATTTAATATACTACTTTACTAATTAAAAAAAAAAGAATCTGAAGCAAAGATAAATTTTTACCTCCACTGTTGTTGGTCAAACTCTGAATCTACAGCACCAAAGTGTTTCAACTTTATGTCTGTCGTTCACAAGATAAACTGTCAAAATCAGAAGAATATATTCCATTGAGTATTAAAATCAAGAGAATGCTATTACACAATATAAGGAGTATTAAAATGAAATTAAAGCTACTACACAACACTAACTTACTCTTTTTTTCTTCAGAACTATCTTTGAACTTCAGGACAGTTTATCGCATTCAACGTTTCTCCTTCCGATGAGCTTCAACTCCCAATTGGTGTTGTTGAGAGAAGCTTGATTGTTCCTGACCTTAGAATGCAAGTAAACTTGTGTCTCGATTCCTTGTACTTGTATAAATGAAGGATAAGATGGTGGATACATAAGTATGAGTGGTGTTTGTATGGTTTGTATATGGTAAAGGTGATGGAAAATGGGATGAAATGATGATAAAGTATCCAAAGAAATTCAAGGTAGAAACTATGTTATAAAGAGCATAACCTCGTTCCTTAAAGAATTCAATTGAGGGTGGTAAGAAAGGACTTGGACTTGTTGATTAAATAATCAATAACCCGAAGTATCAAGATGAAAAGAAAGGTGACACCACAAGTATAAATACTTGATAAGTTGATAAAGTTCTAAAAATAACTAGTTTGAGAGAATTAACTCACAAAGTAAAATATATTCAAGAAAGTTGTGTTTACAAAATGAAATTGATGTCCTATTTATAGGATTACAAAGGGTACTAGCCGAAAGGGCTTGTGTCTATTCGGCAAGGGTAAAAATCCCTTCATAAATTCATGTTCATTCACTCTAGGTCGAATAGTTATGATGCCTCCCTCCAAGGATGAATTTGCCGCCCATTCTTTTCCCTCCAAGGTTGTTTTGGCGCCATTTGAGTTTCCCTCCAAAACTAAGGGGCATGTCTCTTGTGAGGGAACATATCCCTTAGGGTGTTAAGCTGATATAGGTAGTATGAGCTAAGATGAGCTCACCGAGCTAGTGGTGAGCTGAAATGAGTTGAGTTACTAGCTGAATGAGCTTCACTTAGTGTTGGAGCTGATTTGAGCTAATAGGAGATGCCCTTAGCTAGGTTAGCTTGTTTTCAAGTGTCTTTGAGCTATCTGGAGCTGTTAAGAGTTGAATTGATGCTAACTTTGCTTTGGCCTGTTGTTGAGCTGTTAGCTAGCTAGTTGAGTTGCCTCGGTAGTTTGAGCTATGAGCTGATTGAGCTGCCTTGACAATTTGAGCTGATTTGATTGAGTTGGCTCCTAGTTGGTTGCCTTATCAAGTGTAAACTAGCAAGCTGATTTGAGCTTTCTAAAGTTGTCCTTGAAACTCCTTGAGCTAATCCAAGTTATATTGAGCTGAACCGAGCTAATCCAAGCTGAACCGAGCTATATAGAAAGCATATGCATGCTTACTCTAAGTATGCTAAAAACATAAATAAATATAATATAAAGATGTGAAACTTATAAATAAAGATGCGGATCATGTAATGCATGAATATCATATGATGCAAAACTGAATGATAGTATATGATATTCCAAGCATATTATATAATGTATAAATAAGTAAATAGATAATGTAGTAAGGAATAACTCCCTTAGAATCAGCCTCGAAGTCCTTCAATGGTGTGTCAAAATCATGGAGAAGGTTGGTACAGATTTGGATCACATCACCCCCTTCTTTTTGGCAATTTGTCCCCAAATCGATGTTGGCTACGAATGGGAACAATCTTGATCTTCTTTGGGAAGGGATCTTTCTCACTCTTGTTTTGCACAAACACCATTCTTCGGGATCAAGTTCTTCTTGCTTGTAAACTTTTCTTGCATCATGTTCATCCTCTTTTCTCGAATAGGCATGTGCTCTTTGGATCCTTCTCTCGCGCTTCTTGGAATCATCATACCCTTTGGTGAAAGGTGGTGTCTTATGGGATCCTTCTTGTTGTTGATAGGAACCAATGTGTCCTTTTATGATGAGTCTTGTCTTTTGGACTTTCTCCTTGTTTGAACCATCACAACTATTGGCAAAGGCACTTGTCCTTTTGATTTCTCCTTTGAGACCATCATGTCGGTTGGAAAAATCACAATCTTTCATCATTGCTTCAAATCTTTTCATAAATAGATCCTTATGACTCATGCCAACTTTCTTTGCTTTTTTTCCTTTTTGAATGATTTCTTTTGAATAGGTGGATAGTTCCCGCTTTACATCCTTGAATCGATCTTTCTTTGGCAGAATGAGCGGTTGATGTTTTGTCTCGATTTGGACACTCCAACCAACCTCAAAATGGCAAAGGAACTTGTCATCACCAATTGATAGCATTACTCCATGTAGGTGAATCATTTTGCTGCAAAATAAACCAAGGCTAGCGAAAGAGAAACCTATAACAAAATGTATGGAAATAGAAATCCATGGTGGATGTTTGACAATCTTAATGGGTGGTTGCTGTTTGGTGATGAGAATCCTCCTTGAAACATCTTCTAAAATCTCTTCACCAATAGAATCAATAATGTATGGAAGAGGTTGGATCATCTTCAAGATTGACAATGTACTTGGAGTGTTAACGATCACAACTATTGGGACTTCAAATGGCATAACTCTTGAAACATCAAGAGACTTGTCTTGTGAGTCTCCAAAAGTCGTGTCTGTTGGTGCTTCAAAGGACACACCCTTTAGTTCTCCAAAAGTCACGATTCTTGAATCATCTCATTGAAAAGACGTGTCTCTTGGTTTGTCCTACAAAGATAAAGAAGAAATAAGAGAAAAAGTAGGGTTAGATAAAATCTATGTTTCTTCCTCCTCTTTTTTTTTCAATATCATTCTTTTCAATTTTCTCATTTTCAACTCCGACTTCTTTTTTAATCTCCAATCATTCTTCTTCATTGGCTTTCTCCTTCTTTTTTTCTTCTTCTTTATTGCTCTCCTTCCAAGCTTCAATCCGCTTGCCCAATTGAATTTGATCATGATGTACTTGGCTCAGACTTAATGGTGTCATCATGAATTTCTTGCCCTTGAACGTGAAAGAGTAACAGTTGGTGTAGCAATCATGGGTGGCTCTTTTTTCATATTGCCAAGGTCGTCCGAGAAGAAGGCGGCTTGAGTTCATGGAAACAACATCACACAAAACTGTGTCTTCGTATCTTCCAATTGAAATTGGCATAAGTACTTGCTCCGTGACTTCTAATTCTTCTTCTTCGTTCAAACATTTCAAAGCATAGGGCCTTGAATGTTTGATTGTCGTAAGTCCCATCTTTCCTACCATGTATGTGCTTGCAAGGTTTGCACAACTTCCATCGTCAATTGCTACAAGACATACTTTATCATTCACATGACAACGAGTATCAAATGTATTCTTTCTTTGCCGCTCATACTCCATTAAAAAGATGAATTGTTAGTGAAAATAAGAATGGAAATAAGTTGAAGGACCTCACCGAATAATCACTCATAAAGCCTCACGGTCACTCCAAAGAAATGATGACACTTAATTTACTCGTGTTTACTCTCATGACTTGAATGGCTTTTGATGTCCTCTTCTAGTCTCACAACGCTCTTGCCTTTTTCCTCTCGATTCTCTCGTCGTGAGCTCTTAAGAGAACTTAGTCAAAACCTATGAAGTTTTATAACTTCGACCTATGCTGAAACAAATAAGGTTATGGTGAGAAAATAAGGGTATAAAAAGGGTAGGTTTAGAAAGGAAAAAGAAGAAAGAAAATAAAAGGAATCAAGAATTTAAACAGAAAGAAAGAAAAAAAAAGTAGAAGACTCATTACCATAAAACTTGCTTACTACCTCGTTCGAGAACAATCAGTTTAATGTACTTGCTCCGAGCCCTGTTGCTTGCTCACTTTGACCTTGCCTTCACCACTTTGTGTTTCACATTTTTCTTTTCTTTTCTTTTCTTGTTTTGTATTTCGAATTCCTTAGAAAAGATGGAGAAGGAATTCTGTTTTTTTTATTTTGATTTTTAAAAAAAATGAAAATCACACAGATATGGACTTACTTGATTCTGCCAAAGCTCTGATTACCATATGATGAGCTCCAACTCTCCAATTGGTGTTGCTGGGAGAAGCTTGATTGTTCCCGACCTTAGAATGCAAGTAAGTTTGTGTCTCGATGCCTTGTACTTGTATAAATGAAGGATAAGATGGTGGATATATGGATGCAGAAGTATGCGTGGTGTTTGTATGCTTTGTATATGGTGAAGGTGATGGAAAATGGGATGAAAATGATGATAAATTATTCAAAGAAATTCAAGGTAGAAACTATGCTATAAAGAGCATAACCCCGATCCTTAAAGAATTCAATTAAGGGTTGTAAGAAAAGAACTTGGACTCGTTGATTAAATAATCAAGAACCTGAAGTATCAAGATGAAAAGAAAGGTGACGCCACAAGTATAAATACTCGACAAGTCGATAAAGTTCTAAAAAGAACTAGTTTGAGAGAATTAACTCACAAAGTAAAATATATTCAAGAAAGTTGTGTTTGCAAAATGAAATTGATGTCCTATTTATAGGATTACAAAGAGTGCTAGCTGAAAAGGCTTGTGTCTATTCGGCAAGGGTAATAATCTCTTCATAAATTCATGTTCATTCACTCTAGGCTGAATAGTTATGGTGCTTCCCTCCAAGGATGAATTTGCCGCCCATTCTATTCCTCCAAGGCTGTTTTGGTGCCATTTGAGTTTCCCTCCAAAGCTAAGGGGCATGTCTCTTGTGAGGGAACATGTCCCTTGGGGTGTTGAGCTGATATAGGTAGTATGAGCTGAGAAGAGCTGGCCGAGCTAGTGGTGAGCTGAAATGAGCTGAGTTACTAGTTGAATTAGCTTCACTTAGTATTGGAGCTGATTTGAGCTAATAGGAGCTGCCCTTAGCTAGGTTAGCTTGTCTTCAAGTGTCTTTGAGCCATCTAGAGCTGTTAGGAGCTGAATTGATGCTAACTTTGCTTTGGCATGTTGTTGAGCAGTTATCTAGCTGGTTGAGTTGCCTCGACAATTTGAGCTATGAGCTGATTGAGCTGTCTCCTAGCTGGTTGTCTTGGAAAGTGTAAACTTGCAAGCTGATTTGAGCTTCCACAAGCTATCCTTGAAACTCCTTGAGCTAATCCAAGTTATATTGAGCTAAACCGAGCTATCTTGAATATGTTTGAGCTGAACCAAGCTGCCATAGATTGTGTCCTTTACCCATGCACTTATGCGAGACATGTAAACAATCATATCAGATATGTATCAGTTAAGATCATAGAGAAAGCATATGCACACTTACTCTAAGTATGCAATGTAGCTCGTTCGGTTCGATCGGGCTTCTAGGCCGGGTCGAGGGGGTTACATCCATCGAAGCTCTTGCACCAAAGGATCCCACTCTTGTGTTTGATACAATGAGTGACTTAGCTAGTGAAGGCAGGGAATAAGAGGTTAAGGATGCATCAACGTCCAGAAAGCCACAAGACGAGCCCATACCACCACCTTCTTTCCCACAGAGATTGAAGGCTCATAAACAAGATGTCCAGTGCTAGAAATTTCTGGAGATGCTAAAATAATTGCACAACAATATCCCACTATTGGAGGCCAATTATCAAATGCTTATCTATGCAAAGTTTCTAAAGGAGATAATGACAAAGAAGATGAAGGTGAGTGATGTTAAAACTATCACCACCAAAGGCAAGTTTATGGCTGTGTTGAGTGATTTGCCACCCAAGATGAAGGATCCTGGCAGCTTCACCATTCCATGCTCGATAGGTCACAACTATTCTGGTCGTGCCTTATGTGATCTCGATGCAAGCGTGAACTTAAAGCCGAAATCTATGTTCAAAAGATTAGGGATGGGAAAAGCAAGACCTACATCGGTGATCCTTCAACTGGTTGATCAATCTCAAATTCGACCTGAAGCCAGAATTGAAGATGTGCTTGTTAAGGTAGATAAGCTTTTCTTCCCGATAAACTTTCTTATCATTGACTGTGAATCTGATGAGAATGCTCCCATCATCTTGGGGAGACCATTCCTAGCCACTGGAAGGATCATGATAGATTGTGAAAATGGCAACATAACCATGAAGATGAATGACGAAAAGATCACATTCAACATCTTCAGCACACCAAGTTTGTAAAGGAATTAGAAGAATGTCGACTCATAAATACTGAAATAGCTCCACTTCAAAGATTTTTACCTGAGATGTGTTGTAACAATATGCTCATTCTTGATGAACACATTAACCTTGACGGGGTCACGCGTGAAGCTAAATAAAAAGGTACGGATGGTATCAAACAATATGATGATGTGCTTCATAAGCCAGGTATGAACTTTAGACCATTAGATTATGTTAGGTTTAATTCTTCCAATTCATCACCAAGGTATTCATTGATACTTGGCATCTACTTTCTACCCTTACAATCAAAATATACATGCCCCAAGGGAACGCAACCTTGCCTATTGTTATATCTGTGAGTTTACAACCTAACCAAGTGGCTAGATTATTGAATGAAATTGTACAGTATAATGAACATCTTGGATGGATTTTTACTGACTTTGCAGACATAAGTCATACTTTGAAAATGTATAAGGTTGTGCTTGCAAGTGATTACAATAGAAGGATGACACAACCGTGGAAATTAGTTTCAATTGGAAGAACTGTAGATAAATTGGAGACCAGAAAATGGCACAATTGACTTGTTTGCCTTATCTCAAATACTTCATGGGATCACCATAAATTACTATTTCCCAACCTGGGAAAACTTAATGAGTTGTTGCAATGGTTGACAATTTATACAGGAGCATCGGTCTTACGTGATAAGATCGAGCTTCTGTTATTGGATGCCTAGCACATCCTCTTCTTATCCCCTTACTTTTTCTGTATTTATTTTTTGCAATTTAATTTCCACATTTTTTAGCTTTCAGTTTCTTTTAAAAATTTCTCTATAATAATTTTTGGCAGCTATCACTCAAGGTTATCTACGAGGCCCTTCATAAGACAAGAAAATAGCATTTGATCAAAGGGGATATTCCTTGGAAATAGGGAGAAAGGATTTTAACCCACATTTATAACAATCCACCATACTTACTTTACCCTACACACTTTTCTCCTGCCGCCACAAGCCTCCCATCAATCACATATAATTAAAATCCTTTCTTCCTTCTTTCAACATGTTAAACAAAACCCTTCATAACCTTGAATCACTTAATCCCTCCTTTTTTTGCACTCTTGATTTTTGCTTATCACTCTAATAATCTTCTCCCCATACTTTCTATCTCTTCCGACAATGGCCAAAACAAAAATGGCAAACCACGTCAATGCTAGTGCTTCACCTGCAACTCTAAAACCCACCAATAGCACTCCATCAAGAAAAACCCCTGCCTCGACCTCTCGCTGAGTCTCAAAAAGCCCACGATAGGCTGACCCTCATAGGAAATTTTCCACTTAGGAGATGGAACAACGATTTGAGATTTTCAAGAACATATTACAACTCCCAAAGGAAGGACTAGAGTTCATTGACACATACATGACTAAATTCGATGAAAATATTCGCTCGGTGATTGAGACCAATGGATGGGAAGAGTTTTTCCTGTGCCCTAAGTAGATCAATGTATAATGGGTGAGTGAGTTCATCGGCACATACAAGACTCAATTCGATGAAAACATTCGCTCGGTGATCGAGACCAATAGATGGGAAGAGTTTTTCCTGCGCTCTAGGCGGATCAATGTATCATGGGTGCGTGAGTTCTACACTCACGTTACCAAGGATACTGACACAACCGCATTTGTTTGCAGAAAGATGGTAAACTTCTCTGCTGAAACAATCAATATGTTATATGACCTTGACAATGCAGAGGATGACAATGAGGATTTCGTGGCAACAACAACTAACACCATTCATGACGAGGTTCTACGAGACCTGTACATTCCGGGGACTGTATGGACGTGGAAATCCACCAACCATAAGATCATGAAACGGGTCGATCTGAAACTAAACCTTAAGTTTTGGATCCACTTCATGAACTTAAGAATAAGCCTCATTGGACACCACTTTACAATCCTCGTCGAGAGAATGCTCCCCCTACATTCTGTGATAACTGGACGACGAATCGATGTTGGCAAGATGACTCATGAATCTATTTTTAGCATAGAAATTTCCTCTGGCAAGAAACAGCCTCTACTTTCCCCAGCTTGATAACCGGCTTATGTAAAAAGGCACAAGTCAGGGCCAAACTAGATGATGTAATCATTGAGGCTTCTAAAGGGACGTTCCCAAATGAAGTACCCAGGCTTAAGGGAATGGTGTCTAGCTCAACACCCTTCAGCACCACGACAACAATTTCACTATGCACCACTTTGTTTGGGGCAATGGTAGAATTTTTCAGGCCATATTTTGAATATGTTCGAGCAAATAATCTGGCGATGAGAGTCGTGCTAGACCAACTGTCCCCAGATCTACTAAGGTGTTTCCAGAGTTCCCTGAGCACTACTTTGCTAAGTTTCCTGCTAGTCAATCACCAAAAGAAGAAGAAGAAGAAGAAGAAGAAGAAGAAGAAGAAGAAGAAGAAGAAGAAGAAGAAGAAGAAGAGAGAGAGAGAGAGAGAGAGAGGAAGAATAGAAATATGATAATGATGAAAAAGAAGAGGAAGAAGAAATCCCCCATAACCCTTCGATTATTGTTGCTAGGACCAAAAAGATGAAGGAAAGTCTCACTGCACCTACTCTCTGCCATTTTAGTAAGCGGGCGAGAGCCCAGGCCAAAGGCAAAGGCCCTACGCACCCTGATCTATTAACTCCAACTAGCCCAGTTCAACTGGTTAGTGATGATTCTTTGGAGGTGCAATAGCCAGTAGGCTAGGCCACTCCCTCTCCTGTCAGGACATCACCAACTCCAACGCCATCTGCAACCACTCCCAGGACTCGTACCAAGGTTTCTGTTGGCTGAGTCCTCGAGCTAATTGGGGAGTTACAAGAACACTTGGGGCATCGACCCCAATTACCCACCTCCTCTGGCTCCTCAACGTCCACCGCTCTTGATTCTCTAGTGCGAGGATGTCATTGCATCCCCTGAAATCCAAAAGACAATATTGGTATCTGCTCCTCATGTGCCACACACTGGAAAACGAACAAAGAGCCAGGCCTGCCACGCACCACCACCCAGTAATCTCTAGGTTAGGCTTTCTTTACCCTTCTTTTATATTCTTAGTTTAGTCTCATATTTTTCATGTGCATATTTTCAATTGTTTTGTTTTGCTTTTCCTTAATTTGTTTTGCTTCTCTTTTCTTTTTTTCATTGGGGACAATGCTCTTCTTAAGTCTGGGGGAGTACATACCCTTATATATATATTATGTTAAATTTAGGTTAAATAAAAAAAATTAAATTTTTTAGAACTATAAATAGGCTGATATGTCCAATAGACTCCCTTTGCTATGATTCCTTTGATTCTGAATCTATTGTTGCATTGATCATGACTTCCTATGATGAATCTATGTTGATGCTTTGCAAGGTGTTAAGAGCTCTCATGTTTCAAAACTTAATGATAATCTGTTGTAGCCCTTAAAAATCACAAGTTGCATGCAATCAACCACTTAAGGAACCTTAGGGATGCTCTAGGTCGACTTTCTGATGCTTAAGCATTAAACAAAAGAAATGAACTTAAATGCTCAATGAAGCAAAAAAGGCTTAAAAACTCCCTGAAAAATCAAGAAAAAATTAAGACTTGATAATTTAAACAAAACTGTTGAGGGACACTCTTATATGCATCTAGTTACCTTAGTATTGTGTTTGCCCTATTTAACTTTCCCTGGTAGGAATGATAGTACTGGCAAAGAGTGAATGAAAGTCTTCACATGATGACATTGCTCGTAGGGCTCGGGGATGGGCAGTTTGCTCCACTCCATCTTCAGGTACTAAAGGGTTAGTGTGATAAGATAAAGCCTCGAGGATACAATTTTCGAACTTAAAAAAACATGGAGTAAAAATGTGCTAAAAATGGAAAACAATATGCTGAAGTAGAAAAAAGAAAGCAACCCATAAGCTTCTCTAAGGCTATAAAGTGATGAATGCATGTAACCGAGCACACAGTGCACTTATAGTAGATTTAATATTTTGAATAAAACCGTAAGCTCTAATACACTTGCTTATCATCAACATAGCCGAGGAATGGATTACTATTGTAGCATAACTTGGAATCATTGTAATCATAGCTTAGTGGAACCTTAGGACTTATGGGTTGTTTATTGTTCTTATTTTCTATTTTATTTTTCTTGTTTTCATTTTGCATCGCTTAAGGACAATCAATAGTTCAAGTTTGGGGGTATTTAACGAGTGCTTAGTTGTTGTATTTTATGTGCCCATATTCTTTAACTTTTGCATGTTTTTAAGCTCATATAGGTTGCATTTAGGTTAGATTGTATATATTTGCATGTAGATAGGGAGTTACACCACTTTTGCTTAATTGTTATATATATTGGTGCTTTTCATGGAAAGGTGGTGTTTTGTGGTGGTTGTGCAGGATGCCGGTGGATGCTGGAGGACTGCTAGAGCAGGAGAGGAGCATATCGCATGGCTAGAGTTGACAAGGCATAAAGAGTTGGAGATGAATATATCTTTGCCCACGAGGTCTTTCTCTCGGATACACAACATTCAATTAAGCGGGAAAAATTGGCTTTCGTTAATGAAGCCACACAACTTTAGGGTACTGAAGCCCTAGTTTCACCGCCTATATAAGGAAGACTTGGATACTACTCAGAGGGTGGATCGACAGAGAGCACAATTTAGACGACAGTCCTAGTCCGAGCTTATGGAGAACCACCGAGGTGAAGCTAGAAGATTCTCCTCATCGAATGAAGCCATCGAGAGAGACTGGCGAAGAGGAGGCCTGCAACACAGTTGGACGGCAAGGAGGGAGTTCTTGTCGATGACACTCGACTCTTTATTTTCTCTTGCTTGATAAATTGTCGTACTTTATACTTTTAATTATGGTTGCTTTACGCTCAGTCATGAACTAAACTTTTAGTTGGTATTATTGTGTCCCAGAATTTTTATGTTTTGATTATTATATTTCAATGATTTAGTTGTTTTTATCTTCATCTATTATGCTCATATGCTTAATGTGTAGTTAATTGTAAGAGCTATCGAGAAAGGCCTATTAACTATTAATTTATGGCTTAATATTCGAGAGAGTTAAGTTATACAAACATGAAAAATGGGGCTAAGTTGTCAACTTAGTCTTAATCCATGTTAGAAATAAGTTTATGGTTTCAACGACTAAAAGGGAGTTCTTAAACAAATAATAGAGTTGTTAGGGTTAACGCAGACATGTATCACCTTAACCACAATGTTATTAACTTCTAAGCATCGAGAGAGTCTGAAGTTCATTAGAAAATTATATCGAGTAGATGTAGAACCTAAGGTTTTACGCATACTTGTATTACCCGTTGCTATAGCATTGAGATAGATATCAAGCGTATATCCTTAGCAATAATCCCAACCTTCATAATTATCTGTTAATTCGATGCAGATGTTTGTCTTAATTTAGCTATCTTTAGATTAGTTAATTTAGTCTACTTAAAATCAACAATCACCCATACTTGCAAACACATTCCCAAGTTTAATAACTTCGTAGTTATTGATCCAATCCTCATGATTTCGACACTTTACTCTTCACTTTATTACTTGATACCACGAGTATACTTGCTCTAAAGTGCACCACTATTTCCAATTTGAGATTTCTGAAACATTCGTCCATGTAGGTTTTAAGTTGCAAGATGGTGATAATCAAGAGAACTTCTCCCTCCTCATAACTTGTCGTGGCTCTTTGTTCACAAATAGCCAAACTTTAAGTTTTATCGTTAATTAATAAATCATCATATTTAATGACATCTTGCCACCTAGGTAGATGGTTAAACATCTAAAGAAAATGGTAAAATCATGCTATAAATCCTTTACTTACCTTTCCTTTATATGAAGAAACCTTATGGGATAATTAGTCTTTAGATATTACCATTTTTCCTTCTTTGCACTTTAATCACTCATCTCCACTTTCTTGCAATTTAGTCATTAAGCATAATTTCAATTTAGTCCCTAGGTGGTCTAAGTACACACCTAGTCCTTATAATCTCATTGCCTTGTTCTTATAACTGACTATTTTATTTCTTCGCTTTTTTGCCAATGGCCCTTGATTTCAAATTTTCACAAATTAGTCCTTAATTTTCAATCTTTTGATTTAAATCTAAGATTTTATAATTATTCATATTAGTCCCTTTTAACCTTTTCATAAGAATTAACTTAATCGTTAGAATCAAATTTCCGATCATCGAAAACCAAATCTCGACTAGGTCGATTTTCGGGGTGTTACAATTCTCCTTGCTCTTGATCAGGGCCGGTCAAAGGTGTTCATTGAAGGCGATGTGGTGAATGTTATCAACTATCTTCGAGCTCCCACAAAAGGAATTTAATTGTTGGCTCATTCACTGTTCGATGCTCAACGAATGCTTGCGGACCACCCTTATATCTCTTTTGGCTTAACTCCCAGATCAACAAATGAGGCAGCCCATACTCTTGCTCACTAGACATTCATATCTCATGGATATTTTTATTTCTATTTTGAATGTCCACAATGCATTGCTTCAGTTGTAATTGACGATGCCACTTTTGGCTAATCTATCTATGGTTCCTTTTTTTTTTTAAAATATTATTGGTTCAAATCTCCATATATCCAGTTTTACTTATTTTTTAAGTTGAAAGAGTATTAGTTAAATATTAGTTTGGATAAAAATTTCCCAAATCTTAAGCCTAGCTTTGTGGTTAAGCGTTGGACTCCTTATGCAAACGTCCTTGGTTCAGTTCCTCCCACCAGCACTTGAGTACTTTTTTCTCCTTTGATTTGTTCAATATCAGGCACGGTGATAGTTTGCTAACCACTAGTTTTCTCTAGTTTGGTGATAGACGGTGGCCGTTC
Source organism: Hibiscus tridactylites (assembly GCA_958450335.1). NCBI lineage: Eukaryota > Viridiplantae > Streptophyta > Magnoliopsida > Malvales > Malvaceae > Hibiscus > Hibiscus tridactylites. Next base: position 24,360,138 of record OY288281.1, read on the forward strand.
AGCCCTAGATTTCACCGGTCGCTTCTTCTCGGTCTCCTGAGTTCGAATATGACCTCCATTTTGACGAAAAGTGCTACGAAGTTCATAAAAAAAGATCAAAAGTTAGAAATCTAAAAGTTTTCAAACGATATTTGCGGGTTTTGAGACATTTTTTGGTGAAACAAACACCGAATTTGGATGCAGCGTGTCAAAAAGAGTCCACCAGTGCAATTTGTGATCAAACGGTCGTCAATTCTGAGACCCAACAGTGATCAGCGTGATTTTTTTCTTCATATTTTTAAATTTAATAATAATAAAATATTATTTGATTATTTATTTAAATTATTTTTATATTTAACAATATTAAAAAATCGAAAATAATAATGAAATATTCTAGAGTGACCAAAACTTGGGCAATTCGAAAGCTCAGTTAGTAAATTAAAGGCAAAATGACAAAAGATGCCCCTAATGTTTGCATATTTTGTCATTTGGCCCCCTATTGTTTTTTGTGTACAAATATGCCCCCAACGTTTCAATTTGGTCCAAATATACCCCCGTTGGATGGAAACTGTCAGTCAACTGACTGTCAACGACTGATGCTGACTGGACTTGCCACGTGTTAAGATCTGCCGATGTGCCAGCATTATATTTGCCATGTATCGTCATCAGATTCGACCACGTGTTAGCATGATAGTCTGTCACGTGTCACCATAAATAAGGGTATAACAATATTTTTAAAATCTGTCGTGACATATGCCACGTCAGCATATCGTAACACGTGGCAAGTTCAGTTAGCATCAATCGTTGACCGTGACAGTTTCCATCCAACGTGGGGCATATTTGGACCAAATTGAAACGTTGGGAGCATATTTGAACCAAAAAAAGAATAGGGGGCCAAATGACAAAATATGCAAACGTTGGGGGCATCTTTTGTTATTTTACCTAAATTAAAAAAATATAAAGTTTAGTGGTAAGAATAAGAGTGAGAAGATAGTTGAGTTATGAATGGTGAATTTTACCCATTCTTTAAAGCTGGATTTGGTTCCGAGGACGACGGGGAAAAGAAAAACGAAGCAAATCAATTTCTTTCTTTCATTTTTCTTCTCTTCTCAATTTTTTTCTTCTATCCAAACAGCCACATTGGTTGATCTGTTAACTGAACCTAAAGATGAGTGTGATCGATATACTGACAAGAGTAGATGTGATCTGCAAGAAGTACGACAGGTATGATGTCGAAAAGCAGCGAGACCAAAATGTCTCCGGCGATGATGCTTTCGCTCGCGCATACGCCGCCGTCGAAGCCGACATTGAATCCTCTCTTGAGGTAGCTCCGATCTAATCCAATCCTGTAATCTTATCTTTGTTGAGATCGTTAGGTTTAAGCTCGTCATATGATTAGGTTAATTGAGGTTCAGAGTGTCAGTCTTTCTGCTTAATTGATCATTTTTAGTAAGAATTGGGGTTTTATGCCTTCAATTTGAGTTCTGTTTATTTGTTTTGATTTAGAAAGCGGAACTTGCTTCCAAGGAGAAAAGTAAGGCGTCTGCTGTTGCAGTGAATGCTGAGATTCGTCGAACTAAGGCTCGATTGCTTGAGGAGGTCCCTAAGCTGCAGAGATTGGCTGTTAAGAAGGTTTACTTTTTTCTCCTCTTGAAAATTGTCTCAAGTGTTTAACTATTTATTGTAAATGTGAGCTCGTTTAACTGCTGAATTGATAGATTGGTAATGTTGTTCAGGCAAACAGAATTGACATTTTTTTAATAATGTATCTGGTTTTAGTTTTTACTTGTTTAGGGGTATTTGGAATATGCTATCGTGGAAGGAGAGTTGACTAGTTTGGACTTCTGTTGTGATAGATTTTTAAATTCATTTACAGGTTAAAGGGATTTCAACTGAAGAGATGGCTGCTCGGAATGATCTGGTCCTTGCTTTGCCAGACAGGATTCAAGCTATACCTGATGGAACTGCTGCTCCTAAACAAACTGGAGGCTGGATATCTTCAGCATCTTCAGCTTCTCGCACTGCAATTAAGTTTGATTCAGGTGATCTTTAACTCCATTGAAATTGCTTGGTGAGTTTATTGAGATTGCAATTAACTTGCCAATCTTTACATTAGTCTTTATTTGTACTATCTTGACTAAAACTGATCACTTTATATGTTGTTATCTTTTTCTCCTTTTGTTGTTGGGAGGGTAGGTAAGGCGGAATGGTTCGGTTTGTTTGGTGGTGCCTTCCGTAATGATTGAGGACCATTATTTTGTCTTTAAATTAGCTGATGCAAACATAAGATGAAAAGTTGGAAAAATGGATCAAGAGAAAGTTTGATTCGAATATAAAAGAGAAGAATTTGGAAGATAAAAATGGAGAAATGGAAATAAGAGTAGGAACCCAACAAAAACTCGGAAAGAGAGTGCTATCTATAATTCATTTAAAACTTTTGTAATTCAATTTTTATGTCTTCAAGAATAATTAGAGGAGGTTTCTTAGCTTATGCTCATATCTGCAAAGTTGCTCTTTATTCTTTTCTACCATCTGTCTGTTTACAGTGAGAAATTCTCAATCTCATAGTTCATAATGCATGGCTTATCAGTTACTCTTTATGATCTCTGGATTTTTTGTCTGAAGCATCTTATTTCTTTTTGTTGTATTTACATATTCATATTGGTCATAGATGGACGATTTGACAATGAATACTTTCAAGAATCCGAGCAGTCAAGTCAATTCAGGCAGGAGTATGAAATGCGGAGAATCAAGCAGGCATGTCAAACATGTTTTGTTCCTATTCTTTATGAGCATCTTTTCCTTTTGGAAGGAAGTTTGGTTGAATATTAACTGCATGCACCACATTTCTGACGCCATGATTTACTTGTTTCTTTTGACATCCATACAGGACCAAGGTTTGGATATGATTTCAGAAGGTTTGGATACTTTAAAGAACATGGCTCATGATATGAATGAGGTAAAGCTGACTTGATCTTCATTTATGATTATAAATATTTGTTATCTTATACTTTTTGTCAAGTTATTGTAACATTCATGCCAGATAATTGTATCTATCCTGTGGTATCTGCAGGAATTAGATAGGCAAGTTCCTTTGATGGATGAAATTGACACCAAGGTGAACATTATGACCATCATCTTGTTGTACATCGTAGGAACAGCTTAAAGAATACAAATTTACAATATAAATTATCATCTTTACACATTTACAGGTGGACAAGGCCGCGGCTGACCTTAAGAATACCAATGTTAGACTTAAAGATACTGTCACCCAGGTGATTGATTATAATTTTATTAGGTGTAGATTCTCATTCTTTTCTGCTTTTTTCGCTCCTTTGCTGTTTGTAACATAAGTTATTGGCTTGTTCCAGTTGAGGTCCAGCCGAAATTTCTGCATTGATATCGTATTGTTGTGCATCGTTCTGGGAATTGCTGCCTATTTGTACAAGTAAGATTCTATCTCATGGCTTCATTTAGAAAAGCTTCCATTTAGTACTAACTGTAAACCATGCCCTGTATTATAGATATACATACAGTTTCAGTTTAGTGGAACTTGCCATACTGCATTCAATTATATTTTGTTGGTGATAGATGTTGGATTTTTTTAGTAATGATTTAGAGCGACTCTGTTGATCGATTAACAGATTTGTTCTCTTATATCTTTTGATCTTTATCATTGAGAAGCTACCATTAACTGTTCTTCATTTGCAGTGTTCTGAAGAAGTGAAGTGATAAAGGGATTAATCTATGTGTTTCCCTTGTATCTTATCGGCTTTTTCTGGTATTGCCTTTCATTTGGTGGGATTGTTTTCATGCTTGATCTTGTATTTGATTCGTTTCATTTGTGGGAGTCATTGTTCACATCGGGAAAACATGAGTTCATTTATCGACACAAATTCAAGACAACCGTTAATGTTCGTATATCATGGAGCATCCAAAGATTTTATTAATATTTGCTTCAGGAGATACTTCTGCCTTCATGGCTCCTCTTTAAATACATTGTTAAAAACTCCATCATTTCCACATGTGCAGACAATTTCAGATTGTGATTGATCGAATCTCTTAAAGACAAAAGTTGTGTTGTCTAGACAGATAGACAAATGCTTTGAACCCTCTACGGTGCATGCCTCGGAAAACAATTTTGGAATGGAGATGGAGGTAAGTAAAAAGACTGCAATAGGAATGAATAGTTGATAGCATATTTAAAGTGTCAGCACTGTACAGCTGAACGGGAAATAAACATAGTTGCTAGATTTCCCAAGTAATTTAGTGTTAGGTATGCTCTTTGTGGAAATCATATCATTACTTTGGTTAGGTGTAATTGTAATTGAGTAGATCAAACTTAAGTAGTAAGAAGCTTGAGCTTCACTCAAAATTCGAAGTTTGAGCTAACGCTCGAGCTTGAGATGAAAAAAAAAGATTGAGTTGCTTGATTAGGCTCGTGTACTGAGTGAAAGATGAGTTGAAGTTTTTTAAATACTAATTAATGATAAAAAGAAAAGTGGATTAAGCTGAATATGAAAAGCTTGTGAGCATTTGTGTCTTGTTGCACTTCATTGGTCAGAAGAATGGCAAGACACAAGGCGTGTTTTTATTTTTTATGCTTTTTAGCATCCCTTTTCTCTTGTTGATCGGAGACATTCCACAGAAACAGCAGACAAAGTAAAAAGGATTGGATGCAACTTGATTTTAAGAAAAAAGTAAGAATTTAATTTAAACAGCAGAAAGTATCATTTTGTTTTTTTCTTTTTCTGGAAAAACCGATTTATTTTGGTATTAGGAGTGTATGAAATGAAGTTGTTTACTCGGATCCAGTGAAATCCAGGAGATTAAGTTGTTGATACTGCATGATTGAACTCCATTGATCTGGACCAAAGTTATTGTTTTCCTTGTGGTTTATTCTATAAAAGTTCATTTCAGTGCAACCATTGCTTACCGATATTACCTCCCTGAGCTTCTTGCTGCTGGTCGGGACGTACTCGCTTTTCAAAGTGTTAAAGAGATTTTTGTGGAGACAAAAATGAAATCTGCAGATTCCTGGACTGATGTGCAACATTTTTCACTGCTTTGGTGTAGGAAGGTCCCATGGACTTTGTTGTTGAAGTAATGAACTGAGTTGTTCATCAGAAGAATAAACCAACGTTATTCGTGGAGATGATCAAATGAGAAGAACCCTGGGGATTGATGATCTCTCCTCCGATATTATCGATTCCAAAAAGTTGTGAAGATAGCAAGGGCACTGTGCATAAATTATATACGCTATTTTTTATTCTTTTCTACATACATGTTCATGCAGATGTGGACGTTGTTTAAAAACGGGTTAAGGTTTTGTGGAAAGATACCAATTTGTCTATGTTTTGCTTGGAACAGAAATTCTTCCATAGCCATGTTTTTGTCATAATTTTAAGGTCTGGTGTTCTCAGAGACGAATTCATGATCAAATATTAGGAGGGATAAAGGTTTATTAAGCCTTTAAATTTAAAAATTGAGAGGACAAAAATTTTATTTCCCATTTTATTTTCGAAGTTGGTGCATTTGCTACAGTACTTTAAAGGCTGGTTCAGGACACTCCGAGTTTAGGCTATAAATTACAAAAATGCCTCTAAAAGGTGGGTTTAGGAGGCTTCGACTTTGGGATTTTTTGGGAAAAACATTGTTCATAATCGAATTTAGTTAAATTCAACTTCTAGAGTATTGCAACAAATGTAATATTTCGAGAATTAAAATGAAAAAGGCCATATTTTTTGGAAAAAAAACCCGTAAGCTATATTTAAGTAAAAAATGCCCCAAAAATGTTGGAAGGGGCTCCGTCCCTGAGTGTGGTTGTTGGTTGCTTCTTCCCTTAACTTATGAGATTGAGATTCGATTCTTATATATGAGTGGAGTATATTTTATGACTAATCATTTGCCTATTAGTGAAAACAGCCGTTAAGAAATTATATATTATTACCGATGATGAATACTTAGATTTGAACCAAAAAAGCGAAAACTACATATTTCGTACCGACATATTCACGCGTTCCTATTTTAGTACCACACCTGTTTTTTTGCTAAATGGTACATAACATTACGTTTTTTGTATCCCGAACGTAAAAAAACAAACAGAGATGATGACTGGCTTATTTTTAATTGAAATAATCACAATTTTAGTCCTCAACTTTTACATTTCTATCAATTTAATCATTATCTTAAATATTTGGATTTAAACTGCAAATGTCCTTTTTTTTTCTTTCTTCTTCTCCAAAAAACCTAACCCCTCTTTTTCCCTTGAACAATTTCATCCCAGAGATGTGCGATTCTTGCAAAAATGACTAAAATTGATGCTATGAAGGATTGGAGTGAATGCAGTATTGAAGGTGATGTAGTCGCCTATGTTGCACTAATACAAATATAGGGACGGAGATGAAAACGAATAACGGTAATTTTTAAAATTATAGGGTACGAGGACGGCAAGGGTACGATAAATAGATGTAAAAATCATAAATAAAGTCCATATTTCATAGAAAATTAGAAATAAAATCCATAAGTAAATCACAATATTAAAGTATCAAATCTCAAGACTCAAACAATAAATTAAGTCTAAAACAATATTAAACAACACAAATCAAACATTGTTAATATCTTCCGAAATCAACTCGCTCTCCATAAATAAACCAAAAACAAATTTCAATACTCAAACCACACTATTAAGTCTAGAACAATAAAATTCATAAACAAACCACAATATTAAAATGTCAAATCTCAAGACTCAAACCACAATATGAAGTCTAGAACAATAAATTTCATAAACAAACCACAAAATTAAAATGTCAAATCTCAAAATTCAAACCACAATATTAAGTCTAGAATAATAAAATCTATAAACAAATCATAATATTAAGTCTAAAACAATAAAATCCATAAACAAATCATAATATTAAAGTGTCAAATCTCAAGACTCAAACCATAATATTAAGTCTATATCAATATTAAACAACAAAAATCAAACATTGTTATCATCTTTCAAGATTAACTCGCTCTCTAAATCCGACTCATCAAGCGAGAGTTCAGCAAACTCTAAATATCCAACATCTCTCAATGAATCAAAAGCATCTCCACCAACGTCCCACATCTTGTTCTTCGTGTTGCAACCGCCTTTTTATGGGAGACTTCGACTATTTGAAAAAACACTTTTAAAAATCAACGGAGTCGCCACCAATCTTTTTTTTTTAAAATGTGATTGGACCACTTTTAAAAATAGGGTTATTTTAATAAAACGATTTTTGGTTTTAATAAAACAACGATTTTGGTTTGCGAGAAATTAGAAAACATGTTAGGGGGTCGGTTACGCGTGGGGAAGGGTAACACTCTGGGTTTAGGGGTCGAATGATACGCGGGTAAATCGGGTTCGAGTCGTTGGACTCGTTTTAATTAAAATAGAGTTTAGTTTTATGTTTAAAAGGTTTGAATTTCATTAATGACGTTTTGGTAATTTTTTAAAGTAAAAAGAAATGAGATGAGAAAAAGGGGTGCCTTTACAAAATATCCCTATCTTCTTCTTCCTTTGGTTTTTCACGTCAAAACCTCTCCCTAAAACCCCAAACACTATTCCATTCATTTCTCCATCAAATTCAAGTGTTTTCATCAAGGTAAGACCATTTTGACTTCTCCTCTCTATTCCGAACACTTTCATGATTTTAGTTTTTGGAAAACATCATTGTTGAGAATTGCAAGTTTTCAAAGTTTTGAAAGAAAAAGATGAAACTTTAATGGCTTTTCTTTTTGCTTTTGATTTGTAGAGTTAAGATATGATCTAATCTTGCCCTAAGGTACATTATAACTTAAAATGGTGGGTTTTTATCAAAAATCCCGAAATAGATTTTCATGGGTATTTTAAAAGGGTGAAAATGTGAGTTTTTGATGTGTTTTAGTGTTGGGGAGTGGGGCTGATGTTATAACAATACTAGAGGGTTGTTTTGAAGGTGTTTAGTGGTGTTTTGGGTGTTGGAATTATTGTTTTTCTGCTGGGTTATTGGGGAGTACGAAAATGGGAGTTTTGGTGTTGGCTTTAGTTTGAAAGTGTAAGAATTTGGCTTGTGGTTGTGGTTTGGGGTTGTGACAGTGCTTTGTGATGATTTGGTTGAGTAATGCATTGTTTTTGATTGGTTAGAATCAAGGGAAACTGTTGGAGAGGCTTCGAGCACGATTTCGGGGAATTTGGAGACTTGAGATCGGTGTTTTGGCTTCCGTTTGGGTTTCATCAGTGAATGAAAATGTTTTGAACTTGATTTGATTTCGAAATGGGTTCTTGGGGGTTTGGGTGGAGCCTCGAGGGCTAACCTAAACCCAAGTGTAAGTTTGCTAAATTTTAGCTTGATTGTTAAGTGTTGGTGTATGAACAATTGTTGTGATATTGTATGTATTGTGGATTGCCTTTTTACTTCCGTTTGATGTTGTTGTGTAGTCGTTGATGGTGTCGAGCCGCACGTGATGGTTGTCGTAACTACGGTGATGTGTAGTCCCACCGGTAGTGACTAGTAGAAAAGTACGTTGATGTGTAGTCCCATCAAAAAACTACTAGTTGAAACGGTGATGTGTAGTCCCACCGTGTTTTGGTTATGCATGTGCATACCATGTATTTGTGTTGATTGTGTCTCCTCTTCGTATATCAAAATGTTTTACTTTCCAATTTAGAAATGTGTTTTGAAAATTGCATTGTTGATGAGTTTTAGAGCTTCGCTCACTAAGCTTTCAAGCTTACGCTCTCTTTTTTTTTCCAACATGCATATCGTTAGAGATTCGAAAGAAAAGTGGGCAAGGGAGGAGCTTTTCGGAGTTCTCGGGTAGCTCAAGTATGGTTTAAGTTTTTGTATTAATGCCTAGACAATGGGGGTATTAGACTTGTATGGAGTTGGAGTTCAAACTCCTTAGTTTGGCTTGTTGATGTTCTAGCATGTTTGGATTGATGATGCTATGTGTTTTTGTATGAGCGTTGTTAGACTCATATGTGTTGGTTCTTGATGTTAATGCTTTTGATGTGGATTGTAAACCAAGTTTATGTTGTTGCCTAAATGCTTTGCATCTTAAAGGCTTATGGCCATGTTCTATGAGTGTTTATGTGTTTTGTTTAGGGGCATGTAAACCTTGTTATGTAATGTATTTCTTTTGATGAATGCATGAATCTTTATATGAATGGCCTTTACATGTAAGTTAAGTGTTCAAACATGCTTGTAGTAGGGTGTATGTCTCTAGAGTTCGTGTATGCATGATGTATCTTCATTCTTGAGGTTTTGGGGTCGTTTGGGAACATTTGAAGATGCTTAAAACTGATTTTAGAAACACACAGACTGCAGGCATTTCGGAACGAGTGAGGTAGTTTCGGAACGGGTGTGGTTCCAGGGATACCCGTATCGAAACGCGTTTCGGTACGGTTTGAAACTGTGAACCCCTGTTTCGATACGCGTACCGAAACAGTTTGACTACTGTGAAGGCCTGTTCCGGAACATGTTTCGGAACGTTTAGGCGAAAAGGACCCTGTACCAAAACGAGGTGGGCCGTATCGGTACGGCTAGTCTGGATTTTAAAAACTGGGGCCCGTGTATCGAAACGGGCAAGTCTGTTTCGAAACACAGGCCTGTAATTTGGGCTTTTGGCATCTTTAAAGGTCCTCAAGTGTTGGGCTTGGGTTTCGGTTGTTGTATGCTTTCTTGTGAGCCTTGTTTGTAGTCGTTTATGTTTGGTTTGGGCGCGTATGTAAGAAACCAGACTAACTTGACACATGGTAAATTTAAATTGACTTGTGTTCCGTCTGCATGGTCTTGATCTCGTTTTTCCGCTGTCGTTCCACACGTAAGATTAAATGATCCATCTAGACAAGATAATTGAAGAAAGATTTTCTAGGGTTGTTAATCGAAGTGGAGCCTTAACGGGTTTCACTTTGTTTTTCCCCGTGTAACCTATTCGGACTGGTCAGTCGTCCAGACCAGGACGAGGGGGTTACAGGAAGGGTTAGCACCCCACGACGCCCAAAATTGGTACCTAATTGGTTTTAAAATCATTTTCAAAACTAGAATTTGCAAGTTCACAAAGGTTCGACTTTACTTGTCCGTTTAATGAATATTAGTCTATTTTAACGGCCTTATCGCCCGGGAGATGAACTTTAATCACCGCCAGCATTTCTAGCACTAACCCGTCATTCTCGTTTGATAAGACACCGCATTGATTAAGTTTCACTTTTTCAAACAACATAGAAATTTAGTGTGTTGAGTATTTTATTCATTTCAAAGTTCGATTATTTAAAAACCCTAAAAACGTCTAAGTCTTTTATTCCTAATTAAAAGTTTAAGTTTGCTTAAGTGTATTTTATTTCTATGAACATTTTTCAACAAACATGTCTCTATCTAAGCTTTAGCCCGTAATCCTAAGTTTTCACCTATTTTTAAAACAAGCAATCAAACTTTTATTCTTTTGATTTTCACTCTTTTTATTATTCCTTTAAAAAAATATATTTATTTCTTTTTTACTATTTATTTTCTAAGCTAAAACTCTTTTTACGTTTTTTTACTTTTTTTGTGTTTTTTACCCTTTTTTATTTTTTATGCTTTTTTACCATTTTATGTTTTTAAAAGATTTTTTACTCTTTTTAAAATCATTTTAATTTTAAATTTTTTAAGCTTTTTTTTAAAACAACCCATTTTAAAAAGTAAACTTTATTTCTTCCTAAAAAGACTATTTTTTAGTTTTTACTTTTCTTTTTTTTTAAAATATTTTATATCCATGTACCTTAATTTTTATTTTAAAACCCTTTTATTTTCTACTTATTTCTTTTTTTTCTTCTAAAAAACATCTTTATTTATTTTTTCTTTTAAATTTTTTTGCCCATCTATTATTTAAAACTAAATTTCACAAAAAAATCTTTTTATATTTTTTAGAATCAAGCCCCTTTATTATTTTTCCCTAATTAAATCCCTAATTTCAAATTTTTCAATTTAACCACTTTTATTCTTTTTTATTCTTGCATTTAAAATCTAAACATCTTTTAAATTATTTTCTACATTCCTAAAGATCAAAATCACCCTAACAATATTTTTTAAAAGCATGCAAACATTTTAGGATCAAACTAAAAAATTAAAACGAAATTTAAAACAAAAAAAGATTATCGGAATCATGAACGATTTTCTGACTTCGAGAAAGCAACCTAAAAATCACAAACAACACAAACAAAAACACCAAATTTCAACCAAGAACAAACATATAATTAACACAAAAAATAAACAAAGAAAGGATAGAAAATTTACCGAGAAATCGACGAACGATGAACTCGAACTCAAGCTTCTCGAATTGCTCCAAACCACCTCCGAAAAATTGCTCCAAACTCGAATTTCCTCTCCAAAAATTTCTAGCCAACTCAAGAAAAATTCATAGAATTTTTCGGATTTTTCTTGAACCCTTTTTAGCGGTTTTTCTCTCAGATTTTATGTGTGTTGAACAAATGAAAATGGAGTATTTATACTTGAATTTTAGCTTCAAATTCAAGCCAAATTCGGATTTCAATCCCCGAATTGAAGCTAAAATTAGACAAGAAACTTGATTCTAAGAAAAACCCCTCAAACCCTATCCGATTTGGTTGAATATTCGAGCTAAATTTTCCCCTTGATTCGAGCCTAGGGTTTGACTATTTTTCTCGGTTTTTTGCAGATTCCGACGAGCACAGGCGGTAGCGGCGAGCAGGGTTGGTGGCATTGGGACGACGGCGGCGAGGCGGACCGATCGGTACCAACGGTGTTGACGGTCGTGGCCTATAGGCACCGGCCGGTACCAACATCGTCGACGACCGTGGCCTGTAGGCACCGGCCGGCCACCATGAAATCGCGACAGGGGAGGGTTTGGGGAACCAGCCCACGCGCGTGGCGCGCGCTGGTTCCCCCCTTTTTATTTTTCTTTTTTATTATTTTTTTGTTTTATTTCTTCTTTTTTTTACTGATTTTTGGCTTTTTTATATCACATTTATATATTTTTTTAACTCACTTTATTTTCCTTTTCTTTTCATAATTACTTTTTCTTTTTCTCTCTTTTTTTTTCTTTTTTCCTTTTCTTTAAAAGTGGGCTCCAAAATAAACAATGGGCATTATTCTTTTTTCCTTTAAAAGTGGGCTTTAAGAATGGGCTTTAAGAATGAGCTTTTTCTTTTTTTGAGGATGAGTCTTTGTTTATTTAAAAAGTGGGCCTTAAAAGGATTTTTTTCTTTCTTTTTTATTATTTAGTTTTTATATATTTTTTTATTATTAAAAATTAAGGTGAAAATTTAGTGACAACAGTGCCCCTCTTTGTTTATCTCTGTGCAATAGAGATAAAGCAAAGACCAAAAGGCACTAATTTTCACCGACTTTCCAAATTGGCTCCATTCTCCAAATGCTCGAACGGATAGGCTTGTTCTATTCTCCTTTTGTCCAAATAGATGAGCGGATTCTAATCTCCAAACGCCCGAATGGATAGGCTTGTTCTATTCTCCATTTTCCCGAATAGATGAGAGGATTCTAATCTCCAAATGCCCAAATGGATAGGCCGATTCTATTCTCCTTACGCTCGAATAGCTAAGCTGGGTTCTATTCTCCCAAATGCCCAAATAGTTGAGCTGGGTTCCATGCTCAAACAAATAGGCCAGTTCTATTCTTCTTACGCTCGAATAGCTGAGCTGGGTTCTATTCTCCCAAGTGTCCGAATTGTTGAGTTGGGTTCTATTCTCCTAGATACTCAAACAAGAAAATTCTTCTAAAAATTCCATCCTCCTTATGCTTGGATGAATAAGCAAACGTGCTTCGAACGATTTCATCCTCATTATACTTGGATGAATAAGAAAATGGACTTCAAAAGATTTCATCCTCCTCATGCTTAGATGAATAAGCAACCATTCTCTTTCCTTCTGAACAAATAGGTGAATCTTCTGAAAAAATTTCATCCTTCTTATGCTTGGATGAATAAGCGGACCTTTGAAAAATTTCATCCTCCTTTTGCTTGGATGAATAAGCGAGTTCTACTCTCCTTGTGCTCGAATAGATAAGCAGATCTTCTGGAAAACTTCATCCTCCTTATGCTTGGATGAATAAGCAACCTCCATTTTCCTTACACCTGGCTAGGCCAATCTTTTGGAAAAATTTCATCCTCCTTATGCTTGGATGAATAAGCGGGTCTTCTAAAAAAAAATTCATCTTCCTTGTGCTTGGATGAATAAGCGAACTCCATTCTCTTTACGCATGAACGGATAAGCGAATTTTCTGAAAAACTTCATCCTCCTTATGCTTGGATGAATAAGCGAACTCTAAAAAAGGGGTTCCATCCTCCTCATGCTCGAATGAATAAGCAGGTTCCAAAAAATGTTTCATCCACCTTATGCTTGGATAAATAAGCGAGTCTTCTAAAAAATTTCATCCTCCTTGTGCTTGGATGAATAAGCGAACTCCATTCTCCTTTTTCCTGAACAGATAGGCGAATCTTATGAAAAACTTCATCCTTCTTATGCTTGGATGAATAAGCGAACTCCATTCTCCTTACGCTTGAACGGATAAGCGAATCTTCTGAAAAACTTCATCCTCCTTATGCTTGGATGAATAAGCGAACTCTAAAAAAGGGGTTCCATCCTTCTCATGCTCGGATGAATAAGAAGATTCCAAAAAGTGTTTCATCCACCTTACGCTTGGACGAATAAGCGGGTTCCATTCTCCAAATGCCCGAACGGATAGGCGAGTTCTTTTACTGAAAGGTCCTTCGTGTACCTGAAAAATGCAATACTTAATGCAATTATGGTGTGCATGCCCCTAGGGATGCCTAAAACATGAATGCATGTCTCATTTCTTCTCTTTTTTGAATTTTTTCTCAAAATTAATTTTTCCATACGTTTACTCGCTTACTCCAGATAAGCAGTTATACTTTTTCATTATTTTTCTGACTCATGGAAAACATTCAATCTTTGCTCACTTAATCCAGTGATCATGTACTCTTGGTTGAAAGGACATACTCCTTCAATTGTCATTGCTTCGTCATTCTCATTCTTCATATCTCTTTGCTTTGTCGAAAACATTCGATCTTCGTAGGCAAATGTCCCAAGGTCTACCATCATTGTAGTTGATACATCAATGCTGAGTGAAAGGCTTCCTTTTGTGGTTTTGAAAGCTTCAAGTCTTCATATGCCCCTTATCAAGCATCTTCAATGCTTCTTGTGAATTCTCAAATTCTTGCCCCTGTAGGACATCTTGAATTGCTTGCATGTGAAAGCTTATTTCCACCTTAAACATCTTCGAATGATCTTGGCGCTTAATCTCTTCGCCTATTAATACTGAGGGTCTGAAATCATTAGCCAATGTAGACTACCCCAATCTGACGGCATCGTTTGCTTATCAAGTGCAATTCTTTCTCTTTTCATGCTTTTGAGCTTCTTCATCTTGCATGTGGATCTTTTCTTGACAACACGGCCCGTTTCAAACTCTTCATCGCATGTGTTTCTTCTCATGCAAGGCGATGCCCCCATTCAAACCGAGGTTCAATTGTTTTCTGAGGTGATTTGTTCATGGTCTCCTACAATTGAGATCAATACCAAGAAATCTTTTGCTTTTCATTAATCTATGTCAGCCTACTTGTAAGATACAAGAAAAGGCTAGAAAAGATAGTTCAAGAAAGAAGTCATAACAAACACAAAAAAGGCTAAAAATAGGGATCTCAAGAAAATAGTCATGGCAAACACAAGAAAAGGGCAAAATCAGTTGCCCCAAAATTCAAAGCATGAATGATTCAAGAATCCATCAACCAGATAGTGTCCCATTTTTGGTGGCTCTCTTTTACTCACACACTCCCCAATTTTTAAATTTCCCACTTTTCTAATCTCAATCAAACATTAGAAGCTCGAGGTCCCTAAAGAAAGGTTAACTCAATTAAGTGGAATGTGTTTTGAAGACGAACTCCTTTTTCTCAAATGTTCATGTGTGATCCAAATGATCCTTTAAGGCTTGTAATGTAGGCTAGGATCGGGTTGCCAAAGAAAGGATATAAAGGCTCAAATTCATATTTTAAGGGTGATTAAACCAAGGATCAACTTTTCTGATGAAATCTTTGTTCTTCTTCTTTTATTCTTTAGATCACTCTAGACTGCCCATTTTGGGTTTTCACCCTAGAGTTCATTTCCTTTTCTGGTACAATCTCGTTTGAAGGATTTCAAATTTTCCTTCGCATCTTTTCTTTTTTTTCTATCTTTTTTCTCTTCTCTTTTCTTCTCTTCTCTTCTCTTTTCTTTTCTTCTTTTTCTTTCTTTTTCTTCTCTTTCTTTTTTTCTTTTCTTTTTTTACTGTTTTTTCTTTTTGTGCCCCTTTTCATTTGGAGTTTAGGACATTCAACTTAATCTAACATGTTTCTTTCAAACATTTTTTTCATTTTCTTTGCCCCCGGTGTGGGGAGTGATCCTTGGTTAGGGTTAAATCACAAGAAAAATAATATCAGGCTCGATGGGGACAACAAATGGATTTTTCTTATTCGTGAAGGGAAATGAAGGAATGCCAAATGTCATTTCACACACAAACATCGTCGAAGAAAAGTAGTATTCAGTTGGTAGATGTTTTAGAGTTATCACTTCATTCAAGGACCCTAACAACAATGTCTGAGAGGAAAATACACTCATAATCTGTATATGGGATTTCCCCATTAATCCTGAACACACATTTCCCCCCTCTATCTCGGGATTAGATTCAAGGATCATTCATGCAATCAATAATAGGAACTCTGTAAAGAAGATGTATGCTTGGAAAGAAATGGATGAATATGCAAAGAAGGGAAAAAGATGAAACAAAAATGAGAAACGTTTGCCACTTGAAAAAATGCATTTTTAAACAAGTAAACTGACATAGAAGCCCTTACAAAAGATCCATAATACTCGCGGGCAAAAGCAAGAGGGTTGGTTCTAAGCCTGATCCCAATTGTCTAGAGAAAATTAAGTTTCATGCCATGAAAGCACAAACTCCGGCCAATCTTGCCTCCGACGACTTCGTGTCAAAACTCTAAACGCGCTCGTCCTCTTCATCTTCTTCTCTCTCAAATCTTCCATTTCTGATGGCTGCCAATATAGACTCTCCGTTCATGACCATGTTTGTGAAACCTTCAGCAGCGTGATTTAACATGTAGTCATAGAAGGGACCATTCAGGGTCTCCACAAACATTAGAGTAACCTCATTTTCTGACAGTAGAGGTTGAAGTTGGGCTGCCACATCTCGCCATCTCTGAGCATACTAGCGGAAGCTCTCATTGGGCTCTTGTTCCATATTCTGTAGTACGATCATGCTTGGGGCTATGTTTGTTACATACTAGTACTGTTTGAGGAAGGCTTTCGAAAAATCTCTCCAAGTGCGTATGTTGGCCCGACTCAGTTGGGCATACCATCAGATAGCAGACCCAAATAGACTATCTTGGAAACAGTAGATTAGAAAATTCTCGTTTTCTAAATGCAGTGACATTTTCCGGTAGTACATAGTCAAGTGTGCCAATGGGCATGTAGTTCCATTATACTTCTCGAAGTCTGGGGCTTTGAACTTTGGAGGAGCCACCAAATCAGAAACTAGACTCAGGTCTCTAGCATCCATACCACCATAAATGCTTCCTTCTTGATAAACTTTAAATATTTCTGCTAGTTTCTCGTAGCAGTCTTCCCATTTCTTCTCGACCTTTGCCCAGTCAGTTTCTTCATTAAGGTCAGGCATCTCAGGGCTGCGAACCTCGTCGAAGTTGTCTTCAGTACGGGCAGGAGATTTTGAGATCTTGACTTTAGGTGAAGCTACTTCCTTTTGTACAATAGCCATCCCCGGGAAAGTGTTGGTGTCTTCTCTCGCTTCTAGGTCTTTGAACCCAAGCATGGCTACGAGTTGGTTGACTATTTTCTGGTGTGATATCTCAATCTCTTTCTTCAGGCTATTTACCATTTTCTCAAGCTTGTCACAAATGCTCTGTTGATTTGCTTCCAGTGTTGTCAACCTTTCCTCAGTGCTCATGACTCGAGTCGTGTTTGCGCAGGATTTTTACTATTTAAATGGAATATTCCAAAATTAATCTTTTTATTTTACATGAATGAATGCAATGATCAAAACATTATTTGATGTAAACAAAGAAACAAATGTATGTAAGCGAAATGTATGTATGCACAAACAAATTCACAAAAGAAAACAACGAAGCAAGCAAAACAGTGCAAATGCATGAATGCAGTCGAAGGGCCATCAATTCCATTGAAAATCTACTCACGAAAGGAAACTCTTTATTAAATTTGAAAGCTTTTATTACATCTTCTGTGAATTGCAAATATTTTTCTACTTGAACGCCTAACTCCTTGATTTCTTCAACTAGCCACATGATCCTTGGTCCAACTTCTCCAACGGGCTTGACGTATTGACGAAGGGCTGCAGCTTCATTTGCCAATGTCGTCACGTGCTTGGTTCTCCTCCTTTTAAAAGCTTTCCATTCATAATTGAACAATTTTCCAGAATCAACCCCATCTAAATATGAAATGATGCATGCAATAAATAAATATGCTATTCACACATAAAAGGGTTAGTAATAAACATGCTACAAAAACAACACAAAAAGGTTAGTAACAAATAAATAAGCTACAAAACAAAACTCACACACACAAAGGTTGGTAACATTCTACAAAGCTCATACACAAAAAGGTTAATAATCTTTATGCCACAAAAACACAACACAAAAAAGGTTAATAAACTTTAATATACAAAACCCAAAAGATCCAAAACAATTACATAATAATCCAGGGCCGACATTCCAACATTTCAGAACATGTTTCCACGGGTTATTCCTACGACTCAACACCCTAGGCTTTCCGCGTGGCTCTATTAGGGGTAGGCTCTAAATTCTCAAGCTTGGTTTGGTTCTAAAAGGGTACTCGAGCTGTCCTTGTTGTCCTCTACTAAGAGTAGCAAGGCCCTCGATTCTCACCCATTATAGACTACAAACGAATCGAGTTCAACTCAGGAGGACTCACCACCGAAGTCATCTCGAAGAATCAATATTCTTACGAAGGCAAAGGGATTGAGTCTCGAAGGTACTTTGCGATGGTCATACGAAGAATCAATATTCTTAAATGAGCAAAGCGTGTTCCCCCCACTTAAACGAACGGAACAAAGCTCGAAAATAGAGCTTGGAATTAAGTCTTAAATGCGTAAAATAGAATTACATTCATTTAAACGGACAAATAAATAGAACCTATGGTGAACTTGCAAATTCCATATTTAAATTTTTTTTTTTGAAAACATTGAAAACCAATTTGTGGCTTGACCCCTCTTTGTTTTTATTTTAAAAACAAAAACATGTCCCTAGCGGAGTCGCCAAACTGTCGCAACCGCCTTTTTACGGGAGGCTTCGACTATTTGAAAAAAAAAACACTTTTAAAAATCAACGGAGTCTCAACCAATCTTTTTTTTAAATGTGATTGGATCACTTTTAAAAATAGGGTTATTTTAATAAAACAACGGTTTTGGTCTACGAAAAATCAGAATATAGGTTCGGGGGTCGGTTACGCGTGGGGAAGGGTTAGCACCCCCACGATGCCAAAAATTGGTACCTAATTGGTTTTAAAATCATTTTTTTCAAAACTGGAATTGCAAGTTCACAAAGGTTTGACTTTACTTTTCCGTTTAATGCATATTAGTCTATTTTAACGGCCTTATCACCCGGGAGATGAACTTTAATCACCGCCAACATTTCTGGCGCTAACCCGTCATTCCCGTTTGATAAGACGCCGCATTGATTAAGTTTCACTTTTTCAAACAACATAGAAATTTAGTGTGTTGATCATTTTATTCATTTCTAAGTTCGATTATTTAAAAACTATTGAGTGGATCAAATGATCGATATGAACCAAGAGGGGGTGAATTGGATTTTTAGACTTTTTGGAAGTGGAATTGGCAAATAAAAAGGATGGACAAAGGATTCAGAGTGGTTCAAGTTCCAATCGAACTCTACATCCACTATCTTAGCTTCACTAAGGATTTTCAAACAATTCCACTAATTGCTCTTCCCCTTTTCTAGGCTAAGGAGGTAACCGTTAAAATATCAGTCAAATTTTCTACCCAAAATTTGACCCAATCCTCACACAAGAGTTACAAAGAAATTGATGGCTAAACAAGTATCTCTCAATACATAAATTAGCCCAATTACAAGCACACAACCCAAATGAAAGGATAAGAATGAAAATTATAATTGGGGTTACAAGACAATAATGGGATTTAGGCACAAATGCTTGGATTTGATGTTTGGATGTTTGCTTTTGGATCAATAGTTGTTGTTGAAGCTTTTAGAGGTCCCTTTTATACCTTCTCATTGAATTCTAGCCGTTGTGGTTGTTGCATTCATCAATAGAGCAGTTGGGGATGTTATCTTCCCTCCATAAATGCAGTCTGCAACCATCCGTTTCGAAACGCCCGATCCTGTTTTGAAACAGACAAAAATAGAAAGACCCGTTGAGGTGCATTAAAGAGCCCGTACCAAAACGGTTACGATCGTTTCGATACGCTAATAGCCGTTTCGAAACATGTTTCGAAACATTTAGCCAATGTCAAAGCTCATACCGAAACAAACTGAAGGTGTTTCGATACGCCTTAATGATCAGTATAAAATCAGTTAAAAACTTCAATGATCATATTTTTGAAATCTGGCTTGAATGCCGTTTCGAAACGTTTGAGGTCGTTTTGATACTACCGTATCGAAATGGGTCAAACCGTCTCGATGTTCTTAAGCCGTTTCGAAACCCGTTTTGAAATAGAGGTTTATAGTTTCAAAACCGTTTCGATACACGTTTCGAAACACAGGTTCACAGTTTCAAAAGTGTTCCGGAACGCCTAAGGTCGTTCTGAAACGGTGACTCGAAAATCACTGTTTTAGCTTCAAGAACACTTAGAAAAGTTTTGACAAATTGAGTTTTTAACTTAACCATTTTCCTTTAAGCATATAGAGAGGTTTGATGACTTAAAAATTCGTTTTCTCATTTTCAATTTAGTCCTTAAATTCTTTAGTTATATCAAAATCAATTTATCGGTTTCACAATCTCCCCCTTTTTGATATAACAAAACCAAATTTAAAATTTTTAAGAGTTTTGAAAATCTTGAACACATTCTAACTCCCCCTCAATTTAAGATGTGTTTTAAAGTTTTAAAAAGATTTAAATCCAAGTTTTAAAACTCAAAAACACTTAAAACGAAATTTGGCTCTTAGATTACTTCTCCCCTTTTTGTTAGATCAAAAATAATAAACAAGGCTCAAAGAGAAGACACAAGGTTAAAAGCAATAAGCAATAAGCAACATAATATAGATTTATAGAATTCAAATATCCAAAACATAAAACTTAAACAATAAGGTTCAAAGCTTAATCCCAACAAAGTAATCAAAGCATAAGTTCATAATACATAAAGGAAATAAAGATGCAATCTTAGTCCTAATATGATAAGCTAATATAATATGACATGAAAATCCTAAGCCTCGTCGTCGTCACCATCACCATCCATGGAATCATCATCGTTCCTAGCTTGAGAGCGACGAAAATCCATCCATTGACCATAAAAAGTGGAGAATGACATGTCCATAGATTGATGTTGATTCTCAAGGGAGGTGAGTCGATTCTCCACGGATTGCAAGCGAGTATTTATAGTACCAAGACTCGCCTCCATTGTGTTGAACCGCTCGGTGAGAAAAGCCATAAGAGCTTCATTGTTAGGACCCGGAGCTTGTGGTTGAGGTTCAACTTGAGGTGGAGGTGCATCCCTATCAACTCGTTCCCAACGACCAAGGGTGTAATGAAATCTGGACTTGCGGAGAGATGATTCACCAAGTTTTTGCTTACGGGGTTCCGGAGAGTCATAAGTGCAATCAAGTTTGAGCACACCAAAGATATGACTTAAAACAGTCCCATAAGTGAAGGACTTGAGAGCATCGGTTTCACGGAGCTTGACATTAT
Source organism: Hibiscus tridactylites (assembly GCA_958450335.1). NCBI lineage: Eukaryota > Viridiplantae > Streptophyta > Magnoliopsida > Malvales > Malvaceae > Hibiscus > Hibiscus tridactylites. The sequence goes on from OY288281.1 coordinate 24,381,088, forward strand.
TCACCATCTCGGCGAACATGATCTTGACAAGATTTGGGCGCTCTCCACGACGAAAACATTCAAGCCAAAAATAATCTACTTGACGAACATGAGAGAATTTACCTTCGGAGGGGCGAATAAACCACAAAATCATCAAGTGGAGAAACCTATCATGAGCATCCAAGGCAAGCACGGAACCGGTGTGAGAACTAAAATGAGTCTCATCCTCGATTCCTTCGTTCTTAAGACCAAAAGTATCCTTTAAATAAGGGATGTCGATAACAATATTCTTTCCCAAGATAAGAGACTCAATGCCAACAACTTCAGAGTGGTCTTCATTATTAATAAGTTGGGCATTCGAGTAGAAGATAAGAACTATGTGCTTGTAGCAAATATCCGGGATACTCAAGAAACTAATGAAGCCCCATTCTTGTAAACGGTCGAGATAACGGAAGTGAAAGCGCTCGGAGTCAAAGAACGAGATGTCAACAACACGCTCACGACGAATGGCAATCTCCTTGACATAAGCGAAACGATCCTTCATCGCGGGAGTTTTGAGACTCTTGAGAAAAAGTTGAGTAAGGTTGGGACGGATAGCGGCTTGGTTTGAAGCTTCACCCGATAGAGGTGCCTTACGTTTCTTGTTAGCATGTTCCATTGAAAAATCCTAAAAACATAAAGCAAGCAATTTAAAACAAATTGAAGTGTATGCAAGAAATTCCTTAATTCAATCCAATGGAAAATCCCACTTAGGTTTAAAAACAAAATTTAGGAACATAGATACAAAAAAAATTTAAGAGAAAACAGTTTTAAAAAAACAGTAAAAAAGGCGAATGAAAAATAATATATTCGAATAAAAAATTTTAAGATTTTGAATTTTTTTTACAAGATTTGAAATACCCAAGTAGCAAAACACATAATCTATATAAAATTAAAATTTTCTAACCTAGGATTCGAATAAAAATTGAAGGAAAAAGAAAGAGATGAAAATATACCTTAGATTGGGATTTTGGATGAATAGATGGAAAAACTTGCACAAGATTGTTGATGCTTGCTTAGACTTGTGTTTGAGTGTAAAAGCCCTCAAGATTTGGTGAAAAATAATGAGGTTAAGAGGGGTTTTATAGGAAAAATCGATCTAGGGTTTTTAGGGTTTTGAAGGAATTGTAATTAAAGTGAAACTTTAACATTAAAAGGCCTCTTTAAAGTTGTCCGCAAACCCATTTCGGAACAGGGTTCGACCGTTCCAAAACGCGGGCATCGAATGTTGACTGACGTTTAAGTCTAGCTGACCGTATCGAATCCCACGTTGATTCATATCGAAACACGTTTCGATACACCCCTTGGCAGTAGCAAAAACGTTTCGAAACCCTTTGAAGGCGTTTCGAAACCCCCTTCTCTTAGATGGATTTTTAAGGCACCCGTATCGAAACAGTTGGACCCGTTTCGATACACCTGGGCCTGGAAGTACAGATGAGGCTCTAAAATTGCAGAAAAATGAATTTTATGAAGTCCTAATTTGCATGAATGACATGAATAAGCAGGAATAACATGTGCAAACCAAAACATACTCCCCCTAACTATAAGCATGGATGAAATTAGGAGTAAAAACACATAAACATGGCATTTTCAAGAGATCAAGCAATTTAAGCACAAAAAGGGTCCTAAAAGGTCAAGATAGGCTAGTTAGACCTAACTCTCTCCTAAGGGACCAAAAACGCACTTTATCTAAAGGCTTTGTAAAGATGTCCGCTAGTTGATTTAAGGTGTCGACATACTCTATAACAACATCTTCCTTAAGGACATGATCTCTAATGAAATGATGCCTTATTTCTATATATTTGGTTCTAGAGTGTTGGATGGGATTTTTTGTCAAACATATGGCACTAGTGTTATCACACTTAAGGGGTATGGTTTCAACTTTAATACCATAATCTAAGAGTTGTTGCTTCATCCAAAGACCTGAGCACAACAACTCCCTAAAGATATGTACTCGGCTTCGGTGGTAGATAAGGCTACACTATTTTGTTTCTTAGAGAACCAAGATATGAGCATACTACCTAAGAATTGACATGTTCCCGAAGTGCTCTTCCTATCGATTTTACACCCCTCATAATCCGCATCCAAATAAGCATGAAGGTTGAAGGTGGAGTCTCTAGGGTACCAAAGACCTAAACAAGGAGTATCTCTAAGGTACCTAAAGATTCTCTTAACGGCTATAGGTGAGACTCTCTAGGACTAGCTTGAAACCTAGCACACAAGCAAACACTAAACAAGATATTCGGTCTACTTGCGGTAAGGTGAAGCAATGATCCAATCATAGAACGGTAAAGCTTAGAGTCAACACACTTACCTCCTTCATCTTTGTCAAGCGTTGTAGATGAACTCATAGGTGTGGCTTGAGGCTTTGCATTCTCCAAGCCAAACTTCTTGAGCATATCCTTGATGCAATTTGCTTGATTGATGAAGGTGTCATCCTTCCTTTGCTTGATTTGGATCCCAAAAAGAATGAGAGCTCCCCCATCATGCTCATCTCGAATTCACCTTGCATTAACTTAGAAAACTCTTTGCAATGACATTCGTTAGTAGATCCAAAAATAATATCATCAACATAAATTTGTACTACTAAGATGTCTTTTTTATACCTTTTTATGGAAAGTGTAGTGTCCACCTTTCCTTTTTCAAAACCTTTTTCAATCAAAAAGTTTGAAAGTCTTTCATACCAAGCTCTAGGAGCTTGTTTTAAACCATAAAGAGCTTTAGTAAGTTTGAAAACATGATTTGGAAATTTTGAGTCTTCAAAACCCGGTGGTTGTTCCACCTAATGCTAGGTTTCCTATGCCATAGCCATGCATCATTTTCATTTTGAGCTACTAAACATGCATGGGATGTATGTATGTCATCTAAATGCACCATGTAAATGTTACCTATGCGATGACCTATGAGCATAATATTATTTGATTTAATGTTAACAATTTTGCACCCATTTTTATCAAATAAGACATTAAATCCTTTATCACATAGTTGACTTATGCTCAACAAATTATGTATAAGACCATCGATATACAAGACATTTTCAATAAGAATGGTAGAGTGATTACCTATAGAGCCAATACCTTTAATGTGGCCTTTGGAGTTGTCACCAAATGTCACTACTCCTCCACTTTTTGGCTTTAAGTCCATGAATCTACTCTTGTCTCCGGTCATATGCCTCGAGCATCCACTATCAAGGTACCAAGAATTTTGACTTTCTGCTTTGGCCTTGTAGCAATGCTCCCCCTACAAACAAAGATATTAAACTTTTGTTTTCGGTACCCAAACCATTTTGGGTCCACGTGTGTTAGCTCCCAAAAGCTTGGTTCCCTTAGGAATCCAAGGTGACATAGCAACAAAATTATTAGATTTGACAAGTTCCTTAGAAACCCATACACTCCTAATCTTTTTAGTCCTATTATGTCTAGGGAAGCTACTTTGTTTGTAGTTATTAGTCTTTTTCCTAGGTTGGTTTGTTTTAGATGATTCACCTTTTTCATGCTTCACATTACCAACATTTTTCAAAGACTCTTTGAGCTTGTTAAGCTCATCTAACACCTTTTGGAGTTCACTATTGCATTGAGAAAGAAGATTATTAAGGTTTACATTTTCATCTTGGAAGAATTTAAGTTCATCTTTCAAACCTAAAATCTTTTTCTCAAATTTTAAGTTATCTTGAGAAAGTGAGTCATTTTCATCACTTAATTCCGAAATAATTTTCTTATTCCTAATGACCGACTCTTTGTATTTCTCAACTAACTCATCATAAACCTCTTGCAACTCATATATGCATCATTTAATTCATCAAATGTAAAGTCAAAAGATGATGAGTTAGAGGTTACCATGGAGGAATCCTCCTCAAGTGCCATGAGGCAAAGGTTGGCCACTTCTTGTTCGTCATCCTCGGATGACTTCTCATCACTCCAAGTAGCAAGCTTGGCTTTGAGCTTCTTCTTCTTCTCAAAGCCCTTCTTCTTGAGTTGAGGGCACTCCAAACGAATGTGACCGAGCTTTTTGCACTCGAAGCAAATGATTTGATCCCTCTCTTCTTCTTTGTTTTTACCCTTGAAGTCCATCTTTCTTTGAATCTTCCTTCCTCGGTTGAACCTCATGAATCGTGAGAATCTTTTGGCTATCATAGCCAATTCTTCTAAATCATCCTCCTCACTAGAAGTGCTCTCCTCAAGTAATGAAGCTTTGAGAGTCACTCCCATTTTCTTCTTCTTTTCTACCTCTAGCTTCTCCACTCTTTTCTCTTCCTTCTTCTTTTCATTTTCCCTTCCTTGCTTCATTATTTCATGAGTAAGGAGAGAACCCACTAGCTCATCAAGTTTTAGAGTCTTCAAGTTTTTTGCCTCGATGATGGCGGTTCTCTTCCCATCCCAAGATTCGGGATGTGAGTAGAGTAGCTTCCGAACAAGTTTGTCTTCCGGGATAGTCTCTCCAAAGCCTTTAAGCCCGTTGACAATGGTTGAGAAGCGATCGAAAATCTTGGACACCGTTTCGTCGGGCTCCATCTAGAAATTCTCATAACTAAGATTGAGAATTCCAATCTTGGTCACTTTCACATCATTGGTTCCTTCATAGGTGATCTCTAGAGTATCCCACACTTCCTTGGCACTTTCAATGGAGGAGACTTTGGAGTAGATGTCGGGACCGAAAGAACAAAAGAGCATGTGAAGAGCTTTTTCATTTATTTGGATCTTCTTCCTCTCATCTTCACTCATCTCGATCTTCTTCTTTAGAACCAACTTTCCTTCATCATCTCTCTTCAATGGAATGTAGGGATCATCTTCAATGACATCCCAAACCAAGTAATCGTTGGACTTGATGAAGAGGCGCATCCGGTTCTTCCAAAATGGATAGTTGTCACCATTGAAGAATGGCGGTTTTGTAGTGGATTGAGACTCGTACATGCTAGATTCGGAGGTAGATGCCATGGCTTGATTTTTGGATGATCACACTCTTCCTAGGAACTCCTCTTGTGGTTGTTAATCCTTCAAAGAGGTAGGCTCTTATACCAATTGTTGAGTGGATCAAATGATCGATACGAACTAAGATGGGGTTAATTTGATTTTTAGACTTTTTGGAAGTGGAATTGGCAAATAAAAAGGATGCACAAAGGATTTAGAGTGGTTCAAGTTCCAATCGAACTCTACATCCACTACCTTAGCTTCACTAACGATTTTCAAACAATTCCACTAATTGCTCTTCCCCTTTTCTAGGCTAAGGAGGTAACCATTACAATATCGGTCAAATTTTCTACCCAAAATTTAACCCAACCCTCACACAAGAGTTACAAAGAAGTTGATGGCTAAACAAGTATCTCTCAATACACAAAGTAGCCCAATTACAAGCACACAACCCAATTGAAAGGATAAGAATGAAAATTACAATTTGGGTTACAAGACAATAATGGGATTTAGGCACAAATGCTTGGATTTGATGTTTGGATGTTTGCTTTTGGATCAATAGTTGTTGCTGAAGCTTTTAGAGGTCCCTTTTATACCTTCTCATTGAATTCTAGCCGTTGTGGTTGTTGCATTCATCAATAGAGCCATTGGGGATGTTATCTTCCCTCCATAAATGTAGTCTGCAACCACCCGTTTCGAAATGCCCGATCCTGTTTCGAAACAGACCAAAATAGAAAGAACCATTGTGGTGCATTAAAGAGCCCGTACCGAAACGATTACGATCGTTTCGATACGCTAAGAGCCGTTTCGAAACATGTTTCGAAACATTTAGCCACTATCAAAGCTCGTATCGAAACAGACTGAAGGTGTTTCGATACGTCTTAACAATCAGTATAAAATCAGTTAAAAACTTCAACGGTCAAATTTTTGAAATCTGGCTTGAATGTCGTTTCGAAACGTTTGAGGTCGTTTCGATACTACCGTATCGAAACGGGTCAAACTGTCTCGATATTCTTAATTCGTTTCGAAACAGTGGTTCACAGTTTCAAAATCGTTTCGATACACGTTTCGAAACACAGGTTCATAGTTTCAAAAGTGTTCCGGAACGCCTAAGACCGTTCCGAAACGGTGACTCGAAAATCACTGTTTTGGCTTCAAGAACACTTAGAAAAGTTTTGACAAATTCGGTTTTTAACTTAACCATTTTCCTTTAAGCATATAGAGAGGTTTGAGGACTTAAAAATTCATTTTCTCATTTTCAATTTAGTCCTTAAATTCATTAGTTATATCAAAATCAATTTATCGGTTTCACAAAAACCCTAAAAACGTCTAAGTCTTTTATTCCTAATTAAAAGTTTAAGTTTGCCTAAGTGTATTTTATTTTTATGAAGAACATTTTTCAACAAACATGTCTCTATCTAAGCTTTAGCCCCTAATCCTAAGTTTTCACATATTTCTAAAACAAACAAGCAAACTTTTATTCTTTTGATTTTCACCCTTTTTATTATTCCTTTTTATAAAAAAATTATTTCTTTTTTACTATTTATTTTCTAAACTAAAACTCTTTTTACGTTTTTTTACTCTTTATGTTTTTTTTTGTGTTTTTTTACCTTTTTCCATTTTTTATGTTTTTTTACCATTTTATGTTTTCTTTTATTTCAAAAGATTGTTTACTCTTTTTAAAATCATTTTCATTTTTAAGTTTTTTAAGTTTTTTCTTTTAAAACAGCCCATTTTAAAAAGTAAACTTTATTTCTTCCTAAAAAGACTACTTTTTTAGTTTTTACTTTTCTTTTTTTAAAAAATATTTTATATTCTATACCTTAATTTTTATTTGAAAACACTTTTATTTTCTACTTATTTCTTTTTTTTCTAAAAAACATCTTTATTTGTTTTTTCTTTTAAAATCTTTTTTCCCATCTATTATTTAAAACTAAATTTCACAAAAAAATTATATTTGTTGGGTTATTCGATGCTCGATTCCTTCAACCGTTCTTGCTCGCCAAGTGGTGGAGAAGTGGAGTTTTGGGTGATAGAGGTGTGGAAGCTAAAAAAGATAAAGACAAGATGATTTATAGTGGTTCAACCTTCTAACCAAGGTCTACATCCACTACCTCAGCTTCCCACTAAGGATTTCCAATCAATCCATTATTGATTCGTCCCCTTTTCTAGGCTTAGGAGGAAACCCTTACAAATCAATCAAGCTTTCTACCCAAAGCCTTGATTAAACCCTCTTTTAAAAGATAAGCAAAATTAAATCCCTCTAATAGGTATTTGTTTGCACAATAAAGCTCTCACTCAATCCTAAAACACTTGAGCAAATCTAACAATTTTGGCTGACTAGTTTTTGTCTATACAATAAATTGACACTTAAGCACTAAGACAATTTCTTGATCATATGTTGTATTACAATTGAAGCATTAACCATTACTAGATGCTTGGAGGTCCCTTTTATACTCCTCTTTGATTTTGTAGCCGTTACTAGCCGTTGGGAATGAATTTGAGCCATTGGAGACTTTATTTCCCATATTTAATGTTGTTCTGCAGCCTTCCGTATCGATACGCGTGGACCCGTATCGGTACGGCCTTCTTCAGAAACTAGACGTTGTGCTCTTGCCAGCCTAAGCGTATCGATACGCTTGAGGGCGTATCGGTACGGTATTCATTTAAAAGACCGTTGGGAAAGTAGTCGTTGGGGTTGTTGAAATGGGGATCGGTACGCTTACCAGGCGTATCGAAACGATCCCTTACTGTATTGAAACGGCAAAGCCTGTTTCGATACAGGTTTTGGCAGTGACAAAACCTGGGCAAAAAGGCATCGATACGGGGTACACTGTATCGGTACGGGCAACCTGAAAATTCATGTTTGGCTATTTTAAGGCATGAAAAACTTTGCCAAAAACCTTTTTAAATGCTTCAAACATATTTTCAAGTTGTTTGGACTTAAGGACATGTTTTAAATTCTTTTCAAATTAGTCCTAAACATTTTTCAATTATTATATCAAAACATTAGTTCTACAACCTCCCCCTTTTTAATATAATAAAACTAACTTGAAAAATTATTTGGAATTTCTCCCCCTTTGTGAAATAAATTTGGAATAAGAGAATTAAGATTTGAAATCAATTAAAGCTCCCCCTTATTCATTTGAAAAATCAATTTTTAAACCATTTCTCCCCCTTTTTGTTATATCAAAAAGAATTTAAAATAATTTTAAGCTCAAAATAACAATAGAGGTTAAAAATGACAAAATTAAGAATTTTGGTTTAAAATTGCTCCCCCTTACTCAAAGCATCATCAAAATGTTAGTCCAACATATATGATCATCTAGTTGAAATAAATGACAAATAAATCAAATAAAAGCAAGAACAACTAGATTTTACCACACTTGAACCCAAGGTAGGATGTGAAGCCTTCATTCTTCAAGTGTTCTTCCTTGTGTGCATGGAGCTCCCCCTCAAAGTTTGACTTGTTGATCAACCTCCATCACACCTAACACAAGACAATCAAGTAATTTTTGGTATTCAAATTGCTTTGGATCCATAGACATTAGTAGCACAAAACTTAGTACCCTTAGGAATCTATTTTTTCAATTTCATCCTTTTTGGTTGAAGTACTTAGTCCTTTTGGGACCCAAATACTTTTAAAACATTTACCATTTACAAATCTAGGGGCACTAGATTGTCTTACATAAAAGTTTGATTTTCTAAAATTATTTTTCTTTTCAAGCTCTTTGGAAATCAAATCTTTTTCTTCTTGAACTTTATGAAGCAAATTTTGTATATCAAAACATTTTTGTTCAAACTCATTAAGTTTTGCTTCAAGTTCAATTTTGGTTTTAGAAATCAAGTCATTTTGAATTTTCAAATTTGAAATCACTTTCTTGTTTTTCAAAATGTGATTTTTAAATTCTAAAACCAAGTCATCATAGGCATCTTGTAATTCATCAAAAGAATATGAACATGAAGTAGATGAATTAGAAGTTACCCTTGAATCTTCTTCGACGGCCATAAGGCAAAGGTTGGCTTGTTCATCATCGGTGGAGTCCTCATCACTTCAAGTAGCCACATATGTCTTCTTCTTATGGCTTGAAGTGCTTGCCCTCTTCTTTTTCATGGATTCTCGTTCAAGCTCTTTCAAGGTTTTCTTCGTGTAAGGGGCACACTTCTTGAAGAGATGAACTATCTCTTCCTCTTCATCCTTCTCTTCACTTGAATCAACATGATGGCATGTGGAGGATTTGAGAGCAATGGCATTTGTGTTGATGCCAAGCCCTTTGAGCTTCTTCTCCGTCATAGCTCTAATTTCTTCACTCTTCTTCTCCTCGTCTTTGTTCTTCTTCATAATTTGGTGAGTGAGAAGTGACCCCATGAGTTCATCAAGCTTCAAGGTCTTCAAATTCTTAGCTTCGATGATGGCGGTCCTCTTTGAGTCCCGTGACTCAGGAAGAGAGTAGATGAGCTTTCGGACAAGTTTTTCTTCTGGGATGGCTTCTCCAAAACCCTTAAGACCATAAGTGATGATGGAGAACCTATCGAACATCTTCTCAATGTCCTCTTCCAGATCCATCTTGAAGTTTTCATACGCTAGATTGAGGAGCCCGATCTTGGTCTCCTTTACTTCATTGGTCCCCTCGTATGTAACTTCGAGCTTGTCCTAAACTTCCTTGGCACTTTCACAAGAAGACATCTTCTCATATATGTTTGGGCCAAATGCACAAAAGAGGATTTGCAAGGATTTACAATTAAGCTCCATCTTCTTACGATCGTCGGCACTCCAATCCGCCTTGCTTTGTTGTGGCACGAACGGACCATCTTCTACTATGTCCCAAAGCTTGTAGTCCCTTGACTTTATGAATAACTTCATCCTTGTCTTTCAATGGGCATAGTGTCTTCCGTCAAAGAATGGTGGTTTATCGATTGATTGCGCCATTGAGCCGATTGTTTGAAATGTTGATCGAGCTTGCCAGATCTTCTCAATAGGATGTTAATCCTCTTCAATTGATTCAATCTCTTATACCAATTGTTGGGTTATTCGATGTTCGATTCCTTCAACCGTTCTTTCTCTCCAAGTGGTGGAGAAGTGGAGTTTTGAGTGATAGATGTGTGGAAGCTAAAAAAGATAAAGAAAAGATGATTTATAGTGGTTCAACCTTCTAACCAAGGTCTACATCCACTACCTTAGCTTCCCACTAAGGATTTCCAATCAATCCCTATTGATTCATCCCCTTTTCTAGGCTTAGGAGGAAACCCTTACAAACTGACCAAGATTTCTACCCAAAGCCTTGATCAAACCCTCTTTACAAAAAGATAAAGATAAGTAAACGTAAATCCCTCTAATAGGTATTTGTTTGCCCAATAAAGCTTTCACCCAATCCTAAAACACTTGAGCAAATCTAACAATTTTGGCTCACTAGTGTTTGTCTATACAATAAATTGACACTTAAGCACTAAGACAATTTCTTGATCATATGTTGTATTACAATTGAAGCATTAACCATTACTAGATGCTTGGAGGTCCCTTTTATACTCCTCTTTGAGTTTGTAACCGTTACTAGCCGTTGGGGATGAATTTGAGTCGTTAGAGACTTTATTTCTGATCTTTAATGCTGTTCTGTAGCCTTCCGTATCGGTACGTTTGGACCTGTGTAACCCCTTCGTCCCGGTCCAGACGCTTGACCAATCCGAGTGGGCTACACGGGGATAACCGAGGTGAAACCCGTTAAGGCTCCACTCCAGTTACCGACCCAAGGAAAAACTTTTTCAAATACTATCTTATCTAGATGCGTTGATTAAACCTAAGCGTGAAACGACAGCAGAAACAAGGTTCACGAGAAGCACAACAACAAACAGGGCCTAAGCCCAACCCTTGAAACCCTTTGGAGATGTCAAAAATCCTAATTACAGGCATGTGTTTCGAAACAGTCAAAGCCCGTTTCGAAACACGAGCTCCAGTTTTAAAAGCCAGACACTCGTTTCGAAACGCATCCACCCCGTTTCGGAACAGGGTCTCTTTTTGCCTAGCCGTTTCGATACCCGTTTCGAAACAGACAATTCCAGTAGCCAAAGTGTTTCAAAATTGGTTTCGAAATAGGGGCTCGCGGTAGTCAAAACGTATCGAAACACGTTTCGATACGGGGCCCTAGAACCACACCCGTTTCGAAACAGGGCTACCCGTTTCGAAACACCTGCTGTCTGTGAATTCCCAAAAATCAGTTTTAGACACCTCCAAATGATCTCAAACGTCCTTAACGACGCCAAGAAGCAAACATAACATACGAACACACTCTAGAGGCATGCACCCTATTGCAAACATACTCAAGATTCATAAAGGTATAAGATAGGAATCCATTCAATAGATCATATAAGGCATTCAAGATCCATGCTTCACAAGAACATACACAAGAGCATCCATAAAAAGGCACAAGACCAACATAAGCATAAGCTTTCAAGATAAGCATTTAGGCATGATTTACAAAACAAGACATGGCATCAACAAGCCACACCAACATCAACATAAATCAAAGCTCAATTAACAACACCTATCCCATTGCTTGACTATTACAATCTTTCAATTTAAAGTTCATACTTGAGCTAACCAAAAGCGACACTTGGAGCCCCCTCCTTGCCCTCGCCACCCACAAGCTACTGATCTGCAATGTCGAACAAAAAGGAGCGTAAGCATACAAGCTTAGTGAGGGTAAGCTCATAAAACAAACCTCGACAATGCAGGGTCCAAGCACGAGCATACAACCAAGGTAGAATGGATGACCTTACCTTCGATCCACACGAGCCATAAATATAAATGATGCATGAACATATTATCAAAATCATGTCATGCTCAACAAGTCCATAACCACCACATATGGAAACATATATATTCAACATATAAGCAACTTAATTCACAATCCGTATTGGCACCTAGCTATGACTCGAATACGCGGATAACACGTTGGAGCATACATCCAACACAACCATTACCTTACGGTGGGATTACACTCATCACCGTTAACGCGGAGGGGATTCCACTCATCCTCACGCCCCGTTTCACGCGTAGGGGATTCCACTCATCCTCACACCCCGTTTCACGCGTAGGGGATTCCACTCATCCTCACGCCCGTCGATGGGATTCCACTCATCACCAACTAACATATATAAGAAGATTTCCGGGTAAACTTGTACTCCATCTTGATGACTACCATCATCAAGACCACGCGCGCATTTTGACTCATGTGTGCACACTAAACATCCTAATGATCGATCATTTGTACCCAAGCATACTAGTGCCAATACTAAACACAATTCATAACCTTTCACAACACCATTTCATATAAACTTCCGTGCTTAGCAAATACTCACCATTACTTACCGCCATGCACAAAGCACATTTTCATGCTTAGCACGTACTCACCATGATCCTCGGACCATGCAACCACCTCATAATTTCATTTCACATGTCAACACTACATGTATATCATTAATACAAATATCACATCATATTTCACACATATGTATATCCCCATCATATTTATCATTAACATGCATATAACAATGCATCAAACCATGCCTCAACATACATGTATAATAACATATACATAACCGCCATAATCACAATTAAACATGAGGCATAAATCAACACTAAAAAACAACCAAGGTCTCCAACTAAAGCATGAGATTAGGCTACCACTCTAATCACAACTCTAGGTGGGTCTACCAAGCCCAACCTAGTCCACATGCTTGAACTAACACTTGAAAACCATTTAAAACATTTAACCACTCACCGACAATTCCAAGCTCAACCACACTAGCCGATCAAGCTTCCAACGATTCTGGATTTGTTCCCGAGGCTTCACCAACACGAAATCTTGCTTCTAATCATCTCAACACAATCAACACAACCTCAAATCAATTCACAAATCAATGTAGCAAACCCGGAACACTAATCAAGCACAAAACACATGTTTTCAAGCTAAGAACAACTCCAAAATCCTCATTTCCGAGCAGCCATGAAAAACAGTCCAAAACTCAAGATTTCAACCTCTTTAACACACTTAAATGCTTCCAAAATGATCCCTAACCAACATACAACCAATAGCCCTCAATTTCCAACATTAAACACACCCAAAACCAACCTTTTAACCCTTCAAAAACCCCATTAAAACTCAAATACGAAAATCATGTTAAAACACTTTGAAATTCATATATGTTGGACCTCAAGGTTCATAAACAATATATCCAACATTATTAAATCAATAGCTTTGATAAAAACTCATAAAGTCACAACCTTTAACATTTTTCCATGAAAAAAACAAATTCCTAAAACATGGGTGAAAATGAAATCTAATGGTACTTTCAAAGAGAAGAAGATGAGAGCAAGATGGGGGTGTGATTACCTTTCAAAACCGACCCAAATTGAAGAAGATGGAAGATGGAATAGTGAAATGAGAGAAGCTCTCCCCCTTGTCGTGAAAATGGAGAAATGTAGAGGGAAGAAGATGACAAATTGTGTTTTAAACAAAAAAGGGGGTTTTTAATTTTGAAGACCATTTTATTACAAAAATGCCATTAATGAGATGGTAATCTCATTTACTTTAAAATTCATGAAATTTGAGTTTCAATTCAATTTGGTCCAACACAAATGTTTGTTTTGAAAAATACGAAGACCAAAATAATACTTTATTATTTTAATTATAAAACCGAAACCCGAAACAATATTTTAATATTATTTTCACCCGACCCCCAAACCCGGGTGTTACAACTCTCCCCCACTTAAGGAAATTTCGTCCCCGAAATTTATCGGACAGAAAGAGTCACTGAAACATGTTCCTCCACACTTTCTTTCTCACCACAACATACTCACCAGCTCGGTAGACTTACTACACAATCATTAACTATCCGACGCTAAGATCTCAACGGGTACTTCAATGCACGTCAATTTTAAACTGAACTCAATCTCTTCAACAACATAGCACGAGACAGATCTGATTCACACTACCGAAGCATAGATACACGGAACACATCACAAACCCCTTTTTCTAACTCTGGTGGTAACTGCAACAGATAAACAACGGAACTAGCCCAATTCACAATCTCATGCGGCACCGTTTGAATACTTGACCGATAACTTCCTCTAACTGACCATCTGACTTCAACAGGTAACCAAGAACTATGTAGACGTCCTCAAAAATCTAGTTGAAAACTTGAATCCTTGTCAGCCACTATCAATTTCAAGACACTGCACAACTCACACTCTTGCTAAGGCACGACTCCGCCATCTTATACCAGGTACAAGTAACGTGGACATGTAATAAATGAGCACACTCGGTGCACTATCATCGTTTACTCAGCTAAACTCTCCCGGAGGAAATCAAAGGCGAACCAGACACAAGGTCTCTGGAATATATTACCCACTTTCATTAAGAATCTTCCACGGATGTAACAAACAAGAAGAAAATTGATGCTCGGCCTTGACACGCTGGCAAATTATACACTTACTCTCATACTGAACCACATTATTCATCAACTCAATCCAGAAGTACTCATCTTCAACCCACAATACGTCTTCATACTACTCAGATGCAATACAAATGAACTGTCGTGTGCTTCGGCCAGAACAATACGTCTCAAAACACTATGTCATTCGGCACAACTATCCTGTCTCTGAAACGCAAAACTCTATCATCTCTGAACTGTATTTTGAAGGTCTTCCTTCTGCTATGTCTTACACGTGAGGTGCCAAGAACCTGTTTTGCAACTGCTTCTCTTTAAGTATTCTGACTCAATGTAGGTTTAACATGAAACTCAGCCACAAAACCACTATCATTTGATAAGCTGAATCCAACAAATATAGCTCGCAACTCAAATATAACTCAGCAACAACAACTCGAAGCATCGGTTACTACGTTGACCCTCTTCGGTTGGTACTCGATCTTGAGATTACGGTCTTCAAGCAGTTCTGACAACTTATGTTGTTCAAGTTTCAACCCTTCCTAAGTCGTCAAATATTTCAAGTTCTGATGATATGTATATTGTGCATTTCTTTCTATACATGCTTTGTCTCTAAATCTTCGAAGCAATTTCAACTGCAGTTAACTCTATGTCTTGCATCAGATAATTCTTTTCATGTACTTTCTACAGCCTCGATGAATAAGCCATAAATCTTATGTCTTGCATAAGCATACAACCTAACCCTACATGTAAAACGCATCTCCATGGTTCACAAATTCTTTCTCTGATATAGGCTGGATCAAGGTCGAAGCTCTCATCAAAGTTTCTTTCGGTTTCTCAAGGGCTCGTTGTCTCGCATCTGACCATACAACTGAACATTCTTCCGTAGCAATCTGTCAATGGAGCAGCTATCTGTCACTGTCTTCGGTTTCTTCCAACTCACATCTTCTTCTGCCTACTTAGGATTTACTCTAATACTCTCAGCTGGTCTACATGTCCTAGGAGAACGTCTTCCTTGACTCGGAGTTCACGTTTGCTCGACTTGGCATACAACTGATTTTCTAATAGGATCTACAACACTAACTCCAAAGCTTGTCATGGTCTTCTTCGGTACGTGAATATACCCATGTATCATCTATGAGGACTACTAATACTGATCAAGGAGCTCAGGAAGTACTCTATTAAACATCTCTATAAAAGTAGCTAACACACTAGTCAAACAAAACGACATAACCCAGAACTCAAAGTGACCATATCTTGCCCCAAAAGTTGTCTTCGGTACATCAACTTCTCTCACTTTCAACTGGTAGTAATCGGATCTCAAATTAATCTTCAAAAAGACCGGAGCACACCCTATCTGATCAACAAATCACCGATGCTAGGTAAAGGATACTGATTATTCACTATCAATTGTTTCAACTGTCTGTCATCTAAGAACATTCTCGTATTGTCATCTCTCTTCTTCACAAATCGCATTGTCGTACACTAAGATGATGTACTAGGCCTAATGACTCTACGATCTAACAAATCTCGTAGTTGATTCTTCAACACTCTCAATTCTTTCGGAAACCATAAGATACAGAGCAATCAAACAAGAGCAAACTCAGAGACGGCATCAATAACAAACTCTTCTTCCCTGTTAGGAGACAAACCGAGCAATTCTTCCAAACACTTCTAGGAAAAACACAAACTATTCTAACATTTTGCGGTCTAATCTTCATTCAAAAATCAAATTCATCACATTTGCTAGGCAAGCCTGTCAACTAAACTCAATCAATCTTTGACCTCTAAAGCTGGATCAACATTCGATGAGAAATTCACATTCTCACTCACCACTACAATCTCACAGTAATCTGCAACTTCAAGGCAACTCTCTCTCTGTCTCAATCTATACCCTAGCTGTGTGTTCTATGAGCCAAACCATGCCAAATGTTACATCAAAACCGTAAAAATACAATTACTTCTCATTTACTAGAAACACATAACCCTGATCCATTAACAAACGTCTTCTGTGCATCTTTCTGACCACCACTATCTCACCAAAAGGGTCTAGTCACATGCACACAGTTGATAGTTTTCAGTTCTCTTGTTTTCAGGCTAGCCCTTCAACATAACCTAACTCTTCAAAACTGTTCTAAGAGCATCTCTAAACTTCAAAATTCAATTCTGATCACACCCAAACAATCATGCTTGAACTTGTTCTATAACATCGGTCCTGACGACTCAAAACATCCCACTACCAAACAATCTGAGGCCAAAGCTCAAGACTTCCTTCTCAGTTCAAATATATCAGAAGCAAATTCATCTCTCCTTCTTGCCGGAAGACAACTCAGACGCACACTGGCCCAATCACACAAATTGATTCCCACTCACGGATACTGACCGACTGTCTTGTATTAATACTATAGGCCAAAACCCCAACGATCACCGACTAACATTTCTGAATTTTCAGATTACTCACACGAAACCCTTGCCTTGATCTCGCCAGAAGAACTAAGGTACTCGTACCTACCTCTAACACTTCATCGGGCACATTCAAACCTTGCATGCTTGCTAACAATATACAGAAGTACGGATTCAGAATCAATCAGAAGGGACAAACTCAAAACTGTACCAAGGGCTTATCTACTATAAAATCGATATCACTCTGACTCCCACTCATAGGTCTTCACTTCTTTTTACCAACTAATACCAGAATCGGTCTCATCGTCCCTCACCAACAAGAATCAACCCACATACACACTGACTCAAACAAACAAATTGTACCTCAACTTCAGTACAACCATACTTCTCTGACTATAGCGATGAACTCCCTCAACATCATCCCCATTTTCAAAAACCACTGCTCCCACTTACCGATCCACGGCCCACGCCTTTGCCTCAAACTTACATAAAAGCAATAAATCAACAACAACAATTTAACATACAAATTGGGTTAGCAAAGGAAATGGTCCAAGTGGCTCAAGTATGTTTCCCTCACTTAAAATCTCTTTTTCCGATGTAATCGAAGCAATGGGACTCTACTCAACATGCTTCAAGCAACATACATGTATGATCAAACAACATACATCAAGCATACTTGATAAACAAGTAAACATGCTTACATGGCAAGCAACCACCGTGCAAATACAATACAAGAATTTAACTTACCTCACTTACCTGCCCAAGGTCTCAGAAACCTTAGACTCGGATACCAACAAGTGTAACCCACTCGTCCCGGTCCGGACGCTTGACCGATCCGAGTAGGCTACACGGGGATAACCGAGGTGAAACCCAAGGAAATTTTTTTTCAAATATTATCTTATCTAGATGTGTTGATTAAACCTAAGTGTGACACGACAGCGGAAACAAGGCTCACGAGAAGCCCAACAACAAACAGGGCCTAAGCCCAACCCTTGAAACCCTTTGGAGATGTCAAAAATCCCAATTACAGGCCTGTGTTTCGAAACAGTCAAAGCCCGTTTCGAAACACGAGCTCCAGTTTTAAAAGCCAGACACATGTTTCGAAACGCATCCACCCCGTTTCGGAACAGGGTCTCTTTTTGCCTAGCTGTTTCGATACCCGTTTTGAAACAGGCAATTCCAGTAGCCAAAGTGTTTCGAAACTGGTTTCGAAATAGGGGCTCACAATAGTCAAAACGTATCGAAACGTGTTTCGATACGGGGCCCTGGAACCACACTCGTTTCGAAACAGGGCTACCCATTACGAACACATGTTGTCTGCGAATTCCCAAAATCAGTTTTAGACACCTCCAAATAATCACAAACGTCCTTAACGACCCCAAGAAGCAAACATAACATACGAACACACTCTAGAGGCATGCACCCTATTGCAAACATACTCAAGATTCATGAAGATATAAGATAGGCATCCATTCAATATATCATATAAGGCATTCAAGATCCATGCTTCACAAGAACATACACAAGAGCATCCATAAAAAGGCACAAGACCAACATAGGCATAAGCTTTCAAGATAAGCATTTATGCATGATTTACAAAACAATACATGGCATCAACAAGCCACACCAACATAAATCAAAGCTCAATCAACAACACCTATCCCATTGCTTGACTATTACAATCTTTCAATTTAAAGTTCATACTTGAGCTAACCAAAAGCGACACTTGGAGACCCCTCCTTGCTCTCGCCACCCACAAGCTACTAATCTGCATTGTCGAACAAAAATGAGCGTAAGCATACAAGCTTAGTGAAGGTAAGCTCATAAAACAAACCTCGACAATGCAGGGTCCAAGCACGAGCATACAATCAAGGTTGAATGCATGACCTTACCTTCGATCCACACGAGCCATAAATATAGATGATGCATGAACATATTATCAAAATCATGTCATGCTCAACAAGTCCATAACCACCACATATGGAAACATATATATTCAACAAATAAGCAACTTAATTCACAATCCGTATTTGCACCTAGCTATGACTCGAATACGCGGATAACACGTTGGAACATACATCCAACACAACCATTACCTTACGGTGGGATTACACTCATCACCGTTCACGCGGAGGGGATTCTACTCATCCTCACGCCCCGTTTCACGCGGAGGGGATTCCACTCATCCTCACGCCCGTCGATGGGATTCCACTCATCACCGACTAATATATATAAGAAGATTTCCGGGCGAACCCGTACTCCATCTTGATGACTACCATCATCAAGACCACGCGCGCATTTTGACTCATGTGTGCACACTAAACATCCTAATGATCGATCATTTGTACCCAAGCATACTAGTGCCAATACTAAACACAATTCATAACCTTTCACAACACCATTTCATATCAACTTTCGTGCTTAGCACATACTCACCATGACTTACCGTCATGCACAAACAACATTTCCATGCTTAGCATGTACTCACCATGATCCTCGGACCATGCAACCACCTCATAATTTCATTTCACATGTCAACACTACATGTATATCATTAATACAAATATCACATCATATTTCACACATATGTACATCCCCATCATATTTATCATCAACATGCATATAACAATGCATCAAACCATGCCTCAACATACATATAACAATGCATCAAACCATGCCTCAACATACATGTATAATAACATATACATAACCGCCATAATCATAATTAAAAATGAGGCATAAATCAACACTAAAAAAACAACCAAGGTCTCCAACTAAAGCTTGGGATTAGGCTACCACTCTAATCACAACTCTAGGTGGGTCTACCAAGCCCAACCTAGTCCACATGTTTGACCCAACACTTGAAAACCATTTAAAAACATTTAACCACTCACTGACAATTCCAAGCTCAACCACACTAGCCGATCAAGCTTCCAACGATTCTGGATTTGTTCCCGAGGATTCACCAACACGAAATCTTGCTTCTAATCATCTCAACACAATTAACACAACCTCAAATCAATTCAAATATCAATGTAGCAAACCCGGAACACTAATCAAGCACAAAACACATGTTTTCAAGCTAAGAACAACTCCAAAATCCTCATTCCCGAGCAGCCATGAAAAATAGTCTAAAACTCAAGATTTGAACCTCTTTAACACACTTAAATGCTTCCAAAATGATCCCTAACCAACATACAACCAATAGCCCTCAATTTTCAACATTAAACACACCCAAAACAAACCTTTAAACCCTTCAAAAACCCTCATTAAAACCCAAATACGAAAATCATGTTAAAACATTTTGAAATTCATATATGTTGGACCTCAAGGTTCATAAACAACATATCTAACATTATTAAATCAATAGCTTTGATAAAAACTCATAAAGTCACAACCTTTAACATTTTTCCATGAAAAACCAAATTCCTAAAACATGGGTGAAAATGAAATCTAATGGTACTTTCAAAGAGAGGAAGATGAGAGCAAGATGGGGATGTGATTACCTTTCAAAACCGACCCAAATTGAAGAAGATAGGAGATGGAATAGTGAAATTAGAGAAGCTCTCCCCCTTGTCGTGAAAATGGAGAAATGTAGAGGGAAGAAGATGACAAATTGTGTTTTAAACAAAAAAAGGGGTTTTTAATTTGGAAGACCATTTTATTACAAAAATGCCATTAATGAGATGGCAATCTCATTTACTTTAAAATTCATGAAATTTGAGTTTCAATTCAATTTGGTCTAACACAAATGTTTGTTTTGAAAAATACGAAGACCAAAATAATACTTTATTATTTAAATTTTAAAACCGAAACCTGAAATAATATTTTAATATTATTTTCACCCGACCCCCAAATCCAGGTGTTACAACCTGTATCGGTACGGCCTTCTTTAGAAACTAGCCATTGTTCTCTTGCCAGTCTAAGCGTATCGATACGCTTGAGGGCGTATCGATACGATATTCATTTAAAAGACCGTTGGGGTTGTTGAAATGGGAATCGGTACGCTTACCAGGCGTATCGAAACGATCCCTCACCGTATCGAAACAGGCTTGGGCAAAAAGGTTTCGATACGGGATACACCGTATCGGTACGGGCAACCTGAAAATTCAAGTTTGGCTATTTTAAGGCATGAAAAACTTTGCCAAAAACCTTTTTAAATGCTTCAAATATATTTTCAAGTTGTTTGGACTTAAGACGTGTTTTAAATTCTTTTCAAATTAGTCCAAAACATTTTTCAATTATTATATCAAAAAGGGGGAGACTGTAGAACTAATGTTTTGATATAATAATTAAAAAATATTTTTGGACTAATTTGAAAAGAATTTAAAACATGTCCTTAAGTCCAAACAACTTGAAAATATGTTTGAAGTATTTAAAAAGGTTTTTGGCAAAGATTTTCATGCCTTAAAAGTATTTTAAATTCTTTTTGATATAACAAAAGGGGGATAAATGGTTTAAAAATTGAATTTTCAAATGAATAAGGGGGAGCTTTAATTGGTTTCAAATCTTAATTCTCTTATTCCAAATTTATTTCACAAAGGGGGAGAAATCCCAAACAATTTTTCAAGTTAGTTTTATTATATCAAAAATGGGGAGATTGTAGAACTAATGTTTTGATATAATAATTGAAAAATGTTTTGGACTAATTTGAAAAGAATTTAAAACATGTTCTTAAGTCCAAACAACTTGAAAATATGTTTGAAGCATTAAAAAAGGTTTTGGCAAAGTTTTTCATGCCTTAAAATAGCCAAACTTGAATTTTCAAGTTGCCCGTACCGATACGGTGTACCCCGTATCGATACCTTTTTGCCCAGGTTTTGTCACTGCCAAAACCCATATCAAAACATGCTTTGTCGTTTCGGTACGGTGAGGGATCGTTTCGATACGCCTAGTAAGCGTGTCGATCCCCATTTCAACAACCCCAACGGCTACTTTCCCAACGGTCTTTTAAATGAATACCATACCGATACGCCCTCAAGCGTATCGAGACGCTTAGGCTGGAAAGAGCACAATGGCTAGTTTCTGAAGAATGTCGTACCGGTACGGGTCCACACGTATCGATGCGGAAGGCTACAGAACAGCATTAAAGATGGGAAATAAAGTCTCAAACGGCTCAAATTCATCTTCAACGGCTAGTAACGGCTACAAACTCAAAGAGGAGTATAAAAGGGACCTCCAAGCATCTAGTAATGGTTAATGCTTCAATTGTAATACAACATATGATCAAGAAATTGTCTTAGTCCTTAAGTTTCAATTTATTGTATAGACAAACACAAGTGAGCCAAAATTATTAGATTTGCTCAAGTGTTTTAGGATTGGGTAGGAGCTTTATTATGCAAACAAATACCTATTAGAGGGATTTAAGTTTGCTTATCTTTGTCTCTTTGTAAAGAGGGTTTGATCAAGGCTTTGGGTAGAAAGCTTGATCGGTTTGTAAGGGTTTCCTCCTAAGCCTAGAAAAGGGGACGAATCAATAGTGGATTGATTGAAAATCCTTAGTGGGAAGCTAAAGTAGTGGATGTAGACATTGGTTAGAAGGTTGAACCACTATAAATCATCATGTCTTTATCTTTTTTAGCTTCCACACCTCTATCACCCAAAACTCCACTTCTCCACCACTTGGCGAGCAAGAACGGTTGAAGGAATCGAGCATCGAATAACCCAATAATATTTTTTAAAATCAAGCCCCTTTATTATTTCACTCCTCACTTTATTATTTTTTCCTAATTAAATCCCTAATTTCAAGTTAAGTGTTCGAACATGCTTGTAGTAGGGTGTATGCCTCTAGAGTTCGTGTATGCATGATGTATCTTGCTTCTTGAGGTTTTGGAGTCATTTGGGAACATTTGGAGATGCTTAAAACTGATTTTAGAAACACACGGACTGCAGACGTTTCGGAACAAGTGAGGTAGTTTCGGAATGGGTGTGGTTCCAGGGATACCCGTATCGGAACGCATTCCGGTACAGTTTGAAACTGTGAACCCCTGTCCCGATACGCGTACCGAAACGGTTTGGCTACTGTGAAGGCCTGTTCCGGAACATGTTTCGAAACGTTTAGGCGAAAAGGACCCTGTACCAAAACAAGGTGGGTCGTATCGGTACGGCTAGTCTGGCTTTTAAAAACTGGGGCCTGTGTATCGAAACGGGTAAGCCAGTTTCGAAAAATATGCCTGTAATTTGGGCTTTTGGCATCTTTAAAGGTCCTCAAGTGTTGGGCTTGGGTTTCGGTTGTTGTATGCTTTCTTGTGAGCCTTGTTTGTAGTCGTTTATGTTTGGTTTGGGCGCGTATGTAAGAAACCGGACTAACTTGACACATGGTAAATTTAAATTGACTTGTGTTCCGTCTGCATGGTCTTGATCTCGTTTTTCCGCTGTCGTTCCACACGTAGGATTAAATGATCCATCTAGACAAGATAATTGAAGAAATATTTTATAGGGTTGTTAATTGGGAGCCTTAAGGGGTTTCACTTCGATTTTCCCCGTGTAACCTACTCGGACTGGTCAGTCGTCTAGACCGGGACGAGGGGTTACATGAAGGGTTAGCACCCCATGACGCCCAAAATTGGTACCTAATTAGTTTTAAAATCATTTTCAAAACTAGAATTTGCAAGTTCACAAAGGTTCGACTTTACTTGTCCGTTTAATGAATATTAGTCTATTTTAACGACCTTATCGCCTGGGAGATGAACTTTAATCACCGCCAACATTTCTGGCGCTAACCCATCATTCTCGTTTAATAAGACGCCGCATTGATTAAGTTTCACTTTTTCAAACAACATAGAAATTTAGTGTGTTGAGCATTTTCTTCATTTCTAAGTTCGATTATTTAAAAACCCTAAAAAACGTCTAAGTCTTTTATTCCTAATTAAAAGTTTAAGTTTGCTTAAGTGTATTTTATTTTTATGAACATTTTTCAACAAACATGTCTTTATCTAAGCTTTAGCCCTTAATCCTAAGTTTTCACCTATTTCTAAAACATGCAAGCAAACATTTATTCTTTTGATTTTCATTCTTTTTATTATTCCTTTTAAAAAAATATTTATTTCTTTTTTACTATTTTTTTTTTATTAATCAAGGGGGAGAAAATACTATGGCGAGCCTCATTAAAAACCTCCCTAACCTCAATGGAGGAAAAGAGTACTGACCATAGCATTACATCATACCGAAAAGTCAACACATAAATATAAAGCCTAACCCGAATTGGGCAATTCATCATGCAACAAACCCAACACCGCATCAGGCGGATAACAATAATATGTCGCCTCATAACCCTGCCAAGGCCCCAACTTAGCAAGAACATCCGCAACCCGGTTAGCCTCTCGAAATACATGATGAAAGTCACAAATCCGGAATCTACGAATCAAGGTACGGATCGCGTACAACAAAGAAGACTGACCCATCCCACCATTACCTTTGTGCAACATGTGGATTACCTCAGAACAATCAGATTCCACGGTTACGGCATCAATATTACAATGCAAGGCATAAACCAACCCCTCATGAATCGCCCAAAGTGTAACCCCCTTAACCCGGCCTAGACGGTTGACCCGAATTAAGAAAGTCACACGGGGAAAACCAAAGTCAACCCGAAAGTCAACCTTGATTAACGACCCTTTTTTTTTCTTTTTAATCTTATCTAGATGCACATTAACCCTAATTGTGATCACACAAACAACATACTCAAAGATCACAAACATCAGAGATCAAACAGGGACCCAATTGAACAAATTACAACTTTAGGGACCAAATTGTAATTTCTGATAAATTAAAGGACTTAACCCAAATTAAAGTTACCATCTTGAAATTAGTCAGGTTTCATGCTTCCCTATGAAATTTCAGCTCAAAAGGACTTCTCAAACTCATACAAACGAACAAACAAGATTCAGGACCAAAACGCAAACATTTCAAAACATATAACTGCCCATGTCAGCCCCCAACGGTCGACCGTTCCGGAACAGGTTGACCCTGTTCCGAAACACGGGCCGTTCCGATACCAGTTCCGCAACGGGGGTCTGGCAGAGGTCAAACCGTTTCGAAACGGTGCACCCCGTTTCGGACCCCTGGGTTCATTCCAGGCACCCGTTCCGAAACGGTGCTCACTGTTCCGAAACGCCTGCTCAGATTTCAGCAAACTAGCATACCAAAACATGCAATTGACCACTCAAACATGCTCCAAATGCTACCAAACTTTACCAACATGCAATTAACCATATGTAAGACATATTTGCATCAACAACTCATCAAAATAACATCACATGCAAAAAGCCCCAATTCTATAGGCATGCTTCCTACACAAGCTAACTATTCAAGCATTAACTTCAAAAAAACAAGCTTAAAAGGATACAATCCAAAATCCAGCAACCACAACAACATTAAACATACTTAGGGAGTCTCAAACACCTCCCAAAACTTACACATTGGTCCCCCATTGCCAAATCAACCAAAAAGCTAAAACTACTTATAAAACCTTCATACATTGAGCTTTACTTGAACTTGAAACTCTTGCCCTTCTTGCTGCCCTTCAAGATACTCTAGTGCTCTGCATTATTGAATTAAGAAAACGAGAGAGCGTAAGCAAAAGCTTAGTGAGGAGTGCTCTTTAAAAACAATTCAATAATGCCATTAAAACCATTTACAAAACATGCTTATAATCAACCATTGTACATGCTCCAAAGCATACTTTAATACAAGCAATTCCATGCTTCAAAATACATTTAATCAAGCATCTCATGCTTCAATATAATCATTAAAACAAGCATCTCATGCTTCACAATTTACTTAACATGTCATATTGGCTCAAGTGATACATTTCATTTCATAAAACAAGTTCCATAACTTTCCCCAAGGACTTTTAAACACCTTGGCCCCAAGGACTTTTAAACACCTTGGCCATGGACTTTTAAACACCATGAATGAGGACCACACAAGGACTTTTAACCACCTTTGTGTCCAATACTTGAATCACCCCAAGGACTTTTAAACACCTTGGCCCCAAGGACTTTTAAACACCTTGGCCCCATGGACTTTTAAACACCATGGAAAGGAGCACCTAAGGACTTTTAACCACCTTAGTGTCCGCAACAAGATTCATCCAAGGACTTTTAACCACCTTGATGATCTTAAGTAACAAGGCTCACTCAAGGACTTTTAACCACCTTAGTGACCTTCACTTTTACAAAACATCACTTGCCAATATACATATTTTACATCATATAATCCACTGTTTTAAAGCATTTAACCAAGTCATTTCATCATGCATTTCAAATCATCAAATCCACATTTAATCAATGTATAAAAATCAAGGAACTCCTACCTAGAGTTACCTTCAACACATGGCTTAAAACATCAGCAATTATCATGCTAAAACATGCTTTCAAAACAGTAATTAAAACATGCAAATCATCATTTTGCATCACAACAAAATCATGGTCACCACTAGAGAGTAAATCCGAAAACTTACACTTGAGCTTAGCAAAGTTGTTTAGACTTAAACTAAGCTCCCAAAACCTTCAAACCTTGGTTTTAAAGCTGAAAATCCATTTTCACAAATGCACTCACCGATTTCCACTTTGCTTCAAGCCAAAGCACCAAATCAAGCCTCCGGATCAACAATTCTTGGATCCAAGGATGCCTCCCCTGTTTCAACACATTAAAGCAGAGGATTAATGCATCATCATGCATTAATTGCTTCAATGAAAGCATCTAAACTCGCTGCTCTCATTCAACCTCCATTTTCGGCCACCAAACACAACCGAAAATGCATCCAAAACACTTCTAAACAAAGCCCAGCCATAAACCAGCAAAACCACACTTCCATTAACATCATCAAACATCTAAAAACAATCTATTAACAACCTTATACCTCCAGCAACATCAGATCACCAAGATCACCTCAAAAACTACCTTGAAACACAAGCTAAACTTAGGAAACTCAACCTATTCGGGATTGCATCAATCAAAACTCATTTCCACATCATTTTAGAGATCATTTAACATCAAAAACACCTCTCAAAACACAGATCAAACAGATCAAACGAAAATCATGTGAAATCATCAAAATCTTGCATAATTAGCCAAGATCTATAAATCAACTTAAAAGCCTTTAATTAAACATCAATTTAGGATTGAAAAGTTAGGAATTTCAGTAAAGAACTTGAAGTTCAGAGGAGAAGGACGTTCTTACCTCCAAACTTGAGTTTCTCCTCTTTTTGGAATGAAAAACCTTGATGAAACTTGTAGCAATTGAAGAGGTTTTGAAGATATGTTGATTTGCAATCAATTGAGAGTTGAAAGGAGGAATTTAGGTGAGAAAATCAGAATTAAAACTCTGGAAATGAAGTGTTTGGGTTGAGAGAAAAAGAGAGAAAGAAAATGAGAAGTTAGTTGAGAAAAATAGCAAAATGAGATTTCCCTCCTTTATGAAATCTTTAAAATCAGAAATATAACTCAAAATATCTTAGAAAAATCTGGAGAAACTCCCTTTGGGTAAATAGCTCCTTAAAGATTCAAAGTTTCAACCCTTTATAAAACAGCCACCAAACTTTCAAAAATTACATTTTGGTCACTAGCCAAAATGTCACCCTTCCAAAACTCATTTTCCAAAATTGATTTCACAGTTCACTTAATTATATTAAAAGATGATTTTAGAACATTTTTTCCATATTTTTAATGCAACCCGAACTAGGCTTTCCTAATTTAACCTCTTACGATTCGAACAGCACTTTGACCGACCGGTCAACATCTAAGACTTCTAAGCCCAAAACCGGGGCGTTACACAAAGCTCCACTTCAACCGTACTACACCGACCAATAAATTTCGAGAAGCCACCACCCCATGTTCCTATAGCGTCTCGGATAACACCTCCGCATGACACCAAACCTAACACTTTGTCACAAGCTCCATCAACGTTTATCTTCCAAGCTGAAGTCGTTGGTGGCAACCATTGCCGCTGATGTTGTCGGTTGGTCTCCACTTGAACCTGCATTGATCAACGATTCAATAGGGCGCGCGCAGCCTCCTGAACCAGCTGCCTACTCCGTGCAAGAACCTCATCTCCCCCCTAGCCACGTCCCTGAAGGTAACACTATTTCGCGCAAGCCACAAATGGCACAGCACAGCACCAAACAGCAAATCCCAGCGGTCATCACCTCCCCATGCAGCAGCAGCGTGCTGCAAATTCATGGTAATCCATTCCACCAACGATCCGCTATAGAACCACACCCAGTGAGCAGGCGGCACCAATTGCCTCCAAACCAGTTTCGTTGTCGAGCAGTGGCGTAGAAGATGATCAACGTCTTCTTCACTTGCCCCACACACTAAACACGCGCCCGACTCCGCCATATGCCTCCGAACACGCTCACTATTTGTCAATACCCTACCCTTACACACCAACCATAGAAAAAATTTGATCTGTTACGGACCTTGAAATCGTTGCAGCAATCGCCACACCTCATTCCCGTGTGCAGCACTTTGCGGCTGGTTTATGGCGTATGCGGACTTCACTGTAAATGTCAAATTATCATTCCACCTCCACCCAGGAGAGTTAACCACATCACCACCGTCTGGAGCTCTAACGGCCATAATTCGGTCGATCATGTCCGTGTCAAAAAAATGTCGAAACCGGCCTATATCCCACTGCCCATCACTCGTGCTCATCTCCTTTAGGGGAGTAAAATCATCCAGAATCAGCTCCGGATCCGTAGCAACTAGCCCAAGCGGACCAATACCACGTACCCAATTATCATGCCAAAAATCGATGCAATCCCCATTACCAACTCGCCAAATAACACCCGCCCGAACATCTTGCCAAATCGCCGACACTCTGCGCCATAAATGAGAACAATTACTTCGAAGAATAGACTCCGGCATAATCTCAAAGCACTTATATTTAGCACGTAAAAAGCGCACCCAGAGTTGTCCTCGTTTATCAATTAAATTAAAACCAATTTTCATCAGAAACGCGTCGTTTTTCTCTCTTAACTTTTTGAATCCCATACCACCTAACTCAACAGGTTTACATAGCTCATTCCAATTCACCAAATGAACACATTTCCTATCAGTACAACTTCCCCAAATAAAATTCTGTAGCAAGCGTTCAATTTCCTCGCACAGACCTATAGGTATCTTGGTTGATTGCATGGCATAATATGGAATGGCAGACAAAACTGCCTTTGCAAGAGTTATCCGACCCGCAAAAGATAAATATTTAGCTTTCCAACCTGACAGCCGATCACGCACCTTCTGAATTAAATACAAATAGGTTGATCTAGTGACTCGTCGGTGTAACATTGGAACGCCTAGGTAGCGCCCAAGATCAGAAACTTCAGAAAAACCCACCACCGAGCTCAAAGAGTTACGTACCTCACTAGAAACATTCTTGGAGAAAAAATGCTTGACTTTTGCACATTCACTTTGAGACCCGAATACTTGCAAAAATCAATCAAAACCTCCTGAATCACATCCAGCTGTTCTATAGAGGCCTCCGTAAAGAGCACCATATTATCCGCAAACATCAAATGGGAGATAATCGGGTTGCGCCGAGAAGTACAAAACCCTTTCCATTGACCCGATGCCACTCTCTAGTTTATCGCCTGACTAAGCCTTTCCATACATAGCACAAATAAATACGGTGAAATGGGGTCACCTTGTCGGATACCTCGAGAAGGCGTGAAGGAATCTGTTAAAGAACCATTCCAACTAATCTGGGTCGAAACACTAGAACCACATTTTAAAATCAACTCACATATACCATAAGGAAAACCAACATCCCGCGGGGTGTCTTCGATAAAAGCCCACTCCAATCTATCGTAAGCTTTCTCCAAATCAATTTTCAACTCCATCCACCCGTGTTTCCCTGTTTTCCAATTCATAGAGCGAACAATCTCTTGGGAAATTATGATATTATCAGAGATAGCACGCCCGGGGACAAAGCTAGTTTGGCTTTCCGAAATCCAATCCGATAGGAAGGGCTTAATCCGATTAACCACCACCTTAGTAATGACTTTATAAAGAACAGTGCAAAGGTTGATAGGCATGAACTGGCTCATCGTCTCAGGAGATACAACCTTTGGAATTAGAACCATAATAGTTCTATTAATCTCAATCAGAAATGGCTCCCCGAAAAAAAAAAACTCCTTATACATCGGTACACACTGTCCCCCAAAACATCCCAATTACGCTGATAAAAAGCCGCATGCAACCCATCAATACCCGGAGCCTTCCACGGATCCATATCAAAAATAGCAGCCTTGATCTCAACATTCGTAATTGTCGCACTTAACGCCCGCAACACGTCATCCCTCATCTTGGGAAACAATCCGCGAATATGGTACTGTCCATGACAGTTCGGATCAGCTGTAAAAAATTTCTTGTAAAAGTCAATTGCCTCAGTTCGCAAAGTCCTCTGATCCGTATTCCAATATCCACTGCTCAATTTAAGTCCTACGATCATATTAGCTCATTGACGCGCAATCGTCGATGCATGAAAATACCGAGTATTTTTATCACCAAACAAAATCCATTGACTGTGTGATTTCTGAAACCACGTAGACTCTTCTTGCTCAAGAATAATATCGAGATCAGTCCTCAATTTACTCCTCAAATAAATCAAAAAATTCGACTGCGATCGTTGCAACGACTTATCAATACCCCGAAGCCTCGCCAAAATCCTCTTTTTCTTTTTCCCTATATGGCCAAACGCATCAACATTCCACTGTTTAACCACCTCCTAAAATTTCTGAGCGTTATCCACCACCGAAGATGAATCATCCCAAGTAGACTCAAGAAGAGCATGAAAATCTGGATGATCCTGCCAAGCCGCCAAGAACCGAAAAGGACGCTCCATGCTAGGTACCAGAACACCATTCGGTTTAATGAGAAGTGGACAATGGTCACTACCAACACGATCCAAATGAACAACAATCGACATCGGGTAATCCACAAGCCAGGCGTTGTTAGCCAAGCATCGATCTAACCGCTGATACAGGTTGCCTCGACACCACGTAAACTCGTCTCCTTTATAATCAATTTTTGTCAGCTCCGCACTGTCGATAAAATCCTGAAAGAGCGAGCTAGTCCCTAAAACATCACTCGAACCACCACACCGCTCCTCCTTACGAAGAATTGCATTAAAATCACCACCCAACACTCATGGAACCTCAACCCCAGGACTAAGCCGACTTAACTTATCCCACAAATGTCGTCTAACACAAGCATTAGGACTAGCATAAACAGCAGTAAAATATATCTAATTTTCTGAACTAAACTCACGAGCTTTTCCATGCACAAACTGATTAGACACAGACAGAACAGTAACATCCAACCCGTCCCGCCACAAAAGCCAAACACCACCACTAAAACCTCGTGCCTCAACACGGAACGAATTCGGATACCCAAATCTCTGAATCACTCTATCATCTTCACCGTAACTCACCCGTGGTTCAAACAACGCCACCATCTGCGGATTATTAGAACGTACAAAATTTCTAAAATGGCGTCGGAATTCTGCACTTCCCGCGCCCTGTGTATTCCAAAACATAATATTCACAATAACAATGGAAACCGAGAAAAAAAAACAAAGAAACCTTACTGCGAGGGCAAAATATTTTCCTTCCCTACATCCATGCCATGTCCAACATTCGCCTCCCTATCAAGGCACATCGCTTGATCACGCGCACACTCATCCGCAACCTCTGTGTGCGTTTGCCCCGTATCTTGCAACTTATCAAGCTTCGTAGAGAGCGACGAAACCCATTCCGTTAACATAGGATGTGGTGGCACTCGTGACTCTGATTTCTTTGATACCTTTAAACTCTTCCGTTGCACTTCCGTTAGAGTATTCCAACTTTTACCCGAGCTTAATCTGTTACGTAACCGTGATGTTGATTTAAAATCGTTCCTCCCCTCCTTAATGGATATAGCCCTGTGAGAACCTGACGCAATCCCAGGCGTATACGGGATCGCTTGTGAATCAATACCCACCACTGACGGCACTACAACCATCGTTTAATCCCCCATGCTAACCGACGAACCCTGGCCAGCGTCACTCTGTACCACCTGCACTTGTCTAATATCCGAAGCCCCTGCACCTGCCCCAACCAAAGCAACACTTTTCCCTTTATCCATACTGCGTGCATTATAACTTACACCATCCAAACTTAAATCCAACCTGCCAGTGTTGACTAACCCATTAAGCCCCGTGTTTCGCGCCACACTCCCACTATCCTTGACCCCATCATCACCCTTCGATTCAACCCCAGCACCCTTCCTCGGCTTAGGTTGAGTGGTCGTAGTCGTAGGACTTGACCTCACGTTGCCATGCACGTCCAACGCCCTTTGTTGCACACTCCCCCTTATCCGTCCTAGTACTACCCCCAGCCACAACACCTTTCTCCTCACGCAAGCCTTGCAACACACCAAACCGAGACCCGCCTCGATCAACACAACCACCATCTTCTCTATTACCATTCATCCGAGATGACCGACGGTGATGCCTCTCAACCACCATCCAAGGACCAAATAACTCTTCCCTTGATATCTCAACATTGGACGTCACTTCCGAACTATTAATATCCGATCGCGGCACCCCATCCTTCTCACAACCACTATTATCATTCGCACACAATTCTACAGAATGTCCATACTTACTACACTTGAAACAAATCAGATGGAGCCCCTCATACTCAAGCTTTTGGACAAAGCCGTCAATCCCAATACACGAAAACAAAGGTTTGTTAAGATCCACAACCACAGCGAGTCTCGCGAATCGGCCCCTTTCACCCAGCGACGTGCTATAATCAATCTTGATAACATGTCCAATAACATCCGCAATCCGCCTGAATAAAGCCTTCGAGTAATATCGGTAAGGGAGACCCGACAGACGAATCCACACAACCACCTGATATGGATGTTTTTTCGCAGTCAAAAAATTCCTACACCACGGTTGCACTGTTAAGTAACATCCGAATAAAGTCCACGGACCACCCGTGAGCACTTTAGTATAATCATCAACCGATTCAAATTTCACCAAGAAGTAGTTATTGTCCAAGTCAATAACCTGAAAATTCTTCTCCGTCTTCCATATCGCATGCACCCGATTAACCAATGTCTTAAATCCTACCGTTCTCCCAAGAGGTCGAACTATAATAGTCTTTTGCATAATATCATCAATTCGCGCATGTACTCTATCCGAGAAAGAAATTCGGGGAAAAAGGCCACTACGATCAACCACAAAATCCGTATCCAACACTTCAAGTCCCTCATCGGATTCACCAACGATCGCACCACCCCCTTTCGCCGATGAGCCCGCCACCATGGACGCATACGTCTTCTTCTCACTACTAGCACCGCCATGCTCAGCCCCTAGCCCTTCCACTACCGCCTGCTCAGCCCCAGCAGCCACCATGTCCACGTCAAGCACCTCATGCAGTCCATCCTCTTCCCGCGATTTCTTCAATGCTGGCTAGGCCTCCATAGCCACAGGAGATCCCGGCCTCTCTAACGCCGTCGGTATAGGGACGTCAACCACCCCTCTCAATGGCTGACCGCTGGAATCGCTGTAAAGCGCCGCCGACTTGGTGCCATCGGTCTCCGGAGAAACAGGAGGAAAACTAAAGCTCATCCTAGGGTTTTTCAACTTTCTTTTTATTTGTTAGTAACCTCTTAAGCAAATTTTGTTTTTTTTTTACTATTTATTTTCTAACCTAAAACTCTTTTTACGTTTTTTTACTCTTTATGTTTTTTTTGTGTTTTTTACCTTTTCTATTTCTTATGTTTTTTTACCATTTTATGTTTTCTTTTTTTATAAGATTTTTTACTCTTTTTAAAATCATTTTAATTTTAAATTTTTTAAGCTTTTTCTTTTAAAACAACCCATTTTGAAAAGTAAACTTTATTTCTTCCTAAAAAGACTATTTTTATAGTTTTTACTTTTCTTTTTTTTTAATATTTTATATCCTATACCTTAATTTTTATTTTAAAACCCTTTTATTTTCTACTTATTTCTTTTTTTCTAAAAAACATCTTTATTTATTTTTTTCTTTTAAATTTTTTTTGCCCATCTATTATTTAAAACTAAATTTCACAAAAAAAATCTTTTTATATTTTTTAAAATCAAGCCCCTTTATTATTTCACTCCTCACTTTATTATTTTTTTCCTAATTAAATCCCTAATTTCAAGTTTTTCAATTTAACCATGTTTATTCTTTTTATTCTTGCATTTAAAATCTAAACATCTTTTAAATTATTTTCTACATTCCTAAAGATCAAAATCACCCTAACAACATTTTTAAAAGCATGCAAACATTTTAGGATCAAACTAAAAAATTAAAACGAAATAAAACAAAAAAAAAAGGTTACCGGAATCGTGAACGATTTTCCGACTTCGAGAAAGCAACTTAAAAATCACAAACAACACAAACAAAAACACCAAAATTCAACCAAGAATAAACATATAATTAACATAAAAAATAAACAAAGAAAGGATAGAAAATTTACCGAGAAATCGACGAACGATGAACTCGAACTCAAGCTTCTCGAAATGCTCCAAACCACCTTCGAAAAATTGCTCCAAACTCGAATTTCCTCTCCAAGAATTTCTAGCCAACTCAAGAAAAAATCAGAGAATTTTTCGGATTTTTCTTGAACCTTTTTTAGCAGTTTTTCTCTCAAAATTTGTGTGCGTTGGACAAATGAAAAGGGGGTATTTATACTTGAATTTTAGCTTCAAATTCAAGTCAAATTAGGATTTCAATCCCTGAATTGAAGCTAAAATCAGACAAGAAACTTGATTCTAGGAAAAACCCCTCAAACCCTATCCGATTTGGTTGAATATTCGAGCTGAATTTTCCCCTTGATTCGAGCCTAGGGTTTGACTATTTATCTCAGTTTTTTGCAGATTCCGACGAGCACAGGCGACGGCGGTGAGCGGGGTTGGTGGCATTAGGACGGCGGCGGCGAGGTGAACCGGCCAATACCAACGGCGTCGACGATCGTGGCCTGTAGGCACCGGCAGGCCACCGTGAAATCGCGGTAGGGGATGGTTTGGGGAACCAGACTGCGCGCGTGCAGCCCACGCGCTGGCACGTGGCGCGCGCTGGTTCCCCCCCTTTTCTTTTTCTTATATTTTTTGTTTTCTTTCTTCTTTTTCCCCTTTTTTTTGCTGATTTTTGACTTCTTTTTTTGCTTTTTTTTATATCACATTTATATATTTTTTAACTCACTTTATTTCCCTTTTCTTTCCATAATTACTTTTTCTTTTTCTCTTTTTTTTATTTTTTTTATTTTTCTTCTTTTTTCATTTTCTTTAAAAGTGGGCTCGAAAATAAACAACGGGCCTTATTTTTTCCTTTAAAAGTGGGCTCTAAGAATGGGTTTTTTCTTTTTTTTGAAGATGGGTCTTTGTTCATTTAAAAAGTGGGCCTTAAAAGGATTTTTTTTCTTTTTTATTATTATTTAGTTTTTATATATTTTTTATTATTAAAAATTAAGGTGAAAATTTAGTGATAACACTTCTCATCCTCGTATTGACTAGAACTCCTTGATAAAAGACGAAGATTGTTGTGGATGTAAACTAAATCTTCGGCGCAACTCGTATTTAACTTATTCCTCCTAAGTGAGTGGATAAAGGAATGAGTACTCTAATTTATTTCACAACAAGATGATGAAGTAGGTTGTCCATGCTCTTTGAAAGCCAAAGATTGGAGCAATGAAGTTTCGACACCAAAGTTAGACCACCAACTTTTCTGATCCGAAGAATACCTCTTTATAAGAGAAATCAAATCTTTGAAAGGTCCGCTCTTAAGTGAGAAACAAGCATAATCATCCAAGACTTTGTCATAATCATCATCATTTGAAAATAACCTACGAAAGCACTTCATTCTCTCTCGAGATATTTCACCATCTCTATGAGGAGCAACACTAATTAGATCCTCGGTTAGCCAACCATCACTATAACACCTTCAACATATTAAAAAGAAAATTACATATATATCAAAGAACTAGGATTTGAGAATATAAAATTCAAAACGAGCTATAAAATCCCATAAACAACGTGATAAAAAGGATTGAAGTCTGGAAGAGAATGTTTTTCCTTCTTGTAAATTTCACACTTCACTTTCTAAATCATAGAATCCCACATCTCATATACCAAATGAAGACATGGCTTATCAGTGTCACATACTCTAAGCATGTCATAGATGGGCTTTGTAAAATCAATGATGTAAGCTATTTTATCCCACCAATCATCACTTACAAGCTTTTCCTTCACAAAGTTTACTTTCCCCATGTCATCCTCTCTATAAGAATTTCATTCATCACTTATTACCATTTCTTGAAGTCCTTACTTGATGAGCTTAAACCTCTTAAGAATCACAATGATCGAAGCAAAACGAGTCCCGACAATTGAAAGTAACTTAAAAGAACTAATTATTTGGAAGATTACCAATCTCATGTTGTGGTTCATGATGAAGTTTTTTATTTGTATGGTATCCTCGTGAATTTCAATAATCCAATAGCAAAAGTCATATGTTTCCTCATTTCTCTCGATATTTTTTGTCGAACAAGTGTTTTTCAAGGCAAGATTAAGTGTAAGAACAACACACAGTATCCAATAAATATAAAGATACATGCTCTCAATAATCTCTCTTGCCCCCTTGTTGTTAGCTGCATTGTCAGTAATAATCTGCACCACATTTTGATGATCCACCTCATCAATCACTTCTTTCATCAAATTGGCAATGAAAAACTTATCTTTGACTTCACTAAAGTAATTCACAACTTTAAGAAACATAGGCCCATTTTCAAAAGTATCCATAAAATTAATGAGAGGCTTTCTTGTTGGATCACTCCAATCATCACACACAATAGTCAACCTCTTTTCTTGTCATGTTGCTTTAATCGGTTGCAAGAGCTTCTCAACATTACTTTTTTCTTGTATTTCGCAATTTATTATAATCAGGGAACATAAACAAGTATGTTGCATCAAAAGTGAAAGCCCTATGATAATGAGAATTTCTAGCAAGATTAAAGGGCAAACTATCGGTATAGAACATTCTTGCAATTTTTTTATCTAATTGGGTTCTAGTATTAATGTTGAATGATCTAGCAAGAGGTGACACGCTAGGTTTTTTCTTCTTAGAAGAAGAATCAATCTCAACTCCAGCTTGAGATTGACAAGGCAAAGAAACTTCTCTAGTTGCTCCTTGTTTTTTTTTTCTCCCACTCCTTTATCAACTTTTCTCTTTCAAGTTTTTGACTTTTAGTTGATTTTTTACAAATTGTAACTCCTTCACCTGATATTTGAAGCAAATGTGTCTTTTTGTTTCACCATAAATGTTACATTGATAATACCAAGTTCCTTCAACAGTCCCCCGTTTTCCTATCTTTGTCACATAATTCCACAATGGAGATAAATTCTTATTTTAGGATGATGAAATTGACCCACTCCCACTACCGCTTTGAGATGTCATATTTAAACTAAATTGATCTATTTACACTAAATAAAAAAACAAATCAATTAAGTTCAAAGATCATGCATCAATTGAATAGAATTAACAAATCTATAAAACCAACATATTGTACATCATATACTGACAATTTGTCCTTCTAAAGATAATAAAAATTCAAAGTATGGCATACATCTACCAAAATTGCTATTAGTTCATGATATCTTCAACATCACCAAATATTAGTAATACGGTAAGCAAGTAAATTATGATCCAGTCTGTGATATGGGCAATGATGTTATCCAATAAGTTGTTGTGATTGCGCATGAGTTATGTACTCCAGTTAAATTGTGTTTTATATTGTTAGTTTGTCGGCAATTAGATTCAACTCTTAACTAAAAAACTTATTTTCTCTATATTATTATGTTTAATTAATTAGAATGAAAGGGATCAACTTTACCAATTTACCTTTTTGTACTACAAAGTTCGAATCACTAGAAGGGATTGTAGAATCAAGGTTGTTAATACTTAAATTAACATACATAGGTTTTCATGAACACTTGTTTACTTTCACCATTTCTTTACTTTCATGAATCACAACACATAACAGTTCCCAACTTCCCATAATTTTTTGAACTAAAATAAAAAAAAAAGAAAATAGAGAGAAAATAAAAGTAAAATGGATGAAAAAAAGTAATATGAAGTAGAAGACATATCTGGAGATAAGTTTTTTACCGACGTCGGCCTCTTGAAGTGACGTCGGCCCTCTTTTCCTCTCCAACCGGCGGTTAAGCAAGCAAACCAAATGTGTTTTGTTTAACTTTGAGAACATAGAGTCGGGTATTAGGTTGTTTGAAAATTTTTTAATGAAAAAAGTCAAAATTATCCCTGGGGACGCATGTGATAGTCACATGCCATCCCTGAAACATCCCCAAGTTCGTATCGAACGTCCCCAACTTTGCTCAACCGTACCTCGCTGATGTGGCACGTCCCCAGTATGTACCCGTCTCGTACCCGTGATGGACACCTATTGGGGACGGGAAACGATATACCTTTCCCGTCCCCGTGCTTCATAGGTAGTCGCTCAGTTGGAGTTCAAGTAAGCCCCCTAGAGAGAGCAAAATTCGGAGGTGCAGCCGGTGGTGCGGCCACTTGCGGTGGCGGTGGGTAGTGGTGGTGATGATTCTATGTTTCACCCATCCTTTTCTTGCCTTCTAGTTAATACATTTTTCAACGATTCTTACTGTAATCTTCTTTTTGTTCTCCACTTGAAACAAATAGTTAATAGACTTTTTCAGATTCCTAGCCAAAAAGAAATAAACGATTTTAAGGTTTTTAGAATTGATCCTTCTTTATTATATTCTCTCCCCTGAAACTAACAATAAATCACTGATGCCAAAAGAAATAAAAAAACAAGAATGAATAAAGAAATTACCTTTTGTATAGTTTTGATAATATTAAACAACACAGTTCATTGTTAGAGGTTGTTAAACCTGTTGTCATTTGTTAGCTTGAGTCTATTTCATCATAAGTTGAGTTAGTTAAGAAGCCTGATCCTTCCAAGATCAAGAAGTACTTTGTTGTATAAATAGGAGAACGCTCATTATTTGTAATCAAGTTGTTTTGGAGGTTTATACAAAGATTCTCAAAAATCCTATCTCTCTGAGTCATATTTCATCATTCATTCAGCTCATTTATCTTTGAAATTGAAGAGATAAGATAGAAGAGTTAGAGGACGAAAGAGATGATTATTCCTGCAAAAGGGAAAAAAGGAGGGGTTAAGGTTTTCGGGGGGAAAAGAAAGAAAAAAAAAGGATATATGCACTTTAAATATAAATATTTAAGATAATGATTATATTAATAGAGTTTGGACCAAATTATAGAAACTGTAAAAGTTTTGGAGACTAAAATTGTAATTATTCTAATTAAAAATAAGTCAAGTCGTCATCTTTGTTTGTTTTTAACGGTCGGGTTACTGAAACAAAAAAAACGTAATGTTAGGTATCATTTTGCAAAAAAAATAAGATACTAAAATAAGAAAGCATGAATAAGGGGATACTAAATATGTAGTTATCCCAAAAAAAAATTATACAAGTTATATGCCAACAGTGACCGAGGATAAGAAGGGCCTCAAAGGTCTTGGTCCCTTAAGAATTTTAAACCAATAATATGTTCTTTAGGTTTTTTTTTTAAATATTAATTTGACCGTTTAAATTTTTAAAAATTCACATTAAATATTAATTTATTAAGATTTTAAGCAAATTCTCTAAAAGTTTAACTTTGACACCTTTCAAATTTTTTGTTCTAATGATAATTTAAGTCTATAAATTTAAATATTAAATAAATTAAGTCTTGTCTCCAATCTTTAGTTTGAATATTTGATAACCCCTTATAATTTTGAAGTTCAGTAATTTGTCCTTCTTGATATTCAATTATTGACTCTGTCATGTATGCCAAAACGGTTCACAGGGCTTCATGCCATACCCCTAAGTAGGGGTGGACAAGACCGGGTATTCGGCCAATTTACTTAGAATTGGTCCCGGTCCCGGTAACTACCGGTTCCTGAAAATTAGAACCAGTCCCGGTCCCGGTTAGACCGGGTCTAAGATTTTAGGAACCGGTCCCGGTACCGGTGGGAACCGGTACCAATACCGGGTACCCGGTCAATTATTCTATTATTAATAAAATTTGAGCAGCAGGGGAAAAAATTCTAACCATCAATAATAATATTAAATAACAAAGTCAGAATATTGTAGGCTTGAAGGTTGAAGTCTTAAAACGAGTCATATTCATAATATTCATACACAAAGAGAAATAAAGGAGCGCCTTCAGTTGCTTTCAACCTCTTCAACGCCATTCGGTACCAGACCAGTACCGGGTACCGGGTCCAAAAAAGCAGGATCCAGTCCCGGTCCCGGTTGCAATCGGGACCTAAATTTTGAATCCAGTCCCGGTCCCACCGAAACCAATACCGGGTAAAAATCCACCGGGTCCGACCGAGTCCGGGACCGGGTAATCGGGTTTTTTGCCCACCCCTACCCCTAAGTAGGTCTAATCCACATCTGAGTTCAGCAATTATACCCCAAAATGGTTCAATTTCAGTTTAACCCCTTCAAAGTTTGAAGATTTTAAATTTAATGATAAAATATCTCCTTAAATGATAAAAAAAAACTATTTTGAACTTATAAATTATAAAATAATTATATAATTTTATTTAAAAATTTATAATTTCGTCCTTAAATAATGGTGTGTGTGTGTATTGGAGCCCCCTTCTGATTGTGTGCACAAATGCCGATTAGTGCCAAACTTATTTTAGTGGCTCTGTTCATGAAATGAAAAAAAAATGTACTCAGCAGAAGAACTTAAAATTATTTATTGAAGATCTTAACATTCTTTAAGTTTTTATATACATTCTCTAAGGTTCGATGGAAATTTCATTTATCTTTTATTGTTTGTAAAATACATACACACTCTAATTTTTTATGATGAATTTCTTGGTCAATTATTTACTATTTTATTTATTTTTATTTAATAATATTTAATTAATAATAATTATAATCTAGTTAATTGTAAGATTATTAATAAACAGAATTATAAAATGCATTATAATCTAAAATAAGCATAAGTTAAACATACTCAATTAATGCAACATCATATAATTCAATTTTTTTTATTTGAATATTAAGTGAAAAGGTTACACTAATTATATGAGTCTTTATAAAAAGTAGTTTATTGTCCTAAATATGAATCCTCAAACATTAACTACTAAACGAAGTGGAGATTGAACAGGAAAAAAAGAGTGAATGATTATGATACCCAAATACATTTTTTTGAAAGCTAAGGTGATTACAAGTAGTATCTGTTCTAAATATACTCTCAACCATTTGACAATGAACGCTCAATCACCTTGTTGCAGTTGCTGGTGCTCGAACCCGTGAGCTCTAGGAACAACAAT
Organism: Hibiscus tridactylites; assembly: GCA_958450335.1. Classification (NCBI taxonomy): domain Eukaryota; kingdom Viridiplantae; phylum Streptophyta; class Magnoliopsida; order Malvales; family Malvaceae; genus Hibiscus; species Hibiscus tridactylites. Next base: position 24,422,259 of record OY288281.1, read on the forward strand.
CGTTCCCTTAACCACTGAGGCAAGTTGATTCGTGCATGACACCCAAATACATAAAGGATTAGTATCGAAGATTATGTAAATAATGTATAAAGAGACTTTAGCATAACATGAAAAGAATTTATAAAAATAATCATTCAACTTAGAGATAGCTCATTCAAGTTCTTGATCTCAATCTAACATCGGTCTAGAAAACTGACACGAATTTAGAATTGTCCTCTAAATTATGCTTAAAAATACGTGATCTTTGGTCTCGGTTTCCTTGCAGTAAAAAGTTAAAAGCCTTTTCCTTTGCAGAGAGCTAAAATCCTCCTAGCTTCTTTGTGGTTAAGGTTTCACGTTGCCTTCTCAAAGATGTTCGAGTCTTCATCAGTGGAAGAAACTTCCATCTTGGTTGAGAACGTTCCCTTTCCGGTGTACTGAGAGGTTTTGAGTCACTAGCTCGTGGGGTTCGTTTTTTCGTTTCTGTCCCTCTCCTGTTTCAACCTTTGTTTCTCTAACCCCTATTGACTTTGCGCATTTATACTGCTCTTGTTTGCCCAACATTGCCACCTTTTTATAACTACCAACCTTTCTAAGTATCTTTACTCCTCTCTATCAACTGTTTTTTAGCTTCCTTTTTCAACTACACCATGGCATTAACTCCATCACCAGACAAAGCTTTTCAAGACACTGTCTCGGATCCTTCTCATTCACGTATTCCACCTACAGAGATCAAGAAGGATGATTTCATCGAGTCATTGGACCTCAATGAAGACGGCGAAATAAATTTTTCCATTAAGAACCACGCTCTCGTTGGCAAAGTCATGTCCGACACTGTGGCCAAACAGTATACACTAAACGTGATCCTCAGGAAAGCATAGAAATGCCCTGACTTGGAGTGTCATGACCTGGGAAACAATATTTTTTCTGTTTGTATTTCAGACGCCAGACTGAGGATACTCGAGAATAGACCCTGGGCAGTCCAGGATCACCTGCTCATCCTTAAGGAGTGGCTCCCTGAGGTTGCATTCGAGGAACTTGATATCTCCTTGGAAGAATTTTGGATTCAAGTCCACAATCTACCTTTGTCGCTTATCACACAAGAGAATGTGAAGAAAATTGAGAATCTTTTCCCTAAATGCTACGGTTCAAACCTGAATGACAAAAGCAAAGTGAAATGGGATGACCAGTTAAGTTTGCGTGTGGCAATCAAGGTGGTAGATCCACTGCGAACAGGTTTCATGCTCAACATGCCAACTTTCAAGCCCCTCGAAATCTCCTTTAAATACGAGCGTTTGCCTAAGTTTTGCTATAAGTGCGGTCGAATTGGTCACGCTGAGAAGGAATGCTGACATGATACTAGATTGTTTCAAACAGTCGGAAAATATGGTCCATGGCTCAGAGCCACACCATCTTGGGAGAAGAAACCAGGGAAAATGTTGTCCCAAACTCGCCGGAAGTCCTTGCAAGAGCATTCTGCACGACTCTACCCTTCGCCAGCTGCAGCAGACAACATTGAAAAGCTTGAAATGATAGGCTGCAACTCCTTAGCCACCTCGATTACCACTCCCAAGGGTACGAGGTTTTCTTTGCCAGCAAGCCACATTAAAGTTTCTCCATTTGAACAAGCAAATACCGAGAATGGAAAGATTGAAAAGGTGGATGTTTCCCTAAATGAAAACTTAACAGACGACTCTCAATTTGCTAAGGCCAAGAACATCAACTCTATGCCCTTGAGTACAAACCTTTTGTAGAGGCTACAGACCCTAACCAAGCCATTTCCTCTTCCGAAGGGATCTAATCTGTAGATTTACTTAAAGACGCGATAATTGAAGGGGTGGGAAAACTCGAGGTCTCAAACAAATACAAACGTAAAAGGGATGAAACTAGTGATGATTCTATATTTGTGTCAAAGAGGAGAGAACTGTGGAGTTACATAAACGAAGGGATCTTTCAAATTTCATCGGGCAATTGGGGAGCTAACTACTTTGGAGCAGTTGCGAATGAGGACGTTCTGAAGATTGCACTCTTCCCAAGCTCTTTTACCTTCACGTCCCCTTTCATTAATAACATCGAGAAACAGAAATAAGGTTTCTCTTTTGGAGCAAATTGCCTGACAATAATCAAGCAAGCTGCCAGAAGGAAGCATGCAATGGAGAGGACCAAGATCTTGCTGGATTGAGTTGGCATTGAAGAATTAGGAATTGATACATACGGGAAAAAAATTACAACTATGGCCTCTATGATTGTCGATGATGGTTGTTCTCTTAATGAAGAAGTTGTTCTGAGTGATGATGAAGCTGCCACGGCAAAGGTGCAAGCTGCTCAATCTATTGTGCCAAGTGCTTTAAAGACTCTCGAAGCGGATAACTCTCTTGCGAGCTATCCGCAACCACTGTGAATCATTTATGCAGGCACTCCTCTAGTTGGAAGGTATGGAAGGGGGCATCTCATCTTTTGTCTTCCCCTAGGATCAGTTGGTACTTCTACAGGCCTGATGATCCAAGGTTTTTCGACGTTAAGGTTTTATTTACAGTTAGGCTTTCTCCACTTCCATGGAACAATGAGGTTACTTGTCTCTTTCCCCTTGATCGCCTTCTAATGAGAAGTCAAAGACCTTCCTTGTCCAAGTTGACAAGACCCTGGACAGAGTTCAAGGGACCCTACCTCCGGATGGAGCTTTCACTACGATTTTGGGTTGTCGTCTCATGGCTTGATTCATGTATGGCTTGTTTTTACTCTTTTTCTGGTTTGTGTCTTGTATTCCCGGTTTGAAACCTGTCTGTAGGTCTCACGGGTGTTCCTGTTGTTGCAACTGATTGGCTTTCAAATGATTTTCGGGCTTACTGTGTCAGCCCCGCCGTCGTTAGGGTTTTATGTTTTTGCTTCTACGTCGATGTATGCATGCAGGGGCATGCGGGCTTCTATGCTCCAAATGTCACCTGCACTTTGTTTTTTTTTTTTACTTTTTAATGAAGTCTAGCTTTATGATAAAAAAGTAATCTCTCTTTAGTCTACAATTTGTCTTGTGTCGCCATCTAAACGATGACTAAATGTCTAGATATATACAACTTAAATAAATAAGTTTCTTTCAGACAATCTTATTTCTTCCCTCCCTAATTTTAGAATAGATCTAAGAAATTGAAAGGTTGGAGTCTAAAGGGTGGGAATACCTTCAGCCATAGGTCTCAACCTCAGTAGCCTTCTCCAAATTTAGCTGTAGTTAGCTTTGAGTGTGATATGTCAAAAGGATGCATCTTTGATTACATAAGCATAGAGCCACCCAATTCAATTCAACCTTGCTTCATAAGATGGATAAAGTAAGCTTTTTTTTCTCTCGAGAAATCAGATTTTTTAGGCCCAAATCCCCTTTCACTAAAGAAATGTGATTTATTTTAATAAAAAAAGTAAATGGCTTTTTAAATTTATCAAATGTTATTTCTTTATTCAGTTTGATTTTTAAAAAGTTTTAATTAACCCTGTTTATTTCTATTTTTTATAATTTATTATTATTATTATCATTATTATTATTATTATTATTATTATTATTATTATTATTATTATTATTATTATTACTAATAACAACGTAAAATAATATTAAATTAATAGTTATTTATATTATAAAAAATATCTATAACATATAATAATGCATATACTCACACCTAAAAGCAGGAGAAATTATATCATGCATCATTCTCGCCACGTCATTTATGGAACCAACCAATAAAAATCATCTATCTTATTATCATTTTCAAGTGATAGTTTTATCATGTAAATCTTTACTTGATAAAAAATGTTTTTAAAATTAATTTATAGTAAGTATGAGTGAAAATTCACTTGGTAAAAATGTAATATAAAAAATAATAAAATAGTAATTTTTATTAGTTAATCTCATGAATAACGTGGCAAAAACTACTATATAATTTCTTTTTGTCCAAAAAGAGAAATAAATGTAAAATTTTGTTTTCTCTCTCAACCGACTGCTACAAACCTCCCTTCTTACCTTACCGACCAACCACTGAATACCAGTTCATGCACATCCTGTAGACGGATATTAAAACTCAGATCTTTTGAAAAGAAGAATATTCTTTTTTTTTTAATCGGACCATTCTCGGTTAATGGTTTATATTTTTAAATTTTTTTGATACAAACTTCTCATTAAAACCACATATTTTAACGGTTAAGGACAAGAGACTAAGATAATGGACATAATTGAAATAAAAACTGACAAAAAGTAATAAAACTGTGGTACAGAGAACAAAATAGATATAAAAAAAAGAAAAATAATAATAAATGACCGAGGATGCTTCATTATTATTATAGGTTAATATTTGATTGAGTCAAATCAAAAAATTTGAGTTAGTTAAATTGACGCAACTTATTTTATAGATTAAATTTTATTTAAAAATATTTTACATCGAGTTTTTATTCAAATTTAATTATAAATATTAATAATGTTACTATACTAATTAGTTTTAATTTGAACAATTTTCTATAATCATACAATGTGTATGTATATTTATTCATATATTTCAGATGTGATGTATAAAAATATATGAGTAATTATTCCATACATAAGTACTGAAAACAAAAAAAAAATCACAAACGTCTTAGTTTCAAGAATAAATATTAAGATGGTTTAGTGGTCTAAAATTGATGGACTAAAATTAAAATTTAGAGTTATACGTTATGACTTAAATCTCTAATCAGATCACATTAAATCTAAACCCTAACCTTTAAACCTTAAATTCTAACACTAAACTATACATTTTTACAACAACGCCTAAATTCTAAACCTTTAGCCTCTAAACTTTAAATTCTAACCCTAAAACTAAGGCGCTTTGTAACAACTTTTTGTTACCACCGCTTGTGTATTGAATATAAATTCTAAATATATATGGAGTGACAATGAAAATTTTCTTTCTACAAAATTGAGTTAATTTCAGTATAAACTCTAGTCCTAAATCCTAAACAACAACCTAAATCCCTAAAACTAAACCCTAAATTAAACCTCACTTGTAGAAAACAAGTTTTCCAATACCTTTCTATATATACTTTAAACGGAATTGATAAACTCAACTCAAACTTAAAAATCAATCCACTAATTACTAAAAATTTCGAGTTATTTGAATTATCATTTTATAACTCAAACTTTATTTGAATTTTTTTTAGCCGAGTTGTACAGCTACTTATGCATTACATGATGAACAAAGTAAATTCTTCTTTAACGTCTAAAAATGTAAATAAAGTAGAACTGGAAAAAATTATAGATATTTTTGAAGTCCCATCAAACCAGAATACAAGATGGTATCTATTTGACTGGATATATTGTGTGTGGAGTTGCAGCATTTTGTTCATACCATGTAATGTAATTGATTATAACTTCCTGTTTTGATTATTAGAAAGGCTTAACATAAATATAACAACAAAGTACTTACTATACAAGAAGATGTTCAAGAAACATGTTCCCATCTCATTCATCAATGTCATTGTTGACCTTTATCTCCAAAAGCCTCTCAACCGGTTGCCTACAGATCGGGCATCGGTTCGTCTGGCATCTCAAAACCTTTGCACAAGAGCTGCACATGCACTGCATTATGTACAACAAAACATTACATCAACCACTGACTATAACCTCAAATTCCCTAAACTAAAAATTGTTTATACCGACCATTTCCGTGAGTGGGAAGGAGTCTCTATTACTTGAAAAGTTATGAAGATTTTCACTATCCATTAAGTTGTTAATACAGGATTTATTTATTGAGTGTTACCCTTTGCTTTCTTGTCTATTCAATCAATATTGCAAAAAGACCAAACAAAGGGAAAAAAAAGGAATGGAGGCGAACTAATGAAGACAAGAGAAAAAGTGGCTTGAGTTTACCATGTGTCTGCAGGGAAGAACAGTTGTGTCCCGAGGTTCCGAAAGGCAAATAACACATTCTTTTCCACTATCATTTGCATCAACATCGTTGTCAACTGAATTTCCAATCCCATATATTTCTTGCAGTTCATACCTCATCCCGTTCACCCACAGAATCTGTTTCACTACTCTCGTCTGGTATTCACCCTTTTCCTTCTCGAACACTGCCTGAGTTATCTGAGAATTAATGGTTCCTGATTCTTGGTTTCCATCTGACACATTCTGGCTGAGAGGCAATGCCTCTGCTTTCACGGCCAGATGATATATATCCACTTCATCTACCTTGAGTAGTTCCGACTCCTCAAACATAGAGAAATCAATCCCTGTTCCTGAGGGCAATCTAAACTTCTGTCCTAGACCTTGTTCGAAAGGTACAATCACTGGGGGTAGAATACTTTCCTTCATTGCTGTCAAATTACAGTCTTCACCTTCTTTTGCAAAGAAAATAACAGTCATCCTGTTTGCAGAACAAACCAAATATTATATCTCGTTAAGAAATAAAATCAGACACAAAAAGCGATCCACATAAAAACTGGCAAAATGAAATACAGATAAGACGCGACATAACCTCAATGCAGAAACCTGATTCTAAGAAGAAAAGGCAAAAAGCTTGTGTTTAAGGGCTACATGTATGTGCTCCATTAAGTATGTATTAGTTTCTCATGATGATAGAGAAACGAAAAATACATCAAATAATATATTGTTAGATCAATGGATCAGAGTATTACAATACCCGTACTATCGGTAAGTATGAATGTGCATAACTAATGATAATATCAAATGCATTAATACATTTCTACAAGAGAGTTACCACCTACAAGTCTGCAACATAAGTTGAGTTGAACATCATTCGGGTTTTCCTTTTCTAAACTCGCAAGTTCCTCGAATCTAAAGCTCGGTACTATCTTCTCAATCGTTTTACTCTACTTCATAAGTTTTCATATCTGATTAGCATGAGGTATAATTTAAAAGGATAACAGAATACCACCATCATTCGAGCCCTGTCACAGTAAGCCTATTGCCATTTTCTCTACCAAGTAAAAAAAATCCGGGCTTCAACTGTTACACACGGAGTGGAAGAGACCTCAAAACATACAGGCAGCCGAATTCTTTACATTCAAACCCAATATAAACAAGGCAACCTTAAAACCTCCAAATGTAGCTGAGAATCTACAAAATCAATACTAAAAATGAACCAAGAAATACCGGATAAAATTTCATTGAAGTCCAAATGATTTCTATTCTTAAAACCAGTTACCAAACCTTAACCCCTCTACAAAGAGCATACCTCTCCAAGTGCAATACACTAATGATCTAATTTGACATAATTTACATCTCGAGCTCTCAAAACAAGTTTAACAATAATCATATAAATCATATCCGAGGAGCAAAATTTCAATAAAAAGTAACTCAATATTCATAGCTACAACCATTAGATTCTCGTAGATGGCAAAACATGAAAAAAATTCAAACAAAGAGACTGAATTTTTATACCTTCCAGCAACAGTAGCATCAAACGTGAAAGAAACCAAGAACTTCCCGGGGTTCAGCTCATCAGCCTCGAATTTCAAAGTTTCCTTCTTCAAATTAACGTCGTTCTTTATCGTAACCGCCTTCTGATGCTCTATATACGGCACCGGCGGCGGTGGCATCATCGGTCCATAAGCATACCGACCCCAATTGGCAGGCTCTATGTGGGGCCCACCCCGGTGTTGATGATGATCGTAGGGCGCCGGAAGCGGCAACGGTACTGGCGGCTGATGAGGGTAGTACCCTGGGTACTGATAGTACTGGGGTGGGTTGGTGTTCGGGTATTGGGGCGGGTAAGGCGTTGCGGCGGCAAAGACGTAACGGTTGGAGGAGATTTCAGTTTGCGGCTGAGCCGGAGGAGGAGGAGCTGGCGGGGGAGGGGGAGGGTGGCTCCGCCGGCTTCCGTGCCTTCTCCGGCCATTTACTCCGCTACTTCCTATGTTTCCCATGAATTTTTCTCGGGTTTTAGAATATGAAGTGAAATAAAGCGGAAATTTTTGCAAAATATTTAGAAAGGAATGGTTTTTATACCAAATTCGATCCAAGTTCCATGTAAAATTTTCAGGGTTTTCCTTTAATTCCCTCAAAACCTGAAAGAAAAAAAAGAGAGAAAACTAGGGTTGCTACTTATTCTTTGCTTTAATTTCTGTATGAAAAGAAGAAATAAAATTGAGAGAATCTTTGGTGGGGGTGAATACTGAATATTGGGTTTGCGTAAAGCTCCGCCTCCACATAGAAATTGTGTTAAAGTGAACAGCTTTGTTTTCGTTTCTAAAGGATATGTCTCATAGATGCGAAATTACGCAATCAAGTGCTCACTCTAATGCTATTTATCACGGGTCAAAACTCTCTATTTTCATAATGGTCATGTTTGGTAAATAGTGGTTTGGACAAAAATTAGAGGTTTGACTAGTCAAATCTGTTAATATTGATGTTTGGTAAATAGCGGATTGAAAGAGCGGATTGGGGTGAAAAAGTTAATTTTGAAAAAGCTCATAATATGAGCTTTTTGAGATTAGAGGTTTGATATTAGAGTTGTAATGACTCTTTTACCCTTAACAATTACCAAAAATCTCCAAACAACCTAAATTAAATAATAATATTTTTTTAATATAAATAAAAACATATTAAATATTAGACTTATTTGTTGTTACTACTAATTTATATGGTGACATTTGTAAGTTAATTCTATTTTTTATTATCACATATTTATATGTGCATATAAAAAATTTAATAATTATATAAATAATAAATTAATATATAAATTTTTCAAATATGTTTAGGAAATTTATATTAAAAAATAATTTTTACAAATCTAATTAATATTTATTAGATACAAAATATTAATAATTGATAAATTATTCAAACAAGTATTAAATATAATCATGTCTTTATATGTCATTTTGCTTGTTAAATAATAAAACAGCTATCCGCTATCAGTTAATTTTACCAAACACTTTTATACAATCAGCTAATACAATCCGCTAGTCAAATCAGCTAATGCAATCAGCTATCAGCTAATGTAATCCGCTATCAACTATCAGCTATCCGCTAATTGCCAAACAGGGCCAATGACTTTTTAATATGTGATTAATACACTTGTATTTTTTTATTTTCTTTTCAATTTTCAAAGCTTCATTTTGAGTAATTCGGATCGAACGTTTAATTTGGATGATTAAATTTTTCAACAAAAATTTTCTGCATACACACACGTCTCAAATTTAATATTAAACTACTTACCATTTAAATTAATTCTCATTAGTAGTACATTTATCACTTTTAAGATTTGATGTATAAGTAATATTATTTTTTTTGGATTAAGTAAAAAGATATATATCCTTGAAGCTCTAAGTAATATTGTTTTCAATTATATATAGAGATAAGATCAACTTATACTATATAAATTCAATTAATTTTATGTTATTTGTCAATATTAATAAGTGAAATAGATGAATAATATTAAAATTTAAAAATATTTTTTTTAAAAATCAATTCTTTTAATAATAGTATTATTGATAAAAATGTAAAAAAAAAATATAATTTAAAATCTTCAATCAAATAGTTTTAAATATATATTAAACATTAAAAAATAAATATTTAATTTATGAACTTGTCTGCATGTTTGCACGTGTTTGTCTACGGTATTGCACGCATTTCTCCATATTTCCTTCTTTTTTCCTGTGAATTCTGTTCAAGTCGAAGCGTTCTTCAAATAGATGCTAATCTTGCAAACCTTTCAATAGAAGATGGTGAGGAGGAGGCAATTGAAATACCATCTGACGTCCTAGAATCTGCCTGTGAGTATGAACTGTGTTTGGTGGGTAAATTTCTCACCTCGAGCGTGATCCATTTCCTCTCGATGCGCAACACCATAGCAGATGTATGGCATCCACTTGGTGGAATTTCTATAACAGATATAGGACAGAAACGATTTTGTTTTCGTTTCTATCACAAAGTGGACATTGATCGGGTTCTATATGGCAGTCCATGGTTTTTTAATGGTCATCTCTTGCTTCTGCATCAGTTGAAGAAGGGAGAAGATCCACTCGAAATTGAGTTGTCTACGGCCACATTCTGGGTACAAATACATGACCTAGCACCTGGTTTGATGTCAGAACAAATGGCTCGTCAACTTGGGAATTTCATAGGTGAATTTGTTGAATACGATTCGAAGTTGGTGGCCAATGGTAGAAAGCAGTATATGCGCGTAAAGGTCAACCTTAATGTTAACGAGCCTCTAAAGAGAAAGAAAAAGATTTTGCTGGGTAAGGATCGTAGCATATACGTTTTGTTTCAATATGAAAGGATTACACTTTTTTGTTTTATTTGTGGGAGGCTTGGCCACGGCGAGAGTTATTGTCCGATGAGGTTAACAATCGCTCCGAGGGACGTGGTATTTGGATGGGACCTATCCATCAGAGCACCGTCACGGAGGGGACCGCCACAGCCAAGCAAATGGCTTCGCATAGAGGACGAGGATGCAACTGCTCCGGGAATGAACAAGGGAACTGTCGTGCATGGGCAGTTACGTAACCATGAAAAACTGCCTCTACATGTTAATGGCCCACGTGATCCTTCAGCAAAAAACAAAACTACTTTCTATCAAACTGAACCTCTGAATGATGGACACCTGGATATTATAATGGATGCAGAGGATAATCCCTTCGAACCCACAGATGGGAAAAAAGACAACGTTTGTTAGGTGAGGGGCAAGCTGTTTCTGGTGCACTTGATTCTGCTACCCCTGGAGATGACTTAAACATTTCGGCTAGCCCTATTCAACAGGGCAGCCGGCATCCATGAATCTCGTTTGCTGGAACGTCCGTGAACTGGGGAAGCCACGGGCGGTGAACCGCCTCAGAAATACACTGAGGGGCTTTCATCCCCAGTTTATGTTTCTTATGGAAACTAAACTTGATGTAAGAAGGATGGAGAGAGTAAGGCATAGGTGTGGTTTTTGATTTGGAGTGGACGTAGCTGCAGTAGGATCGAGAGGAGGTTTATCTTTCGGTTGGAAGCCAGAAACGCAGGTTAATTTGAGAAGTTATTCTGCCTTTCACATAGATGCTGAGATTGTTGATGACAAGAATGGACCTTGGAGGTTTACAGGCTTCTACGGAAACCCAGTTGAACATCTTCGAACATCTTCATGGGACCTTCTTCGACAACTGGCAACTGATCAATCTCTTCCATGGTTAGTTGCAGGTGATTTTAACGAGATAGCTTTTGCTTTTGAGAAAATGGGGGGGAGACAAAGACATGCACGCAACATGACCCTTTTCCGTGATGCTCTATGTGATTCTGATCTAGCTGATTTGGGCTTCAAGGGCATATGGTACACGTGGGAACATGGCAGGCTAGCCGATAATAACATACGAGAGAGACTAGACAGAGCTGTGGCTAATCCAAGTTGGTGGTCTAGGTTCCCTGGATATAGTGTGACTCACTTGAATCATAGTATATCTGACCATTGTCCATTATTGATTGAGCTAACCAGCAACAATGGAGGTAATGCTAGGGTCTCAGAAGATTTCTTTCGTTTCGACGCTAACTGGATTTTAGAGGAGGATTTGGAGCATGAAATAAGAACATTCTGGGAATCTTCCACAAACTCTCTTCCAACCAAACTTGTAGGACTTGGGAGAAAGTTGATGCTTTGGGGCAAAACGAGGAAAAAAGCTAACTCTAGTTACAAAAGAAGACTTCAAAAACGCCTAAATGAACTCTCTTCGATGGATCCAGATGATGAGAAGTTACTTGAATTAACGGAGGTCAAGTTGGGATTAAACATAGAGGCGGATAAAGAAGAAATATTTTGGGAACAAAGAGCACGTCAAAACTGGTTGAGGCACGGGGACAAACACACATCTTTCTTTCATAACTATGCGTCCTATAGAAAAAAGAAGACTACTGTGAAAGGGCTGCATGATGAGGAGGGGAATTGGATTGAAGGTGATGGTAATCTCTTGAACTTGGCCACCAACTACTTTACACAACTGTTCCAGACATCAAACCCTTTGTGTGATGGTTCCATTTATGAAAAGGTACAACCAAGAGTGTCGAATGCTATGAATAGAAGATTGATGGATCCATTTACTCTAGATGAAGTTAGGGAGGCTATTAAACAGATGGCACCTATGAAGGCTTCAGGCTTGGACGGATTCCCAGCTCTATTTTACCAAAAATATTGGCACGTGGTGGGTGAGGAAGTAACATCTTTCTACTTACAGGCTCTTAATGCAAATGTAAATTTGGAATCCATAAACGACACTCAAATTGTGCTTGTGCCAAAGGTAAAAACTCCCCAAGACATGACTCAATTCAGGCCAATAAGCCTCTGCAATGTCTTGTATAAGATAATTTCAAAGACGCTAGCGATCAGATTTGCCCCTATGCTAGATGATTGTATTGATCAATCCCAATGTGCGTTCATCCCGGGAAGACACATTTCAGATAATATCATTGTTGCATATGAACTTCTTCACTCGATGAGGCAGAAACGTGGAGGTAACTCGGGCTCGTTTGCTCTAAAGGCAGACCTTAGTAAGGCCTATGATCGAGTAGAGTGGTGCTTCTTAGAAGGAATGATGCTACGACTTGGTTTTGATGTTGATTGGGTGAATCGAATAATGCAGTGTGTTACTAGTGTAACCTACACAGTAAACCTTAATGGATCACTGGGAGAAAGGTTTAAACCCTCTCGTGGCATAAGACAAGGATGTCCCCTTAGTCCCTACTTATTCCTAATCTGTGCAGAAGGCCTATCAGCTTTGCTAAACCATGCGAACCAAATGAGAAGCATTAAAGGAATCACTGTAGGAAGACAAAGAATGGAGATTGGTCATCTTCTTTTTGCAGACGATAGCATCCTTTTTGGTGAAGCAACAGTTAGGGGAGCTACTAAACTAAAGAATATATTGCAAGAGTTTGGCAATGCCTCGGGGCAACGAGTCAATTATGACAAGTCTCTTATTTTGTTTAGCTCTAATGTGGATCCTTTAATTCGACAGCAGATTGGTTCCACTCTTGGTGTTAGAATATCAGCTAGTCCAGAAAGATATCTTGGGTTACCTACAGTAGTGGGGAAAAACAAGAGGGAGGCATTTAACTACTACTTTGATAGATTCAATAAGAAGACTGGTTGTTGGGGCATTCGTTTTCTATCAATGGGAGGCAAGGAGGTGATGATAAGAAGTGTATTGCAGGCATTACCTACTTACACCATGCAGTGTTTCTTGCTACCATTATCATTATGTTCTTCTATGGAGAGATTAATGAACAAATTCTGGTGGAGGCATAATGGGATGAAGAATGGCATCTATTGGTGTTCATGGTCTTACTTATCTCGTCCCAAGCATCTTGGAGGTCTCGGATTTCGCAACATAGCTCAGTTCAACATTGCTATGCTTGCCAAACAGTGCTGGAAACTGACAACTAAACCACATTCTTTACTTGCAAGGGTGTTCAAGGCACGTTACTATCCAAATACTGATTTTCTCCACGCTAATTTATGTTCAAGACCCTCTTTTATATGGCAGAGCATATGGACAGCTAGGGGCTTATTGGAGAAAGGCATAGGTTGGAGAGTCGGTTCAGGACAAGACATCAACATTTGGAATGAATCATGGCTTCCAGGTTCTGATGATGGATTCATTCGGGGCCAACATATTAATATCAACTATACGAGGGTGGCAGACCTTATTGACTCCACCAATGCTTCTTGGAGAATGGAGGTTTTACATGAACTTTTCAACCCAGATCAGGTCCAACGCATTACTGAAATTCCACTTTCAACAGGAGGTTTTCCAGATTCACGAGTATGGAGATTGGAGAAGTCGGGGGAGTATACGGTGCAGAGTGGTTATAAACTGCTAATATCAACAGATTTCCATGGTACTGATCACAATCTAGTATCATCCCTGATAATTGAACAATTCTTCTCTGAGTTATGGGACATGAAGGTGCCAGCTAAGGTGAAGATACATATGTGGAGAGTGGCCAATAATTACTTACCAACACGTTCTAATCTTCGAGTCAGACGATTAGAGGTAGATGATAACTGCCCCATATGCCAACACAGTGAGGAAAAAATTGATCATCTATTGCGAGATTGCATGTTTGCCACTCAACTTTTTGCAGCATTTAGCATAAATCTCCAAAACTATCCTGTTGATGGGCGTTGGTTGGAGTGGTTAGCTTCATGGTTTACAACGTTAAACGTTAAACAAAAGGTACTTTCCATGATTTCTTATTGGGCAATCTGGTATATGCGTAACAGAATTGTGCATGAAAATGCCACTGCTTCCATCCCTGAAGCATGTGCTTTTGTGGCTGCAAAATTGAGGGAATTTGAAGAATACGAGCCCGATCAGATTCTACCTTGTGTAACATCTATGGTAAAATGGGAAGCTCCAACTGAGGGTGTGGTGAAAGTTAATTTTGATGCAGCTTATGATCAGGCTTCTAAGGTTTCTTTTTCAGCTGTGGTTTGTCGAGATAATGAAGGATTTTCATATTGGCGGCTGGAATTGCACAACACCAATACGTGGCGGATGCATTTACAGCTGAAGCTTGGGCCTGTTTGCAAGCAGTAAGGATGGCATCAGAAGTAGGTTTCATAAACATCATAGTGGAGGGAGACTCGTTAACAGTGCTGAAAAAAGTGCGATCCCATTTCCTGGATAACTCGATCATCTCCCCAATAATTCATGATATAAAAGAGGCTGCTAAAACCATAGCTTCAATTTCCTTTGGTTTTGTGAAACGGGAAGGTAATTTAGTAGCCTATTTACTTGCGCGAGAAGGAAGACAAGTGCAGTGTCCCCAATTCTGGATCGAAGAAGCCCCACAATCTATAATGGAAGCTGCTGAAAATGAGAGACCTCAATCTCCTTATTGACTTTTTTCTGGAATTTGCTAGGTGTTTTCCTGGCTGTCGGTTAATCTTTATATGCATTTTGATGCTCTCCGACTTTTTCTAGTATTGGAACTGGTAGATTTGGTTGTAGTAGTTAGGTTATGTTTATGACCTATCCTACGGTTTTAGTTGTTTCTTCATGTTTGATTAATAATATAAAACCAGTTCAGTCTAAAAAAAACTTATCTAGTAATATAAATTAATTTAAAACCAATTAAGCTTGTATATATATTTAATTTCAAGTAAAAAGCCGGTCAATTTATTGTCGATAAAGAAACGATTTGGTATTTTTTAATAAGTAAATGCTTTACAGGTATTTTCCACCCCCACCAATTTCAACCTATCTCATAACATGGCTTGTTCCACAAATTAGACACTGCAAATGCCAAATAAAACCCTGTAATCAAGAAGAAAGTTTTTTTTTTTTTTTGTAGTGGTGGTGGGGGGATTTGAGATGTTAATTTCACATTCTTTTTGTTGGTTCAACTGTTGGAGATTTCCCCTGCTGAAGTCATTCATATAATAATATTCAAATCCAATTAATAATTGAATTTCCTGTATATAATGACCTTTGATTATTGTTTTTTTTATCAATATGGCCTTTGATATTCATTATAATGGGGATTTTGACTACTTGTTTTCTTATTAGGGTGGCAAAATAATTCATCTCCGTCGGGTCCGATTTGATTCAATAAGGGTTGTTTTTTTAATTAAAAAATTAGGTTAGGGGTGGGTTGGGTTATGAAAAAATAAAGTCGGGACGGGTTCGAATTTAGGTTGAAAATTTCTCGACCTGACCTGATATATTTATTATATTTTTATATATTATATTTAATATTTTTATTAATTTTTTTCGAGACAGGTCGGGTTTAGTCGAGATTTTTTATTGAAATATCGAGGTCAGGTCGAAACCGGGTTATGCTTTTTATTATTTTGGGCGGGGATACAATATATTAGAATCGGGCGAGTCGGGGTCGGGACAAATGGTTTAAATTTTGGGTCGGATCGGGTCGAACAGCCAAAAACCCGCCCGCCCGGTTGCCATCCCTATTTCTTACTTATTCGACAAAATTAAAATTTATTTAGGAAAGAAAAGAAGTCCGCCAACATCTTATAATCGCATATTTTAAAAAAATAAAAAATATTACACAACCATTCTTTACAAATTTGAATTCTAAATTACTAATTATAAAATCTAAAATCTAAATTTAAATCCAAATCCAAATCCTAAACATTAAACTATAATTTTATATCCTTAATTTTAAACCCTAAACCCAAAACTCTAAATCTTAAACTTAAACTTTAAACCATAAATTTAACAAGTTTGTGTAAATTAAAGTTTACACAACTTGTGTACCAATTTTTTTCTTCCTAAAATTATCGACCAAATCCTGGGGACCAAAGCACTTAACATCCTCTCAATATAGAAATTATATCACGGGTCCTTCCCACCACGTTATCCATGAGACCAACCAATAAAATACATCTATTTCATTAATTTTTTCATGTCATTTTTTACCATCTATTTTATTGATTAATCCTATAAATAATGTAGTGATAAGGACCTATAATATAATTTCTCTTTAATATTTCATTTTCAGTCTAAATGGGAATTATATTAAATTTGCTCTCGGATGAAACGAAAGTTTCTCTAAGTCCAAATAACTTACTTTTTTTTTTAATTTTCTAATGTGGTTGATAATTTATTAGTATGGGAGAATTAAATAGAGGCCGCTGAAGTATGGGAGGTAAGTGCATGTTTGAGAATTTGATAGTTTAGGAGATCATGGGCTCAGATATTGTTGTCAATTTATTTTTTATTAAATAAAGAGGTATTATATTTTAGTTTAACTGTTAAATAGTTGTTTAAATTATGCTTCTTTCAGTTAAAAGTCCAAACTATTTTTTTAGCTAAATTAGAACTTAAAGTTTCATTCCGTGGCTCAAACAGTCCGAAAATAGTCCACAAAATTCTAAACCTCCCAAATTCAACCACTCCCGCCGCCGGCAATCGCGTTGCCGGCGACGGAATGAAGCGCCCTCCCCTCGCCAAATAACTCACACATCGTTCGTTGCCCCTCTTGTCGTCGTTCGTCGCAAATCGTTCGAAAAAATCATTCGACAATTTCGCCGATACGCACAACGTTGGTTGATTTTCGGAGACGGGGTGGTGGGGGAATTGGTCGTGATGGTCTGGCGACCGATTTGGTGGGCGGCGGCGTGGCAGTCGGCGGTGGAATCGACCCAAATTGGGATTTAAATTTTGGGGGTTTTTGAATTTTGGAATTTGGGGGTTGTTTTGTAAAATCTAGTAAGTTTAGAGATTTTTGAAAATTAATTAATTTTATTTATCTATAATATAATTTTAAATTTTTTTGGAGGTGACACTTGTCCTTTAACAAAAAAAATTAACGGTGAACCTTGAATGGCGAACCTTGAAAACATCTTTGATCATTAGATTAATAAGTAGATATCATATTATTGTTAATTTTGTCTCCTAAAAAGGCGAGTAATATTATTACATGCTTCAAAAGGGTTATTTTACTGATGAATCCAACATTGATGCCAAGAAACTATAGCTTTCAATATCCATTTTCAGCATATTATATAGATTTACTGACTTCTTGGTTTTATGTGTGCCTTTCATTTCAATATACATTTTCAGAACCCCCTGTTCATATTCTTAACTTGACGGGCTTACTATTATTCTTAAAAAAATGAAAGAATTCAAATATATAGAGTATGTACTTATTTAGACATCTAGTTTTTAATTCATTTGAACATTGTCTCTTCTATTTTTATGTTTAATATTATTTTATCTTATGATCTTGATTCTTGGTTTCGTCCATATTATTTGGGATAGTATAGAACAATTGCGGAAGATAATAGGGACCTGGGGTCAATGGCCCATAAGATTTAAAAAAATTAGAGTTTAGTCTCTTAATTTTTTTTTTAAATTTGATCATTTCAAAAAATTTAGAAATTCGTAGTGAGCTTCAAAATTTTTTTGAATATTTTTAATTAAATTCCTCTCATAATTCTAAAAGTTCTCAATTAAGCCCTAAAAGAATTAAAAAAATTAGCTAGACCCCTTTTTGGAAAAAAAATGTAAATTAAACCTTCAAATTTTTTGAAAAAAAGGTCTAATTTGCTCACCAGAGTTTAAAGTAAATGAAGACAGCAAAGCAAATATTACATGGTGCAGGAAAACAACGGTAACAGGTTGGTGAATGTTTGGCATCTGAAGGGGACTAATTCTTTACGGTTGTTACATGCCTGAGAAGCATTTGCACAACATCATCTGATATTCTTGCAGCCTCATTTTTCAGGTGCTGAATCTTTGCTTCGGTCTCTTGCTCAAGTCGCTTCACGTTAGCACCCGAATCCCCACTGCTCTGTTTGAAGACCACACGGCGGATATCGGAAGACAGAGAGTTAACAAATCTATGATGCAAGGCGAGAAGAGAAGCTTCCAGCCCTTGTTAACAATTACAATCTCGAGCGGTAAAGAGACACTTTACAAGCTACAAGAAGGGTCAGATGCAAGGCCTAGTTAACCATCAACAAGTATTTACCTCGGCAAGTTTCCTCTGAAACTCCTTCTCCACTTGAGCTCGGTATTCAGCAATCTCCTTTTCAGCCTCTTCCTTGGCTTGTTTCAGCCTCGCCATCTTCGCTAAAGGGAGAAATTCAAGCAATAAATAATCAAGGAACTTGTTTTAGCTTTAACATTGAAAAACATATATAATAACGAACCAAAATGAAATCCATGGGGCTACTTTGAGGAGACTAAAAATAATGCATGCATGCAAATACGAGAGACGATGAAACAGCCAACTCCTTCATTGAGGATAAGTTTTCCTTTCTCCTAATTCTTGCAGGTATACACACAAACAAACATAGATATCAATCTATAAGTATAAATCCAGACAAATCTCTCCAAATGGCAATTGAACACAACAAGTAGCGTAGTTACCATTTCTGGCAGAATTCACAATGTGCTGAGCTTCTTGTTCTGCAGCAAGCAACTGCTGAATTCCACCTTGTCCCCTATTGGCTTCCATGTTTTTCCTACAAGGTCAAAACTAGTATTCAAGCACAAGTTCATAACGGTATAATTGCAAATCTGGCAAGAAGACGACCTCACTTCTAACCGATTGAATCATGTTTAAGTCCAATAATTTGTATGTCGAATCACATGGCATGAATAATTCCAAACAGATTAAACTAAATGCAAAGTTCAACGCTCATGAGAGGACGAACGCAAGTTCTTATGTTAGGGTTGCGGACTTTTATATTTAGTAAAACTACATAAGAATTTGAAAATTTCAGGTGCGAAATTAGATCAAGTCAAAGAAAGTTTCTAAAATATATAAAAAGTTTAAAATTTCCAGGAGGTGCACTGACCCTAGGGACTTGATCAAGTCAATAGCCTAGTGCTGTACTCTAACTAGATCCTGCTAGAAAATCTCTTGATCGGCCTGGAAACTTCATTTCAATGGAACAAGTATAGTTACTTTCACAAAGAGTCTTAAGCAAGGTGCACACCTTAACCCCAAAACAAGCAGCTAAAATTCAAATCACCATACAAAATTAGTTCTTAAAGACCAAAGGAAAAAAATTAGGTTTAATTGAAGATCTTTCCTGAAACCCCATCAACATCTTATCATTCTATTTTAGTACTAGAAAGTAGGGTTTTCAATAACAAAAAATCTCAGTAATTCAATTAGGGGAACAAAAGGAATGAAAGTGAGATCTAAAAAGAACAAACCAACCAGAACCATAAGGACTAAAACTGCAAACAACCAGAACCATAAGGACTAAAACTGCAAAGACAAAAAAAATCAACTGAAAGGAAGAAATTTTGGGTTACCTTCCACAGAATATCTGGAGATCTCAGTTGAAAACTGAACAACGCTTGTCTGACCAATCATTTAGACATTTACTATTACAGGGAAGTGGGAACGTCCATAAAACGATGTCGTTTTTGTACTGTCTATCAGAAATCAATTGTCCTAAGGGCATGAATTCAGTAAGGGTTGAATCATATCATTCTAAAATGGGTTAATCTCACCACACGTACTCAAATTATGATTCTCATTTTAAATCAGTTCTTAAATTTTTAAATGTTTCTATTTTATCTCTAAACTATGGTTCTCATTCTAAATTAGTTCTCCAAACTTTTGAATATACCAATTTCACCCTTAAATTATCGTTTATACCATATCATATTATTACATAATACACATCAGTGTTATATGACAATTAACAATTTTTATAACGGTTGTATTAACATAAGATATTATTAGCATATAGGCATAATGCCAAAAAATGTCCCTAACGTTTGACTAAATAGTCATTTTGGTTACTATTCTTTTTTTAACCAATTTAACCCACAACGTTTTATTTTGGGTCAAAATGGTCTCTCTGTGAATGAAGAATGGTAGTCAACTGATGATAAATAAGTTGAAATGACGTGACAAACCTACATGGCAGTGCACGCCGCGATAGCAGTGTCATATAGACAAATATGCTGACTTTACATAATGACACATCAGTTAAAAAATATTTTTATAAATTGTATAAAATATAAAATATTTTTTCTTCTAACATGTCATTTTGTCAAGTCATTTAAGTTGTTTATTGTCAGTTGACTAACAATTTTCATCTAGAAAGGGCTATTTTGACCCAAAATGAAATGTTAGGTGTTAAATTGGTTCGAAAAAAAGAATAGGAGCCAAAATAACTATTCAGCCAAACATTGTGGACATATTTTGACTTTATGCCTAGCATATATTGATATTTTGAGATGAAATTAGAACGTTCAAAAAGATTGAGGACCAATTTAAAATGAAAGTCATAGTTTGAGGATGAAACTAGAATGCTCAAAAGTTTGGGTACCAATTTAAAATAAAAGTCATAATTTGGAGATGAAATTGGAATGTTTTAAAGTTTAAGAATCAATTTAAAATGAGTATAATAGTTTCGAGATGTGTGGTGGAATTAATTCTTCTAAAATTGTAAATTTTAGTCTTTATATTTGAATTTTACCATTTTTTTATTTTCAAATCTTACATCTTTTAACTAATTTTGATTCAACTTTACTATTATAATGCTGAATTAATGGTTATAAAATGGTTAAAAAATAGGATAAATATTCAATACACAGACGGTGGAAACTGAAAGTTTCCACAAGCGCCTTAGTTTTAGGGTATAAGGAGTTAGTTTAGGGTATAGGGTTTAGGAGTTTAGGTGTAGGGGGTTAGAATTTAGGAATAGTTGTTTCAATTTAAGGTTTAGGGTTATAATTTAAGATTTATAGGTTAAAACCTAAATCCTCACCATATTACCCTTAAAACTAAACCCTAACCTATAAACCCTAAATTATAACCCTAAACCTTAAATTGAAACAACTATCCTTAAATTCTAAACCCCTAAACCCTATACCCTAAACTAATTCCTTATACCTTAAAACTAAGGCGCTTGTTGAAACTTTCAGTTTCCATCGCCAATGTATATGATATTAATCCAAAAAATATTAGTCGTTTGCATCTACATTTCGAAAGATACAAATTTCTTGTAGTTGTTGACTTTGTTTCATTATCGTTATGTTTAACATGTTCATAATCATATGGTAACTCAACCCAGTTAATCTGGTCCAACTTAAATTATATATGAGTAAATATTCTTTATTTGTATATATTTAAAGTTAATTATATTGTTAAAAAATAGGTAATTATAAAATATTTAAATACTAATATAAAATTATGTTTTTATTTTTATTATTTTAAAAATAAAAGATGATTAATATGTGCGGCTCTGGGCTTTGAATGTTTTTGGTATATACTATCTAGCCTTGGTCCGACCATGGACATCTCCGATCATTACTATTGATCTTTTACTTAATGTTATTGCTATCACGGTTTATTTAATAATAATCATGTATGATTGTTGAGTTTATATCGATTGATATTGTTATTGTTGAAATAATATGAAAGTCGTAAATTTTAATATACATAAACGCTTGATTTTTTTCAAAGATTTTATAAATATTGTATAAAAAATAAAAATAAAAATAAAATACGTAAATAGTCGGCTAAATTGGGAGGATATTGCACCCAAAAAAATATTTTGAAATCTATAACATTCTTCAAATTATTTTCGAATCTAGTGTATTTTTTACAGTGTAATTTTAAGGTCGGATTGTAAGCATTCCGACCTCAACAAAATTAAAAAAAAAATGAGGTCTATTGGAAAGCAGTCCAACCTCATAGGAAAATAAAAAAAAAATTTAAGGGTTGCAGGAAAGCAATCCGACCTCATGCCCAAACAAAATTAAAAAAAAACAAGTAAGGGATGCAAGATTTCAATCCAACCTCACTATTAAAAGAATAAAAAAAAGTGAGGTTCAGTTACTTTGAATTCGACCTCTTGGTTTGCCAAGCCAGACATCACGGGTCTCTGCAGGGTGTCGCAATGTTAAGGCTGAAAAAATATTTCATTTAGACTGAGCAGTGATAAGTCTTCTCAATCTGAAAAAATAAATTCGATTCAGAATGATTGAATAGATGGTAGGGGTATTGGATTTAAATTTTGAATGGTTATTAAATAGATGTAGGGGTAAATAACGAAAAAAATTGTGTATTGTGTTTTTGTGTTAAATAAGTAAGGCCGAAGGTAAGAAGTTGAAGAAAGTTTGAAAAAAAATTGAGTGAAAGAGATGAAGAAACTGGAGGAATAAATTTTGAAGAAAGTTTTGGTAAGTTGATTTTTACATTTTGTTTTGAATATGTAGATTGTTTGTTTATTTTTATTTTGTTGTTTAGAAAAAAATGTAATAATAATCTAATATCTTGCCGCGATAATAAATTTGATTTGTTGTAATTTTATTGAAAAATATATATGGTTTTGAACGTGCAGAGACAATGAGCAATGTGTTTGTGGCTGTTATCCATTACGGTGGAGAAATTGTGAAAACTGATACTGGTGTCGTATTTGACTCGGAAAACACTACAAAAATGAAGTTTTCAAAGAACATTTCTGAAGAACTAATGTTTTGATATAATAATTGAAAATAGTTTTGGACTAAATTGAAAAGATTTCAAAAGTCCCTTTAAGTCCAAACAACTTAAAAATATGTTTGAGGATTTTTTAAAGAGGTTTTGAAGTGTTTTCTAAAGCCAAACTTTACAAAACCACCCAGGTGTTTCGAAACACCCTTAGGCATTTCGAAACAACCATTCACAGTTTCAAAACGTTTCGATACAGCTCTGTCTGTTTCGAAACGAGCTTTAATTTGGGTGAGGATTTTTACATAGCGTTTCGATACGGGCTTCACCGTTTCGATACGCCTATGTAGCAAAGACCTCAACGGTCGAAATCTCCAACGGCTATTTTCCCAACAGTAATTTAAATTGCAGCTTAACTGTCACTCGTACCGAAACGGGCTGTAACAGTTTCGATACGGCTAGAAGGGTTTCGATACGACCATAGGCGTTTCGATACGGCCTGTTGCATCAGACTTCAACGGCTAGTTCTGAAGAAGGGCGTTCCGAAACGGGGCCGAGTGTTTTGAATCGGACGTCTGCAGAACATTATTTATGGTGGAAAATAAAGTCTCCAACGGCTCTAAAACATCCACAACGGTCCTCAACGGCTACAAACTCAATTAGGAGTATAAAAGGGACCTCCAAGGATCAAGAGAAGACTAATGCTTCAATTGTCAACAACATAATGATCAAGAAATTGTCTTAGAGCTTAATTGTTCATTTTCTTATATAGACAACACTAGTGAGCTAAATATTGTTAAATTTGCTCAAGTGTTTAGGTTTTGGGTGAGAGCTTTATAGTGCAAACAAATACCTTTTAGAGGGATTTCAAGTTTGCTTAAGAATTTCTCTTGTAAGAGAGTGTTTGATTAAGCTAAAGGTAGTTAGCTTAATCGTTGTAACGGTTTCCTCCTAAGCCGAAAAAAGGGGACGAAATTCAAGAGTGAATTTGTTGAAATCATTAGTGGGGAGCTAAGGTAGTTGATGTAGACCTTGGTTAGAAGGTTGAACCACTATAATTCCTTGTGTCATTTGCCTATTTTTCACCTCCCACTAAAACACCCAAAAATCCAACTTCTCCACATTTGACGAGCTAGAACGGTTGAAGGAAATCGAGCACTGTAAAACCCAACAATTTCCTTTCGAGAGCTGAAGCAAGACATAAAAAGAAAAATAAGAGCTGAGATTGTTCATTTGCGGTACCGGTGGAAGACCTCTGATGATCCAATCAGATATTATGCAATAGCTCTTAAAGATGATGAAGGTGTTGGACTCATGATTGCAGAGTATGATTCAATACGTATTCGAAGTGTTGAGTTACATGCTAAGTTACGTGAGAGAAATGACGACTCAGGCCCATCCAGAAATGTATATGGAAGTTCTTCTCAAATGAGTTTCAGTAGTGCAGTTGAGGACCATCCATATAGGTTTGGAGACAGTTTTGTTGCTTTGTTGGAAAGTGGGACATCGAATGCATTTCATCCATATGTTGGACCTTCGACGTTACCAACGGTTGAGCTGACAATTGATCCAAGTGTTGGCATTGACGTTGACAATCTCCAAGTTCGATGGGGAGAAACGCTTGCTGATTCTACTAAAGATAAAGGTGATGAGCCTGACTTTTGTGGTGGTGAGTTTGTGTCGGGTGGAGATGACATTACATGGTACGAACCTCCCGCTCGCATGAACTTAATAGATTACAATATGATGAGGGCACCTGAATACCCGGTCATACCTCAAATATGTTCGGGTTCCTTGATGAATTCTCAGTTCGGATGCAATTTAAAGACAAAGAAGAAGCTACATTGACAATTAAAGAGTATTCCATCAAAAAGCATGTAGACTATACTGTTAAAGAATCCAATCCGAGAACTATGTTTGCCAAATGTGTTAAATATGGACAAGGTTGTAATTGGAAGATTCGAGTGTCTAAACTTCAGAAGAGAACTACTTGAGAGATTACAAAGTACAATGGTGGAAACACTTGCTTACGAAATTTAATCAACCAAGATCACCGTAAGTTGGACTCCAATGTAATATCTCGTCATGTGAAGATGTTGGTTGAAGCAAATCCTAAGGTTACTGTTTCAACGATTATGGCAACTGTGAAACAACAATTTGAATGTCAAATAGAATATGGCAAGGGTTCGTATGCAAGGGATAAGACGCTGCAAAAGGTGTAAGATAATTACGAGAAGTCTTACAATGAGCTACCGCCTTTATTGCACGCAATGACGCTTTTCATTCCGGGGACCATAATCAAGTATAAAACATTGGATGCATGCAACCGAGAAGGTGAGCTTCTTCAAGGGCAAAAAATATTCGACAAACTATTTTAGGCGTTCAAGCCATACATTGATGGATTTTCGTATTGCAAGCGTAAGGTCCAAGTCGATGGTACGTGGTTGTACGGAAGATATAAACATGTACTGTTGTTTGCCGTTACACAAGATGGTAGCAAAACTATCTTTCTGATTGCCTTCGCAATTATTGATAAGGAGTCGGGGAACTCTTGGACATTATTTTTGAGCAATTTACGTAAGCTTGTCATCAAAGAAGATGGGGTTTGCTTGATTTCTAATGGAGCAACGGCCATTTTAGCAACACTTGATCGACAGGGCAGCGGATGGACACCTCCGCACGCATATCCCGTGTACTGTGTACGCCATATTGGCAAGAATGCCATTGAAATGTGGAAAAACCCCCACCTTCGCAACGCAATTTTAAACATGGGTATGTAATTTTCCTTTTCTCAAACTTAATTAATTATGTGTTATGATTTTTGTCGATACTAACAACATGTATTACGGAATAGGCTACGAACTATTACAACCAAATTTTAAGCGGAAGTTGGCAAATTTACGCATGAAGTACGACAAAAATGTTTGGGCGTGGGAAAACAATATAGAGAGGGAAAGATGGACCCAATCGTATGATGAAGGTCGACGATACGGGTAGATGACAACCAACCTTGTGGAGTGCATAAATGGTGTATTAAAAGGAATACGCCATCTCCCAATAGCTAGCTTGGTGAGAGAGACGTACTATAGGTTGGCTAGGGTTTGGTCCAATAAAGGGTCAGAAATTCAAGCTATGATAAATAGGGGGAAGTCTGGGCTGAAGATCTTGTGACAAAGATGGAAAAGAACGTGAATTTGGCAAGATCGATGGTTGTTCACGGGTTCGACCTGAATGGACAGATTTTTGATGTTGTTGATTCCATGCGCAACAACGAAGGAGGGCACCACCAAATATTTCAAGTCAATTTTAGACAAAGATGGTGTGACTGTGGTGAGTTCCTGGCATGTCGATATCCTTGTAAGCATGCAACTACGGTATGAATGTCTAAAGGGGCTGGCCCGTACAACTTTGCGGATGAATGCTTTAACTTGCACACGATAATAAATATTTACAAATGTGAGTTCCCACCGATCACAAATTTACAATATTGGCCACCATTGGAGCATGACGAATGGTTACCGAATTCGGCACTTCGTAGAGAACCAACAGGCCGACCTCAATCTACTCGCATCCATACCAGTATGAATCTTCATTACAGGGAGCCGGGAGAACCAGAGAGATGTACGAAATGTATAAGTACAAGACATTCCAAAAACAAATGTCCAAACCGACCAAATTACATGGCAATGCCTTGGTGATTTCATTCACTATTTGTGGTTGAACTAGTTTCATTTCTTTATATTTGTATTGGAATGAACATTTTCTATTTGATTATGAGTACGTTATTTGATGCATATGTTTATTTGTTAGTTAATGCATGTTCGGTTCGGTGTTTATTTTGGTAATGAATTATATGCTCGATTAAAGTATAAAAGTGCTCAAATTTTTTATGTCAAAAAAATACAAGTGCTCAAATATAAATTTTATTTATCACGCCATTTTTGTAAAGATTTTAAAATAATTCAATTATTACAAAAAGATTTCAAACAAAAATCAAATAACTAATAATACTAAACATCCACAAATTATTTGTATTACATAGAAGAAGAGTTACATGAGCTACCGTTTTCTATGCAATTTTTGTCCATAGAGGGATGTAGTATCTATGTAATGCTGCAGTGCTCGTCGTTCTCGTTGTGGTCTTTGGCGTGCATCATCATCATCGTCGTCGTTGTCATCATCATCATCAATCACATGACGCATAGGAGACAGCGTTGTATACGCATAGTCAGTATTACGTGGTGCCAACGTGTGACTGCTAATCGACGTAACCGCTATGAAATCTATGATCCACTGATAGTCCATATTTCCACCAAAGCTCGGGTACATGGCTGACTGATGTTGAAAATCTAGTACGTATGCTTCAGAATCATTTGCACTCGAGCTCCCGTTCATTGATGAATGATAAGTGGGTGGCTGTTGATAGTCCATGTTTCCACCAAAGCTTGGGTATATGGGTGGTTGATGCTGAAAATTCGGTACATATGCTTCAGAATTATTCACACACGAGCTCCCACCCATTGATGGATGATAAGTGGGTGGCTGTTGATAGTCCATGTTTCCACCAAAGCTCAGGTACATGGGTGGCTGATGTTGAAAATTCGGTCCGTATGCTTCAAAATCATTCGTACATGAGCTCCCGCATATTGATGGATGATAAGTGGGTGACTATCTAATTGAGCAACCTTACACAACTCACGGTACAAGAATGCCAATATTCTTGATCCCCAACTATACTTAGCAGCTTCCAAAGTCGATGACAGATATGGTAGATATCGTGTGTGAACAAGATTGTCAGATTTATCCGGCATCAGTATCCCCCAATGAGTTGTAAAATATAGGCTCGACTCGCACAACTACTATCTTGCGATGTGTTACTGCCCCCGAGCTAAAATTCTCTCTTTAACCAGCTTAATTTAATACGAGATCCTCTCACATCGGTTCTAGTCAGAACCTTGTTGAGGTAATCACTGTAAAGTTGTGCACATGATTCCTCTAACTCCTTAACCAATGGACTCTCGTTTACCGGCATCCCAATTAGCATCACCACGTCTTCGAGCGTAATGGTACATTCTCCACACGGCATGTGAAACGTATAAGTCTCCGGTCTCCATCACTCAATTAGTGCGATAATTAAATTGGGAATCATCTTGTAGCCACGAATAAATGTGGCATGATAGAATCCTGCCTCTTGCAACCATTCAATTATATCGAGGTGTGGGTGATTACTCCCCATGCTTAGGTGATGTTCAAAGGTTTCTTCGGTTGCCTGCATTAAATTAAATTTTTTTATTAATAATAACAAATAAGAGAATAAAATATCACTAATCTCAAATTAACTTCTTTAAAAATAATTTACCATATCATCAACCACATCACTAGAGACGTGTTGATTTTGCAATATCAACATATAATTTGAATCGACCATCCTTTTAACAAAACTACATAGAAGACAAGTAAGAAAATATTAGTAAGAAAACAATTACCACTAAATCTAATCCTAACTACTACTACTTAAAAAATTACTAAATATACAATTTTCATGATAAAAAAGAAGCAACTTACTAGTTTACAAATCTGTACAAAAATATTCGAACTAAATTTTTTTTAAATCTTTTCTTCTTCTTCTTCAAATTTATTTAAAATAACTACAAATGTTCTATTAAATTTAAAAACAAAATATATAAAATTAAAAACTTACAATACTTTCCTCAAATCTTCTTTTTTCTTCTACTTCTTCAACCAGTTTTTCACAAACTTTCTTCTAAAATTTCTTACCTTCAACCCTTATTTAACAACCAAAAATTCCAACCTCAATCATTCAACTCGGGTGTAGACTAATCATTTAACCCGTGAAATTTTTCCCCCTCAATACCCGTGACTTGACTGTCCCAAGCTGCCCCACTTTTCATGCATACATTTTTTCAGTGTCTCATGCATGCAATTTTTTCAGCGTCTCATGCATACATTTTTCAGATGTGTTGGCGTGCGTGCAGGCTTGGCAGAGACCCGTTGGCAGCATGAGGTCGGATTGCTTTCTTGCAGTCCTTCAATTTTTTATTTTTTTAATGGTGAGGTCGGATTACTTTCCTGTAGTCCTTAATTTTTATTTTCCTATGAGGTCGGATTGCTTTCCAATAGACCTCATAATTTTTATTAAATTTTGTTGAGGTCGGAATGCTTACAATCCGACCTTAAAATTACACTGTAGAAAATACACTAGATTTAAAAATAATTTAAAGAATGTTATAGATTTTAAAATATTTTTTTAGGTGCAATATCCTCCCAATTTAGCCTAAACAGTCCACCAACTATATATTATTTTTTATTAATAATTATTGTTACTGTTTAGTTCAACGATAAACCGTTACAAAATGGTAATCTGGTTAAAAAAATAACAATTTAGTCTCTTTTTATTAAGCTACAATTAATAAAGTTAATTTTTTTATCAGCAAATATGATTTTACTGGAGTAAAAAATTATACAAATATATATTATTGTGTGCCTCATTAAAAATCTCCCTAAACCTATGATAGAATAAAAGAGTACATCACGATAATATTAGAAGAACAAAACACCAAAAAAAATAAAAAGAACAAAACCCCAAAACAATAGCACAATAACAGAAAACTTAGTGCACAACAAACTGAAACCATCAACTTCATGTCTCAACTTACGTAAGCAACCATTTTTCATATATTGCTACATCCCATCACTCGAAAACACTCCCAGATACGCCAAAGTACCAGCCAACCCATTTGCCTCTCGAAAGATATTATGAAAACATACACAACGTAATTCACAATACGCATCATCAATCCGTTTAAACATTCCATAAACGCTAAACAATCATCTAATTGCTTCAAGGAATGCCATATCAAAACTGAAAAGCCTAAAAAGTACTCCAACTTAGCAAACCATCCGATAAACACCTAACTTTTCTGCATCGTTAGTCGACCATGACTTTTTTTCTTCATACGTTCTGTAACAATCATTTTCTCTCTTGGATTTAAAAAATATGAAACTATATCTGACACTATTTAGACTTTTTTAGGAACTTTTCGCTTGACCTCGTTAGAAGCGCCAATTTCAACTTTGTTATTTTGTTGGGACTCAACAACTATCCTACCAATTATCTCGTCCGGACTCAAGAACTTTCTCACTTTTCCATTACCCCCATATATTGAATCAATTTCACTTTTTAATTTTTTTTTTCTAGTAGTTGAACCTCTCCAATATGTCTAGCCTTTTTTTTCCTCCTCATTTTAAAAATTCTTCATACCACCCAATTTCTCAACCTCCATCTCACCCACAGATATCGTATCGATCTCCTTTCCATTTTTTATCGATTCATTGGCATCATGGCATGAACTCAAATTCTATAATTGGTAACCTGTAACATCGTTCCTCCACATACAAATCAACACTTTCATCAATGTGGTCACTATATTATGTCTATTTCAACTTTTACACCTATTTTAAACAAAGACGGTTTAATGGTCGTCGAATCCAATTGGATGAATTGGAACTCTAGTAATCAATAGCCACACTCGTCTTTCTTCCCCAGTCCAATTCGGAGTCCGATTCTCAATTTTGGCGAACTATTTATCAAAACATTGCGATGGTAAAGTCTCACACCGCAATTCTATACTCTCAAACATCAATAGTACACGCGATCCAGCCATTCTCAAGAGTAAAAATTCCTTCGATTAATAAAGTTAATATAGTAACATATTTAACCCTTATTTTTATACATTTGTTTTAATTTGATGAAATTTTAAAATGTTGAAGGTTAATTTTAAAATTATTTAAGCATTTTACATAAAAATAATAATGTAAAAGAAAATGTTAGTTCCCCAAAAAAGAAGAAGGAAATATTAGAAATTGTTGTTTAAATTTATATATCTCTGAGTTTGACAGTAATAATAGTAGTAGTACCAGCTGGTAATGTAATCGGCTAGCACTATTATCACATAATTTATTAACCAAATGGTTAAAACTTAAAACAAAGCAAAAAAACATACAGATGACAGACAGCAACAGCATTTCCTTAGCAAGCTAAGGTCGAATTCTCCGAACAAAGCAATTCCTGCACCGCCGCCAAGTCAGGAAGAACGATAGCACCCGATTTTCTCCACTCCTCGGCTTCTGGAGTACTGAATCGATCCAATAACAACGCATTCATCCCCAGACTCCTTGCCGGGACATAATCTTTGCGCATGCTGTCACCGATGTGCAGAGTCTCTTCTGCTGCAATATTTCCTGCCCTTTCCAGCGCAATCTCGTAAATCCGCCGATCCGGTTTCTCTACACCTTCCAGACCAGAGAATACACCGAAGTCCCACTCCGATCCCTAAAACACCACATAGACTAACTTATCTTAAGTCTTAACCAAAATGTACCATCAGCAATTCAATATCCCAAATCAGCAATTCATTATGTTGCAATGTAATCAAGTGTTTCAACTAATGAACATGATATGAATCAAAGTTTACCTGGTTCAAACCCAATGCCGGAAGAATGACATCTTGGTATCGATTTTCGGCATTGCTTATGATGCCGACTTTAAGCCCCTTCTCATGAGCCCATCTTAGGAAGGGTTGGGAGTCTGGAAACACCGAATACGGTGCAGACGAGCCGAACGAAGCATATATGCGTTTAAATATCATCTCGAATGTCTCCTCATCATACTCGTACCCTGCCTGTTAGCAAAACAAGAGCAATGTCCAGGCGCAGTAGCATTGATAATGATAAGAGTATAAGAGTAATAGAATATGTTACCCTGACAAAGGAATCCCTAACACAAGTCTTCCACCATTCGATGTTGGGCATTTTGGCCGCGTACCCGAAACACGGATACTTGTTTGTCATCTCTGTGTATGCAAGCTTGAAACCTTCGTGCACACGTTTATAGTCGGGGCATGGCAGTCCCACAGATTTGGCTGCCATGCAGTAGTAGTCACCCAGCTCCCCTTTGTAAGCTAAGAGTGTCCCGGTCACATCCACCGTGATGCATCGTAATCTCGATAGAAGGGACATTGCAGTGCACAATGTTGCAGGATTTCACCCAATCCTCAATCAATCTTCACAGATGCATCAATCAATATTTGGTTAGAAATCATAATGCAAAATGAACAACAAACCATTCAAATATGATCAGAAATCCACCATCAATTACAAAAAAAAGAGAGAGCAAATCGTATGATTTACTTGTGTATGGTGTGGTCTTGCGCCCTTTCCTTTTGAGATCGAGATGAGTTCTTCTGCAAATGCCAAAACCAACATGAAGAGTTTTTATTATTCGTATAAACTAATAAAGAAAATGGGGGTGGGATTTGAAACAGAGAGAAAAAGATGCAAGAAAAAGTGTGCAATTGCATTACTACCAATGGTAATACTACCTAGAAATTAGAAAACCATGGACGCTGGGACCGCCTGTGGTAATTTGGTTGCCAAAATAGCTTGAGGCAACAACGCGGGTGGGGAAAATCAGAATTCGGACATGATAAGTGGCTAAGGATTTGCCAGGTGTTTTTAATGTAATGGACAGATTACAATTAATTATACTACCATATATACCCACTTATACCAGTTTGAGTCTTGACTTATGAATACAGTAAATTAAATTGAATGGGTCATTTCGTAATAGACTTATTAGATCTTAAACTTGCATTTTAAATAAAAACATTAAAAATAAGTGCACATACTGAGAGGACGCAAAGACACTTTGATTACAATTTACAAATTCAAAGCTCTGGAAAAACTTGATTCATTCATCCATGCTATGGCAGCCTTTACTTTGAACTTTTGGCTGTGGAATTATTGATTTTAACATTTTTTTTCACATGGCAGAGCTGCTCCTGAAGGATCCCATAGCTTTAGCAACAGATGCCCTTAGGATAAACTGGTGATAGATTGTAGCAATGGCAGCTCCAACCCAGAAAATCCACTGCAACAAGACATCGATAGTTTTATAATGTGTCATAAAACAATGACCAAATCCAAACCATCAATTGTATAACCCAAAGATTTATAGTTTATACATGGTCATCCCATGTCTTGTCCTGGTTGAAGATGACAGCAGCTCCTAAACTATGGGCAGGGTTGATATCGGTGCCGGTGATCGGAATCGTGGCCAAGCAAGGGCGGTGTTACATGTTGAATGGGAGGGGCTGTGGCCCCCCGGTAGGGGGAAATTTTTTATTTTACCCTTTGATTCCTTATATTTTTCTTGAAAAAATTGGGATAATTATGAATTTGTCCCCTCTTTCAAAATTTTTGTTTTGCCCCCAACTTCAAATTCTGGCTCCGTCACTGTGGTCAAGTAAATCATGAACACAGGAAACCCAATGTGAAGTGGTGCCAGGACCTTAAATAACAATACACAACAATTCTATTAACTCATACAATTTATGTCTATATGTTCCCCAATGAACTTTGTAATTGGTTAGGCTAGGGACTCACAGAGATATGGGAATCTCTTGCATTCCTCTTAGGATCAGTTGCAGAGAAAACAGAGTAGACGAGAACAAATGTGCCGATGATTTCAGCTCTAAACCGATTCCGGTGTTGTATCCGTCGGCGAGGCTGTTGGCTCCTCCTCCATATTGGTTGTAGTATGACTTTTGGAACGCCTTAACCAACCTACATCCACATATGGCTCCTAAACATTGAGTAGCCATGTAAAATATGGCTCGAACCAAGGATACCTACCCCCCCCCCCCCCCCCGGCATATTGAGCTAAGTTAGCTATCTGTTAGATTCATCCAGCTTTAGCCCTTTTTTTAACTGTAATTTTTGTCAACTTACCTGAGATGCCGGCAGTGCAGTAAACAAGGATAAAAATCATGCCACCAAAAGCCCAGGCGATGCCGAGAATGCCAACGCCGCCACAATCTTCACCGCACTTAGCAGGGTCGGTTTAGGTCTTGTAACCGATCACTGTCAACACAGTGACGTACAAGACAATAAACTCAGCTATTACAGCCCTATAAAATGACTACTTTGTTAATTTTTCGCATCGACGAGTGGAGCCGTTGGAGGATCATGGTAGTCCTTGGCTTGGAACTCACCACCAACCTCAATGTCCTTAGCCATAATATTCTTGTAATTGTTACAAAATTCAATAGAAGCTTGGATTGGTTTGTGAGAAGAAAAGGCTTGGAATAAGGGTATATATTTATTTATTGGCTTTGGTTCCTTTCAATTTCAGTGTCCCATACGGAGTCCCTGCCAAGGTTGTCTGTTTGCTGAAGATTAGTACAATCGGTAAGTAATTTGGTATTGTTTAAGTAAATCTTCAATTTGAGAACTTGTGTATATAAAAAATTCTTGTTGAAAGGTTCACTCACTAAAACTATCAGATTAATCAAGATAAATTTCTAAAAAGTTGATAGGTAAAAAAAATAGATCACTTAAGACTTTGAATGTTCTGGTTATCTGATAAAAGACAAACTCATTAATTATGTATTTGCAACCATACAGTGGAATAACTTATGGCTCATCTTAATCGGAATTAAGAAATCACTGTACATTATTAAATTTTTAATATTTTAAAATTATTATTAAAAACTAACATGTAGTAATTAAAATTATTTCAAAGTAAAATTAAAATTTTGATTTAACACAAATCATTCATATTTATTTTATAATATTTTTTAATTATTTCATAAAACTTGTTCTACAGAGCGCACGTTCGTAAAAATGATGATTTTGATAAATAATTTAGAAAGAGTGTTACTCTCTTAAATAAAAAAAACAAAGAGATATATTGGGATAAAACGCCACTGCCTTTTGTTAAAAAACATTTAAAATTTAAATTAGAAATCCTAGCCCTAAATTTCAAATCTTAAACCCTACACCCTACACCTTAAAAAATACATCCTACCATACATTTTTTATACCTTAAACCTAAGCCCTAACTCTAAACTCTAAACCATAAACCTCTAATTTTATTGTGGAGGCATGATTAGGAGGTAGACGATTTACACCCAACTATTGAAATTGAAAATTACAGTTATATAGGTAATTATACTATGTATTAATAGTTGATTTTTTCCCACAAGCATGTCTAATTTTAGTATAACAATTTAAATAATAAACTTTAATTCTAAAACTCTAAATTCTAAATCTTAACCTCTAAAATTTAAATTGAATCTATAAACTTTAAACTCTAAACATTACAATCAAAACCATTGAAAGCTAAACTCTAAAAAATCTCTAAATTAAATCCGTTTGTGGAAAACAAATTTTCCAACCACAATGCATATAACATTTTCTCTTTTTATATAATATTTTTTAAAAAGCGCGATTAATACGTTTTTAATGGTGATCTTTGAATAAAAAAATCACAGTTCTAAAAAATAAATTAATACTTTGACAAAAAAAGGAAATTACAATATCTCAGTTTAAAAAAACTCGTTCTGAGCTAAGAGTGAACAAAGAATCAGAATTGGGACATTATTAGTGGGTAGCAAATTAGCAATTTAACAGGATTATTGTCACTTTTGTTAATATATTATTTAAAATAATCGTATTGAATTACATGTAATATATATTTTCTTAATTTTATCATTTTTAATATGCAGTTGGAAACATTATATATGTATATAATTGTAATGATTTTAAAGAGTAAATTTTGATTAAGTAGAGAGATAATTAGTTTTCGCAGC
This sequence comes from Hibiscus tridactylites, assembly GCA_958450335.1. Taxonomy (NCBI): domain Eukaryota; kingdom Viridiplantae; phylum Streptophyta; class Magnoliopsida; order Malvales; family Malvaceae; genus Hibiscus; species Hibiscus tridactylites. The sequence goes on from OY288281.1 coordinate 24,457,785, forward strand.
TTACCTTACTTTTCTCCTTATTATTTTTTCATTTCGTTTGGTAAGCGGCGTGTAACATCCTAGACCCGATGTCATATTTTGGCCTCAAGCCCAACCTATTACCACAAAATTTCAATCTAGTTTAGCCCGAATAAAATTTCGTATCCACAAGTATAGTTAAGTCCAACTCCAACATAAGTAATTTAAATCCAAAAAGTTTTAAAACATTCGACTCATCGTTACAATCCAAAATAAGAGTTACAATTACAAAATTAGTAGGCTCCTATGAATACACAACCCAAAGATCTAAGTACTGTACTCTGAACGAATCAATGTGCTGAAATTCTAGTCGATGGTGCCCTCCAAGAAACGTACAATCCTACCAACCTGCGAACGAAAACAACGATTCCGAACGCCAAGCTCATAAAGCTCAATGGTACACTTCTACTCTATCATGCTTCATGCAAATCATAAACATGATCATATAACTAGAAATGATGCGGTGATAATTAAATCAACACATGGCGCTACAACTAGTCACCTAAACACATGCTAGAGTTAGGGAAATATGAGTTTTTGGGTTGTTTATGGTTGTTTATGGTTCCTAAGGGGTTTGTAGATGTGTGTTGATGATTTTGGAGCTTTCAGGTATGTTGTGGATGATGATTTGACATAGTAATAGTTGGGTTTTCGTTTGAAGATGGGTTTTGTCTACTTCCGGGCTTGAATCGGGAAATAGGTGTTGTGGGATATTTGCTATATTGATAACATTGAGTTTTGTGATTGGAAAGTATGTTAATCTTCTTCTTTTGTATGGTTTGAATCAGCGGAACTGAGTTTGGGAATTTCAAACGTGTTACCGGAAGTTACGAAAGCTTAAAAGGGAGTTCGACTAGTGTTGCATATCACCGGTGAGTGGAAATGTTTTTGAGAATTTAGGTTGAGCTTTAAAGGCCAACCTAAGCTCGAGAGTAAGTATTAAATGTTTACGTTTTATTTTTTTTCGAATTTCTATGCTTCAATCTTGCTATGCATTGTGATATGAGTAGATGACGTTTAAACCTATGATGTTTGTGACATGTTGTTGTTGATATGAGATGAGACGAATGTGTGTAGTTGGTTAATGAATTGTTGATGTTTTGAGTAATGGCAAATATGAGAGTCTTACCGGTATAATTGGTCGACCATAGGCTTAGAGTACACTAGTAAAATTCGCGCGTGGCCCTAGTGATGTAAGATGCCATTAGGGAGGAGTACGAGGATGTAAGATGCCACCGGAAGCTTTATTATTAGACCTCGGTGATGTAAGATGCCATCGTATGTCTTGTTGTTCTTATAGATTCGGTGATGTAAGATGCCATCGAATCCAATCCGCGTATCCGAGTAATGTAACCATAGTTGCCAATGTACTCTTTGTGCTGAAAGGTTGATGTAAACTCCCATATGTTTGATCATGTTGCTACATGTTTTAAATGTTGATACCATGCTATGTTGAGACTTTCTTGAGCTTTTGGTGAAATGCCTTGTGTTTTAGCTTGTTGGTGTTTTGAGTTAGAGGGTTCTTTATGAGCTTTTAAGTTTGAGATCCATGCTTGTGTGTGGGTATGATCGAAACCTATTTTTAGGATGTTTTGCCTCTAGAATGGTTGCTTAATATGTTGCTTTGTTGTTTGTGCTTTATCGAGGTAAGTTTGGGAATGTTTGGGGATTCCAAAATGTCTTTTCGGGCCAATATGTGCCCAGGTGTTTCGAAACACTTGGTGTCGTTTCAGAACAACCAAGCCTGAATGACCCCAGTTTTGAAACGGGTTTCAAAACATTTTACCTCTAGAAACCATCGTTTCGATACCAGTGGGAGCCATTTCGGAATGACCTTGCTTTGCTTTTTGCTGAGAGCCCGTGTTTCGAAACGGGCAACCCCTGTTTCAAAACACAGGTAGTTAAAGCGGTTAAAAGGCATATTTGAAGGTTTCCAAATATTGCGTTTTGGTCCTTAACGCTTGTAGACTTCCTAAATGAGTTTATATGTCTCGTTTGAGTTGGTTTTGCCTCGTGTGCTTGAAATTTGACTAATTAACTATTTGGTAAGGTTAAGATTACCCTTTTGCCCGTGTTTAGTCTAGTTTTGCAAAATGGTCCTTCATGACTATTTGAGTCCAATTAGACATCCGATTGATGTCCGATTGAGACATTGTTTCTTCCGCTGTGACCCTTAACATCATAGGATCGTTAAAATGCATTTAGACAAGATAAATCTTAATATAGGGTTGTTAATCGGAGGGAAATTCTCGGATTTTTCTCCGGTTATCCTCGTGTAACTCTCCCAATTCGGTCTTGCGACTAGATTAGGTCGAGGAGGTTATATTTGGTGGTATTAGAGCCTCGATTACGAGGTTCCCCAAGAAGGTAAGTCAAGTAAGTTGATTCTGTGTGTGTTTGGCTGTTTTGCACGGTGTTTGTGGGCATGACTTTGTGTTTCTACTGATGTTTGAAAGTTGGTTAAGCATTCACATTGTTAGGTATTATTATGGCAAGGTGGTTTTGATTAAAAGAGCTTAAACACACGGATCCCTGCCTTTGCTGACCCACTGTTTTTCTCGTGTTTTGTGTTTGTTGTTTTAGATTGTTTTATTATTATGGTGAGACCGAGAGGACGACCTAGAGCAGGTGACCAGGCACCCGGGGATGTGCCTCCTCCTCTTCCTGCTTCCGATGGTAATGGGGAGAATGTTGGAGGTAATGTACCTCAGGCTAGTGCGAATGTTGGAGGTGATGGTAATGGACTTCAGGTTGACCAGGGTTAGGCCGGTGCAGACATGAAAAATTAAAATTTTCAAAATCTCAGATAATATTTTTAATGCTCTTATGCACCTATATTATTATATAAATAAGGAAAATTCTACGACGCTAGACGAACACCGCTAAACACCACTAACGCTGAATACCGTTGAACATCATTAAATTGATTAATAAAGATTAAAAATATAAATGACTCAACATATAAATTTTATTTTAAATAAAATTATAATTAAATTATTTTCCATATATAAAATATTTTTAATCTTTTTTTTTTAAAAAATAGACCAAATACTAACCATAGTCAATTTAAAAAATAAAAACCTGAAACCATAAACCATAAACCCTAAATACTAAACCACAAACCCTAAACTTGAAACACTAAATCAAAAACCATAAGCCTAAAACTCGAAACCCAAAACCCAAAACTTAAACCCTTGAACCCTAAACTTGAAACACTAAATCAAAAACCATAAGCCTAAAACTCGAAACCCAAAACCCAAAACTTAAACCCTTGAACCCTAAACTTGAAACCCTAAACCCTAAATTTAAACATTGAGTTTAAGATTTAGATTTTAGGGTTTAGAGCTTCATGTTTCAGGTTTTAGGTTTATAATTTAAGATTTTAGATTTAAGGTTTAGATTTTATGGTTTAGGGTTTATAGCTTTAGGCTTCAGAGTTTTTACTTTTTTAAATTGACTAAGTATTTGATCCAATTATTTTTAAAAAAATTAAAAAATATATTATACATAAAAATAATTTAATTGAATTTTTTAAATAATTCATAATTATATGTTGAGTCCTTGAAATTTTTAATTTTTAATAATCAATTTAATGGTACTTAACGATGTTCAGCGTTAGTGGTGTTCAACGTAGTAGACTCATCCTATAAATAAAAGACAAATTCTTACTAGTTTACTCAATATTTTGGGAGTTTCTCCTACAAGTGTCAAATCTTGCTCTTCTAATTTCATTTTATTTTCTTTCCAAAAAGTCTTAGTGGGATTTATGGAAAAACATGTTATAGATCCATAGTTGCTCTATAAAATCACATATAAACTTATGTGTTTTAATAAATAAGATTGCTGTTGATATTTTTTTAATAATTAACCTTAAATTTACGTGTCCACCCTAAGCTTTTTCAACTTTATATATTTGATTTTAAATATTTAATTTTTTATAAATTAATTTTTAAATTTTTAAATTTTTATGAGTTGTTTCTACTATAAGATTTTAAAAATTTTATGTGTGTCTACCCTAACAAATATTTATAGATCCGTGCGAAACTATATTGCGAAACTAGATTCTTTATGGGCACGTTGAAAAGCAATTTAGTGTTGTTTCCTACTTTAATTATACTCAAAAATCAATACTCATAATCTCAACCCTTTGTAAAGAAATTGTATAGCATCATATTCTTGAATTCTAAATTCTAATAATGACGTTTTGCATAAAATTACAAGATGAAATAGCCTTTGCCCACATTTTATTTTCCATTGAAGTACAAGCCTGTTATGCAGCTTAGTCGATAAAAGCAGCAGTGAGCATTGAAATAAAAGGAAATCATTGAAGCATAGACAAGACAGGATGTTATGTTTGAAAATGAAACATTCTGTCCGGAACCACAGAAAGGAAATTAGAATCCAAAATTTACCAGTCTTCATCCAATTCCTCAGCTTCGTCTTCCGTGATAGTCTCCAACACAGGAGAATTTGAAAGTCTGATTCTGCGAGGTGAAATGAGGAGCGCCGGTGCAACTTCGATCCAACAACTCAAATGCCTCATCTCCTTTGCCATCACCGAATAAAAATCAGAAGCCTTTCCTTTCACACTTGTTGTGGAGTTTGCTGGGCGTTGAGTGGTTTTTATAAGGAGTTGAAAGGAAAGGGATTCGAAAAAACAAATGGAAATGGTGGGGGAAGTTAAAGCCATGTGGAAAACATGGAATATCCAAAAAGAAAAAAAGCATGGGACAAACAAGTGCGGAGAACAGCACATGCCAATTTGATTGGATGTGATTAAACCCCATGATTCATTCATAAATATTAAACAATGGGAGGTGGAGCTATTGGCATCCAGAAATATCTTTTCCTACTTCCCTGTTGAAAATCAAACTTAATTAAAACAAAGGAAAACTACACCACTGACCACCAAACAAATTGGGGATACCTATTTGAACCACCGAACTATAAAAAACGTCAATCAACCATCGAACTTATAAAATCAATCTATTTTGACTACCGCAGTTAAAAATCTAACGGTGGAGTGACGAAACTGCCACGTGACAATTGATGGGTATATTTAAAAATTACACATTTGGTCCCTGTTATTTACACATTCTTTCAATTTAGTCCTAATTTTAAATTAATAAAATAATAAATTATTTAATTAAGTGGTGACACGTGTCAAGACTTTATTGGAGGATTTTAATTATTTATATTTAATTTTATTAATTTATTTTCCTCCTCCAATCAGGTGGTGACACTCTGGGTCTTCCAAGGGTAAAGCCAATGGCTTTGCCACTGCACCAAGCACAACTTTGTGTTATAATTCTCCAGATATAATATATATCTCTTATTAGTTTCTACATTTATAAGCCAAAAGTTCAAACCCTAAACACTAATTTCACATATATAAATCTTAAACCCTAAACTCTAACCCTAAATATTTCAAATTAATTTCACGCTAAATATTTCAAATTAAACCTCAAACCCTAAAAATTTCAAATTAATTACACACTAAATATTTTAAATTAAACCCTAAACCCCAAACCCTAAATATTTCAAATTAAGCCTTAAGCCCTAAACTCTATATATTTCAAATTAATTTCACACTAAATATTTCAAATTAAACCCCAAACCTTAACCTTAAACCCTGAATTTCAAATTAATTACACACTAAATATTTAGGGTTTAATTTGAAATATTTAACATGAAATTAATTTGAAATATTTAGGGTTTAGGGTTTAAATTAAAATAGTTAGCATGTAATTAATTTGAAATTTTTAGGGTTTAAGGTTTATGGTTTAATTTGAATTATTTAGCGTGAAATTAATTTGAAATTTTTAGGGTTTAGGGTTTAAGGCTTAATTTGAAATATTTAGCATGAAATTAATTTAAAATTTTTAGGGTTTAGGGTTTAATTTAAAATATTTAGCGTTGAATTAATTTGAAATTTTTAGGGTTTGAGGCTTAATTTGAAATATTTAGTGTGAAATTAATTTGAAATATTTAGGGTTAGAGTTTAGGGTTTATGATTTATATATGTGAAATTAGTGTTTAGGGTTTGAGCTTTTGGCTTATAAATGTAGAAACTAATAAGAGATATATATTATGTATGGAGAATTATAGCACAAGGTTGTGCTTGGTGTAGTGGCAAAGCCTTTGGCTTTACCCTTGGGAGACCTAGGTTCGAATTCAAATTGGTGGTGACACGTTTCACCACCTGATTGGAGGGGGAAAATAAATTAATAAAATTAAATATAAATAATTAAAATCCTCCAATAAGGTCTTGACACGTGTCACCACTTAATTAAATAATTTATTATTTTATTAATTTAAAATTAGGACTAAATTAAATGAATGTGTAAATAACAAGGACCAAATGTGTAAGTTTTAAATATACCCATCAATTTCCACGTGGCAGTTCCGTCACTCCACCTTTAGGTTTTTAACGGCGGTGGTTAAAATAGGTTGATTTTATAAGTTCGGTGGTGTGATTGACGATTTTTATAGTTTAGTGGTCCAAATAAGTATCCCTAATTTATTTGGTGGTCAATGGTGTAGTTTTCCTTAAAACAAATACCGGAGACATAAAGGAACTATTCGAAACATATAGAGCATGTCGGCAACAATATGGCAGTAGCTAAAAATTTCAAGAATCCTTAACATCTAAGGAAATGGTAATTGAAAGCAACGTGGAAGCTCCTCCATGAAGCCCAAGAATCATGTGGTAAGTGTACAAAGTGTAGTGAGTGTTAGTATACAAAGTGTACAAAAAAAAAAAAACAAGAAAAAGAGTGAGTATGTGATCGTGAGAAAGAAATAACAATAGAAAAGAGTGAGTGAAAGTTAAGAAATAGCAGCAACTATTCATTGTATGCATTGTGTGTTCCTGAAATAAAAATATAGTGAGATAAATTATATCGAGTGCTCACCAACGCTTCCAACTAGTGGTATTAGAGCCAAGTTCGAGTTTAAGTTCAAGCCACGAGAAGATTGAAAACATGATCCAACCTCAAATCTTGAGATTGACCAAGACAAATTATGACAATTGGAGTATTCAGATGAAGGCGCTACTCGGTTCTCAATATTGTTGAAACATCGTTACAAAAATATACATCGAGCCGGAAAATGCGGCAACATAAGCGGCTCAAACCAATAAAGAAAGAAGGGCACTAAGGGATGCTCGTAAAAGGGACCAAAGGGCGTTATATTATATTTTCCAAGCAGTAGATGAATCTAACTTTTAAAAAATTACAGAAGCAGCAACCGCGAAGCAAGCATGGGAAACTCTGCAGAAATCACTCCAAAGAGTTGAAAAAGCAAAGAAGGGTACGCCTTCAATCACTCAGAGCCGAATTTGAAATGCTGAAAATGAAAAATACGGAAAACATAGATGACTATATTAACCGTGTGAAGTCGTAGCAAATGAAATGAAAAGAAATGATGAAGCGCTCGGCGAGGTCAGAGGGATGGATAAAATTTTACGATCGTTTTCACGTAAATTTGAATATGTGATCGTTGCAATTGAAGAATCAAAGAATTTAACTCAAATGACTATCGATGAGCTTATGGGATCACTCCAAGCACATGAACAGAAAATGAAGCTAAATGAAGAGACAGAAAATCTGAAGCAAGTCTTACAAAGCAAGTTGCACGTTAACAAAGGAAAAACGAGCATCAACTATGCACGAGGCAGAGGAAACTATGGTGGATATCGTGGAAGAGGAACACGTGGACGTGGAGGTCGTTCATATGTTAGCAACCAAATAAGTGAAAATTACCAAACACCAGGTCATGGACGAGTATATAGAGGTCGAGGTAGAGGCATATATCAACAAAGAGATAAATCTCAGGTACAATGCTATAATTGCAACAAATATGATCATTACAGTTACGAGTGTAGATTATCTCCAAATCAGGAAGGAAAAAGTTATATAGCATCAGCTGAAGAAGATAATACCGAAGAATCTCATGTATTCTTCACTTATAAAGGAAATGAAGAATCAAAAGAAAATATACGGTATCTTGAGAATTGTGCCAGTAATTATATGTGTGGTTGAAAGGAGTTTTTTGTTGCATTAGACGAAACAATCTGTGGACGAGTAAATTTTGGTGACGACTCGCACAAAAATATCAAAGGCAAGGGCAAAGTCATGATTATTCAGAAAAATGGAGAAAAGAATTACATATAAGACGTTTACTATGTACCAGCTATGAAAAGAAACATCATCAGTCTTGGTCACCTTCTAGAAAAAGGATATGAAGTGCATATGAAAAATCGTCCGCTTGCCATAAAAAATAATAATGGAAAATTAGTTGCCCAAGTCAATATGACGAGGAATCGTCTCTTCACTATTGACATCGAGTCAGGAGAAGTAAAGTGCATGAAGACTGCAATCAAGGACGATTCGTGGTTGAGGCCAAAAATCAAGGACGATGAATCCTAAAATAATCAAAACATCGTGCTTAGCAAATAAGCCATCAAGACATAAAAGGCCATTTACAAACTTCTCAATCAGCGATGCAATAATACAAATTTTTTTTATTAAGCTTCTATACGATCATTATGCCACCGTCTAAGAATTTTTAACTAAGGAATCTAAACTCTACTTGGAAACTATAGGCAGTGACTTGCAACACTTGACCCCGAATGAAAAACATAAGCTTTAATCAACCTGCACATGCATGAACAATGCATGCATTAGGCTTATATAGCCTAAGTGAGATAGTGAAATCAAAACAACAAAGCATAATGTCCATGATATTAAATGGAACATCAAAGAATACATGCAAAAGTTAGCATCTGGTTCTTATGAAAATCTTAACTTAATGAGGCTTGGTTTATTGGAAGTTTTAACCGAAGTTCATATTCTTTGAAATCTTATTAGAAAATTGTTTAGAGTTTTTAACTGAGTTTCTTCAAATTTCTTATCGAACTTATTAAAGTTCATAACTTGTCTTGTTGAAGTCTTATCAAGGCTTATCATAATACTTGCCAGAGTTTTCAAATTTCTTTTCAAATCTTATCAGAGTACTTTTTAAAGCTTAATAGAGATCATAACAGAGCTTATCTAAATTCATATCATTACTCATCAAAGTTTTCATTTCAAAGCTTAGTATCTGAGTTCAAATCTTTTAAATCATTTGCCTTGGATCACATTTGGACATGAGTAGCATGGGTTCGCGTATGACCGTATTGGTCCGTATTACACATAGCTTAAAGCACATAGCAATGGCTAGTTTCGGAAACGTAACAATCCTAACTTTTCAACTATCCAACCAAACTATCACCAATCTCCTTATCATCTCCCCGTTACCTCCTAATGTCGCCAATATATCACATATAATAGGTAGTCACCCGAGCCGTAGCTCAAGGACCGTAGTCCCTAAAATATATATACCTCTGCACCATGCCAATTGTCCAAGGACTTCCATTTCTTAGGCAACTTACGTATTTTATACTTTGAAATTAAGAGGGTATCTTATGTCACAAGTAAACTTATTTATTTCTTTTCTTAGTATCTTATAACATGAAAGGAGCATTTTTAGCTCCTTAAGGTTTTAGAATTCAAGAACTTATAATATTGGGATTTCAATTCCTTTATTAGAATCTTATGACATTATAGGTCAGAAGTTACCTTCAAGCTTAATAACAACGATAGCTTATCTTCATTTTCATACATCATAACATAGTAAAGTAAAAGTGCGTATGAAATGCAACATTAAACAAATGACTTACAAAGATGCTATGTCATGAGTGTATGTTCCCTCCCCCAATGTGCTCTACTTGAGCTTTATGGAAAATGTATATAATTAAAACACAATAATCAATTAAACAAGATTAGGATGACACCTTGTCATCCCAAATGCATAACTATACTCACCTCTTCTCCCGAAGTTACGGGATACCTAAATCCACATTTACCCATAGCTTCCAACTAGCTCTTTCATATCATGACATGTACCTCAAACATGATAGCAAGCCTTTAAAACCAATTCAATCCATTCAACTTACAAAACAATCCCTAATACATAGGTATTCTAACATACATGTATAAAACAGCCCATGACACACATATATTCATACATGTCCAAGACACCTCAACAAACTTTTAAATCCATACAAAACAGTCACAAAAGTAGATATACATATATACATGCTCAAACAGTCCCTATACTTTCATATTTATGCAAATCTGTCCAGCTAAACATATATACACAAATACACATAAAAAAGTCCACGTGCTTTTCTAACACACCAAAACAGTCCATAATTCTCATACATGTATACATATAATTCAAGGTAGTCCACAAGCTATTCTAACATGCCAAAACAGTCCAACAAGGTTTCATTTACATTTAAAACTGTCCATGATATATATGTATACATTTTGCAAACATCAAAATAGTCCAACAAAGTTCATTTACATTCAAAACTTTCTAGGTTATATGTATACATTTTGCAAACACCAAATCAGTCCAACAAAGTTTCATTTACATTCAAAACTGTCCAGGTTATAATTATACATTTTACAAACATCAAAACAGTCCAACAAAGTTTCATTTACATTCAAAACTGTCCAGGATATATTTATACATTTTACAAACATCAAAACAGTCCAACAAAGTTTCATTTACATTCAAAATTGTCCAGGTTATATTTATACATTTTGCAAACATCAAAACAGTCCAACAAAGTTTCATTTACATTCAAACATGTCCAGGTTATATCTATACATTTTACAAACATAAAAAAGTCAAACAAAGTTTCATTTACATTCAAAACTGTCCAGGATATCTTTCTACATTTTGCAAACTTCAAAACAGTCCAACAATGTTTCATTTACATTCAAAATTGTCCACGATATATGTAAACATTTTAAAAACATCAAAACAGAGTAATTCATGAACACATATATATAAGCAGACCAATTATACATATACACACATAGATACACCAAAACAGTCCCATGTGAACTTATAATTACACAACACAGTCCAATTTTTTATGTAAACATGGCAAAACTCATCATCTATACTACTCAATTGAACTAAGAATTACATAGCAAGAGTTTAAATAACAGCATCAGGCTACGAGATAATCAAAAGAGAAATCTTCCAACCCAATGCCAAGTGGCTCACCGGAAAAAATAATGGCTCAGTCAACCGCCGTGACCTACTGCTAGAGGCCATTCTTTGGAGTAACTTCGTCCAGCTCCGCATAATGCCCACTTCGCATGGTTCCACAGTCAACAGGCCGCAGCTGGCCCTTATCCATAGTATAATGAAGGGGCGGCCAATCAACGTTGAGGAAGTTATTCTTGAAGAAATCCATGCCCACACAGCCAAACCCAACTCCAAGGGACCCCTTGTTTTCCTTGCACTCATCACCGGCCTTTGCGCCAATTTCCGTGTGCCGCCGCATCCCAAAGATACAATCATCGCTGCCAAGGAAGGATGGACAAGGAAGGCACGCCTCCGGATGATGCAAGAGCCAGAACCTAAAACGCCAGCAACTGCCCAGCCGTCGTCCAACCCTGCCGCCACCCAGGCCGCGACGGGCAGTACTGATGCTGCCCTTTTCTCCGCCGCGATTCCTCTGTTGCGAATCCTTGTAGAGAGCTGCCAGAGAATTGAGCACAAGCAGGTAATCTTTACAAGATACATCGCGGAGGTGCAAGAGGCCTTTGTGGCCTACTTGCTAGACAAATACCACGACGCCGACCCAAGGTTGCCAGCCTTTTCATCGGAGTTAGCAGCTTCTAAACCAACCCAGATCACACCTTGACCAATTGCCACTCCAGCCACCGCAGATAGTGAAGGGCCACACATCTGCCCCCAAATGAAGGACCTCGCTCACTTCCATCTAGCCATACAACCTCACCTCCTCATCTAATTCTGAAATAGAAGAGGAGACTATCGCTGCCTCCCTAGCAGCAAAGGAGGCATATGCCAAAAAGGAAGCCGAGGCCTCAAATTCATTGGACATGGAGGTATCTTATTCCTCCTCCGACGAATCGGCAGAAGCAGCAAGGAAAAGGAAGCGGCCCACCGGTGTGATTAAACCTCAAGGTGAAGTGTCTGAAACATAACTAGAAGCACCTCCTAAAAGACCCACTCCCAGCCGTATACAACCATCACGCGGCCAGAAGAAGAGCCCAGCCGCCAAATCTCTTGCCACACGCCGCCTCATCCTCCCTGCCTCCTCAGAATCCTCCTCCGAGGCAGCGGCAGAAACGGAGGGGAACTCCCCTAGTTTATAGCACATTTTCTTTATATTTTTGTCTTTTTATGTTTCCTTTTAATTTTCTGTTTTATTTTTCTGTTTTTATTTTATATTTTGTGTAAGGCATTGAGGACAATGCTAGCCTTGAGTTTAGGGGGGTTAGTCCTCTTTGTTTTCTTTAGTTGCATTTAGCCGCATGTAGTAGTATATGTAAATTCTGCCCTAGCACATAACGAAATAGAAAGTCTTAGCTTAAAAACTTGTGCCTATGATAGTTAGTCGATTACTTATTTTCGCATCATACTTAAAATTTAACCTAACCATGGGAAGAAGCATGAAAAATACTTAAAAATTTTTTAGTGGCCAATTATTCTTACCATGTCTGTTAAGTGTTGAGTTTTGCTTGAGTTCTAAGTTTAACACTACCTACTTTATTTAATGAAAATTTCTTAATTGGATGCAGGATTGCCGCTGCGGCAGCAAAGAGCAGCAGAACACTAGGAAGGATGTCTAATACCATAGAGGTGCCCGAAACAGGCTCTAAGAAGGATCATGAGCAAGAACACTCCACTGCTATCAGAGTCCAAGTATATGAAATTATTTGAAGTGGCGGACAAATTAGCAAGAGTGAATGAAAGCCTTCACGGGATGACTCTATTCAAAGGGTTCGGAGTTTCGTAGTGTGCACCTATCTTAGCTTCAGACCTGGAGAATAGTTGTGATGCGCTGAAGCCCTTAAGGCCATGATCAGGAAAAAATGCTTAACTGTGGTGCCAAGCCAGCAACTCATAATCCTTTTTCGTAATTTAATTATTTTTAGCATTCTTTGTTTACTTAGTATACTCAGCAAAGTTTAGCATGGACACAAACCTGCACACGCTGCACTGGCACTAAGAAAATTAAATCCTAAGTTATTTCATGCCATTCCCTATCACTAACATAATATAGGTGCCACTGTCTTGAGGTAAGCAATCAAGTTAAAGGCTAAGCTTCTGTTAAATTTTGTGCAAGGGGCAGATTTAGTAGTTAGGTTGCATTGCTTGAGGACAAGCAATAGTTCGAGTTTGGGGGTTTGTAGAGTGTCCGCAAGTTCCATATTTTGTACACATTCCTGCCCTTATTATTGTTATATTAAGCTCATTTACGCATATTTAGGTGCTTTGCATGCATAATAACAATATTTGCTCTTTTACCATACTTTTATTGAATATTCTATGTTTGGTTAAGAAAAGATACTATTTTAGCTTAGTTTTCATTTTCAGGTGATGTAGCTGTGTAAAGAAGAAGAGGACGGGAAAGCAGGGAGCAAAAGGAGATGTATTGAAGCAGTTCCAAAGTATCGCCAAGGACGTCGCCGCCGCAGCATTGCCGCCGACTGCCGCCCAAGCAGGAGTTAAACCGACTTAGTCAAGATGGGTTGCGACTGAAAGAGGACAATTTCCTCAGTCTAATGAGCCCAGTCTTGCAATTTTCTGAAGCCTGTAGCAGCCTGAAGAGTTGATTGAAGTGGGATAAGTAAAGTGACTTATCTTTACTTGCTGGAGAAGGCAATGTCCAAAGAGTCCACATTCAAGTCAAAAAGGAGTCAACATTTAATGTAAAGTTACTTTAAGAACTCCTACTCCAAGGAGGACTCAAACTTAGGCCAAGCCCTATATATACCCAAGCTTGTAAGGGTATAGGGGCATAGATTACATAAGCGTGAATTGGAGATCACGTCCCAATTCTCTCTTAGGGTTTAGGTTTTTGTATGTAAGGTAGTTGTGAGAAACAATTGTAATAGTTTGAGTTGTTTTGCAATAAAATACTCTCAAGTTTGCTTAATTCATGTTCTTCACTTCTTCAATTAGTTCCAAAAGTCCAATTGAAGAAATCCATTTGTCGGGTATGAGAGTGTCAAACTCATGAAAGAATTAAGCACGACCTCATCATGACGAGGTGTTGACTAATTTGGCTTAGACATAAGTTAGAATTTCAGCGGCTAAAGGGAGCAACCAAACATCGACTGCCTGTGTTAGGTTTACATTGAGATTGCTAGGTATTGCCTACATCACGTAGTGATAGAATCCTTGCCTAGACATAGGAAGGATCACTTCAGAATTGCTTCGCCGAACTTGGAGTATTTTCCAGACTTGTTGCTAGGACATCTTTCCATTTCACCTGCTGATACAGCAAAAGTTGCAAGCGCAAAGTTCTGTTGTGGCATCGAAAGTTGTCGCTGCCTCAATCCGCCATTACCCGCCAAGGCAGCAGGTCGTGGCAGCGCAAAACACACTTAAGCTTTACAACACAGTCTACACACTACTGAGCTACAACTACCTGGCCTAAATCTATCGACTCTATCTCTCTCTCTTTACCTCTATCTCAAATTACTTGTGTTTTTATTTTTATACTTTTCAATATTCAGAAATTTAATTGTGCAATTACTATTTCCTTGTGTAGGAAAACAATCATAGTAGCTATTCTAATCCCTGTAGGAGACGATATCTTTTATACTATAACTTGACAGGAGTGTACACTTGCGCTCATAAAAAGAGAACACCCAAACACCCTACACTTTGCCTGAATGTGCTGGAGAGGAGTCGATCGGCGAACTGGTCCATCGGTGGTTGAGCAATGGGTGTGCTAGTGGAGTTCTCAAAATCATACTCAATGGCAACAAAGCTTGAGGAGGAAAGATTGCACACCATCTTGCTTGATTGAGGAAGATATTACAGAAGAGGCTTGAAGGCTTGTATAAGAAAGGAAATCAGATTGCCTGATGTTTGACTGTGTGAGTGCTTGGCAAAAGGGTGAAAATGTATTGGAAATGTATGAAAACAATGCCAAGTTAGAGTCTTTTGCGTGTAAGTATACACGATCTGCAAGTAATATAGTAGTGAGTTGAGTATCGTTTCCACAGGGATTGGCCAAGAGTTTGCTTGCTTGCTCTTTTACTTGTCAAGGGAAAAGTGTTGTTTGATTTGGAGTTGTTTGAAAATTATTTAAAAGAAGAGAAGTGAAAGGAAAATGGCATTGGCTAGGAGAGTTTTCAAATGAGTGACGAGCGTTGGCAAGGGATGCATGGTTTTCACGCTATTCATGCCATGACAACCTTTAATAATGTTCTGTCTTGGCATTAATCACCGATCAGATTAAAGGTTGGCATTGCCTCTATTGATGGCAATGCCATAAATTAATCATGTAAAAACCCCTATATGTCTATCGAAGTAAGCTCCAATCTTTACTCCTAAGGGGCATACTCACTCCCGAAGTAAGTTCGTCTACTTTAACATCTTCTGCCGAAGCATCTCGCCTTAGTATCTAGCAACTGATCGTTGTGCCCTATGTTTGTTAAGATATTAAGGTGCAATAAGCAAACAATGCCAACGGTCGCTTGGCACAGTATTTAGAAAACTGTAAAACATGCCGGATATGGAAAATAATGCCAAGGTATTTTTTATTATTAAAAACTAAACATAAAAACAATGTTCAAACGCAAAAATCCCTCACCAACTGTAAATTTAGTTCATTGTGGGGGTATCCATCCAAAAACCTTCATCGTTTCTCAACAACATCATCATTTAAAACTAAAAAAACCAAACAAAGAGAATGGGATAGAAGGGGGTCGGTCGATGCAGCCCTTCAAGGTCTAGGCTCTCGATCAAGCTTGGTCGAACCACGTCTCCTTGGTGTAGCCTCCTTAATCCAGTTGTCGATTCTCCCTCAAGTGCTTGCTTGATTTCTTTAAATATGCATGCGTGAGTGACCTAGTATAAGACTGGAATTTGAATTTTGAATACTCAAGGGATAAGAGATGCGATCATCATATCCTATATTTGAATCCTAGGGCTGACGTGTACAAGATCCAACATATACTTGGCCGGGCATTAAACTCCTCTTCTCTGTCAACCGGTGCTTCAGCAATTTTTGGTTCATCGCTGCCAACAACAACTCCGCATTCTCCCCGGCATTCCTTCCTTTCTGCGCTACTTTACTCTACCAAGCCCTATCCTGATGAGCCAAGCCTGCAAAAATTCCAACAAAGAAACCCTTTACACTGACATAAACACAATTCCTAACTCCTTATGCAAATGCATGGATTTTAAGGCTAAATGCAACTAATTGTACTTAAAAGCAAGCAAAGGCAATGTCAAATAGGCATAAAATTTAGTACTTTTGAAGTGTTAACATTCCCCAAACCTAGCTCATTGCTTGTCCTTAAGTAATGCAAGTAAGCTAAAAACAAAAAAAATGAAAATATTACCTCGACGATGTTTTGGTCAGAATGCAAACAAGTGCTATCAAGAAAAATTAAGCACTAGCTCTGTCCTCGGTCATCTCTGTGCAGTAATACCAAACGTATAGTAAATTCAAATGCAACAATATAAATCTAGTCTAAGGGCATGAAGAGTGTATGATGTGTGGGCAATATGCATCAAGTATCCTTGTAACCCCCTCGACCTGGTCTAGACGTGAGATAGAACCGAGCGAGTCACACGGGGAATATTGAAGTAAACTGGGAAAGTTTACCTCAATAAACGACCCTTGTGTCTTTTTATCTTATCTGGATGCAAATTATCATCCTATGTGATTTGAACTCGTCGCGGAAGAAACCTCAACTCAATCAGACATCGATTAGACATTCGCTTGACAACATACTTGTTCTAGGGACCAAATTGTAATTTTTAAAAATTACAGGTACTTTAGCCAATTTAAGGTTAACACTCTTTAATTAGTCATATTTTATGTCACGGTGTCAAATATCAACTCAAACGAACATCAATAGAGCATTCAATTACAATCATAAACATTAAGGGACTAAATTGTAAATTTGGAACATTATAAGGACTTCCTTGAAATTAAATTTACCAATCCTCATTTAGTCAGGTATCAAGCACACATTTCAAATTTCAGCTCTAAAAGATCATCCAAACTCATTCAATTGCATGCATAACAATCAGGGACCAAAATAGAAGAATCCAAAACCTTCATTAACCAAAATAACCAACTTACCTACCAGGCATATCGATACGACTCCATAGTGTATTGAAACACGATGGCGTATCGATACGGTCCTGATAGTGTATCGATACAAGATTTTCCAGAACTATTTTAACCAAGGGGCGATTCGATACACCTCCAACCGTATTGATACGAGGTCCAAAAATACACATAACAATATTGATACACCTTTGACTGTATCGATACACATAGGCCTGAAATGCCTCAATTTACGGGTTTTTCATGCTTTAAAGGTTCCAAACTCATACCAACATGCCTTAAACATGACCACATGCACATGAGAGACCAAACCATGCCAATCCAACGCATAATTATCAACAAGAATCAACCATCATGCTTCAAAGGAAATCTAGAGGCATGCTCCGTAGAGAATAAACCATCCAACATCCAAAACATTAATCCAAAGAAAAACCAACATATAAAGGTCATTTACAACTTCTAAACAACAATGTAAACTTGCTCAAAACAGGGAGTTCAACAAACACACTCACAAATCAACAATGAACCTCATTGTCTTTATTACTAAAAGTCTAGTTTGAAACCATACTTTCAAGAACGAATCCCTTGGATCCTCCTTGCTTACTTGCTGCCTCCACTCCTTTAATTATCTGCAATGATGTACAAAGAGAGCATAAGCACACTAGGCTTAGTGAGGAGTGCTAAAAAACAGACACCATCAATGCATTTTAAACAATTTTCTCAAAATCACTGAAATCATCATTTCAAACCACTTGCAAAACATCATGCCTTGAAAACCATGCACTTAAACCTTTCCAAAAGCAACATATTAAACCATATGCCTCATGTATCATTAATCAACAACAAATAACATTGCTAAACCTCAATTTAAGCCTTCCCATGCATAACAACCATATGCAAAGCTTAAAGAGTAAACATGTATAAATCACATTATACAACATAAAGCTTTTATATGATACATTAACAATTATATTAGCTTACACGTGGTCATTAACCATGTTCCATTCCTATAATATCATATCGGATACACAGATTCACAAGTGTTGTCCCAACACTTCAGACATTCTCACCAGCATCTCAAGGTTCACACACGGGAGCTTCCCCTCGACCGTTGTGACACCCGTGGTGGAGTATTTGGTACCTCACAACCCCTAGACATTATTCATCGGTAGATGTATAACCTCAATAACAAGAGACAGGACATTATACTTCCTCAATTGTTAGGGTACTTGGATGGAGCCGGACACCAACCTCCTCGACATCCAAGGTGACTTATTTACAGTGCACTCAATACTATAGCCGACTAACTATATCCGATAGCATTTTTAAAACCACATTACTTGCCAATATAATTCATTATAACCACATACCTCATTGTTTTCATATGTATTATCATAAAACCATTTTCCAAAGCATCAAACCATGCTTTAAACACAAGTATAAAACACATACTTACATGGATCACTTACCACGTGCATCCATCATCATCTCATGATTAAAAAACAGTATATCACATACTTAAAACATGCATAAACAATAGGTAAATCCATGTAATCAAAATCAAGTTCATAAACTATTTCGTAAAAGCACGACCGAGAGAGAAAACCACTTATACTTATTGCCAAACTTAGACAAGCGTTTGAAGCTTAAATCTAAGTTCCCAAAACCACATTTAAAACATTTCAAAGCTGAAATCCACGTTCTCACTCACAAAACGTGAGACTTCAATTCGCCGACGCAAATTCAAACGTCCGAAGCCTCCAAAGCCTCACCAATCTCTTTCAATTAAACCTATCCTATTTTAACCAAATAATGACAGAGGATTAATGCACCTCAATGCATCTAAAATCCCAAAAAGCAATTCCACAACATTACCTTGCCAAAAACTATCAATCGCCTATCCAAAACAACCAAAAACAACATCGATTAACCTCCAAACTTAACCTAGCAAAAACCTAACACTTTCAACCATCAATTATCATTGATTAAAATCCAAAATCATCATATTATCAACCTTATACCTCAAGAATTTACAAAACCACCACAACTCCACAAAAACACAAATCTAGCAACCTAAACAACGAGAGATTCACATATTTTTGAGATTACAATACTAAAAAATTTATCTTAACATTATTAAACTTCAAAATCATGATTAAAATCAATCATAAACCCAGCAAAACAGATCCAAAACGAATCTCAATCAATATCACCAATTAAACCTCAATTAAACCAAATTTCCACAATTAAAACATCAAAACCCATTAGAAAATATCTATAAAGGATCAAGAACTTGGGAATTTCATTAAAGAACCTTACATTAGAGGAGAAGAACGAACCTTACCTCCAATGTATGAGTTTCCCCTTAATTGGATGTTTTCCTCTTGAAAACCAAAGAGATTCAATAAGATTTTTGGAAAACAGATTGAAGAATCATTTAGGAAATCAAGGAGTTAAGAAATCAAGATCATTACCTTAAATTTTCTGATGAAAAGAATTTGTTTGGCTAAAGAGAAGTTTAGAGAAAATCTTGAGAAGAGAAAGTTACGTCAAATTGTGATTTTAGAAATAAAAAAAACCACCTTCTTTAATTAAATCTTTTTAATTCCTTTAATTAAAACATATTTAAAATAATCCTAATTAAGGGAAAACTCAGATTAGACCAATTGGTATAATAGCTCCTTAAAGATTCAAAGTTTTGACCCTTTACAAAACAGTCACTAAAACCAGTTTTCAAACTTTACATTTTGGTCACTAGTCCAAAATGTCATATTTCCAAAACTTTTTTTTTCCAAAATTGATTTCACCAAAGCCTTTTATATATTTAAAAAGGATTTTAGATAATTATTTCATATTTTTATCACCTTTCGAAACATGATTTCCCTGAACTCATCCCAAAACTTACCTAAATCTTTAATCTCGATTCAACGGACCCTAAAATCATCCGAAAAACCTCTAGGCCCAAAACCGGGGCGTTACAACTCTCCCCCACTTAGGAAATTGCGTCCTCAAAATTTTACCCGAAGGAAACAAGTGCAGAAACCACTCCATCCAGACCGTCTTACACTCTTATATGGCATCCTCAACACCACGGCGTTGCCACAAGACTTTCACAAGCACCATTATTAACACGGTGAACTTTACTACACGAATAAAAGATCTCAAGAGGTTCCTTATCAAAGGACAACCTTGGTCACAACCCATATCTTCCACCAATATAACATACGATGAATCCGACCTAAACCTCTGCAACTTCGAAACATAGAACACAACATGAATCTTTTCTAACTCGGGAGGCAACCTCAACCGATAAACCGCTGAACCAACACGCTCCACAACTTTATATGGTACAATAAACCTCGGACTAAGCTTTCCTTCACACCCGATAAGTATCACCTTATTCCAAGGTGATACTTTCAAGAACACATGATCACCAATCGCATACACAATATCCATACGCTTCATATTCGAGTAAGATTTCTGACAATCTGAGGTAGCTTTCAAACGACCACAAATAAACTTCACCTTCATATTTGTACTTTTCAACACATCATGCAAGGAAATATGTTTTTCCCAAACCTCAACCTAACACAAGAGCGTGCAACACTTCCTACCATACAAGGCCTCATACGGTGTCATTCGTATACTTGCTTGGTAACTATTATTATACGCAAAGGCCACCAAAGGCAACTGTTTCTCCCAGGCTCCTTGGAACTCAATAATACAACACCTCAACATATCTTCCGAGACCTGAATCACACGTTCAGACTGACCATCCGAATGAGGATAACACGACATACTGGAACTCATCCATATACTCAACGCTCGATGCAAACACTCACAAACCTCGCCTTAAACCGTTGATCTCTATCCGAAACTGTAGTCTTAGGCGCACCATGCAAACGCACAACCTTGGCAACATAAATCCTCCAACTTATCTCAAGCATACGTCGTATGCACAGGCACAAAATGTGCACACCTCGTAACCTAAAAAACAATCACCCATTAGTGGGTGTCAACGGCAACTCAGACACAAAATCCATGGTAATTCTCTCCCATTTCCACTCTGGTATCCTCAACGGTTGCAACAACCTGAAAAGAAACTGATGTTCAGCCTTAACACACTAACACACCATACGTTTAGCAACAAAAATTAGCCACATCTTTCTTTGACCCAACTCAATTGTACTCTCCTCAAACCTTGATACATCTTAGTACTACCGGGATGCATAAAAAAGTGCTAGCATGCTCATCGGTCAAAATAATACACCTCAACTCATCATCATTAAGCACCACTATTTGATCTTTGAAGCACAACACTCTATCATCATGAAAATGAAAATCTGTCAAATTCCCATCCATGATATCCTCAACATTCGGTACCAACTCTTTATCCTAAGGTTGCTTGTCTTTAATCAATCGTGACAAAGACTGCTTAACTTGCAACTCTGCCAACAAACCTCCATCTTTCATCACACTTAACCGTGCAAACACCGCTCGCAACTCCACCGCAACCTTTCTACCCAAAGCATCGGTGCAACATTAGCCTTACCCTGGTGATACTCAATTTTCAAATCATAATCCTTAAACAGCTCCAACGATCTACGTTGCCTAAGATCACAACACATTCTCGCCATAGAGATGGTGTCTCAGAAACCTTTACGCAAACCCAACCGCGACAAGCTCCACACCATGAGTGGAACGATTTCGCTTGAGCACCATCGGCCGTCTAGATGCATAAGCCACAATCTTCGCTTGCGATGCAACAATCTTAGCAAATTCCTTAACAAACCTCGGTGTTAATTAACTGGATCTAGCATACCCACAAACTTCTAACTTCAACCTTGGTTGCTCCAAAACTAGCACAAGCCAAACTCCCAAGAACCAAGTGTAACATCCTCTTCATACCTTGCAAACTCCAAAAACCATATCACCAAATCTACTTACATAAGCTACCTAGCTTACACCATCACTCCATCGATCTCCGAACAGTCATCCGTAAGTATGAACACATGTATGCATGATTACTTATATGCCCTTGTAGATGTCTATGTGTATGTATGCAAAACCTCTAATGTCATGCCCAAATGTATGCATGTAAAGGCGTAATTATATATATATATATAAGTGTTTTTGCACTGTGCATGTTAAACTATTCACACTTACTAATAACATTCTTAGACCCATATTCCTTCCAACATATCCAAAACTCGCACTTCCCGTATAAAGAGCAACATTCGTTCCTCCACAAAAAGCCTACTAGCCTATCCATACACGCCGATCAAAATCCTTCATTTTACCTTTATGCACTAGAATATCACCAACAAACACAACAACAACAACTTGATCCAAAAACTCATGGAACACCCGATCAACACATCCCTGAACGCACTGACGCATTGGTCAAACCAAACGACATCACCAAGAACTCATGATGCTCGTACTTCGTACAAAAGGTAATTTTAGGCACAGCGATATCCTTTACCCTCAACTGATAATACCCGAACTTCAAATCAATCTTAGAAAACACTGAAGCACCATGAAACTAATCAAACAAATCATTAATCCTCAACAAAGGATACTTATTCTTATTCGTCAACTTTTTCAATTGTTGATGATCAATACACATCCGCATCGTGCCATTTTTCTTTTTACAAACAACACCGGCACACTCCATGGTGAAACACTAGGCCTAATAAACCCTCGATCAAGCAACTCCTGAAGTTACGTCTTCAACTCCTTCAACCCTTTTGGTTTCGTTTGATAGGGAGCAATAGACACTAGAAATGTATTTTCATACAACTCAATGCCAAACTCAACCTCTTTATTCGGCCGCAACCCAAGCAACTCCATTAGATTAACCGCAAACACATGACATTGAACAGTCAAATGACATCTCCTAAAAAACCTTCTTGTAACAAGCATCTCACCAAAAGAACTAGTTACTTGCGTGACCACATCTAACACCTCAACAGGGATATCAAGCGAATGTGCATGCTCACTCAAGATGTATGAATGCGTAGAACCCGAATCAACCAAAGAAAACAACATCAAGGATTGCAAAGTAAATGTACCTGTAATCACATCGGTGTCCTTACATCCTTCGCAATGTGCATACACCTTCGCAGGACCACCACTCTCTAGTTGAATCGCAACAACATGAGCAACTTTTCTTGGACTCTCATCTCTTCCTTGGAAATGTCCACGGCTACGACCACAGCCTCGCTGAGGTTCAGCTATAGACGCCCTAGTCTGACCACCACCAGCTAACGATGGAAAATCACGTCTAATGTGATCACTCGATCCGTAGCTCTAACATGCATTAGCACCCACAATAGCTAGGGATGGGCATTTTACCCGACCCGACCCAATCGGGTTTGATTTTTTAATGAAAAAATCGGGTTCAGGTCGGGTCGGGTTTTATTAAGGTTGGGGTCGGTCGGGTTCGTATTTAGGGTGAAAAATATCCTACCCGACTCGGGACTAATTGTGTAATTTTCCCTTAATTTTTTAGGGATATTTATAATAATAATCCCTCTTTATATATATTTTTCTAATTAGGTCCTTAAAATTAAATTTTTATTTATAATTTAGTCCTTAAATTATTTATATTTTTATAATTAAGTCCCTTAAAATCAATTTTTTTACAATTAGGTCCCTAAAAATTATTGTTTTCTATAGTTCGGGTCGAGTGCGGGTATAGAGTATTTATTTTCGGGTCGGGTTGGGTTTTTTAAGGGACATGTTCGGGTCGGGTCGGGTGTGGATATAAGATATGTATTTTTGGGTCGGGGTCTAGTGGGCTAAAAACCCGACCCGACCCGTGCCCATCTCTAACAACAGCAGGAACTTGCCCCTCGCGAGCCAAACATGGACAATCTCGCCTCATATGCGCACGTGATCCACATACCCAACAGGGACT
Organism: Hibiscus tridactylites; assembly: GCA_958450335.1. Taxonomy (NCBI): domain Eukaryota; kingdom Viridiplantae; phylum Streptophyta; class Magnoliopsida; order Malvales; family Malvaceae; genus Hibiscus; species Hibiscus tridactylites. Next base: position 24,481,916 of record OY288281.1, read on the forward strand.
AATGTGAGATCTAACTCGTCCTATCATGACGCTTCTTATACTATTCTCTACTAAACTAAGAATCCGCAACTCTTTTGCCCGAGTCAGAACCACTTACATGAGAGGGTAAACCCGAGCTATGTTCGATTTCCTTTGCCCTTGTGACCAACACGTCAACCATCAATTATCATTGATTAACATCCAAAATCATCATATTATCAACCTTATACCTCCAACATTCACAAAACCACCTCAACTACACAAGAAACCAAATCTAGCAACCTAAACAAGAGATTCACATGGTTTCATGATTACAATGTTAAAACCTTTATCTTAACATTATTAAACTTTAAAAACATGATTAAAATCAATCATAAACCCAACAAAATAGATCCAAAACAAATCTCAATCAATTTCACCAATTAAACCTCAATTAAATCATCAAAACCCATTAGAAAAAATATATATAAAGGATCAAGAACTTGAAAACTTTAGTAAAAAACCTTACATTAGATGAGAAGAACAAACCTTACCTCCAATGTATGAGTTTCCTTTAATTGGATGTTTTCCTCTTGAAAATCAAAGAGATTCAATAAGATTTTTGGAAAACAAATTGAAGAATCATTTAGGAAATCAAAGAGTTAAGAAATCAAGATCATTACCTTAAATTTTCTGATGAAAAGAATTTGTTTGGTTAAAGATAAGTTGAGAGAAAATCTTGATAAGAAAAAGTTACGTCAAATTGTGATTTTAGAAAATAATCATATTCCTTAATTAAATCCTTTTTAATTCCTTTAATTGAAACACATTTAAAACAATCCTAATTAAGGGAAAACTCAGATTAGACCAAATGTTATAATAACTCCTTAAAGATTCAAAGTTTTGACCCTTTACAAAACACTCATTAAAACCAGTTTTCAAACTTTACATTTTGGTCACTAGTCCAAAATGTCATATTTCCAAAACTCGTTTTCCAAAATTGATTTCACCAAAGCCTTTTATATATTTAAAAAGGATTTGAGATGATTTTTCCATATTTTTATCACCTTTCAAAGCATATTTTCCATGAACTCATCTCGAAACTTACCCAAATCTCTAATCTCGGTCCAACAGACCCTAAAACCATCCCAAAAACCTCTAAGCCCAAAATCGGGGCATTACAATCCTTTTACTCCCTTAGTCAAATTTACTACCTAAACTCAGAATTTTTATTTTATTCTTGCCAAGGGTTTCAGTTGACAATATTTTAAGCTTGCTTCGTAATACTGTTTAGCGTGAGAAATAAGCGGGATCACACCACAAACCCCCATGTTAATCCAGACATTATGAGGCTTTCTCTTTAACTCATACCCTAAATTTTTGGACTTGAGAACTAAGAGAGAGCAAACCATGAAGCCCCAAGTAACTTATGATCTATAGGTAGATGAGAGTTGAATTTTTTCTTACCTTGGCAAAACATTTTTGTCTTATTCTTTTCTTTTTACCCTGGCATAAAATTTTCTCTTTTTTCTGAGCTTAGTTTCGAAAATTCTAAGTTCGTTTGGGAACAAGATGCATACTACGTGTTTGAGTGAAAGTTCAATTCCCTAAACTAGAGATCAATTGTCAAGAAAACATGAAATTACTATTCTGTTGGCCTAGACAAACTAAAGATTTAAAATTTCTTCATCGGACAGCTTATTCTAAAACTTAATTAAACTTGCCTAACAAATTGTTAACATTCTTCAAAATTTGGCCGAGGCAAAATTTTCTTTTTCCTTTTTAGTGGTTCAACATGCATAACTAAAACCTAATCTATATGGCATACATGGCATGATAACACATATGTAAACATGAATGCATGGCATGGAATAAATGTGAGGCAACACACACCCCCAAACCCAAGATATGCATTGTCCTTAATGCATGAAAACAACACATATATACAAATAAAACAAAAAAAATAAAAATGCATGAACATGAAAATGCAATGAAATGATATGCAAAGGAGTTTAAGAAGAATAGGACTCCCCTTCGGGTCTTCCTCTTAACAAAGCTCCCACTATCAGGGGCTTTGTGCTTTACTCTTCTCGTGTTGGGCTTTGAGGCGGCAGTAGAGGCTCCAACATCACAGAGGACTTCCTCCACAATTCGAACATGCTCCGAAGCAACTTGTGCATCGGTGGCACCAAACGGGACAAGTACAACAAGCATTGTGGAAGGCTTTGCTTTGGTTTCTTTTGACTCGATCGGAGTGTCGGTACTAGTAGATTCAACTTGCACAGGGGACAACGGGACAATAGCATCAGGTGGGGTATGAACTGATCGGGGACTGGCTGGCATGGCATCATCGCTGGTAGAGATTTCTGTAGGGAAATCTAGGAAAGCTAGCAAGAAATTTGGGGACATCTTCTCTAGGGTTTCCTTGATGGAAACATCCTTGGCATGATTATACTGCTAGATCTTGATATTCCGCTACTCGGCTTTCTCTAATTTAAGAAGAATAATCTCTTGTTGATGGTTGATCTATGAAAACAATGCCACTGCACTAGCTGGCGTGGGAGCGTCAGATTCTGCCTTTGGCACTTTGGGCTTTCGTGTTGGAATAGTTGCCTTTCCCTTTCATTTATCCTTGGACTTGGTGGTAGTGCGTTGTCTCCATAGAGCCAACGTGATTGCGGTGCCCTTAATTTCTTGGCCTTTGTCTGAGTCGGTCTTGGGCACACCATGTCTCATGCAAATGTTAGAAATTAATAAGGGAAAGAATAAACTACCATTAGGCTTACCAGCACATTTATATGCTTCCTCGATGATGATCCGACCGACATTGATTTTCTGGCCAACTATGATTGAGTGTAGTAGTGCCAACCATTTCTCTGACACCATTTCGTTGTGGTTGGTTGGCATCAGGTTTACCTTGAGAAAGTGGTTCCACCTCTCAGCTGAGATTTTAAGGCCAGTCTCTTGACGATTCGGTGTCCCTTGGAAGACACAATCCACGTCGTGCCTGGTTTACATAGATCTGGCAGCAACTTCTTCTTCTTGGCAGCGGTCATTGACTCAACATCTTTCACCAGATGTTCATCCTCAGCATCCCCCAACTTAAACATAGCGTTGATATAACCCTCATCAAAACACATGCATGTGCCTCGAATCATCATGGTTAGCTTTGGTGGTCAAGTGAGCATAAATTTCCCATACGATATTGGCGTAGACCTCACCCATTTTTTGGCAGAAAAGTTCCCACTAGTGCGTGGTTACTACTGCCATAAAATCTGCTGGAAATCCCATGGTTAGCTCGCCTTTGAAGTCGAAGTGCTTCTCATGGCAGAAGGATCTTGAGGAAAAAATTTCCTCATGCTTTTTGCGTATCTCTTCGTTGAAAAAGATTTTGAAGGGAGTCAATGAAGAAGCCATGTAAACAAGCTGAAAGTTTGAGCGTTTTGGACAAGAAGAAGAAAGTGAATCTTGGTGTTCTTGCTGGATAAAGAAAAACAAAGAGAAAAGTGAAAAGGCTTGATCTTTGAAATGACTACAGGTAAAGAAGATGAAGTGAAAAGGTTTAGTTATTTTGATTGTCTAATATGCACGATGCTCCATCTCCACTGGTAGGTGGCATATTTTTCCAAAAATGAGTCTAAATGATGAAGTGCCCAAATGAGTTTTAAAAGCAGTCCTATAAGCCCACAAGGACTCATCTAGTCTCAAGGACCAGTCTTTCCTTGATGGATTGACAGTCTTCTCTAAAATATTTTTTATCTCATTGTTTGAAATTTCGGCTTGCCCATTTTTTGGGGGATGGTATGTCGTGGCAATCCTCTGCTGAATTCCATACATGCACAAATCTTTAGAAATTAGATTGCATTTAAAATGGGAGCCCTCATCATGAATAATTGCTCTGGGGGCACCGAATTGAGTAAAAATATGTTTTTGCAAAATCTTGGCAATGACCTTGGCATCGTTTGTTGGTAGTGCAATAGCCTCAACCCATTTCGATACATAGTGAACGACCACAAGAACATAGAGGTTACCAAATGATGGGGGAAATAGATCTATAAAGTTTGTCTCTCATACATCAAATAAGTTCATATGCATAATGTTTTGAAGTAACAGTTGATGTCTACCAGAGATGTTTCCTGTTCACTGGCATCGATCACATGCCTTGACTTAGTTGTAGGCATCTTTGTATAGTGTAGGCCAAAAGAATCCTAACTGCAACACCTTGAAAGCATTTTTCATCTTAGTAAAGTGTCCTCCATATGGTGCAGCATGGCATAGTTGCAATATATTGTGTTGTTCATCCTCTAGCACACGCCAACGAGTCACTTGGTCGGCACACTGTTTGAACAATATTGGCTCGTCCCAATAATATTGCCAAATATCTCAAAGAAAATATTTCCTGGCATTGTATGCCAAGTTTTGTGGTAGAATGTTGCTTACCAGGTAGTTGACTATGTCATCACACCATGTCACAACATTAACTGCAAGCAAATACTCGTCTGGAATTCATCTCTTATGGCAGCAGTCTTACCATCTTCAAGGTGATACTCTAGGCGTGATAGGAGGTCAGCTATCAAATTTTCACTACCCTTCTTGTCTCAAATCTTGAGGTTAAATTTTGTAGAAGAAGCGTTCTTCGGATCAATGTGGGTTTGGCATCCTTCTTTGCCAATAGGTACTTCAGTGCCGAATGATCTGTATAGACCACAACTTTGTTACCAACTAAATAAGATCTGGATTTATCAAAAGCAAATACAACTGCAAGAAATTCTTTCTCAATTGTGGAGTAATTTAGTTGTGCTCCATTTAAAGTCTGGCTAGCATAGTAAATGGTATGAAAAACTTTGCCACGCCGCTTTCCCAACACTGTATCGATGGCATAGTCTATGACATCGGACATGAGCTCAAATGGCTCATTTCAATATGGTGCCACAACTATAGGAGTATTAATCAACTTCTCATTAAGTTCCTAACACGCTCTTAAACAAGCATTATCAAATGCAAAAGTGGAATTGTGTTCCAATAACAAGCATAAAGGTTTAGAAATTTTAGAAAAATCTTTAATGAAACGGTGGTAAAAACCTGCATGTCCTAAAAAATTTCTTGTACCTTTTACACTCGTAGGAGGTGGCAATTGCTTGATTACCTCAACTTTTGCTTGGTCAACCTCTAATCCTCTCTTGGTTACCTTGTGTCCGAGAACAATGCCCTCATTCACCATGAAGTGGCATTTTTCCCAAATCAAGACTATGTTTGTCTCAATGCATCTCCTCAACACTTTCTCTAAACTCTGAAGACATTCCTCAAATGTTTTGTCAAACACTAAGAAATCATCCATGAATACTTCCAAGTTATGCTCAATTATGTCAGAAAAATGGCCATCATGCAATGTTGAAACGTTGACGGGGAATTACACAACCCGAACAACATTCTTCTAAAGGCATATGTTTCATATGAACATGTGAAGGTGGTCTTCTCTTGATCATCAGGGGCGATGTCAATCTGGCTATAACCTAAATAACCATCAAAAAAGAAATAGAAAGCTTTACATGTCAGTCTATCTACATTTGGTCGATGAAAGGCAATGGGAAGTGGTCCTTCCATGTGGCATTGTTCAGCTTTCTATAGTCCATGCACAATCTACATCTTGTGATAGTCGTGGAGGGAATCAATTCATCCTTGTTGTTTTGTACAATTGTCATGCCACCCTTCTTTGGCACGCATTGTACTGGGCTAACCCACGAGCTATCAAAAATGGGATAAATTATACCAGCATCAAGCCATTTGATAATCTCCTTATTCACTACTTCTTTCATGCTCAGATTCAGCCTTTTCTGGCCTTCAACGGTCTTGTCGTGGTACTCCTCCAAGATAATCTTGTGCATGCAAATGGTTGGGCTTATACCTCGGATATCGGCCAAGGTCCAACCCAAAGCTTGCTTGTATTTGCTTAACAATTCCAGCAATATTCCTTCCTAATCATTAGTGAGATCAGCGGCAACGATCATTGACAAAGTTGAGTTTTAACCTAGATAAGCATACTTAAGGTTGTCTGGCAATGGTTTCAGTTCCAATTCTGGTGGCTCCTCAATTGATGGTTTTGGTGCCTTGATTTCTCTGTCGGCCAAGTCCAATGGCTCAAAATATCTCACTTATTCAGCCTCCAAGGTTTCTTCAGGCTCCTCACTCATCTCATCGTTTCCATTCAGTCTACTGGCATCATCATCTACGTTCTAGCACAATTGTGCCACGTCCAAAGTGAAAATGGACTCCATCATCTCATCGATTCGATATTCCTCAAGTTCATCTACGCATTTAAGAGCTTGAAACACATCAAATGTAACATGTTGATCATTCATGCTCATAGTAAGTTCACTCTTATGAACATCAATTAAAGCCCTACTCGTGGCAAGGAATGGCCTACCTAAAATAATTGGGACGTCAATATCTTCCTCATAATCTAAAATGATGAAATCATTTGGAAAAATATTTTGTCTACCTTTACCAACACATCCTCAATCTTACCCTTAGGATGTGCAAAGGATCGGTCTGCCAGCTGAAGTGTCACTATGGTAGGTCTTGCTTCTATGCCAAGCATCTTGAAAACTGACATTGGCATCAGATTGATGCTGGCTCCTAGGTCACACAGTGCATTGCCCATGAATCTATTGCCAATGGTGCAGGGAATAGTAAAACTTCTCAGATCTTTCAGCTTTGGTGGCAATCGATTGAGGATCATGGCACTGCATCCTTTGGTGAGAGCTACTGTCTCAAAATCTCCCAACTTCCTCTTTTTGAACAAGATGTCCTTCATGAATTTGACATAGTTGGGTATTTTCTCAAGACCCTCTACCAATAGTATGTTGATTTGCAATTGTTTAAGAACTTCCAAGAAGTGCTTAAATTGCTAATCTTGCTTATGCTTTTGAAGCCTTGCTGGATATGGTGGTGGTGGATAAGCAAATGTCGGCTCCACTGGCTTTGCCAAGGTGGTACTGGCATCTGGCTTTTGTATGGCATTGGTATGTTGTTTGGCATCGGTTAGTGGTCTGGCATCATCTGCTTTTGTTTCTTTCTTCTCTGTTTCTTTGAGATCATATGCTAGCATCAGCTTTTCAGTTTGGCAATCACTTGGCTACTTGGCAGCCATCTCTATCTCACATTGCTTGCCACTCCTAAGAGTTACAACTTTTCATTGCTCATTATCTTTATGCCGAGCATCCTTCGTATCACTTGGCAATGCTCCCTGGGTTGATTGTTGAGTGCATTAGCAATCTGCCCAGGTTAAACCTCCAAGTTTCTCATTAATGCTGCCAAACTCTGGATTGTTGCATCATTCCTCTCCATGTACTCCGTGAGAGTATTTCCTTGGTTATACCTCTGCCCTTGCTGAAAATTGTTTTGGTCTCTCTGTGGCATGGCATTCTGGTTGAATCTTGGCATGGCATTGTTTTTTTCCTCTAGCATTATTCTTCTGACGATGACCATTGTACTTGTTACCTTCTTGATTTTCTCAAGCTAGATTTGGGTGTTGTATCCAACCTGTATTGTAAGTATTGGTGTTAGAATTATAGTAACGGCCAAAATTACTAACAAAATTACCAACTCGTTGTTGGCAGGGAAATCATCTGTGTGATGATCTTCTCCACATATTGTGCAAAATGGTTCTAATGCCTTAACTTCTCGGGAATCATTATTCTTTTGCAAAGTTTTCACAATGCTAGTAAGATTGGAAATTTGAGCGTTAATTGATGTAAGTGCAACTAGCTCATATTTTCCAGTTGGTTTTGTGTTGGTCCCTAGTCTAGTAGTGGGGTACTCAAAATCGTTGGCCGCAATCCTCTCAAGGATGCCATCTGCTTCTGTGTAATTTTGTCTAACAGTGAACCATTTTCTGAAGAATCAACAACTGTCCTGCCATGGGCATTAAGTCCATTGTAGAAGGTCTCTATTTGGGTCCAATTAGGAAGCCCATGCATAGGACACCTCCTCAACAAAATCTTTCCCAAGCATCATATAAGGTCTTTTCGTCAGCTTGCCTAAATGTCGTGATCTCGTTTCTCAGTCCAGCATTAAGCTTAGGTGGTTAGTATCGCAATAAAAACTTTTGGCATGGATCTGCCCATGTAGTCACTGATTCAGGTAGCAAAGAACTTAGCCACATCTTAGCTCTATCTCTAAGGGAAAATGTGAATAACTTTAGCTTCATTGTATCCTCTAAAACTCTAGGTTACGAAAATAGTTGGCAAACTTCCATGAATTGCTTCAAGTGTTGCCTTGGATCACGAGTGGGTAATCCATCAAACTGACCTACATTCAAAAAAGTTTGAATCATTGTTGGTTTAAGTTCAAAATTGGCATCATTTACCTCTGTGCCAACTAGATCTGGCATCAAATTGTCAACATTTGGTGCCAAGTGCACTCTAATAGGTCTCTCTATGGCATCGTCCACTACAGGTGCGGTAGAGGCATCCAGTATCCCTCCGTGTATAGGTGGATCTCCTTGATTACGCGGGACACCATCAACTCCTCCATTACCGTGCAGAGACATCTCTCTGAGTTTCTTTTTCAACTTGTGGTAGGTTTGTTCAATTTTAGGGTCGTATGGCCAATATTCCATCTCAGGGCGATTACTGGTCATACACCAAACAAAACAATGAAGTAAAATAAGACAAAACAAGTAAAACAAAACAATAAACTTCGTTGCAATCCCTGGAAACGATGCCAAAAAAAATTTCGACTGTGTGAGTGCTTGGCAAAAGGGTGGAAATGTATTGGAAATGTATGAAAACAGTGCCAAGTAAGAGTCTTTTGCGTGCAAGTATACACGATCTGCAAGTAATATAGGAATGAGTTGAGTATCGTCTCCACAGGGATTGGCCAAGAGTTTGATTGCTTGCTCGTTTACTTGTCAAAGGAAAAGTGTTGTTTGATTTGGAGTTGTTTGAAATGATTTAAAAGAAGAGAAGTGAAAGGATCAGTTGGTCGATGTAGCCCTTAAAGGTCCAGGCTCTCGATCAATCTTGGTCGAACCACGTCTCCTTGGTGCAGCCTCTTTAATCTAGTTGTCGATTCTCCCTCAAGTGCTTACTTAAGTTATTTAAATAGGCATACGTGAGTGACCTAGGATAAGCCTTCAATTAGAATTTTGAATGCTCAAGGGATAAGGGATGCGATCATATTATCCTATATTTGCATCCTAAGGATGACGTGTACAAGGTCCAACATCTACTTGGCCGGGCATCAAACTCCTCTTCTCTGCCAACCTGTGCTTCGACAATTTTTTGGTCCATCGCTACAAACAGCAACTCGACATTCTCTCTGGAATTCCTTTCTGCGCTGCTTTGCTCTGTCAAGCCTGCAAAAATGCCAACAAAGCAACCCTACACACTGACATAAACATAATTCCTAACTTCTTATGCAAATGCATGGATTTTAAGGCTAAATGCAACTAATTGTACTTAATAGCAAGCAAGGGCAATGTTAAATAGGCATAAAAGTTAGTACTTTTGAAGTGTTAACACCTGAGACTGAGTTTTGTTGCTCCACTTTGTTTGGTGATATAATAAGGAAAAGGGAAGTTGTGGAATGTGAATGTGCGGTGATATTTTGAGGGGTCAATCAGCCTTCAATGTTGATTATCATATTAATGGAAATGTAGGGAGGTAAGAAGCGTGTAGAGCACGATAACAAGTTGTGACGGTCATGGGGAAGTGGTAATGGCAGAAATTGGAGAGAGAATGTGGGAAGTTATGATGATCAGAATAAAGGGTATTAAATACTTAATATTATCCTTGTTTCCATACATGGCCGTCAACTTGTCCTTGTACATGTATAACTCAGGTCAATCAAAAGTCCTGGTCTATCCAAGATTCTAGGACATCCTTCCAACTTAGGCTTGCGTGTTGATAACTTCCAAAATAAAAATAAAAACCGTGGAAATTAACGCAAAGTAAGAAATTTTAAATTGCAGAAAAATAAAAGTGCATGAGAATAAAGGGATAGAACTAGATGTCTAGACATCCAATAACGTGATCGAAGATTTTTCACGTTGAACCGTTGCTCCTTGGTAGGCCTTCAAGCGTTGTCCATTGATGTTGAAGATTGGGCCTTCTTTGATATCCTTGATGTCCACAACACCATGTGGATACACCTAGATGACTTGGAATGGGTCGGACCAACGAGACTTCAACTTGCCAGGTAAAGCTTCAAAGGCTTTATGCTCAAGCTTAACTGGTAGGTGACACGCCTTGTCATAGAAAAATCTATAGGGTGACATGTCGGACGGTGTTTTGAACGCATTCTGATAGGCTCGTAAGGCTTCATCCAGTTTCAAGGACCAGTCTTTGCGGTTTGGCTTGACCACTTTCTGAAGGATCTGTTTTATCTCTCGGTTGGACACTTCAACTTGTCCATTTGTATGCAGATGATATGTCGTGGAAATCTTATGGTAAACTTCATATCGACGCAACGCCTTGGTAATCAGCTTGTTGTCGAAGTGACTTTTCTCATCACTAATAATAGCTCGAGGTACTTCAAAGTGAGTGAAGATATTCTTATGCAAAAACCTCAGGACTGTATTTGCATCATTCTTGGTCGTAGCAATGGCCTCCACCCACTTGGACACATAATCAACCATGAGGAAAATGTACAAGTATCCATTAGAGGGTGGGAATGGTCCCATAAAGTCAATGCCCTAAACACCAAAAAGTTCAATTTCAAGGATAAATTGCATGGGCAGCTCATTCTGTCGAGGGATGTTCCCCGTTCTTTGACATTTATCGCAAGCCTTGTAATATGCATGGGCATCTCTAAACAAGGTTGGCCAATAGAATCCAGACTGTAGGACCTTTGTAGCAGTATTTTTCCTCCAAAATGCCCTCCGCATGGAGTGGAATGACAATGGTAGAGGGATCTTCTTGTTCCTCTTTGGGTACGCATCTCTGGATAATCTAATCAACGTATTGCTTGAAAAGGCAGGGCTCGTCCCAATAATAGTGGTGTGCATCGTGACAGAATTTCTTCTTTCCCTAGCTGCTATGATCACAAGGGAAAATACCACTAACAAGAAAATTAACAATGTCAGCGTACCACGACAATGTCGTGGCTTTGAAATGATTCTCATCGAAGAATTCCTCCTTAATATCACATGAAATATCAGAATCACATGCATTCTCAAGCCTGGAAAGATGGTCAGCTATTTGATTTTCAGTACCTTTTCTATCAACTACTTCAATATCAAATTCTTACAGTAGTAATATCCACCTAATAAGTCTAGGTTTTGCATCCTTTTTAGTCACTAAGCATTAAATGGAAGAATGATCACTATGCACAAATTTATCAAATGCAAAAACTATAGCAAGCAGTTAGTTTTTCAATGTTAGTGTAGTTTACTTGTGCCTCATTTAGGGTACGGCTAGCATAATATATAACATCAAAGATCTTACTTCGACGCTGACCAAGAGCAGTGCCAACATCATAGTTGCTATCACCATACATGAGCTTAAAGGGTTGTGACCAATCAGGGCCACTACAACCGGTGTAGAAATAAGTTTCTTCCTCAAGGTTTCAAACATTGCATCGTATTGGTCATCAAACTTGAATGCTCTATTCTGCTCCAGCAACAAGCATAAGGGCTTCGAGATTTTGGAGAAGTCTTTAATGAATCTCCTATAGAAATTGGCATGGCCAAGAAAGCTTCGAACGACTTTAACATTGGTTGGGGTGGTAGCTTCTCTATGACTTCAATCTTGGATCTGTCCACTTTTATGTCTTTCTCAGAAATATGGTGGCATAAGACAATGCCCTCGGCTACCATAAAGTAGCATTTTTCCCAATTAAGCACTAGGCCGGTTTTCTCACATCGTTTTAACACCTTGGCAAGGTTTCTTTGGCATTGATCACAGAAGTCTCTAAAGACATAAAAGTCATCCATGAAGATCTCTAGAAAACCATCCACCATGTCAGAAAATATGGTCGTCATACAACGCTGAATTGTTGCTGGAGCATTACATAGGCCAATGGGCATTCAGCGAAAGGCATAAATGTCATATGGACATGTGAATGTAGTTTTCTCTTAGTCTTCTGGTGCGATGGCAATTTGGTTGTATCCAGAGTAACCGTCCAGGAAGCAATAGTAGGGTTCCCTTGCGAGCTTGTCGAGCATCTGGTCAATGAATGGTAACGGAAAGTGATCCTTTTTCGTGGCTTTGTTCAGCTTTTGATAGTCAATAAAGGTCCACCATCTGGTGACGATTCTAGTTGGGAGGAGTTCACCGGCATCGTTCTTTATCGCGGTCGTGCATCCTTTCTTCGGCACGCACTGGACATGACTCACCCAAAAACTATCCGAGATAGGGTAGATGATTCTGGCATAGAGCCATTTGTTGATCTCCTTCATAACCACAGTCCTCATGATCGGATTGAGTCTCCTCTTTGGTTCTACTATGCTATTGTAGTCATCTGCAAGAAAAATCTTACGCATACACAAAGTAGCGCTTATACCCTTCAAGTCAACAATAGTCCAACCAATAGCCTTCATATGTTGAGATAAGACATCACACAATTTAGTTTCTTGGTCAGATGTTAAGCTAGCAGATATGACAACAAGCAGTGTATTATTCTCACCTAGATATGCATATTTTAATTAAGGGGAAGAGGTTTAAGATCAAGTACCGGAGGATGTTCTAGTGATGGTTTGGGAGATTTAAAGTCAGCAAAATCCTAAGGTTCAAAAGCCGTACCTGGCCTAGTAAGCACAACATTGAATTGTTCAATCTCTCCCTTACCTTCTTGTTCAGCTTCTTGCATGGCCTTGTCAAGTTCAGATTACTCCTCAACATTAAGCATATTGCTGCAACATGTCTCTTGAAGGTTTCTTCGACGAGGGCTTCTTCACTTTGCACAAGCTAACATTTTTCATAGTCATCTGTGTACTTGAGAGTGCTGAGGACATTAAGTGTGATCTTTTGGTCGATCATCTTCATGGTAAATTTACCCTTCTCACAATCGATCACAATACGCCCAGTGGCAAGGAATGGTCTCCTTAGGATGATGGGAGCATTCTCGTCAACTTCACAATCAAGGATGATAAAATCTGCTGAAAATAAAAATCTATCAACTTTGACTAGGACATCTTCAATTCTACCCTCGGGACGGATTTGAGAACGGTCGGCCAATTGAAGGATCACCGATGTAGTTTTAGCTCATCCCATACACAGTCTTGTAAAAACTGATTTCGGCATCAACTTGACATTTGCACCGAGATCGAATAAAGCGCGGCCAGAATAATTATGTCTTATAGAGCATGGAATGGTGAAACTGCCAGGGTGCTTCGTCTTGGGTGGTAAATCACTTAGCACGGCCACACACTCGCCCATTGTAGCAACAATTTCAACTTCACCCACCATCATTTTTTTGTTACGAACTATGCTAGAAACTTCACATATATCGGTATGTTATCAGTGGCCTCTAGGAATGAGACATTGATATGCAAATGTTTAAGCATATTTAGGAACTTATGGATTGTGCATCTTGTTTTTGAGCCTTCAATCGTTGTGGGAACGAAGGTGGTGGTCTGGGCTCATCGTGAGGTTTACTAGAGGCGGTGGCATCCTTAGCTTTGTCATCCTTGTCATCAATCGCAAGGTCTTTCATTGTATCAGACACATGAGTTGTATCTTTAGGTATTGGAGCTTTGTGGATGGCATGCTTAGAGTGGAATCAACTAGGGAACTTCCCCCAAACTTGTCATCTTTGGTCAATTGGGTGCCACTACACAACGTGATGGAATTGCATTGCTCCGCACTGAAAGTTTTAGTGACTTCAGTATCACTAGGTAAACCGCCATGAGGTCTCATCTTCAATACTTGAGCAATCTGCCCAACTTGCGTTTCCAAGGACCGTAAAAAACGATGTGATTCAGCATGATAGATTGTTGGTTTTGCAACATAGCGTCTTTTGTTGTGAGCATGTCACTATGATTAGATGTGATGACTGATCCTACATAATAACTCGGGTATTATCCATAAAATTTTAATAAGAAGAATCAAAAGAATTAGAATTGGAGTTAGAATCTCCATAGTTTTGCCTCTGAGTTTTTTGTTAAAATCCAGGAGGTTTTGTTGTAGCGTTCTGTCATGCTCTTAAGTCTCATATGTTACCTCCCTAACGAAATTTTGGATGTTGTCGCCGCCCTGAGTTGTAGGTGCTCGAGTAGGGATAGTTTTTGCGGTTAGCATTCCCTACGTAGCATGCAGATTCTTGTTGGTGGGTGCATTCATTCGACTGGTGTTCCCATCACAATACTCACATGTATATTGAATTAGTTTAGCCTCTCGTGTGTTGGAAGTCGATTGCATGTTCATGAGTAAATTTGCAATGGTGGAGAGTTGAGCGGCCACACTCTGGGAATCATCCAATTGTAGTGTTCCATGAGAGTTAGGGCCAGGATTCAATCTCCCTATAGGAAATTGGTAGTCATTATTAGATATCTAATTGAGAATTTTGAAAGCCTCTTTAGAATTTTTTTCGAGAAAAATATCATTGGCTGAAGAGCTAATCATCATCCTTGTTGGAGCATTGACGCCATTATAGAACGTCATTATTTTTAGCCAATCATGAAATCCATGAATCGAGCACTTGCGCAGCATGTCTTTGTATCTGTCCCAGCATTCATACATAGATTCACCATCTCGTTGCTTAAATGTTATGATCTCGCTCTACTTTTGATTGTACACGTTCAGTGGATCATAACGGTGCAAAATGTTTTTGCACAGGTCACCCTAGGATGTAATAGATCCCGATGATACAGTCTTCAATCATGCTCGGGCTCAATCACGCAAGGAGTAGGGAAATATTTTGAGTCTTAACACATCATTGGGGACTCCCGACTGTTTCAAACAACCACTAACTTCCAAAAAGGCTTGAATGTATTCTCTAGCATCCTCTCTTACTGATCCACTAAACTGTCTAATGGAGTTGAACATGTTGAACATAACGGGCTTTAGCTCAAATTGAGCTATCCCTAGATCTGGCACAATGATCGATAGGTTGAGGTTGTTGATGACAGGTGCAATATTATCTCGAATGGGTATCCTAGGTCAAGCTACTAGAATAATCGAATGCCTTTCCTATTCTCTATTATCGGTTGCATTGTCAACAATGACCGTGCATCTATCTGTGGAATACCATCGTTATGTATGTTCTCCAGGTCATCATGTCCATTGTTACCAACTTGTCTTGCCATCCTTTGTTTTTTACGGAGGTTCCTCAAGTATCTTTCGATTTATGAATTACATGGGATAATTGGTTCCTCAGGAATTATGCATCGGGTCATGCACTGGAACGTACCTAAAAAGGAAAGAAAAACAAAAATTAAATGTAGATAAAATAAAATCTTAAGTGCAATTACAACGTAATTATCAATTGCCAATCCCCTAGCAATGGTGCCAAAAACTTGATGCTTGTTGAATAGTGTTGCACTTAAAAGCAAGTATACTCGTCGATCAAGTAATAAAGTGATGAAGTAGAGTGTCGAACACACGAGGATTGGATCAATAAATATGAAGCGATCGTATTTAAGAATGGTTCAGCAAGTATTGGTTTGATGGCGGTTTATCAAAATTAAATGCAAATAAATTAAAGTAGCTATGATTAGGACAAATAGGTGTTGCGACAAATAATCAGATAATTATGGAAGTTGGGTTTATTGCCTAGGACTTATACTTGATTACTTATTTCAATGCTATATAGACTGGAAATACATGTCTACGTAAACCAATTAAGATCTTTATCTACTCTACAGGGTTTTCTAATCAACTTTTGGCTCTCTCGATGCCTAGAAGTTAATTACATTGTAGCTAAGGCAATACATGTCTACGTGAACTCTAACAACTTTATTATCTATTCAAGTTCCCCTTATTAGTCGTTGAAATCCTAAATTTATGTCTAAGCTGGATTAAGACTAAGTTAACAGTTTAGCCTCATTGGTCACGTTTGTTTAACCTAACTCTCTCGATATTAAGCCACATATCAATAGTTAAAAGTCCTCTCTCGATAACTCTTACAATAACTACGCAAGAAGGATGGTGAATAGAATAGATAAAGGAAAACAACTATATCATTAAAACAAAGTATTCAAAACATAATATCTTATAAAGAAATAAACCCAACTAAAAGTATTTAGCTTATGTCTGAGCCTAAAACATCCATACTAAAATCAATTAAAAACACGACAGTTTATCAAGCAAGGGTTAGAACTTTGACTCCGGTAATTCTCTGATAGCTGAAGACTAAGGGTTGTTGTTTGTGATCGAGCTCCCTTTGTTTGTGGCCCAAGTCTCCTTTATATAGGCGAGAAAGCTAGGGTTTTGTAACCCTAAAGCACGTGAAGCCTCTTTAAAGAGGATCTTACTTTCTCGCTATCTTTAATGAGTTTCGTATCTGGTAGGGGTCCACGTAAGCCAAAGTTAGATTTATCTCCAACTCTTCTTTCCTCTTCAGCTCCTACGAGATGTGTGTTATCCTTTCTGGTCCAGCATTCCTCCAGCTCTAATATCTTTTGCGCGTGCACCACAAAACAACACCTTTCCCATTAAAAGTACCAAAATATATAACAATTAAGCATATGCAGTGTAACTCCCTAAATATATGCAAACTACTCCTCAATGCAACTAAATAGGCTTAAACACATGCAAAAGTTAAGTAAAAGGGTATGCAAAATAGGTTATCTACATAGTCATCAATCACCTCTATGATGACCACGCTCGAGACTCAGATTTCTACAGTCGAGAACTTTCTTGCCAGTTTCCGTCACGAGTGGAGGGTAAATGTCCATGAATATGACGATGATGGTATTGAGGACGATGATGATGCTACTTCGGCCGTTTAGTTTCCTTCATGCATACCATATAGACTTATTTGGATTTCTAGACTTTATTATGCACCTTTGCTAGTTTGTAAATCCACATTCTTTTGACTTATTTGGATTTCTTTTGAAGAAATAAGTCCTTTAAAAAATCTAGGGGAACTAGATTGTCTTTGATAAAAATTTGTTTTAACAAAATTCATTTTGGTGTTAACCTTCATTTTTAATTCTTTGAAATTTTTTGTTAAACAAATTATTTTTAAGATCGTCAATTTCTTTTGATGATCTTCTTGAACTTTAAGAAGAAAGTTTTGTAAATCCACATTCTTTTGCTCAAAGTTCTTAAAATTTGCTTCAAGTTCGAAATTGGTTTCAAAAAGCAACTCATTTTCAACTTTCAATTTTGAAACCATTTTATTTTTCAAAATATGGTTTTCAAATTCTAAAACCAATTCATCATAGGCATCTTGTAATTCATCAAAAGTATATGAAATTGAAAGTGATGAATTAGAAGTTACCCTTGAATCTTCTTCGATGGGCATGCGATAAAGGTTGGCTACTTCATCACGGTAGAGTCCTCTTCATTACTCTATGTAGCCACAAATGTCTTCTTCTTATGGCTTGATCGCTTCTTCTTCATCTTTAGACATCATCATTGTGCTCTTCTTCTTTCTGCTTTCCCTTGGACATCATCATTTCGTGGGTTAGCAAAGATCTCATTAGCTCGTCAAGCTTGAGCGTCTTAAGATTCTTGGCTTCTATAATTATGGTCTTCTTGGAATCTCATGAATCGGGAAGTGAATAAATCAACTTCCTCACAAGCTTGTCCTTAGGGATCACCTCTCCAAATCCTTTAAGCTCATTAACGATGGTGGAGAACCGACCAAACATAGCTTTGATGTCTTCTTCTAGGTCTATCTTGAAGTTCTCATAGTTGAGGTTGAGAAGTCCAATATTGATTTCCTTCACCTCATTGGTTCCTTCATATGTGACCTCAAGCACAAGATGAGACTTTGGAGTATTCTTTTGGACCAAGTTCACATAGAAGAACATGCATGGCCTTAGAGATTAGTTGCAATTGTCTCTTTTCTTGATCGCTCCATTCATTCATATCATTGAGGATAAGAATGTCTCATACCCTCGTTTGTGGAAGTGTAAGGTAATCTTCAATTATCTCCCAAAGCTTGTAATCGATGGATTGAACGAAGATCGTTATTCTATTCTTCCAATAAGAATAGTTGGCATCATTAAGTATGAAGGCTTGGAGATGGATTGTGCCATTTAAACTGGTTGATATAAATTGATGGAGCACTTCAAGGATCGACTCTAGGATGTTAATCTGATGTAGAGACGAGGCTCTAACACCAATTGTTAAGCTCGAATATCTTCAACTGAACCGCCAAGAGGGGGTGAATTGGGTTTGCAATGAAAATGGTGGAAGCAATTGGAAATAAAAAATTTGCACAAAAGATTTATAGTGGTTCGACTTCTCAACCAAGTCTACCTCCACTACTTAGCTCCCCACTAAGGATTTTTCACAAATCCTCTAAATTTGTCTTTCCTTTTTCAAGGCTCAATGAGATAACCTTTACAAACCCTCAAAGCTTATACTCCAAAGCTTTGAGACACTCTCACTCAAGAGAATGCAAATTTAGCAAACAAAGAAAACCTCACAAAGGCAAAGTATTTGCACAATTTAGCTCTCACCTAAAAACCTAACACTTGAGCAAATATGACAATTAAGCTCACAAGTGTGTTCTACACTAAAAATGACAATTAAAGCTCAAAAACACTTTCTCTATGCATTGAATGTTGGTAGTTGGTAGTTGGTTTCTTGTTCTTCCATGGATGCTTGAAGGTGTCTTTTAAACCCTCTAATAAGCTTGAGGTTGGTTTGGAGCCGTTGGGGACTTAATTTCCAACAATAAATGTACTTTTGGTGCAGTGGGTATCAGTACACAAGTCTCAATATTGATATCTACTTTAAATAGAAAGAGTCGTTACAAGCAATTAATGGAGGGCATACCGATACGCGATACCAAGTATCGGTACGGGCCCTTGCGTATCGGTATGAGCTTAACCGTATCGATACGATGAAAGGCTCACTGGAAATTTGGAAAACATGGGGAAACAAAGGGTGTATCGGTGCTTAGCAAAGGTGTACCGGTACGGCTGTCTGAGTATCGGTACAAAAGAAAAGGGTACCAATACGGGTAGACTGTTTTTGACACTTATGCTATTTTGAAAGCATTTGTTCGAGCCAAAAACACTTTTAAAAACACTTTCAAACATATTTGGACTTAGAATTATTTTTGCAATTTACATTTGAGTCCAAAAACATTTTTCATTTTCTTATATCAAAATTATTATCTCAAGAAGAATTTTTGCCACGATAATGGTTTATTGTTTAAGGATTGAGTTTAGTTGTGGGTGTTTGGGGGTTAGACCAATATGCACAAATTAAATTTAAAATGTATTCTTGTGTTTCTCAAACAAAAAAAGCAAAAGAAACGAATCTCCAATCACAATTTTTAGAAATTGGATTTGTACAAACGAGACGAAAACTTGTTTGATAAGATTGAAGTAAAAGAAAAATCATCTTTCGCAAAAATCTAATATAAATATTCTGAATTGAAAAATTCTTAAAAATTCAATTGAAAAAAGACAAGAAATAAAAGGAAAAGAAAATTATTCGTTCAATACCAATACCAAATATTTAATCTATTTTGGTCACTTAAGTTCCAAAATGATCAATTTACTCATTAAATTTTATAAATTGATAATTGTTCATCACTTCTCCATTAACCCTTTAATATTGTTATGCATGGAATAAAAGAATTTATTTTATTATTATTTTTATTATGACATGCCATTTTATTGCTTTAAAATTAAAAAAAAAAATCAAAGCACAATACCCAAACACATCTTTTATTTTTCCAAACCCAATCCATTAATTCCGTTCTCATTTCAAGTTTCTCTTAAACTCAAATTATCCAAATCTCAAACCCCCTAAAACTACGTTTTTTTCTCCTCTCTAATTATTTTTTTTAATCTTCTGTTTTTTCTCTTTCCTTTTTTAACTTTACGTTTCATTTAGAGTTCGATGAATTTTCAAGATAGTATGGTTTGGGTTAATCGAGTTATAAATAGTGTAATTTTTTACTGATTCGAGACTGTAACCCCCTCGACCTGGCCTAGCTACCAGACTGAACCGAACGGGTTATACGGGAAAAACTAAAGATAAACCCGTTAAGGCGTCACTCCGATTAGCAACCTTTTTTAAATTAATGTTGTCTAAATGTCATCTTTAACCTATGTGAGGTGACATGCAGCGGAAAAGCACACAAGAACATGAACCAAGCAAGACGGACATTGGAGGTAAAATTTTTGTGAATTTTCTACAGGTCGTATCGATACATCTGGGGCCCGTATCGATACTCCTTCGACGGTCAAACTCCCCAAATTCAACATTCAAAAGGTCGTATCGATACCCTTCAAGGCTGGTATCGATACGCCCTTGATGGTCAAGCTCTCAAAGTCAACTTCAAGGACTGTACCGATACGCCTAAGGCTCGTACCGATACCCCAATTTCTCACCAAAATCTCAAATTTTCAGAGACCCAAACTGGTATCGTTACGCCCCCGTGTATCGATACGATGGGCTTAAAACAGGGGACCATATCGATATTGCCCTTGAGCGTATCGATACGCCCTGCCCAGAAAAACTAATTTCTGCAGTTTTAAGCATAAGGGGAAACAACACAACTCACAAAACGAGCATCAAATCAACTCCTAAACATGCACACAACTTAAGACAACCATTCTAGAGGCAAAACACCCTAAAAATAAGTTCGACCATACACACTCATAAGCATAGATCTCAAACTTAAAAGCCCAAAAGAACATTTTCACTCAAAGCACTAACAAGCCAAAACACAAGGCATTTAACCAAAAGCCAAAACAAGTCTCAACATAGCATGGTTTCAACATTTAAGACATGTAGCAACATGATCAAACACATGGGAGTTTACATCAACCTCCCTAACCACAAGTGTAAGTATTCCCATTGCTAATATATTTTTACAACTTAAAACCATACTTGAACTTAAGCTACGATCACCGGAGCCTTTCCCTCACCTTCCTTTGCTTCCCGGATCACTAACGGTCTGTATTGTTGAAAAAGAGCGCGTTAGCATAAGAGCTTAGTGAGTGGTGCTCATACAACAGCAACAACAATGCAGTTTTTAAACCATTTGATCATACTTTAAAAACAAAACCATTGAACTTGGAATCTCACAACATGTATGAATAAACAACATGAACACATGCTTGGCATCTTACATCAAGCATGACATATAGCATTATAATCTACTATAATGCACAACAATCTCTTCACATAGAGTATTCCACATATCAATCACCAACATGATAAACTCGACATTTTCAACACATTAAAGCATATTGGCAACTATGGTAACTTTACTCGGATACGCGGATTGGATTCAATGGCATCTTACCTCACTGAATCTATAAAACAACAAGACATACGATGGCATCTTACATCACCGTAGTCAATATATACATTTTTCGGTGGCATCTTACTTCATCGTACTTCTCTCTAATGGCATCTTACATCACTAGGTCCACGCGCAAATTCTACTAGTGCACTCTAACCCTATGGTCGACCAATTATGCCCGGTAAGACCCTTAAATCTGCCAATACACACAACATCAACAATCCATTTAACCAATTCAGCCACACATGGTAACACATAAGCATCGAACCACAATTCATAAGGTAAGAGCATAATGGTTTCATCCAAAGTTAACACTCATCGCATGCTTTATAGAGGAAAGTAAAAGATAAACGAAGGCAACAATAAGTACTTAAAACTTACACTCGAGTTTAGGTTGGCTCTTTAAGCTCAACTCAAACTCTCAAAAACATTTCCACTCACCGGTAGCACGCCACACTAGTCGAACTCCCTCTTAAGCTTCCTTAACCTTCGGTAACACGTCCAAAATCCCCAAACTCGATTCCGCTTATTCAAACCAGACCGAAGAAGAAGATTAACACACTTTCCAATAACAAAAAACCCACTATTATCAATATAGCAAATATCCCACAACATCTATTTCCCGATTCAAACCTAGAAGTAGACAAAACCCATCTTCAAACGAAAACCCAGCTATTACTAAATCATCTCATCATCCAAAACATACCCGAAAGCTTCAAAATCATCAACTCACATCCACAAACCCCTTAGAAACCATTTACAACCATAAACAACCCAAAAACTCATATTTCCCTAACTCAAATTTTACCCATTTATTCCATTTCAGGATTTCTTGATAAACCCATCATCTTAACATTATTTTATACTCAAAATATGGTTTAAAACTCACCCAAATCACTATTTTAACAAAATTTGTTTAAATCTTTCAAAAACCCATTTTACATAAAATGAGAGAACTTGAGAAACCATCGAACTTTTGGAAGGGAAATGTTACAAGCAAGATTGAAATGAAGAGGAGAGTGAGAACCAAGTTATATACCTCTTTGAATCCTTCAAAATGGTGAAGATTGGTGAAGATGGATGGTGGCTAGACTTAGGAAATTTTTAACGTGAAAAGGGAAAAGGGAAGGGAAGAAGAAAGTGGACATCCTCTTCTTTTTTGAAATGTATTTTTTATTCCTCTTTTATCTTAAAAGCTTTTTTTAACAAAACTCATTATTGCCTTATTATATTAGTATTTATTCCTTTAAAACCCAATTTAATTTAAAACTCCTTTATGAAACCATTTTCATTTAAAGTCAACATGAACCCTAAAACTTGATTTACAAACCTTGCCCGGGTCTCGGTCCGAACTCCCAGACCCCAAACCCGAGGCATTGCAACTCTCCCCCACTTAAGGAATTTCTTCTTCAAAATTTACCTGATGGAAAAAGGTACGGAAATTGCTCTTCCATGTTCGTTTTTCTCTCCCAAGTGGCTTCTTCCACACCCCGATGTCTCCACAAAACCTTGACTAACTCAATGGTCCTCCCATGCAAAACTTTACTATTCGTAGCAAGAATCTCAACTTGTTCTTCATCATTTGACAAATTCGGATTCAACTAAATCTCTTCCACTGGCATCACATGAGACAGATCTGATCTATACTTTCGGAGCATCAAAACATGGTACACATCATGAATCTTCTCAAGCTCCGATGGCAATCTCAACCTATATGCAACAAGACCAATCCTCTCAACTATCTCGTAAGGACCAATGACTCGCGGACTCAACTTCCCCTTTCTACCAAACCTCATTAACTTCTTCTACAAGGATACCTTCAAGAACACTTTATCACCGATGTCATACTCAATCTCTTTTATCTTCCAATCTACATACGATTTCTGTCTGTCCGAAGCTGCCTTCAAGCGATCACAAATCAGTTTTACCTTCTCGATAGTGTCCTAAGCAATTCTGGCATAGGTACAAGCTTCTGTCCGGCTTCGGCCCAACAAACAGGTGTTCTATATTTCCTACCATACAGAGCTTTATACGGTGCCATCTGAATACTAGCCTGATAACTGTTATTGTACGCAAACTCTACTAGCGGTAGATGTTTCTCCCATGAACCTTGAAAGTTGATGATGCAACACCTCAACATGTCCTCTAACACCTGAATAACTCTCTCTAATTGACCATCTGACTGTGTGTGATACGAAGTACTGAAGTTCAACCAAGTCTGCAAAGGACGATGCAAACACTCCCAAAAGCTAGTTGTAAACCTCGGATCTCTGTCTGACACAATAGACTTTGGTACACCATGCAGCCTCACAATCTCACTGATATACAACTCAGCCAACCTGTATAAGGTGTAAATAGTATGAACAGGTATGAAATGGGCACACTTAGTGAATCTATCAACTATTACCCATACTGAATTCTTCTTCGAAGGAGTCAACGGCAAACCTGACACAAAATCCATAGTAATCTGTTCCCACTTCCATTCTGGAATCTTCAACGGCTGTAACAAACCTGAAGGAAACTGATGCTCGGCCTTAACACGTTGGCAAACCATACATCTACTCACAAACTCGGCCACATCTTTCTTTAACCCAATCCAGAAGTACTCCTCTTTCAACCCACGATACATCTTCGTACTACCCGGATGCATAGCAAAATAACTATTATGAGCTTCATTAAAAATAGTACGTCTCAACTCGGCATCTTCTGCAAAAACTATTCTATTCTTGAAACATAAGATCTCATTCTCACTAAAGCAGAAATTTGTGGGTTTACCCTCAGCTATATCTTGCACGTGAGGTGCCAAAGATCTGTCTTGCAACTGTTTCTCTCGGATCAACTGAACTAACGATTGTTTAACCTATAGCTCGGCTATCAAACCATCATCCTGTGACACACTTAATCTCGCAAACATAGCTCGCAACTCAACTGCCACCTTCCTATTCAAAGCATCAGCCACTACATTTTCTTTACCCTGATGGTACTCTATTGTGAGATCATAGTCTTTAAGAAGCTCTAACAGCCTACGATGTCTAAGATTCAACTCTTTCTAAGTCATCAAATATTTCAAACTCTTATGGTCGATGTAGACTGTGCATTTCTCACCATAAAGGTGGTGTCTCCAAATCTTCAAGGCAAAGACCAAAATCGCTAACTCTATGTCATGGGTGGGGTAATTCTTCTCATGAACCTTCAACTATCTCGAAGCATAAGCTACAACTCTTCTTTCTTGCATAAGCACACACCCTAAACCTACATACGACATATCACTAAAGATTACGAACTCTTTCCCCGGTTCAGGCTGAATCAAAATAGAAGCTTCTGTCAATGCTTTCTTCAACTTTTCAAACGCATGTTGCCTTGCATTTGTCCACTCGTACGGAACATTTTTCTGTAACAATTTAGTCAAAGGTGCAACAATCTTCGAGAATCCCTCAACAAACCTTCAATAATACCTGGCTAAACCTAGAAAACTACGGATTTCGATCACTGACTTCGGTTGTTTCCAATTCACTATTGTTTCTATCTTCTTGGGATCCACACTAATCACATCGGTTGAGATCACATGACCTAGAAAGACTACTTCCCTAATCCAAAACTCACATTTACTCAACTTGGAATACAACTAATTCTCAAGCAAGGTCTGAAGTACTAATCGCAAATGCCCACCATGTTCTTCCTCGGTCCTGGAGTACACTAGAATGTCATCTATGAACACTACTACAAATCTGTCCAAAAACTCATGAAACACTTTGTTCATCATGTCCATTAATGCAGTTGAGGCATTAGTCAAAGCGAAAGGCATTACCAAGAACTCGTAGTGCCCATATCGTGTACGGAAAGTTGTCTTTGGTATATCCACGTCCTTTACCTTCAACTGATAATAACCCGATCTCAAATCAATCTTCGAAAACACTAAAGCACCTCTCAACTGATCAAGCAAATCATCAATCTATGGCAAAGGATACTTGTTCTTCACTGTTACCTTGTTCAACTGCCTATAACCTATGCACATCCTCATACTGTCATCCTTCTTCTTCACAAACAAGACCAGAGCACCATAAGGTGAAATACTAAGCCTAATAAAACCTCTATCTGATAGTTCCTGAAGTTGTGTCTTCAACTCCTTCAACTCTTTAGGTGTCATTCTATACGGAGCAAACAATACGGGAGTAGAATCTGAATACGTCTCAATAGCAAACTCCACAACTTTGTTTGGAGGAAAACCAGGCAATTCTTCTGGAAAAACACTCGAAAAGTCACAAATTGTTATGATTTCTTGCGGTCTAACTTCACTCATATTCGGATTCATCACATAGGCTAAGTAAGCTTGACAACCCAAATCCATCATCCTCTGAGCCTCTAAAGCTGAAACAACATTAGACAAGAACTTAACGTTCTCGCCAACTACTACTATCTCGTAATCATCAGAGAGCCTCAAGGAAACTCTTTTAGTCTCAAAATCTATCCTAACTCTATGCTCCACAAGCCAATCCATACCTAGAATTACATCGAAACCATAAAAGGGAAAATTCATCAGGTCAACAGGAAACATGTGACCCTGAATCATCAAAGGACATCTCCTGAACACTTTCCTAACTACAACTGTCTCACCAAAAGAACTCGTAACATTCATACCTATATCTAACAACTCAAAAGGCAAACCTAATGATCTTGCATGCTCACCCAAAATATACGAATGCGTCGAGCCAGAATCAATCAATGAAAGCAAAGTTAAGGATTGGAACACAAAATTACCTGCGATCACATCCGTGTCATTCCTAGCCTCATGTTGTGCATATACTCTAGACGGTCTACCTCCCTCGGGTTGTACTGCAAGAACATGGACCACATTTCTCTGACTATCATTCCTAGGCTGGAAGTTGCCCTGGCCGCACCCACGACCTCTTTGATGCTCAATAGCTCTAGCTGGTGCCTGACCATCCCTAGCCAGATGAGGGGAATCACGCCTCAAATGCGTCTGAGATCCACATTTCCAACAAGCACGAAAGGTACCCCAACACTCTCCGAAATGGTTCCTCCCACACCTAGCACCCTCGGGTGTGCGAGCAATAAAACCTCAACCCTGATGGCCTCGTCCCAAGTTACCACCTCCACGCCTAAAGTTCAGTTGGTGCCTTCTATCATTGTGCCTCTTGTTACGGTCTCGCTCCCTCTCAGCAGACCTTTTCCCTGAACTGGATCCACCTAAATGAGCAACTGAACCTAAACTTTGCTCAATGTCTTTGGCCCTAGAGACCAAGACATTGAACTCGGTGTAATCAGAAGCAAGCATGTAAGTCTTCACCTCTATAACCAACCTGTAACGGAACCGTTCACACCTTTCCCTTTCAGTGGGAACAAACTCTGAAGCATATTGACTCAAGCACACAAACTGTACCTCATACTCGAATACACACATTTTGTCATGTACTAAAGCCATGAATTCTCTCTTCTTCTCATCTTGATAGCGAGCACCAAGGTACTTCTTGCGGAACGCACTACGGAAGAACTCCCAAGTAACCTCGGCCTCAAGCATACCTGAGATAATTGTGGTCCACCAAGCATACACATCTCCCTGAAGCAACGAAACAATACAACCCAACTTACGAGTGTCCGAGCACTCCATCTGACCCAAGATGCGTATAGTACTCTTAATCCATGCCTCCGAACCCTCGGGAGACATACCACAAAACTCGACTCCGCCTAAGCTACAAAGTCGCTCAAGGGGCAAACTTGTCCCCGCACCCTGAGGTGGTGCTGCAGTATGAAGACCAGCAATAGCCGTCTGAAAAGCTTCGGCTATAGTCTGAAGTATCTGAGCCATGTCTGCATCGGCCTGACCCTGGCCAATCTGAGGTCCATTACCATCACCTCTAACATCCGCACCCGCCTGAGGTACATTACCTCTGACATTCGCCCCATTACCATCGGGAGCAGGAGGAGGAAGAGGCATGTCCCCAGGTGCCTGGTCACCCGCTCTAAGCCTTCCCCTCGGTCTCACCATAACAAAGATACAATCTAACACATCAAACATAACACACAAGAAAACATTGGGTCAGCAAAGGCAGGGATCCGTGTGTTCAAGCTCTTTTTATCAAAACCACTTTACCATAATAATACCTAGCAATGGGAATGCTTAACCAACCTTCAAATATCAGCAGGAACGCAAAGTCATGCTCACAAACACCGTGCAAAAATGGTCAAACACACACAGAATCCACTTACCTGACTTACCTTCCCGAGGAACCTCGTAACCAAGGCTCTCATACCAACAAATGTAACCTCATCGATCCGGCCTAGCCACCAGACCAAATTGAACGGGTTACACGGGGAAAATCGAAGAGAAATCTTTTAAGGCTTCACTACGATTAGCAACCCTTCTTTTTAAATTAATCTTGTCTAAATGCCATCTTTAACCTATGTGAGGTGACATGCAGTGGAAAAGCAAACAAGAACATGAACCAAGCAAGACGGACGTTGGAGGTAAAAAATTTGTGAATTTTCTACAGGTCGTATCGATACACCTGGGGCCCGTATCGATGCGCCTTCGACAGTCAAACTCCCTAAAGTCAACATTCAAGAGGCCATATCGATACCCTTCAAGGCTGGTATTGATACGACCTTGATGGCCAAGCTCTCAAAGTCAACTTCAAAGATCGTACCGATACGCCTAAGGCTCGTACCGATACCCCAATTTCTCGCCAAAATCTCAGATTTCCAGAGACCCAAATCAGTATCGTTACGCCCCCGCATATTGATACAATAGGCTTAAAACAAGGGACCGTATCGATACTTACCTTGAGCGTATTGATACGCCCTGCCCAGAAAAACTGATTTCTGCAATTTTAAGCATAAGGGGAAACAACACAACTCACTAAACAAGCATCTAATCAACTCCTAAACATGCACACAACTTAAGCCAACCATTTTAGAAGCAAAACACCCTAAAAACAAGTTTGACCATACACACTCATAAGCATAGATCTCAAACTTAAAAGTCCAAAAGAACATTTTAACTCAAAGCACTAACAAGCCAAAACACAAGGCATTTAACCAAAAGCCAAAACAAGTCTCAACATAGCATGGTTTCAACATTTAAGACATGTAGCAACATGATCAAACACGTGGGAGTTTACATCAACCTCCCTAACTACAAGTGCAAGTATTCCCATTGCTAATATATTATTACAACTTAAAACCATACTTGAGCTTAAGCTACGATCACTAGGGCCTTTCTCTCACAATCCTTTGCTTCCCAGATCACTAACGGTCTAGATGTTGGAAATGAGCGCGTAAGCATAAGAGCTTAGTGAGTGGTGCTCAAACCACAACAGCAACAAAGCAGTTTTTAAACCATTTGATCATATTTTGAAAACAAAACCATTGAACTTGGAATCTCACAACATGTATGAATAAACAACATGAACACATGCTTGGCATCTTACATCAAGCATGACATATAGCATCATAATCTACTATAATGCACAACAATCTCTTCACATAGAGTATTCCACATATCAATCACCAACATGATAAACTCGACATTTTCAACACATTAAAGCATATTGACAACTATGGTAACTTTACTTGGATACGCAGATTGGATTCAATGGCATCTTACCTCACTGAATCTATAAAACAACAAGACATACGATGGCATCTTACATCACCGTAGTCAATATATACATTTTTCGGTGGCATCTTACTTCACCGTACTCCTCCCTAACGGCATCTTACATCATTAGGGCCACGCGCGAATTCTACTAGTGCACTCTAACCCTATGGTCGACCAATTATACCCGGTAAGACCCTCATATTTGTCAATACACACAACATCAACAATCCATTTAACCAATTCAGCCACACATGGTAACACATAAGCATCAAACCACAATTCATAAGGGTAGGAGCATAATGGTTTCATCCAAAGTTAACACTCATCACATGTATTATAAAGGAAAGTAAAAGATAAACGAAGGCAACGATAAGTACTTAAAACTTACTCTCGAGTTTAGGTTGGCTCTTTAGGCTCAACCCAAACTCTCAAAAACATTTCCACTCACCGGTAGCACGCCACACTAGTCGAACTCCCTCTTAAGCTTCTGTAACCTCCGGTAACACGTCTGAAATACCCAAACTCGATTTCGTTTATTCAAACCAGACCAAAGAAGAAGATTAACACAATTTCCAATCACAAAAACCCATTGTTATCAGTATAACAAATATCCCACAACACCTATTTCTCGATTCAAACCCAGAAGTAGACAAAACTCATCTTCAAACGAAAACCCATCTATTACTAAATCATCTCATCATCCAAAACATACCAGAAAGCTTTAAAATCATCAACTCACATCCACAAACCCCTTAGAAACCATTTCCAACCATAAACAACCCAAAAACTTGTATTTCCCCAACTCAAATTTTACCCATTTATTCCATTTCGGGATTTCTTGATAAACCCATCATCTTAACATTATTTTATACTCAAAATATGGTTTAAAACTCACCCAAATCACTATTTTAACAAAATTTGTTTAAACCCTTCAAAAATTCATTTTACCCAAAATGAGAGAACTTGAGAAATCATTAAGCTTTTGGAAGGATAATGTTACAAGCAAGATTGAAATGAAGAGGAGAGTGAAAACCAAGTTATATACCTCTTTGAATCCTTCAAAATGGTGAAGATTGGTAAAGATGGATGGTGGCTAGACTTAGGAAATTTTTAACGTGAAAAGGGAAAAGGGAAGTGAAGAAGAAAGTGGATATCCTCTTCTTTTTTTGAAATATATTTTTTTTATTCCTCTTTTATCTTAAAAGCTCTTTTTTAACAAAAACACATTATTGCCTTATTATATTAGTATTTATTCCTTTAAAACCTAATTTAATATAAAACTCCTTTATGAAATTATTTTCATTTAAAGTCAACTTGAACCCCAAAACTCGATTTACATACCTTGTCCGGGCTTCAGTCCAAACTCCCAGACCCTAAACCCGGGGCGTTACAGAGACAATGAGTGTTGTCAACTGTTGAGTGGATCGATTGAATGATCACGACCAAGAGGGGGTGAATTGGGATTTTAAAACTTTGTGGGAGTGAATGCACAATATAAAATGAAGAACAAAGGATTTTAGAGTGGTTCAAGTTCCAAATGAACTCTACATCCACTACCTTAGCTACCACTAAGGATTTGCAACAATTCACTATTTGTTCTTTCCCTTTTCAAGGCTTAGGAGGTAACCTTTACACAACCGGTCAAATTTTCTACCCAAAATTTGACCAAACCCTCACAAATGAACAAAGAAGAAATTGGACAAGAAGTATATCTCTCAAATACAATTTTGTCCCTTGAAGTACAACACTCAACCCAAATTTGAAGATAAAATAAGAATTGGATACAACTCAATTTGGGAATTACAAGAGATTGGAAAATAGGCACACTTGAGGTTGGATTTTTGCTTGGATGTTTGTCTTTAATGCAATAGTTGTTGCTGGTCTTCAAAGAGCTTCAATTTATACCTCCTCTATCAATTCTAGCCGTTTGGGTGGTTAGAGAATTGATTAGAGCCGTTGGGACCCTCTCTTTCCACCATAAATGCACTTCTGCAGCTATCCGTATCGATACACGGGGAGCCGTATCGATACATGTCTCAAAAAAGAAAGAGCTGTTGTACATAATGAAGAGGGGGTATCGAAACGCACGTAAGCGTATCGGTACGGGACAGAGAGCGTATCGAAACGGATAAGACCGTATCGATACCTTTTTCTCAACTTAGCTCACTGGAAGTTTTTGTTTCGATACGAGGGTTTACTATATCGATACGGGTCAACTGCCATTTTAAATGTCGGTTACCTAACAACTGACACCAATGGTCGAATATATTTAAAACACTTCGAATTAAAAATTCAATTAAAACAGTATCGATACGGGTGAAGCCATATCGGTACACCATTCAAACTCCTTCAGTTTTACAGAGAGGCGTATCAATACAGATTTAATCTATTTCGATACGTTGTTTTGATACGGTGAGGGGCGTATCGAAACGCGTCTTTCAAGTAGCCAACTTTGTAAAAAAGGTATCGATACGACTGGGAGCGTATCGATAGACCTGGACAGTTTTCAACACTTTGGCCTTGGAACACTTAGAAAATATTTGGAGTTTGAGTTTTTCAAATTAGTTTTAAAGTGTTGGTGATTTAAAACTTATTAAGGGGACTTAGAAATCAATTTCAAGTTTTCAATTTGATCCCTATCAATTTAATTATATCAAAATCAAACATAGGTTTTACAATCTCCCCCTTTTTGATATAACAAAACCAAAACTTGAAATTTTTGACACTTTGAAAAACTTTGCAAAATTAACTCCCCCTTAATATGAGCTAGGTAACTTTTAAGTTGAAAATCAAAATTTTTAAGTGTTGTGAGCTTCCCTCTCCCCCTTTTTGTTAGATCAAAAATAATTGAGACAATGTAAAGTGCATAAACATAGGCAAAAAGGTATAAATAGGCAAGCAACATAATTATCATTAAGTTCAACTTAAAAATCCAAAACAACAGAAAATCAAAGCATAGGTTTAAAATAAAGTAAACTTAATCCTAAAAACATGAAGCAAAGGTGCATAAATAAAATATCCTAGATGATATGCATGGAATGCAAAGAGAGGCTACTATGCATCATCATCGCCTTCTTCATCATCTTCATATTCATCCACAATTGGATCATCATTCCTCATGCTATTACGCCACTCATCATGGAAAGCGGTGAGAGAGATATTCATAGAATTGTGACCGCTTTCAAGAGAGGTGAGGCGATTTTTCACATTCGTCATGCGTTCTTCAAGGCTTGTGATACGAGTATCAATCGTGGTAAACCCTGAAGCCATGTCCGTACGCAATCATGTGAATTGCTCTTTGAGGAAAGTCATTAGAGCATCCATGGAAGGTGGAGGAGGAGGAGCTTGAGGAACTTGCTCAACTTGTGGATTAACAAATTGTTCTGCGGCCTCAGTAGGGAGCTCGGATAGACGTAACCAATTACCATTAAAATAATGGAACTTACCCCTTGCAAGAGAACGTTCATTGATGGGATCAGTGAGGGGAGATGGGTAGTCATGCGAGCAATCAATCTCCTTTTGTAGGAAGAAGTAGCTTAGGGCCGTACCATAGGTGAAGGAAGTGAATAGGGTGGTGTGGCGATGTTGCACAAGATAGACGATCTCCGCAAACATGATACGAGCAAGGTTCGGACGTTGTCTCTCACGGAAGCATCGAATCCAAAAGTCATCCATTTGATGGATGGTAGAGTACTTCCCTCCGGAGGGCCTAAACCACCAAGGGACCATCAAATGGAGGATCCAATCTTGAGCATTTAGGGCGGTGACGGAACCACTAAGAACATGGCCAAGAGCTTTCTCATCGTCAAGGCCTTCATCCTCCAACTTAAAGACCTCACAAATAGATTTGACATCTATAGTGATTTTCTTACCCATAAGATAGGAATTAACCGCGGTAACAACCTCATCACGATTAGCACAACATTTGGCATTAGCATAAAAGATTAAAACCAAAATACGAAAATAAAACCCGGGAATGGAGAGAAAATCCATAAACTTCCATTGTTGGAGCAAAGGTAGATATGAAAACTTGAATCGCTCCGAGTCAAGAAAAGGAATAGAGATTACCCTTTCCGGACGGATCTTGTAGTTTTGGAATTGACGAAAATAGGTGAGAGCTCCTTGGGATTGAAAAGAGTGTTGATAGATTTGAGTGAGATTCGGACAAGCACTCTCTCTGGTATTGGATGATTCGCTGGTTTCATTAAGACGTGTTCTCTTCCTAGAAGGTGCCATGAACTACAAAACAAATGTATGCATTAAGATCTCTTCATTCAACTCATTGAAAAATCAAAAATCAAGGTAAAAAAAAGGTTAAAGAAAAATTTTGAAAGGAGATTTTTAAAATAAAGTTTGGTAAAGAAGACAAACAAAATTTTAAAAACAAAACAAAAAAAGTTTGAAAACGAAAATAAATAAAAAAGAAAAAGAAAGGGTTTTACCTTGATAGTGATTAGAAAAGAATGGAAGAAAAGCCTAGCACCAAATTGATGAAAAAGCCTTAGAGCTTTGCTTGATTTGAAACTCTCTTGATGTTTTTGAGTTGTGGTATGAAAATATGAGGGAGGAAGAGGCTATTTATAGGCTGAAAACGGCTAGGGTTTTTAGGGTTTTGAGAAATTTTAATTTTGGTAAAAGTTGAACACTTTAAATGCCAAATTAAAGCAGTCTACGCAATCGCGTATCGATACGCCTGAGGGTGTATCAATACGGGGGTAAAAACGTAATTCCTATAAAAATGCCCGTTGAAGGATCGTATCGAAACGGATGCAATCTGTATTGAAACGATTGTAGCTCGTATCGAAACGGGTTTAACCATATCGATACATGTTTAAGGCAAAATGAAGTCTGGGAAACTGATGAAGTACTCGTATCGATACCCTAAGCCCAGAAATACATTTTAGGCCTAAAGAACAACCAAAAGCTCGATTCTAACATCTTCTAAAGGTATGCAAATGATGAATGAGCAGTTCTAAGCATATTTTAACAGAATCATACTCCCCCTAGCTATATGCATGGATATTTTCAAGAGTTACAACACACAAACATGCAATTTCACAAGATCAAGCAATTTTAAGCACAAAAGAGGTCATAAAAGGTCAAGATAGGCTAGTTAGACCTAACTCTCTCCTAAGGAACCAAAAACGCTCTTTGTCTAAAGGTTTCGTAAAGATGTCCGCTAATTGATTCAAGGTGTCAACATACTCTATAACAACATCTTCTTTAAGGACATGATCTATAATGAAATGATGTCTTATTTCTATGTGTTTGGTTCTAGAGTGTTGGATGGGATTTTTTGTCAAACATATGGCACTAGTGTTATCACACTTAAGGGGTGTGGTTTCAACTTTAATACCATAATCTAAGAGTTGTTGCTTCATCCAAAGGACTTGAGCACAACAACTCCCTAAGGATATGTACTCGACTTCGGTGGTAGATAAGGCTACACTATTTTATTTCTTAGAGAACCAAGATATGAGCATACTACCTAGGAATTGACAAGTTCCCGAAGTACTCTTCCTATCGATTTTACACCCCCCATAATCCGCATCCGAATAAGCATGAAGGTTGAAGGCGGAGTCTCTAGGGTACCAAAGACCTAAACAAGGAGTATCTCTAAGGTACCTAAAGATTCTCTTAACGGCTATAAGGTGAGACTCTCTAGGACTAGCTTGAAACCTAGCACACAAGCAAACACTAAACAAGATATCTGGTCTACTTGCGATAAGGTAAAGCAATGATCCAATCATAGAACGGTAAAGCTTAGCGTCAACACACTTACCTCCTTCATCCTTGTCAAGCTTTGTAGATGAGCTCATAGGTGTAGCTTGAAGCTTTTCATTCTCCAAGCCAAAATTCTTGAGCATATCCTTGATGTACTTTGCTTGATTGATGAAGGTGTCATCCTTCCCTTGTTTGATTTGGAGTCCCAAAAAGAATGAGAGCTCCCCCATCATGCTCATCTCAAATTCACCTTGCATTAACTTAGCAAACTCTTTGCAATGACATTCGTTAGTAGAACCAAAAATAATATCATCGACATAAATTTGTACTACTAAGATGTCATTTTTATACCTTTTTATGAAAAGTGTAGTGTCCACCTTACCTTTTTCAAAACCTTTTTCAATTAAAAAGTTTGAAAGTCTTTCATACCAAGCTCTAGGAGCTTGTTTTAAACCATAAAGAGCTTTAGTGAGTTTGAAAACATGATTTGGAAATTTATAGTCTTCAAAACCCGGTGGTTGTTCCACATACACTTCCTCATTTATAAAACCATTTAAAATGCGTTTTTAACATCCATTTGAAAAGTTTGAAATCATGATAACATGCATATGCAAGCAACATCCTAATGGCTTCCATTCTAGCTACGGGTGCATAGGTTTCATCAAAATCTATTCCCTCTTCTTGAGTGTAACCTTGTGCTACTAGTCTAGCTTTGTTTCTTACAATGTTACCACTCTCATCTAGTTTGTTCCTAAAGACTCATTTAGTTCCTATAGTAGATTGATTACTAGGCCTATCAACTAATGTCCAAACATTACTTCTCTCAAATTGATTTAACTCTTCTTGCATATCCATAATCCAAAAATCATCTTTCAATGCTTCTTTTATATTCTTAGGCTCTATGCATGAGATAAATGCAACATGATTCATAAGATTAAGAGAAGATCTAGTGGTTACCCCCTTGGATGGATCACCCAAGATTTCACCATCTTTGACATAGTTGAACTCCCTTGGGTAGCTCACTTCCTTTTCCTCAAGAGCCAAGTCCTTCAAGGCTTCAAGAGGTGGATCTTGTGTGTCCTCTTCTTTTGTTGGAGTCTCATCCTCCTTTGAAGTTTGTCCTTCATCAAAGGCATTTATGATTCCTACATCATCATCATCACAAGAATCCTTCCTTGGAAGGAGGTTATCATCGAATACAACATGTATACATTCTTCTACTACTAAAGTTCTCTTGTTAAATACACGGTAGGCTTTAGAGGTTAAAGAATATCCTATGAAAATAGCTTCATCACTTTTTGCATCAAATTTACCTAAGTTGTCTTTTCCATTATTTAAAACAAAACACTTGCAACCAAATGGATGAAAATAGCTAATGTTAGGCTTTTTAGATTTTAAAATCTCATAAGGTGTTTTCTTTAAAATTGGCCTAATCATTACTCGGTTTACAATGTAGCAAGCGGTGTTTGTGGCTTCCGCCCAAAAATATTTAGGTAAATTGTTTTCACAAAGCATGGTTCTAGCCATTTCTTGTAAAGTTCTATTTTTCCTCTCAACTACCCCATTTTGTTGAGGAGTTAGAGGAGCCGAAAAATTGTGGCTAATACCATTTTTATTTAAAAACTCTTCAAACCCTAAATTTTGAAATTCAGTTCCATGATCACTTCTAATATGAGAAAGTCTAAGTTCAAGATCATTTTGGGTTATTTTTGAAAATGTGATGAATTTTTCTAATGCCTCATCTTTAGTACTTAAAAATAGAACCCAAGTAAATCTAGAAAAATCATCAACAAGAACAAATGCATAAGATTTACCACCAAAGCTCATAGTCCTAATTGGCCCAAATAAATCCATATGGATAAGTTGTAAACACCTACTTGTAGAAACATCATTAATGGATTTAAAGGATGACTTATGTTGTTTACCCTTAGAGCATGCATCACAAATTTTATCGTTTGAGAACTTAATCTTGGGTAAACCTCTAACTAGATCAAGGGAAACTAGTTTTTCTAAAACACTAATGCTAGAATGTCCTAGTTTCCTATGCCATAGTCATGCATCATTTTCATTTTGAGCTACTAAACATGCATGAGATGTATGTATGTCATCTAGATGCACCATGTAAATGTTACCTATGCGATGACCTATGAGCATAATATTATTAGATTTAATGTCAACAATTTTGCACCCATTTTTATCAAATAAAACATTAAATCCTTTATGACACAATTGGCTTATGCTCAACAAATTATGTTTAAGACCATCGACATACAAGACATTTTCAATAAGAATGGTAGAGTGATTACCTATGGAGCCAATACCTTTAATGTGGCCTTTGGAGTTGTCACCAAATGTCACCACTCCTCCACTCTTTGGCTTTAAATCCATGAATCTACTCTTGTCTTCGGTCATATGCCTCGAGCATCCACTATTAAGGTACCATGAGTTTTGACTTTGTGCTTTGGCCTTGTAGCAATGCTCCCCCTACAAACAAAGATATTAAACTTTTGTTTTTGGTACCCAAATCATTTTGGGTCCACGAGTGTTAGCTCCCAATAGCTTGGTTCCCTTAGGAATCCAAGGTGACATAGCAACAATATTATTAGATTTTACAAGTTCCTTAGGAACCCATACACTTCTAATCTTTTTAGTTCTACTATGTCTAGGAAAGCTACTTTGTTTGTAGTTATTAATCTTTTTCTTATGTTGGTTTGTTTTAGAAGATTCACCTTTTTCATGCTTCACATTACCAACATATTTTAAAGACTCTTTGAGCTTGTTAAGCTCATCTAACACCTTTCGGTGTTCACTATTGCATTGAGAAAGAAGATTATTTAGGTCAACATTTTCATCTTGGAAGAATTTAAGTTCATCTTTCAAACCTAAAATCTTTTTCTCAAATTTTAAATTAGCTTGAGAAAGTGAGTCATTTTTATCATTTAATTCTGAAATAATTTTCTTATTCCTAATGACCGACTCCTTGTATTTCTCAACTAATTCATCATAGAACTCTTGCAACTCATCATATGCATCATTTAATTCATCATATGTAAAATCTAAAGATGATGAGTTAGAGGTTACCATGGAGGAATCTTCCTCAAGTGTCATAAGGCAAAGGTTGGCCACTTCTTGTTCGTCATCCTCGGATGACTCCTCATCACTCCAAGTAGCAAGCTTGGCTTTGAGCTTCTTCTTCTTCTCAAAGCCATTCTTCTTGAGTTGAGGGCACTCCGAACGAATGTGGTCGGGTTTATTGCACTCGAAGCAAATGATTTGGTCTTTCCCTTCTTCTTTGCTTTTACCTTTGAAGTCCATCTTTCTTTGAATTTTTCTTCCATGGTTGGACCTCATGAATCGAGAGAACTTCTTGGCTATCATAGCCAATTCTTCAAGGTCATCCTCCTCATTAGAAGATCTTTCCTCAAGTAATGAAGCTTTGAGAGCTATTCCTATTTTCTTCTTCTTTTCCACCTCTAGCTTCTCTACTCTCTTCTCTTCCTTCTTCTTCTCTTCTTCCCTTTCTTGCTTCATAATCTCATGAGTAAGGAGAGAACTCACTAGCTCATCAAGCTTTAGAGTCTTCAAGTTTTTGGCCTCTATGATGGCAGTTCTCTTCCCATCTCAAGATTCGGGGAGTGGGTAAAGTAGCTTCCGGACAAGCTTGTCTTCCGGAATAGTCTCTCCAAATCCTTTGAGCCCGTTGACTATGGTTGAGAAGTGATCAAACATCTTGGACATCGTTTCGTCGGACTCCATCTTGAAATTCTCATAGCTAAGATTGAGAATTCCAATCTTGGTTTCCTTCACATCATTGGTTCCTTCATAGGTGGTCTCAAGAGTATCCCACACTTCCTTGGCACTCTCAATGGATGAGACTTTGGAATAGATGTCGGGTCCAAAGGAGCAAAAGATCATGTGAAGAGCTTTGTCATTTATTTGAATCTTCTTTCTTTCATCTTCACTCATCTCTATCTTTTTCTTCAAAACCATCTTTCCTTCATTATCTTGCTTCAATGGAATGTAAGGACCATCTTCAATGACATCCCAAACCAAGTAATCATTAGACTTGATGAAGAGGCGCATCATATTCTTCCAAAAAGGATAGTTGTCATCATTGAAGAATGGTGGCTTTGTGGTGGATTGTGACTCATACATACTTGATCCGGAGGTAGATGTCATGGCTTAATTTTTTAGTTGATCACACTTTTCCTAGGAACTCCTCTTGTGGTTGTGAACCCTTCAAAGAGGTAGGCTCTGATACCAATTGTTGAGTGGATCGATTGAATGATCAAGATCAATAGGGGGTGAATTGGGATTTTAAAACTTTGTGGGAGTGAATGCACAATATAAACTGAAGAACAAAGGGTTTTAGAGTGGTTCAAGTTCCAAATGAACTCTACATCCACTACCTTAGCTACCACTAAGGATTTGCAACAATTCACTATTTGTTCTTCCCCTTTTCAAGGATTAGGAGGTAACCTTTACACAACCGGTCAAATTTTCTACCCAAAATTTGACCAAACCCTCACAAATGAACAAAGAAGAAATTGGACAAGAAGTATATCTCTCAAATACAATTTTGTCCCTTGAAGTACAACACTAAAACCCAAATTTGAAGATGAAATAAGAATTGGATACAACTCAATTTGGGAATTACAAGAGATTGGAAAATTGGCACACTTGAGGTTGGATTTTTGCTTGGATGTTTGTCTTTAATGCAATAGTTGTTGCTGGTCTTCAAAGAGCTTCAATTTATACCTCCTCTATCAATTCTAGACGTTTGGGTGGTTAGGAAATTGATTAGAGCCGTTGGGACCCTCTCTTTCCACCATAAATGCACTTCTGCAACTATCTGTATCGGTACACGGGGAGCCGTATCGATACCTGTCTAAAAAAGAAAGAGCCGTTGTACATAATAAAGAGGGGGTATCGAAACGCACGTAAGCGTATCGGTACGGGACATAGAGCATATCGAAACGGATAAGACCGTATCGATACCTTTTTCTCAACTTAACTCACTAGAAGTTTCCGTTTCGATACAAGGGCTTACCGTATCGATACGGGTCAACTGCCATTTTAAATGTTGGTTACCTAACAACTGACATCAACGGTCGAATATATTTAAAAC
Source organism: Hibiscus tridactylites (assembly GCA_958450335.1). Lineage (NCBI taxonomy): Eukaryota > Viridiplantae > Streptophyta > Magnoliopsida > Malvales > Malvaceae > Hibiscus > Hibiscus tridactylites. The sequence goes on from OY288281.1 coordinate 24,521,728, forward strand.
ACTTCGAATTAAAAATTCAATTAAAGTTGTATCGATACGGGTGAAGCCATATCGGTACACCATTCAAACTCCTTCAATTTTACAGAGGGGTGTATCGATACAGATGCAATCTGTTTCGATACGATGCTTCGATACGGTGAAGGGTGTATCGAAACGCGTCTTTCCAGTAGCCAACTTTGTAAAAAAGGTATCGATACGGCTGGAAGCGTATCGATACACCTGGACGGTTTTCAACACTTTGGCCTTGGAACACTTAGAAAAAATTTGGAGTTTGAATTTTTCAAATTAGTTTTAAAGTGTTGGTGATTTAAAACTTATTAAGGGGACTTAGAAATCAATTTCAAGTTTTCAATTTGATCCTTATCAATTTAATTATATCAAAATCAAACATAGGTTTTACATCAACATTACTAACGTTAATGTTTTGGATAACCCAATGTTCTTTTTGTCTGCTTTTTAGTTTGAGATCTCCTATGAGTGTTTGACTCCTCTTAAAGACGGGAACTTCTAGGGTGAGGCGCCTTAAAATGAGGTTAAAATAAAGCGCAACCGAAATTTTTACAAAAATTATAAGAATTTCGGTATGCATTTTTCCAGTATATACCGAATTTCTTATAAAAAGTTTAAATTTTTCGAAAGAATAAGAATTTCGGTATATCTTACACTTTTTGTAAGAAATTTGGTATATACCAAAAAGTAGATACTGAAATTTTTATAATTTTTATAAGAATTTCGGTTGCGCTTCTTGAAAAACCCCAACACAACACCCATTCTTTCTCAACATTTTTTGTGGCTTCATTGCTTTCAAGATTTCAATTTTTTTAACTTTTTGGTTTTTTTATTTTTTAGTTAGTTTTGGTTTGTTATCTTTTTTATTGTTTTATTGACGTGTATTTAAATAAATGTTTTTAGTATTTTTTTCCATGTTATAACGATGTTAGAGGGTTAATAGAAGAGTGATGAAGAAAATCAATGTGTAAAGTTTAGTGAGTAAATTGATCGTTTTGAATTTCAATGACCAAAATAGGTAAAATAACAAAGTTCGGTGATGATTTGTGTATTTTACCAATAAATAAAAGGAAAAGTGTAACCGAGTAAATGAACTTATAAACAAGTCGATAAACGAGCCAATAAACGAATTTTCAAACGAGTTTGTTCATGAACATAAACGAAACGAACACACATTTGTTCATGTTCATTTATATATTAAATTAATTTATTCATATACAAACAATTCGTCGAATGTTCTCGTTTACACCATTAATTATATTTTAAAAAAATATTCGTGTCGTATTTATTTAATTTAAAGGAATATATGTAAAAATATACATACAAATATAACTTCAAAATTCTGGATAGACAAGAATAAAAAGTTAACGCTCAAGTTTTATATTTTATCATTATTTCAGCCCATCATAAAAAGAGAGAGCTCTTTAATTTCAAAATATGTTTTCAGGCTTTTTTTGGATCTTTACGTGTGTCAGTAGTTCGGCCTGTGTTATGCATGGCTTTAGTGCCCATTACCCTTTTGTCTCTTTCATTCATCACTTTTCAAAAGCACCAAAGAAGCAAAAGTTGAAAGAAAAAGAAAAAAAACTCCATTTTAATTTACTAGGAGATTATTATATTTCTAACCTATGTGTGTTCGTCTTAAGTTTGAAAACGAAAAAAAAATTACAAAAATACTTAGAACCTGCGGAGAACAGGGATGATGATTTGGTGCGAGGAACGAAAATATATAAAAGGATGCATTTTGTATTAACATGAGTAATGGCTTGGGTTTTTCCTCAAGAGATCTTAGGTTCAAACCATGCTAAGCTAACTCTTTTCTCTCTAATTTTCCTTTAACTTGATTGGGAGAAAATAAATATATTAAATATTTAATAAATTAAATTTAAAATTAAAATAAATTCATTCAACCAGGTGATGACACATGTCGTCATCCAATTGGTTGAATAATTTTATTTAATTAAATTACAATTATGATCAAATTGATATAATATGTAACTAACATAGACTAAATGTATAATTATACAAATTTTCTTTAACTGACATGTCATCTCTCCGTTAGATTTTAATGACTAATGGTCAAAATAGGTCTAATTAAATAGTTAAGTGGTCAAATTTTAAATTTTTGTAGTTCGATAGTCAAAATAGGTCAGACACAATAATTAGGTGGTCATAGTTTACCCTTTAATTGACTAGGAGGTTATTATATTTCTAACCTACGGCTATCTATCTCCTTTATTTAAGAACATCAAGTAGTCTTGAGTTCATATACATGTTAGGTGTTTGTAATTATGTGTTGAATGATACGATTTTCTGACGGTGATTCTCTACTTCGTATAATATATCATATTATTTGATAATTTATAACATACATCTGACATGTGAAAGATTAGTAAAAAGGTCATAATGAACACAATGCTTAGAAATTATTTGGAATAACATGAGTTAGCTCATATTTATGATGACATTCTCTAGCCAATTAGTAAATAAACTTTTTTTTTATTAAATAGCGAGGTTTAGCGAGATTCGATCCCATACAAGATGAACATTATTAATTTCTCCTCATAAATCCAAGTGTTCATTATGAATTTTTTTTAATAATATTTAATTTGTCCGAAAATCATACCATTTCAATAAATAATTACAGATAAAGAGCAGTGGGCAGGGATAGAATATCAATATTATTAATGTACTTGTGATACTTTTTTCCTTCTCCAACTGAAGATGAGCTCTCTCAAGCTTTTTACTCGATTTATCTATATATTGTAAGGTTGTTTGTTCAAACATGTTTTTCTTGCCAAATTTTCCCTCAACCACCGCATACAAATTCAGCTCTTATCCTATTATGTGTCGAGTCACTTAAATTCTCACAATTTATGGGTAAACCAACGTTTCTTAAAAATCTCTCAATTTCGTAAATAACTTATTTATGCACACACTGTATCCATCCACCAGTACTGTTATAAGTTAATTTGAAGGTTTCATTAGATTCTTTAATCTCGTTAGCATCCGAGTGGAAACTAAATTTTATTTATTGATAACAAGTTTCATTAGACATAGGCAACCATTTTATTGCTTTTGACGTTCAGAAACACGAAATGCACGAAAAGGATCTTCAGTCCATACCTGGGAACCTACAGATGGAAGGCTTGCCTCTGAGGCGCAACGGGAAGAGCTGGAACCGAAATCTATATCAACTGCCTTTGCAATGTGTTCCCTCCGCAGAAACATTGTCCAAATCATACTTCATTCTGGTCCTACCCAATGTACTGCTTAGGCATTACAACTGGAGGTGAACTGTTTATCATTTCACCCCTCTGATATTAGATATTTTAAATGATTGCTTTAGTTTCACAAGAGAAGCTTCTCATTAAAAACTATAAAACAACGCTGTAATTTATGAAATCAAACTTAACCTGCGGTAGAAGAGCATGATTCTTCACTGCCAAAGTTTTAGAGGAAAAAAGAAAGGAAACATGTAAGTTGAAGTAGGACCGTCAAACCAAATCACCTTGAAACAACAAAAGGTTCCTATAATTTACCTCAGCAAGCTCGTACTATCCGTTGCATCTCCAGTCTCAAAAAGAGGCCAATCTGGCAAATCTCTAATATCATGATTCCTTTTAATTGGATTATACCTTCCACTATATGAAAGCAATTTTACTATTAAGAAAATTATAAAATAAATTAAAAGCCAAGTTTCCCATTTACCTTTGGAGGGAACATTTCATATCATACCTTACCCCAATTAATGTTGTGAAATCATGACCAACTTTTGATGATAAACGCCTTGGAGAAGGATCTGATTATGGAAAAAGAGAAAGAATTAGAGGTGATAGCAAACATTCTTAATCACATTTCTCATCGCATTGGTAAGAATAGTAACATGAAAGACATGGCAACCACACATTATTCGCATGTAATTTCTCACTTGGAGGTAACTTGAACCAGTAATTATCCAAAGAATCGGGACATTTCTCACTGAAGGGTAATAGAGCACTCCAAATTCTTAAAAGACAAAGGGATGGCGCCAGATTATTGTGTTCAAAGTTAGCACAGGCAGCAAAAAACCAATAATTATATACTTATGTGTCATGTTCATATTAAATAAAAAGTATTGAACTAAACTGCTCCATAAATTGGATGAGAAATAGCACCTAAATTGTTCAACTTTGTTCCTTTGACATCCCTGCATAGATGTAATGACAATATATAAAAGAAAAAAGTAAAACTTCTATCTCTCAGAATAAGGAAATATTTACTATTGATTGCTAACCTTTTCCTCGGCATGTGACAGCTTTCAAAAGTATTATCTGACATCTCACCGTTTTCATAATCCAAAATATCTCCAGAATTACCATTTATCTTGTGTGGCCAGTACTTCCAAGAAATGTCATCTTCCCTTTCATGGAGGAATTCATCATCCAGGCAGCTAGCTTTAGCCAACAAGCCATATCAACAAAAAATATAAATATATATGAGGCGCCAGCAAGAGATGCTCCCATTATTATGATTAAGTCAACCAAGTTTGATGAAAGAGAAGAGATGCATATGAATAACATAAAATCTCACTTCTAAACAATATTAGTTCAAAATAGTACTTTTAACTCCGAGAACAAGAACTTTAGTCTGTTGCAAGAGATGCTCCCACTATTATGATTAAGTCGACCAAGTTTGATGAAGAAGTGATGCATATGAATAACATAAAACCTCACTTCGAAACAATAAATGAAGATAGGCAAAAGAATTTCTGAATAGCTTAGACACAAGTAATTGCAATATGTAAAATGAACAATGAGAAACATGATTCATGAAAAAAAAAACCTAACGGCAACTAAAGTTGAGATTCACCATCCCATATATCTTCCCTTCTTATGTTGTAGGAAATGTCAGTGTCACCGAAAGAACACTCTCTGTTTATGGAAAGGATGTCAAGTTGTATGTTGTCAGAAAAACTGGAGAGGTTTGGCTTCCAATTGCAATGTTCAGTTATATCCACTGAAAACTGAGAGGGATTGCCACCAAGTGGAATATCCATGTCCTGAATCATAGCATCCTGCAGTTAGCACATGATGATAATAATAATCAGTTCCATCTCAACCAAAATTAAGATAAACTTGAGTTTATATTTAAGGGAATACAACAAGTTCAATTCAGCAAAAAGTAGAAAATGAAGAAAAAGTGAGCATTTCATTTGATTATCTGACTACATCCAAGGTTAAAACAACATTAAGAAACATAATTCGAACATATTATATTCTTGGGAGACTAGTGTTGCAAAAGAAAGAGCTATAATGTGAAGGTTATCAATAGTTCTCTCACCACTTCTAGTTCGATATCATTTAGCACATAGTTAGAACACTTTGATGAGTTTAGTTGCCTTGAAGTCTTCCTGCGTAGTGAGCATTCATCAGAATGGATTCTACAATAGCAGAAAGTTAAGATCTGTTTAGACAGAATTTTACCATTCCTTCACTCTAACTTTTAGTTTATAATGAAGAACACATAAACTTTGTTCAAAACAACAATTAGCACTCAGCTGCCAAAGAATGTGTTTTAGTCTCACAAAATTTAAAATATAATTGTTGTGTGGTTGACTGAAGTAAGTTGAATACTGTCCGCAAACAGATTAAAAAGAACTTAAGACTACAAATATGTCAGTAGCTTTTACTCGTGCTAGTACAAAAAGGTAAAACCATTAAGCTTTATGACATCAAAGGAACTTAACCATTTCCTGCTTGGAGGACCAAATTAAATGAAGGAATCTTCCTAGGAAGTTTATCAACAACACTTTTTCAGGGGAAAATTTAAAAAAAAAATTGAAAATATGACAGAAGGATTATTCTCAGGCACCCCTCGAAACACATCTTACAACAGTTAAACAGTGTCTTATCAGTTATACGAAGTAATATTGTACTTTACTAGCCCATACCTCAACAAAAAATTTACTTTGGATTATAATCAGATTTTCTTGCACACCATATCATAGCCATAACAAGAATTCCAGGTTGGCAACAAAAAAAAATATTTTCTTTGTAGAAATCTCATATTCACTTCTTTTACAATGTAGGTAAACCACAGATTTTAATTTAGAGAATAATTAATTGCTGCCTGTAAATAGCAGTCCCATTATAAATAGAAAATAGATTCATGAAGTATGCAGTTCATAGAAACTATATGACATTGAAAGTTGTCTAGGACTCTGAAACTAACTTTTATTAGCACCGAGAGACAATTATCTAGCAAGTGATCAATTGGGAATTGTGATAGATCTTGCAAATTATTCATTACCTGCCCTCTTGCTTTGGTGAATGCAACGGAGTCTCTGTTCTGCTCTTACCTAAACCTGATAAGCCAAAACAAATTTGGGTAATACCATGTTATTAGGATGCTGAAAACCAAAATCATTGCATCAGTATGTTGATAACATACAGGAAATGAAGTCATTAATTGAAGTTGAGATACCTTCTTCAATGATGCACTAGCTAACCAATTCAGATTAAATGGGTAAGGATAACTGTAATAGAATTATTTCCTATTTTACCCACTAGTCACTTTCTTTGCTACTATTTTATTCTGAAGTTATCCACTTATCTTCTGACAATTCCTAGAGTGTTCAATTTTTTACTTACTACGGTTCTTTTATCTATATTTACAGGGAATTGTAAAATTAACTCTTCTTTTTAAACAGTGACAAACTTGAAATAAGAAGTGGAAACTTCATGAAAAACGGTTGTTCACATAACTTTGCTTTTAGTTTCTTTTGAAAATCCACTTCTGCATGACCAACTGCCTTAATCCTTCCCTCAATTGTTAATGTGTAAGATCATACCTTCAACTGAAAATGCAACATGAGCTTCATGAACCAGACTTCTCTCTGAACTCACTTCTGATTCATCATTAATAAGCATGTCGAAAATGGATAGTTCTGGAAAAGTAAACGATGAAAGCAAAGTTTGAAGAGAACTATATATTTAGTATAAAACATTAAGAAAAAACCCATAATAGTATGCTGCAGTTACAAATTGCAATAAAAATAATATTACTTTTCGGCTAGCAAAAATCCCATCAGGACATGTAAATTGTAAACAAAATTAGTTGAGATCTTGCAATATAACCAATAACCCAACATTACAACTTACGATTCTCAGTGGCTGCATTCCTGAGATCCAGACTACTATTGGAAACATTTAAATCAGGATTTTCATGATCCCAAAATGAAACCCTGTGCAGCAAAACAAGCATTAGTAAAAGCATTGAATTGTTGATAAAAATAATAGTAGCTATGTTTGATTTTTGGGGGGTTTCTCTGCCAAGCACTATCTAAATAAAAGGTGAGATGTTTGATTATATGTAGTAGAGGATATTTTTAGTTACACAAAGGTGAAATCTGAGCACCAGCAAGGTGACATAAAGTAATAACCTACTTTGGATATTGTAACTCCCCTTGGTAGCTTGGTGGGGCACCTGCACCAGCAAATGGCATGTTGCACTGAACACCCCATGAATTCTGAAGAAGTCACACCTTAGTTCACAAAGCAATGCACAGTGTTATTAATGGATACCTGCTCCCTTGATGTTAACAGAATAAGGAGGGGCTGAACTTGAGACGACTATTGCTGGATCCTTTGGCATTTGATACTTCATTGTCGAAGCACCTAACTTACCATGACTTCCTACTTGGTTACAAACATAGAACACAGAAGGGAAAAAACCAAGGCTGGTCAAAATCTCAACAGCAGAACAAAAATAATATACTTTTTCGGCTAGCAACAAACCCATCAAGACACGAAAATTGTAAACAAAATTAGTTGAGATCTTGCATATAACCAGTAACCCAACATTCCAACTTACGATTCTCAGTGGCAGCATTCCTGAGATCCAGATTATTATTGGAAACATTTAAATCAGGATTTTCATGATCCCAAAATGAAACCCTGTGCAGCAAAACAATCATTAGCTTTTCACTATGTGAGCAAGCGTTCTTGATAATTTATGTGAGTAGTCTTCATTTTAGTCAATGTACAGTTTTTTTTCAAAAAAAAGAATTGATTATGCTTTTTTATTATTTTGGTAAAAGCGGAGCCAGACACAATAGTAATTAAATATTCACATTAAACTGTTGATAAAAATAATAGTAGCTATGTTTGATTTTTTTTTTTTTTTTTTCTTGGGGGGGGGGGGGGGGGGGTCTCAGACAAGCACTATCTAAATAAAAAGTGAGATGTTTGATTATGTGCAGTATAGGATATTTTTAGTTACACAGAGGTGAAATCTGAGCACCAGCAAGGTGACATAAACTAATAACCTACTTTGGGTATTGTAACTCCTCTTGGTAGCTTAATGGTGGAGCACCTGCACCAGAAAATGGCATTTTGCACTGAACACCCATGAATTCAGAAGAAGTTACACCTTAGTTCACAAAGTTATGCACAATGTTATTAATGGATACCTGCTTCCTTGATTTTAACAGAATGAGGGGCTGAACTTGAGATGATTGTTGCTGGATCCTTTGGCATTTGATACTTCATTGTCGGAGAACCTAACTTACCATTACTTCCGACTTGGTTGCAAACATAGAATACAGAAGGGGAAAAAACCAAGGCTGGTCAAAATCTCAACAGCAGCATAAAATGCATTGCACCATCAATATATCAAAAAGTAGCGATCTCTAGTCAGGCAATTCCAGTGACTAGCACGCAATAGCCTTAAATATATGTCTATGAATATTGAGTTAGATACAGTTCCCCTGGTAAATACACATTAGCATGTCCTTTCAAATTTGCACATGTGCATTTTAGCAGGAAAACATACATATCAATTAAGTTTGATAGTGAATAAGGCACTGAAAACATAGCCCTGACAGAAACAAAAAGGTGACTCAGACAGGAAAATATGATCAAAGATAATTTCAAGAGAAACAAAAATATTGCTACATTCCTGTTGTAGAAGACCAGAGTACAAAGGTAACGGATGCAGACCATTATCTTCTTGGCATTTCAAGTCGTCTCATTTGTGTTGCATAAATCAGTTGGCAAGCAAAAGAAATTTAGCATACTTACTGCTGGGATAACACTTACCTTCAGAAGAAACAGTTGAGACGTTTAGCAAGCTAAGGATATCCAGAGATTGACATTCCTTGTGATGTAATCCAGCTATGCTAGTTTCATCAACATGGACCTCAGAACCTGCTGTCTGTTTTTGTTGTTTCCTTTGTTCAAAGTATTGCCTTTGCCTTGACATTAACAAGAAAAAGAAAGAAAGCATCAATTAGAAATAATTTCCACAAAAATAGGACGCGGTTTATTGGATTTCATGTCCCAATGCTTGGCAGGGTAGGACAATGGTTGAGGAGTAATAAATAAAAGAAAAAATAGAATAAAGTTGTGTACCTGTTTTGTGTAGATTTCCTTGACTGAAGTTGTGGAGAGACAGGACAGCATGCACAAAAGTGTTGTGAGAGCAGATATGGTGTATTATTTGGAGATGTGTAGTAGTGAAATGTTGCGGGAGAGATGAGTGAGGAAAGTAGCAGTGAAATGTTGTGGGAGAGATGAGTGAGGAGTAGAAATTAACTTGTGAAAGATGTTCAGAAATGAAACTCTACTTTGAGTTACAGTACTTACGAGTAGGAGCAGGTGGATTTATAATATTAATGAAAAGAAAGATGTAGTAAGTAGTGTGCTATGGGATGGTGGCACAAAATTTATGTGTTCATATATATATGAGTATAAGGGCTAACCTAAGGATCAAAATTGTGAAGTGTAGCAAGCAACAGGCACCAAGTAAAACCCTATGAGTGAGTGAGCAGGGACGGACCGAGGTCCGAGGGGTGCTAGGGGGCAGTCGCACCCCTGGAAATTTCAAATTCACATATATTTTAGAAATTTTCTTAGTATTTTACATTGATAATCTAATTTCGCACCCGCTGAAATTTTCAAATTCTTATATAGTTTTACTAAGTATAAACGGCTGCACCCCTAACATAAATATTTGGTCGGTCCCTAAGAGTGAGTGAGTGAGTCTAATCAAAAAGTGAAATTCAGATTATAAAACGCTTACAATTGTGACTTTCCGTCTTGATCCCCCCATCCATTGCAACATTGTTCGCGTCCTCCCAACAAATACTTGAAAATCCTGAAGAATGCAGTTGTTGAAGAAGCAGATCCAGAGAGAGCAAATGAGCATATAATATAAATTAAGCGCTAAAAACCTAAGAAAGAGTTTCAACCAAATTAATGAAGGAAAGGAAGGAATCGAAACATTGAGGCATAACTAATTAATCTAAGAGGAGCAGGAGAAAATTCCGGTTTTAGTACGGAGATGAAGGAAAATCAATACAGTTGATATGTATACATAAATCAATCAATCATTCAATTCAATCTCAAAACCAAGGATCTTATTCTTCTTACTCAATTGGTGAAAGCTCCCGCTGTCCAGCCCTCCGTTAGTTTGAAAATCTGACAACTCCGTGTGGCGGTAACAGAGTCGGGGATTGTGGAAAGAAACAAACAAAAAGAATGGAAGCAGCTTCTCTTATTTCTTCTATTCAGTAAGGTTTATTTAACCCAGGTTGATCTAAATTTTGAAAGAAAAAAAAAACAATAGATATTTTGGGGGGAAATTCTAATTACCAACTACTTACAAAACAACTAAAAAATGGCCTACTAATATTAATCGTTGGATGAAACAGATTGGAGCTGAATTAATAATAACCTTTGGATTTAAAGAAAAAAAGTGGGTGACTTGATTAACCGGTTACACTCAAATTAAATTTAATAAAAGCCATATTAAAGCGGAAAAATAGGAAAAGATTTTCATTTTTCATCCAAAAAAGACCTGAACCTTTCTTTCTTTCCTTCCTAAACGCGCGAAGCTTGCTAGAAGTGTGAAAATTGTGTGTTCTTACCCAAATACTATATTAGGAGGAAAAGGTTTCGGTACCATGTCGCATTCTCAAAATAATGCCAACCTCGGTATATTAGTTTCGAAACCATGGTAATGGTTTCGGAACCTGTTTCTAAGAATCAAATTATTGCCAACCTTGCTTTTGGGTATCGAAACTACACCACCAATTTCGGAACTAAATTGTGCATTGTAGTAAAGAATTGTGTTTGTATACAATTCCTTACAAAAGTCTGAGCAACTTTACCCCAACTAAAAAATTCGTAAGGAATTGGGTATATACCAAATTTCTTACAATTTCAGTAAGAAATTAGGTATATTTGGTAAGAAATTGTGTACAAACACAATTCATTACCTATTTTGTACCAAATTGTGCATTCTAGTAAGAAGTTGAATACAAACACAATTTCTTACAAAGGTGTGAGCAACTTTACCCCAACTTAAAAATAAATTCGTAAGGAATTGAGTATATACCTAATTTCTTACAATTTCATTAAGAAATTAGGTATATTTGGTAAGAAATTGTGTACAAACACAATTCCTTACCTATTTTGTACCAATTTGTGCATTCTTGTAAGAAATTGAGTACAAACACAATTTCTTACAAAGGTTTGAGCAATTTTACCGCAATTTAAAAAATCGTAAAGAATTGGGTATATACCTAATTTCTTACAATTTCAGTAATAAATTACGTATATTTGGTAAGAAATTGTGTACAAACACAATTCATTACCTATTTTGTACCAAATTATGCATTCTTGTAAGAAATTGAGTACAAACACAATTTCTTACAAAAGTTTGAGCAACTTTGCCCCAACTTAAAAATTCGTAAGGAATTGGGTATATACCTAATTTCTTACAATTTCAGTAATAAATTAGGTATATTTGGTAAGAAATTGTGTACAAACACAACTCCTTGCCTATTTTGTACCAAATTGTGCATTCTTGTAAGAAATTGAGTACAAACACAATTTCTTACAAAGGTTTGACCAACTTTACCCAAACTTAAAAATTCGTAAGGAATTGGTATATGCCTAATTTCTTACAATTTCAGTAATAAATTACGTATATTTGGTAAGAAATTGTGTACAAACACAATTCCTTACCTATTTTGTACCAAATTGTGCATTCTTGTAAGAAGATAAATTATATCATGGGCCTTACCTACCACCTAGGGTATGGTCCTAACCAATATAATTAATACATGTCATTCATATTTTACATGTCATATTTTAGATGTCAGCATTTGTCCAAATCATGTTTTATTTTTTTACCCTAAATATTAAAACACAAAAAGTAAAAAAAAAAACTATTTCCCCTCGTCTTCCCAAACCCTCCCCTGCTAATCGCCGATTGGCTAATTGTGTGGAAAGAAAGAAAAAAAGATTGAAGCGATAATTTGATGCAAGCAAACTTGTTGCCAGATCCAACCAGATGCTTCTGGTTTCAGTTTTTCCGATGCACGCCGTCTTGGCTCCCTCCCCTCCAAATGCTACTTTTCATCTGTGCACATCATTTTCATCTTTTTTAATTTTTTCTCAATTGAATCGCCGCGCGGCCCTTCGCTCTCCAGGAGCTTCTCTTCCTGAGCATTTTTTTATCTCACAGGCGATAAAGGGTACTTTACTTCTAGTCTTATTAATTTATTTTCGTATAATTTCTTTCTTTTTTAAGATTTGAATAGAGTCAATTTTTACGTCAATTTAAATTCATTCTTAAAAATTGGAGAATTGTAATACGTTAAAAGATGGAAGTGAACAAAATCAATGGATTGTGAAAACTGCAAAATGACTTCATTCCATGAGCTTGAGCTCAAAATCCGTAATTCAGATTTGGATCAGTATAAATGGGTTAACAATGTTGTTTATGCAAGTAAATGTAAAACGAATGGTTGAATACCTTAATCATTAATGTATTTTTTTCTTTATTTTGTAGCTAAAATTTAAGTACAAACCATTGGATTATAGTAATTTCTAGTCTATGTAGATCTTCACTGACTATTACTTGGTTGAATACCTTATATTATAGTAATTTCTAGTCTATATAGATCTCTACTAACTATTACTTGGTTGAATATCTTAAATTTCAGTTTTTTGGTTTCATTGTTTGAAATTGCAGCATAGCTTAGAGGACACACTATGCAATTCAAAGCCATATAGCATTTGTGTAAAACTTATGTTTGATTTTGATATAACAAAGTATTTTAAGGACCAAATTGTAAAACTTGAAATAAATTTTTAAGTCCCTCAAAAGGTTTCAAATCAACAAGGTTTTGCTCTAGTTTGAAAAACTCAAACTCCAAAATATTTTCTAAGTGTTCCAAGGCTGAATTGCTGAAAAACGTCTATGTGTATCGATACGCTTCTCACCGTATCGATACTTTTTTTACAAACCTGGCTACTGGAGACAAACGTTTCGATACGCTCCTTACCGTATTGAAACAAGGTATCGAAACATATTTCATCTGTATCAATACGCTCTCTCTATAAAATCACAAGGAGTTTGAATCATGTACCGATACGGTGTCACTCGTATCGATTCAGTTTAAAAGATTTTGAAAAATCAAAGCCTTAAATATTTCGATCGTTGCTTGTCAGTTGGTAGGTAACCAATTTTTAAAGAGGTGGTTAATGAGTATCAATACGCTCTTACTCGTATCGATACAATTTCCACCAGTGAGCTATGTTGGAAAAATTGCATCAATACGGTCATGCCCGTATCGAAACGATTCCCTAACCCGTACTGATACGCCTAAACGCGTATCGATACGCCCCTCTTATATTTGTACAACGACTCTTTCTTTTTTTAGACTGATATCGATACGCTTCCTCAAGTACCGATACGGTAGGCTGCAGAAGTGCATTTATGGTGGGAAAAGAGGGTTCCAACGGCTATAATCAATTCCCTAACCACCCAAACGGCTATAATTAATAGAGAATGTATAAAAAGAAACCATTTGAAGACCAGCAACAACTATTAAATCCTAGAGAAACATCCATACACAAAATCCAAACTCAATTGCTTGAATTCTCATTCTTGTGAAAATCCCAAATTGTATTGAGTGTAAATCTTATCTTGTATTTCAATTTGGGTTGAGTGCTTGTATTCAAAGGGGAAATTTTGTATTAAGAGATATTCTTATTGCCTTCAATTTCTTCTTTGTAACCAAGTGAGGGTTTGGTCAATTTTAGGTAGAAATTGACCGGTTTTGTAAAGATTTCCTCCTAAGCCTAGAAAAGGGGAAGACCAATTAGTGGAATTGTTGGAAAATCCTTAGTGGGAGCTAAGGTAATGGATGTAGAGTTCATTTGGAACTTGAACCACTATAATTGCCTTGTTCTTCATTTTTATTCATTCCACTTCACTTCCAAAATTTTAAAAACCCAATTCACCCCCTCTTGGCTTTGATCAATCCTTTGATCCACTCAACAATTGGTATCAGAGTCTATCTCTTTGAAGGATTAACAACCAAAAGAGAAGATTCTAGGAAGAGTGTGATCATCAACAAAGCAAGCCATGGCATCTACCTCCGGATCTAGCATGTACGAGTCTCAATCGGTCACCAAAATGCCTTTCTTCAATGGTGACAACTATTCTTTTTGGAAGAACTGAATGCGTCTCTTCATAAAGTCAAGTGATTACCTTGTTTGGGATGCTATAGAGGATAGTCCCATCATTCCGATGAAGAGAGACGATGAAGGAAGACTTGTGCCGAAAAGAAAAGGAGAAATGAGTGAAGATGATCGAAAGAAGCATCAAATCAACGATAAGGCTCTTCACATGCTATTTTGTGCTTTTGGACCGGATATCTACTCTAAAGTTTCTTCCATCGAAAGTGCTAAAGAAGTGTGGGATACACTTGAGACAACCTATGAAGGGACAAGCACAAAGATTGGAATTCTCAATCTTAGCTATGAGAATTTTAAGATGGAGCCCGACGAAACCGTATCAAAGATGTTCAATCACTTTTCAACCATCATCAATGGGCTAAAAGGTTTTGGAGAGATCATCCCGGAGGACAAGCTAGTCCGGAAGCTACTCTACTCTCTTCACGAGTCTTGGGATGGGAAAAGAACCGTTATCATCGAGACAAAGAACTTGAAGACACTAAAGCTTGATGAGCTAGTTGGTTCTCTCCTAACTCATGAAATCATGAAGCAAGGAAGGGAAGATGAAAAGAAGGAAGAAGAAAGAAGAGTGGAGAAGCTTGAGGTAGACAAGAAGAAGAAACTAGGAGTGGCTCTCAAAGCTTCTCTACATGAGGAGAGCACTTCTAGTGAGAAGGAAGATCTTGAAGAATTGGCTATGATAGCCAAGAGATTCTCACGGTTTATGAGGTCCAACTGAGGTAGAAAGTTTCAAAGAAAGATGGACTTCAAGACCAAGAACAAAGAAGAAGAAAAGGATCTGATCATATGCTATGAGTGTAAGAAATCGGGTCATATCCGTTCCGAGTGTCCTCAACTCAAGAAGAAGGGTTTTGAGAAGAAGAAGAAGCTCAAAGCCAAGCTTGCTACTTGGAGTGATGAGGAATCATCCGAGGATGAGGAACAAGAAGTGGCCAACCTTTGCCTCATGACTATTGAGGAGGATTCTAAAGTAACCTCTAACTCATCTACTTTTGATTTTACCTATGATGAACTGCATGAAGCATATGATGAGTTACAAGAGGTGTATGATGAGTTAGTTGAGAAGTATAAGGAGTCTGTTTTGAAAAATAAAAGTCATTTCGGATTTAAATGCTAAAATGATTTAATTTCTCAAGCTAACTTGGAATTTGAGAAAACGATTTTAGGTCTACAAGATGAAATTGAATACTTTCAAAAGGAAAATGTAGATTTAAATAATCTTATTTCTCAATGTAACATTGAACACCAAAAGGTGTTAGACAAGCTTTATGAGCTCAAAAAGTCTTTCAAGAGTGTTGGTACTTTGAAAAATGAAATAGGTGAATCATCTAGAACAAACCAACCTAAGAGAAAGAATTTTAACTACAAACAAAGTGGCTCCTAAAGGCATACTAAAACTAAAAGAATTAGAAGTGTATGGGTTCCTAAGGAACTTGTTAATCTAATAATGTTGATGCCATGTCACCTTGGATTCCTAAGGGAACCAAGCTTTTAGGAGCTAACACTCGTGGACCCAAAATGATTTGGGTACCAAAAATCAAAGCTTGATCTCTTTGTTTGTAGGGGAGCATTGCTACAAGGCCAAAGCAGAAAGCCAAAACTCATGGTACCTTGATAGTGGATGCTCGAGGCACATGAACAGAGACAAGAGTCGATTCATGGAATTAAAACCAAAAAGTGGAGGAGTAGTGACATTTGGTGAAGACTCCAAAGGCCACATTGAAGGTATTGGCTCCATAGGTAATCACTCTACCATACTCATTGAAAATGTGTTGTATGTCAATGGTCTAAAACATAATTTGTTGAGCATTAGTCAATTGTGTGATAAAGGGTTTAATGTCTTATTTGATAAAAATAGGTGTAAAATTGTTGACATTAAATCTAGTAAAACAATGCTCATTGGTCATCGCATAGGAAACTTATACATGGTGCATCTAGATGACATTCATACATCCCATGCATGTTTTGTTGCACAAAATGAAAATGATGCATGGTTGTGGCATAGGAAACTAGGACATGCTAGCATTAGTGTTTTAGAAAAATTAGTTCCCCTAAATCTAGTTAGAGGTTTACCCAAGATTAAGTTCTCAAATGATAAAATATGTGATGCATGCTCTAAGCGTAAACACCATAGATCATCCTTTAAGTCCATTAATGATGTCTCTACTAGTAGATGTTTACAATTGATTCATATGGATCTTTTTGGGCCTAGTAGAACTATGAGCTTGAGTGGTAAATCGTATGCTTTTGTTCTTGTTGATGACTATTCTAGGTTTACTTGGGTTCTATTCTTAAGTACAAAAGATGAGGCTTTAGAAAAATTCATCACGTTTTCTAAATTAACTCAAAATGATCTTGAGCTTAAGATTTCTCACATTAGAAGTGATCATGGAACCGAGTTTCAAAATCTAGGTTTTGAAGAGTTTTTAAATGAAAATGGTATTAGCCACAATTTTTCGGCACCTCGAACTCCTAAAAAAAATGGGGTAGTTGAGAGGAAAAATAAGACTTTACAAGAAATGGCTAGAACCATGCTTTGTGAAAATAATTTACCTTAACACTTTTGAGCGGAAGCCACAAATACCGCTTGCTACATTGTAAATCGAGTAATGATTAGGCCAATTTTAAAGAAAACTTATAAGATTTTAAAATCTAAGAAGCGTAACATTAACTATTTTCATCCATTTGGTTGCAAGTGTTTTGTTTTAAACAATGGAAAAGACAACTTAGGTAAATGTGATGCTAAAAGTGATGAAGCTACTTTCTTAGGGTATTCTTTAAACTCTAAAGCCTATTGTGTATTTAATAAAAGAACTTTAGTAGTAGAAGAGTCTACACATGTTGTTTTCGATGATAACCTCCTTCCGAGGAAGGATTCTTGTGATGATGATGGTGTAGGGATCATTGAAGCTAATGATGGTGGAGAATCATCAAAGGTGGATGAGATTCCAACTAAAGAAGAAGATGCACAAGATCCACCTTTTGAAGCCTTGAAGGAATTGGCTCTTGAGGAAAAGGAGGTATCTTACCCAAGAGAGTTCAACTATGTCAAAGGTGGTGAAATCTTAGGTGATCCATCCAATGGGTAAATATTAGATCCTCTCTCAAATTAATGAATCATGTTGCATTTCTTTCATGCATAGAGCCTAAAAATATCAAAGAAACGTTAAAAGGTGAATTTTGGATTATGGATATGCAAGAAGAATTAAACCAATTTGAGAGGAGTAATGTATGGACATTAGCTGAAAGGCCTAGTAATTAATCTACTATAGGAACTAAATGGGTATTTAGGAATAAACTAGATGAGAGTGGTAACATAGTGAGAAACAAAGCTAGGCTAGTTGCTCAAGGTTACACTCAAGAAGAGGGAATAGATTTTGATGAAACCTATGCACTCGTAGCTAGAATGGAAGCTATTAGGATGTTGCTTGCATATGCATGTTATTATGATTTCAAGCTTTTTCAAATGGATGTCAAAAGTGCATTTTAAATGGTTTTATAAATGAAGAAGTGTATGTGGAACAACCACC
Organism: Hibiscus tridactylites; assembly: GCA_958450335.1. Lineage (NCBI taxonomy): Eukaryota > Viridiplantae > Streptophyta > Magnoliopsida > Malvales > Malvaceae > Hibiscus > Hibiscus tridactylites. The sequence goes on from OY288281.1 coordinate 24,539,801, forward strand.
GGGTTTTGAAGATCCAATTTTTCCAAACCATGTTTTTAAATTGTCAAAAGCTTTATATGGTTTAAAACAAGCTCCTAGAGCTTGGTATAAAAGACTTTCAAGTTTTCTCGTTGGAAAAGGTTTTGAGAAAGGAAAGGTGGACACAACATTTTTTATTAAAAACAATGGCAAAGATATATTAGTAGTTCAAATTTATGTTGATGATATTATATTTGGTTCTACTAATGAATTGCTTTGTCAAGATTTTTCTAAGTTGATGCAAGGTGAATTTGAAATGAGCATGATGGGGAGCTCTCATTCTTTTTGGGACTCCAAATCAAACAAATGAAGGATGACATCTTCATCAATCAAGCTAAGTACATCAAGGATATGCTCAAGAAGTTTGGCTTAGATCAAGCAAAGCCTCAAGCTACACCAATGAGCTCATCTACAAAGCTTGACAAAGATGAAGGAGGTAAGTGTGTTGAATCTAAGCTTTATCGCTCTATGATTGGATCATTGCTTTACCTTATCGCAAGTAGACTGGATATATTGTTTAGTGTTTGCTTGTGTGCTAGGTTTCAAGCTAGTCCTAGAGAGTCTCACCTTATAGTCGTTATAAGGATCATTAGGTACCTTAGAGATACTCCTTATTTAGGTCTTTGGTACCCTAGAGACTCAACCTTTAACCTTCATGCTTATTCATATGTGGATTATGGGGGTTGTAAAATTGATAGGAAAAGTACTTCCGGCACTTGCCAATTCTTAGGTAGTATGCCCATATCTTGGTTCTCTAAGAAACAAAATAGTGTAGCTTTATCTACCACCGAAGCCGAGTACATATCCTTAGGGAGTTGTTGTGCTCAAGTCCTTTGGATGAAGCAACAACTCTTAGATTATGGAATTAAAGTTGAAACCATACCCTTAAGTGTGATAACACTAGTGCAATTTGTCTTACCAAAAATCTCATCTAACACTCTAGAACCAAACACATAGAGATAAGACATCATTTCATTAGAGATCATGTCCTTAAACAAGATGTTGTTATAGAGTATGTTGACACCTTAAATCAATTAGTGGACATCTTTACCAAGCCTCTAGACAAAGAGCGTTTTTGGTCCCTTAGGAGAGAGTTAGGCTTAATTAGTCTATCTTAACCCTTTAGGACTCTTTTTGAGGATAAAATTGCTTGATCTTGTGAAAATTCATGTTTATGTGTTGTTGATCTTGATGGTAACCATGCTTGTAGCTAGGGGGAGTATGCTTCTATTAGAACATGCTTAGATCTGCTCATACATCATATGCATACATATAGAAGATGTTAAAGTCGAGCCTTTGGTTGTTCTAAAGACAAAAAAATACATTTCTGGGCATAGGGTATCGATACGGCCTTACGCGTATCGATACGAGTACTTCATTAGCTTTCTAGATTGCATTTTCTCTATTGGGGGTATCAATACAGTTAAATCTGTTTTGATACGAGTTGTGAGCGTTTCGATACGGGTGTCTTCCGTTTCGACACGGTTCCTTGATACGTGGTTCCAAGGAATTACCATTTTACCCCTGTATCGATACACCCTTTAGGCGTATCGATACTCGATCGCGCAGAATCTATTAATTGGCATTAAAAGACTTTCACTTTTACCAAAACTCCTATTTCAAAACCCTAGCCAATTTTCATCTATAAAAAGCCTTTCAATCCCTCATATTTTCATCACAAAAGTTAAAGTTTCTTGAGGTTTTTTTTCAAAATCAAGCCAAGTCTTAAGGCTCTCCATCAATTTGGTGCAAAATATTCATACATCCATCCCTCTCTCAATATCAAGGCACAAAAACTCCTTTTCTTTTTTTTCTTTATTATTTTCGTTTTAAATTTTTTTGTTTTTGTCTTGCTTTGTTCTTTCAAAAGATTTTATCAAACTTTTTGGTTTGTTTTGTCTTTCAAAAAATTTTTCTCTACCTTGATTATTGGTTCCATGGAATTGAATGTGAAAATTAATGCATACACACATTGTTTCAATCAATTTTTCTAGACTATGGCACCTAAAAGGAGAGCACGCACTACAAGCGAAGTTGGTGAAGGATCAACTCCCGGCGATGGCATTCGTCCAAATTTGACATTGATTTATCAAAGGTGCTTTAGAACTCCCGGCGAACTCAACTATTTTCGATCTTTTCAAAACTACAAGATTCGACCGGAGAGGGTAATTTCCATTCTTTTTCTCAATTCGAAACGTTTCAGGTTTGCTTATTTACCTTTGCTCCAAGAATGGAAGTTCATGGATTTTCTACAAATTCTGGGGTTTTTCTTTCGAAATCTAATTTTGATCTTTTATGCCAATGCCAAGTGTGTTGCTAATGCCGAGGGTAATGTCATTGTCGTTAATTCCTATCTCATGGGAAAGAATATTACCATCGAACTGCAAGCCCTTTGTGCTGTTTTTGGCTTTGAGAATGAGGGTATTGATGATGAAAATGCTCTTGGACATGTTTTGAGGGGATTCGTAACCGTTCTAAATGCTCATGACCGCATCTTACATTTGATGATCACTTGGTTGTTTAGGCCTTTCGGAGGAAAATACTTAACAATCTGCCAAGTTGATGACTTTTTTATTAGATGTTTTCGCGAGAGGAAACAACCTAACCTTGCTCGCATTATGTTTGCGGAGATTGTTTTCCTCGTTCAACATCGTCACACCTCTCTTGTTACTTCATTCACCCATGGCGCCTCTTTGAGCTACTTTTTCACTAAGAAGGAGATCGATTGCTCTCATGACTATCCGACAAGTCTCACCGATCCTATTGATGAGAGGTCTCTATCTCGAGGCAAGTTTTATTATTTCAATGGTAATTGGCTTCGCCTTTCCGAGCTTCCTAGTGATGCTATTCCCGAAGAGATTGCAAATCCTACCGTAGCTCCTCAAGCTCCTCCTCCTCCATCCATGGATTCTCTCATGACCTATCTTAATGAACAATTCTCGGGCTTACGCACGGGAATTGCTTCTATGGATCAAGTCATGAATTTGGGGTTTGCCGATATTGATACACGCTTCACAAGCTTAGAAGATCGCATGATAAATGTGGAGAAGCGTATCTCTTCTATTGAGGCCGAGCACAATTCGATGAATATCTCTCTTACGGTCTTCCATGATGAGTGGCGTCAATCAAGGAGGAACGATGATGCCAATGAAGATGAAGATGAAGATGATGGTGATGGAGACGAGTAGTAGATTAGTCTTTGCATCTCATTCATGTCATCTTAGGATTTATATTTATGCACTTTGATTTTTGTTTTTAGGATTAAGTTTGTCATTTAAAACATATGCTTTGATTTTTGTTGTTTGAATTTAATTTTGATGTTTTTTTTATCTATGAACTTTATGATTATCTATTAAATGTTGCTTGGTTTATTGTTATGCCTTTATAGCCTATGTCTCTTATTTTGACCTAACAAAAAGGGGAAGAGGGAAGTTCACAAGCTCACTTAAAACTTAAACTTAAAATTTACCTAGCTAACATTAAGGGGGAGTTGGCTAACATTAAGGGGGAGTTGTTTTCCAAAAGTTTTTCAAAAGACTTAAAATTTTTTAAGATTTGGTTTTGTTATATCAAAAAGGGGGAGATTGTAAAACCTATGTTTGATTTTAATATAACAAAGTATTTTAAGGACCAAATTGTAAAACTTGAAATGAATTTTTAAGTCCATCAAAAGGTTTAAAATCAACAAGGCTTTGCTCTAGTTTGAAAAACTCAAACTCCAAAATATTTTCTAAGTGTTCTAAGGCTGAATTGCTCAAAAACGTCTATGCGTATCGATACGCTTCTCACCGTATCGATACCTTTTTTACAAACTTGGCTACTAGAGACAAACGTTTCGATACGCTCTCTCTATAAAATCACAAGGAGTTTAAATCGTGTACCGATACAGTTTCACCCGTATCGATATGGTTTAAAATATTTTGAAAAATCAGAGTCTTAAATATTTCGACCGTTGCTTGTCAGTTGGTAGGTAACCAATTTTGAAAGAGGTGGTTAAAGAGTATCGATACGCTCTTACTCGTATCGATACGATTTTCTCCATTAAACTATGTTGGAAAAATTGCATTGATACGATCTTGCCCGTATCGAAACAGTTCCCTAACACGTACCGATACGTCTGACGCGTATCGATACGCCTCTCTTATATTTGTACAACAACTCTTTCTTTTTTGAGACTGGAATCGATACGCTTCCTCAAGTACCGATACGGTAGGCTGCAGAAGTGTATTTATGGTGGAAAGAGAGGGTTCTAACGGCTATAATCAATTCTCTAACCATCCAAACGGCTAGAATTAATGGAGAATGTATAAAAAGAAGTCATTTGAAGACCAACAACAACTATTGAATCCTAGAGAAACATCCATACATAAAATCCAAGCTCAAGTGCCTAAATTCTCATTCTTGTGAAAATCCCAAATTGTATTGAGTGTAAATTTTATCTTGTATTTTAATTTGGGTTGAATGCTTGTATTCAAAGGGGAACATTTGTATTAAGAGATATTCTTATTGCTTTCAATTTCTTCTTTGTAACCAAGTGAGGGTTTGGTCAATTTTGGGTAGAAAATTGATCGGTTTTGTAAAGGTTTCCTCCTAAGCCTAGAAAGGGGGAAGATCAATTAGTGAAATTGTTGGAAAAACCTTAGTGGGAGCTAAGGTAGTGGGTGTAGAGTTTATTTGGAACTTGAACCACTATAATTGCCTTGTTCTTCATTTTTATTCATTCCATTTCACTTCCAAAATTTTAAAAACCCAATTCACACCCCTCTTGGCTTTAATCAATCCTTTGATCCACTCAACAATTTGCATTATTAATTTATTAATCTTCTCTTGGTAATTAATTGATTTAATTTCTGAAGCACAAAGTTTGTTCTTTGTAATTCAAATTTGTTTTATGTGAAACAAATTCTTGTAAAATGCTAGGATTTTATGCTTGTGGAATTATATCGCAGCTTGTTGGTAGCATAATTGTTAGTGAATAAAGATAGTTGCATATGCATAACTGTTAAGATGATAAATTTTAATGATTAGGTTGTCCAGATGGTGCTATTGGGAAAAAAATTTGTTTTGTAAATGATATCGATGATATAAGAATGTTGTTTCGTTAAATGTATTTGTGCATATAAATATTTTTTTATACTTTGTTAAAAAAGAGAAAGATTTTTATAAAGAGTTTCTGAGCTGAAGACTTGATTTTCTTAACGGATGGTACCAGAGAATGCAATATTGATTTTAAGGATTTAATTCTTCAAAATTCAGTCAAATTTTGTGTAATTTTCTTGTTAGTACCCTTTCAACGACCTTTATAATTGTTGTTGCTATTATGGTTTTAGCGTCACATTAGATGGGAAAGATCTTTACATACAGATAAATGGTCAGATGTGGCTTCAAATACTAAAGACCTGGATCAACCAGGCAAGAACAAAACTAGAGGTTAACGATGGTTAGAATAACAATCGGGTGATGGAAAAATGATGACACCTTCAATGCCTAAATCTCTTAGCCTTTCCTTCAAAGGCCTTGCCTCACGATGATTAAGGAAGAATGGAAGGACTAGTTTCATTCTTATTTACGTATGCAACCGAAACTAAAGTGAGGGAAAACAACATATTGTATAAATTCTTGTTTAAATTAGACAACTAGAGGTATTCATTTTTGTTTAGTAAAATTTTCAATTGGAATGTAAATAAGAACCTGAAGAAAATAATATGATAGAGATAGTTTTTTTTTGCTCCTCCAAACTGCTTTGTATCGTTATATTTATAATTGTGAAAAGGTCCATTTTAAAGCATCAAGCTATAACAAGTCATATTTTTTTAGCTCAATATGATTCATTTATTGATATAAAAGTTGAAAATAACACTTGACTGCAATTAACAATATCCAGAAGAACATAAAGAGCGAGCAAAAGAAAATACTTGCAACAATCTAGAATAAATATTATTATATAAAGATCAAGTGCTATGTTTAAAGAATCAAAACATATATTAAAAATATGTATCATTTTTGTTCTTAAGAATATAAAAATATAAATAAAATAGTGAGACTTTTCCAACATAATTTAGCTTATTCTTATATAATTAATTAAAAAGATAACAAAATTGAAAGTCTATCAAAATCTAAAGTTTAATGTACTAACGTAACTCCACCAATAATTTTTATCCAAATGTCCTTATAAGAGCTTTAACCTGCATCATTCGAAGAAAAAAATATTATATGTATAACAAATTTACACTCAAACAAAATAAAATTAAACATGAAGTTTAACTAACCTGTGACTATACTTTGAGATTTGGATTTCCTTCATTATATTTTTTTTTTGATGAATAAAGGGTAGTTAACTAGGTGCCTCGTTAAAAAATCTCCCTAACCTAAATGGAGGAAAAAGAGTACACCCAGCAACCTACATAAAATTGAAAAGAAAACCAAACAAAACCATGAGACTCAACAAATCAATGACCTACAATCCTCATGATAAGCTCGAAGAGCACATTTCGGCAGCTGCATAAACACATGATTCCCTCGAACCATTTTCGCCAAATAATCCGCCACACAATTAGTTTCCCTGAACACGTGTGAGAACCGCACCTCCCAATCCCAACTAAGCATATGAGTGACGTGATGGGTCAACAATGAATACCTCCCTTGAGTCACCCGCTTCTCAATTATCCATACCACCTCCGCATTATCCAACTGAACCCAGATATGTCGGAATCCCATCGACCAAGCATGGTGAAGCCCTTCAATAACTCCCCAAACCTCAGCTTCCACCGTTGAACATAAGCCAATGAACTTAGAGTAACCCAACACCCAATTACCATTAGAAGAGCGAACCACTCCCCCACATGCCGTCCGTCCATCACTTTGGCATCGGGCTCCATCCGAGTTAACTTTAATCCAACCTTCGTCCGAACAACACCACCTTACCCCCACACGCAACGGACCAGCCCCACTCGGCATAGTAGCAACTTGCAGCAAAGGGCGAGCACGCGAAACCACCCGCGTCAAAGAGCGTGCCTTCACTAACACCCCAACCGTGCTAGCTGATTTGGGGTAAAAGATAAGAGCATTCCGATGCTTCCAAATCGACCAAAGCAAGGAACCAAACAACAGGCTCCAATCTTCCATATTTGATGCTGCAAAATCCGAGTGAGCAAAGTTAAATCCTATTCAGTCCCTAAACGACATTGCAAAGAAATCCTCTCATCGATCCCGCCGAACCACGCACCACCAAGCCAACCTTGCTATCGTATAGGAACAGAACAAATGATCCAGCATCTCAGATGCAGCCCCACAAATGCCACATCGATCGTCCAACGTAAAATGCCGACGCATCCTTTCTACGTTAGTCAGTATACGACCATGCACAAGCAGCCAAAGAAAGCTCATAACCCATTGACAACCTTGAAACTGCCTTACCACCTTCCATATCGAGTCACCCACTTCAGCCGAAGAGGGCACCTGCAACCGATATGCCGAACTCACCGAAAAGACTCCATCCGAACTTGGTAGCCAACCCACCGAATCATCAGGAGCAGTGGCCATTGGCGGTTTAATGGCTGCAATCCTAAGCAAGATCGGAGGAGGCAAAAATTTCTCAAAAGCCGACCACTGCCACTCACCAGCTACGTCAACCATGGAGCTTAAAGGAGTGAAAACCGTAGGAATCAAAACATCAGGGAAAGCCCAATGGACCAGCAAACCAACATCAGCAACCCACGGACTCCTCCAAAAATCAATTCGCCCTCCATTACCAACATTCTAAAGTAAATTTTGGCGCACTTGGTCCCAAACCCCGGAAACATCTTTCCATAAATGAGAGCAGCCATGACGCACCAACGACTCATGAACGGAATCAAAACGTTTATATTTGCTCCGAACCACCCGCACCAAAAGCGTATCCTTGCGTGATACAATGCCAAAAGATAACTTCATTAAGAAAGCCCCATTTTGTTCTTCTAAATTCTTAAACCCAAGACCCCCTTCAATCACCGGTCTGCATAAGACACTCCAGCTGAGCAAATGAACAGGACGATTACCATTTGAATTGCCCCAAACGAATTTGCGGATCAACTTTTCAATTTCCTTGTATATGGCCTTAGGCAGAAGTGTCGTTTGCATAGTATAAGAAGGAATCATTTCTAACATAGACTTTGCCAAAGTAACACGACCAGCAAAAGAAAGACTCTTTGCGAGCCATCCAGAAAGTCGATCTCTAATTTTTTGAACCAGAAATTGATATGTTACCTTGGTCACCCTACGATGGAGTAAAGGCACACCCAGGTATCGCCCCAAATCCGAGACTTCTTGGAAACCAAAGCAACCACTGATAAAACTTCGACACTCCCTGGGAACATTCTTAGAGAAAAAGATGCTAGTCTTCTGAATACTAACCTTGTGCCCTGAAAAGAAATAAAATTCTTTAAGCACTCTATTCATGACGGTAAATTGACTTACTGAAGCTTCCGCAAAAAGCACCATGTCATCGACGAAGAAAATGTGAGATAAACCAGGACCATTACGCGAAAGAGGTAAGGCGAAAGAGGATCACCTTGTCGTATACCCAGCCTAAAATGCACACAACTCATGATAATTTGCCGCAGGCTATCCGGGATGCCCACATCCTTGTCGTATACCCCTGGACGGTAAATTTACCCCGAAAGAAACCTCACTCTGAATAGCCTGAGATATTATTTCCATACAAAGAACAAAGAGGTAAGGTAAAAGAGGATCACCTTGTCGTATACCCCTGGAAGGCTGAAACAATTCAGACATAGACCCATTCCACAAAATTTGCATAGAAACAGACCGCACACAACACATGATAATTTGTCGCGGGCTATCCGGGATGCCCACATCCTTTAACGTGTCATCAATAAATGACCATTCCAGCTTGTCATAAGCCTTCTCCAGGTCAATTTTAATAGCCATAAAGCCCTTTCTGCCAGTTTTCCTCCGCATCATATGGACGACTTCTTGCGCGATCACAATATTATCAGAAATAGAACGACCTGGAATAAAACTCGTTTGAGTATCTGAAATCCAATCAGGCATATAGTTCTTCAAACAATTCACCAGAAGCTTTGTAATCACTTTATATAGCACTGAGCATAAACTTATTGGCCGAAATTGGTTGATATGATTCGGGTTATAATTCTTCGGCAAAAGAACAAGAAGAGTACGATTAAGAGACGAAGGAAAAGCATGCCCCGCAAAAATCTCTCGCACCAAACGGAAGACACTCGGATCCACAATGCCTCATTTCTTCTGAAAGAAAACCGCTTGAAACGCATCCACTCCTGGGGCCTTAAGCGGTCCCATATCAAGCATGGCTTTGCAAACCTCATCATCACTAACTGATCGAGCAAGATTGTCCATTTCAGTTCTAGAGAGAGGACGAAAATTACCCCTTATCTTGTAATAATTCTCGTTATCCGCTTCAGACTGAAAAAGCTTAGTATAGAAGTTGACCGCCATAGATTTCAACTCATCCATGTCCATGACCCAGCAACCATCATCCTTGCGCAAAGCCCGAACCGCATTAGCGCGACGCTGAGCCATTGCATAGTCATGAAAAAATTTAGTATTACGATCACCCTTAAGGACCCATTGACAACGCGCCTTTTGAATCCACATACTTTCCTCCTGCTGAAGAATTGTACCCATCTCATTCTTCAAATTCTGTTCAAGATTAATAAGGAAGTCCGAGTGCCACCGGCAAAGAGCTTTCTCGATGCCATGGATACGTCGAAGAATCTCTTTTCTTTTGACCGATGTGCCCAAAAACATTAACATTCCACTCACCCAGAGCTTTCTGCAGGCCTTGGATATTAACCAAAATATCTTTGCTACCATCCTAGACTTGCTCGAGAAAATCCCCAAAACCAGGATGCTCTTGCCAAGCTACCAAGAAGCGAAAAGGACGTTGCATCCCATTATAATCCTCCGAACCCATCCGAACAAACAAAGGGCAGTGATTAGAGCCTATTCTTTCCAAATGCATGACGTGGGAATTCGGGTAGCGCTGGAACCAACCATCATTCATCAAGAACCTATCAAGTCTCCGGTAAAGATTTCCATGATTCCATGTAAACCTCAGACCCAAGAAAGGCACTTACAATAAGCTTGCATCAAAAATAAAATCCTAGAACAACTGACTCGTTCCAAGAGCCGATAAGGACCCACCAGACCTTTCATCAGATCTTACTATAGCATTAAAATCACCATCTAAAAGCCACGACTGATCCGTAGGAGGTGCAATATCAAGAAACGCTTTCCAGAGGTACTTACGTTTACCCACTGTAGGGCTCGCATAAGTAGGGTTGAACAGAAACCAATCCCCTGATCCAGCATCCTGAACCCGACAATGAATGAACTGATTAGAACACTTCACAATATCAACATAAACTGATTCCTTCCACAGTAACCAGATGCCCCCACTAAAACCATGAGATTCAACACGGAAAGAATTCGGAAAACCCAGCCTGTTCACAACCCTATCAGCATGTATCCCATCAATACGTGGCTCCACAATAGCCACCACATGAGGATGAAACCGCCTCATAAACTCCCAAAAATGACAATGAAATTCAGAGCTAGCGACGCCCTGACAATTCCATATAAAAGAATTAATCATTAATAATAAACAAAAAATAAAGGCAATGTACCTATTGTCGCGGAATGGCATTCTCCTTGTCCACGGACTTAGAAGCCGAACCCGCCAAATCAAGACTAGATGAAAGACATTGGTTCATTCCCCTTGATCCTTTATCCACTACTTTGCATGGGTCAAGCACCACATCAGGATCCCTTACCAAAGAACCCCCTACAACCTGAGGTGTAGGTACCGATTGTATCCATTCTGAGAGAACATGTTGAGGTGGAAATCGGAACCCAGTTTGTTTTTTCACACTCAATCCTTTTCGAGCCGCATTACTCTGCGCCTTTTTTACATTACTAACCTTCCTGGAGACCTTGCTCGAGTCCTTCCCTATATCGCCATCATCGATAATCACAACAACCGAGTGATTTCCAATCCTAATGCTCGTGGTCTATTTAGACGTCACTACAGGAGCACCCTCCTTCAAACCTACTACCTTACCCTTTAAGTCACCACCCTGCAGGTCCTTCGAGTTGTTGGTACGACCACTCGGACTTGTTTTACTACTACCTCGTTGATCTAGGCCTTGATGATGTGGTTTCTGCTTCCCCGAGTCCCCCAAAGACTACACCTCTCCTTGGGGTACATGGCAGTCCATCTCAGCATCCTCCATATTATTCAAAACCGTGAAGCGTGAACCCTCAGCCACCTGCTCACGCCCCTTCACACTCTGTCCAGCATCCCCTAGTTTTTTGTAACGACGTCTCCTTGTATCAGTAATCATCCAAGGGCCAAACATCGTATCCAGAGTACCCGAGTCTCAGCGCGGTGCCCTGTCTGACACAACACCCTCAGGGGCCGGAACTCCCTTACCACACGACGATTTCGCATGGCCATACAAGCCACATTTAAAACAAATGTCAGGCAAACCCTCATACTCAATATTCTGCACAAAATTATCTATGCCAATGAGGGTAACAAAGGTTTGTTAAGATCAACCACTATTGTCAACCGAGCAAAATGACCCCAATCGCCTACATTCGTTTTATAATCCACCCGAACAACCTTCCCAATAGTTGAAGCTATATGTCGAAAGAAGCCCTTCGAATAATACCGATATGGCAAGCCAGGTAAGCGAACCCATACGATAACATGCAAATGATGCCTCTCAGAGAAATCAAACTTAAATAATGCACTATAACAGAATCATATATTACATGTATGTTTGGTGCATAACCAAAGTTATGTACATAAACCATATTCGATTCATGCATTCTCCATTCACTAGATACCTATATTAAAAATAATTAAAACCAATTACATCTATGATAGATAGGACAATGACTATACGTTTAAAGTTTAAAAAGTAACCTGACTCAAATTTAGAGTAGTAGCACCATTATTTTGTTGTACAATTCTATGAGGTAAGTTAGGAGTAGTAGAGTACCAACTGCTTCCCAGACCCTAAAAAATAAAAATTAAAAAAAAATCATTCATTTAAATAGATTAATAAAAATACCATAAATAAGTATTGTAAGTAAATACCATATTAGACAATTGTATTATGTTTTGGTACATAGGTTGATAAATATTGTTTACCGACAACATCATTGAATGAATGATCTGCAATGAAATTTTTTTCTGAAAAAGTAAAACAAAAAAATAGTTGAACATAACATGCTATTAATTAATCTTATACATACAATATTCTCATGATTTGGAGCGGTACCAACAACAGTATCTAAGGACTGTCCAATTGTTGATTGCTTTGCTTTTTCTCTAAAATATATGAATTCCTCAAAATAAATATAATCACAAAATAGAAATAAATTTAAACAAAAAATTATAATTACTTGCTTTGTTTGGTCGACTTGGATGCTTTTGATTTTTTTTCTCAAGATGACCTTTAAATCTAGCATTAGAAATCCCTTTTGATCTAACGCATGGAGGATCTAAGACTGAAGAATTATTATTTTCACATATTTTCTCAACCACATCACCATTCTCTGATAAATCTTCAATCAGTGACCTTCTCACATTGTCTGCACGAAAAAGAAAAATTTATTACATATATTTTAAAGATTATAAAACTTTATTATATTTTATAACTATATATAACTTATTTGTCCGCGTCACTACTTTTGACGTTTTCGTCTTATCTTTTTCGAGCTCAAAAACTTTGTTGACACATAACTTTGTCAATTCTTTCTCAATTTTCAAGTCACCTTCATATAAATTTTTTTGACAAAGTTCTCTTGTCTCTTTATTTTTTTGACTTTTTATAATAAAATCATAGGCAAAACGAATCATGTGATTACGGAATACACTCTCAATGTCAGCATCAGTAGTGTACTGTTGTGAGAACTCGCCAACATTATCACCATGCATATTCTTCTTAGCATCTTTAGTCCATCTTTTGGAGATGTACTGCTCATAAATTCTTTTGACATTTGTAACACTAAGAATTCACAAGGCATGAGAGCAGAGATATCCACAACAATCAAATTTTTTGCAAGTACAATAAATCTCCATAGTAGATGTGTCAAATCTAATTGTTCGTTTCCTTGAAACATTTTCCTCCATCATCACTTCATATGTATAAATTGTGCCATCTTGATTAACTTCCCTCCAAGTCAATGGAATTCCATCAAGAAATTCTTTCTGAAAGCACTTGAATATTTCATGAGTATAAACTTTCGATGCATGAATCAAAATACCACAATTCTTAATTGTACATGTAACTGATCCATTTTTGCATTGAAAATCTTTCTCGCTTTCAGAAGATCGCCATCTTGCAACTAAATTCTCAAACTCTAAAACGAATTTCGCGAGAGAAGTAGTGGCCTTCGAAATACCATGTAAAACATTATTTGTGACTTCAGCCCTCTACGAAGATTTAATTTGAGAAGAAAAGATATCAATGCTAAAAGCAATACTCCATTTTTCACGACATTTATCTAAACCATTCATCCATCTATGATGCTGAAGTGTATGGTCACTTATCATTTTTTTCCAAGTTTCCTCGACTTCTGTCTCTGATTCACAACTGTGCGTGCATTTATGAAACAAAGAATGAAATTCTGCATTTGCATTAAGACTACCAAGATGAGAAGGAGCATTCTTAGAAATATGCCATAGACATAATCTGTGACATGAATCAGGAAATACTTCTCCAATCGCTTTGCTAATTGCATGATCTTGATCTGTCATTATGGTCTTTGGTGATTGATTTCCCATTGACTACAAGAAAGACTTGAACAACCATGTAAAAGAAGCAGTTGTCTCATCTAATAGAAAAGCACAACCAAACATTATAGTTTGCCGATAATGGTTAATCCCTACAAATGGAGCACAAATCAAATTATACCTATTGGTGCGGTAAGTTGTATCGAAAACTAAAATATCACCAAAACAATCATAATCAATTCTTGATCTACCATCTCTTCAAAAGAAATTTGTTATTCGATTTTCTTGATCAACTTGAACTGTGTAAAAAAACATTGGATCTTCACTTGCCCTAACCTTGAAATGGTTAAGTAAGCTTTGGCCATCTCCCGCTTCAATAACCATCATCTTCTGTTTATTAATATAACTATAGCAATCTCGCCTAGTAAACCTAACATTTTCAAATCCACACAATTCATTCGACATGTAAGAATAAACATCTGTTGGATGTATCCCAGCACTAACCATTGAACTAATGACATTAGCTTTTTCTGTCGGAAGAGATCTCGTTGATCTAAGTAAATGTCTCTTAGAAGGAGTTTCCAACTCATGATTATGCTCTAAAATAAAATGAGTGATTGTCCAATGGTTGTCTTGTATTATAAAACGAATCATCACTGGATATCCAATTCTAGTTTACAATTTATTATATTGTTTCGTATTTATGTCATCATCAAATTCTTTGAAACCTTCCTTAGAGCAGTAAAAGTCTTTGCAACGAACAATATTGGTGCCAGAAACATACATGTTTTTTTCCTTTTCGAACACTAAAACTCATACCATGACCATAATCTCTATACATATTGTAAGCCGCATCTTCACTATCTACCACAACTCTCCATCAAATTATCGCTTCCATCTTTTTTTTCTTTCCACAATTCAATTTTACTAGATTTTCCTTGTCACTATTTTGAACCATCTATGCAAAAAAATTGTCATATATGTATAACATTAGTTTGATCACAAAAAGTATGAAAATAATTTTTAATAGAACTTTCATAATTTGCCATCTAAATTTCATAATATGTCGACTAATTTAATGGATTCACTGGATTTTCTTTCATGGTTAATTTTTTTCGGTACTAACTAAATTAACTATAGAAATCTATAATTTTAAAAGATAAAAAAATCAGTGAAGATAAATTTTTTATTAAACTAGTGAGATATGACAATTGGTGATAATTGTTTGAGATGCGATAAATAAATACAAATAAACCGGTGAAATATCTTGATGATAAAAAATATAATCGCAGTTGCAATAGAAGTTGGTAAAAATTGCAATACAAAGAAATCATTACATATATAAACGAATAAACAAAGTGTAAAAATTAATATTATATATATTACTTACTTGTTAAAATTTGCAGATTTCTTTGGAGTAGAAGTTGGCTAATCTTCGCCAATCAGCGAGGAGCAACGGTGGGTTTGGAGAGACAAGTAAAATTTTCAGGTTTGAAAAGACAGTAAAATTTTTAAATTTTTATAAAGTAGAATTAGCCAATCGGCGATTAGCATGGGAGGGTTTGGGAAGACGAGGGGAAATAGTTTTTTTTTTTTTACTTTTTGTGTTTTAATATTTAGGGTAAAAAATTAAAACATGATTTGCACAAATGCTGACATGTAAAATATGGCATGTAAAATATGAATGACATGTATTAATTATATTGGTTAGGACCATATCCTATTTGGTAAGTAAGGTCCATGATATAATTTCTCCTTGTAAGAAACTGTGTTTGTACACAATTTCCTACTTTGTATTTATTTATTTGTGTATTGTTTGTATTACAGTTTTTATAAAGAATTTCGTTTTTGTACTCAATTTGTTACTTTATAAGGAATTGTGTATATACCGTTTTTCTTACATTTTTTGTAACAAATTATGTACAAGCTTTATAAGAAATTATGTTCAAGAAATGACTAGGTTAACCGATTTGCCATCATTTAGCTATCATTTAAGCGTTGTTTTGCAGAATCACCCTATTTTTAGAGCTTTGAATGACGTAATTGTGCAGACATGTGGGTAATGCTAATGTCCGAATAGGTCGAGTCTTTCGTGGACATACAAATATTTTAACCCAAATAATTTTTCCTCAAATAGACCATATATTTTTCAAATTATCTTTTGAAATTAAATAGATAAATATTAAAAGGTTCATTTGAATCAAACAATAATTTTGAAAATTGCCCTTTAAAAGCTTATTGATTAAATGCTCTAATAGTTCACTATGTGAAACCTTTATAAATACTTTTTTAACCTACTAGGTTAAACATGCAACTCACAAATTATTTTCTTGTCCTCTAGTTTTCGATGATAAACGAATGCAAGTTATAGTTTGTGATATCTGCCGTTGTGCAACTATAGTTGATCATCTAGTTGTTGTATCTTGGGAGACAGATGACCTATGATCTCAAGTACTATAGAAGTGGCCGAAAATTTGTCTTATAAAAATTGCATAATTGCATGCTTCAACTCGTTTCCTACTAATTGATTTTTCTGTCTACTACAAGTAATAGATTTAATATTGTTTATATTTGATTTTGTTTTAGATAATTTGTATCTATATTAGTTCTGTTCGATTCAATATTTCAATACAATATTTATATTTTATTGTTTATATCGTTCTTAAATTAATGTTTTTATAATAATCTTAAGACAGATTTTAAGTTAATCCAAGACAACAGATTTCGTAAATATGGTCATGGTCGACCATCGAACTTGCAAGGCATTTGAGCA
Organism: Hibiscus tridactylites; assembly: GCA_958450335.1. Lineage (NCBI taxonomy): Eukaryota > Viridiplantae > Streptophyta > Magnoliopsida > Malvales > Malvaceae > Hibiscus > Hibiscus tridactylites. The sequence goes on from OY288281.1 coordinate 24,556,375, forward strand.
GTCTAGATTGAGTGGTAATTTGCTTTCTCTGCTTGGTTTGGAGCTTTTGCGGCAATCGTGAATGGTAAACTTTAATCTTAATCTTAATAATTATTGTGGTATTATTAAAACCATTAAATTATGTCCATGTTGGAAAAAAGTATCCTTTTAATATGAGTATAATTCTTATATTTGGGTAAAATTTTCACGGCCAATAATCAAGGTCATAAGAAACTTAATTTCCTATGTGCTTATATGGATTATATGAAAACATGCACTTTACATTAATTATTTACTAATGTGTTTGTTTCCTTATGAGTGTTGGTATTATAGGGATGTAAAAACGAGTAATTGGATAGGTTTTAGGCTGGGTCCTGTTAGGTCGGGTGAAATCGAATACATGTCGATTTGATGTTTTGACTCGATTCGGGTCAGGTGCGGGTCAGTTTTAGGTCGGGTCCATTTCAGGTCGGGTTAAAACGGTTCGGGTTCGAATCAAATAATTGGCGAGTTAATTCGGGCTCGGGTTCATTTCAGGTCGGGTGCGTTTCAGGCTGAGTTCATTTCAGGTCAGGTTCATTTCAGGTCGGTTTCATTTCAGGTCGGGTTAATTCGGGTTTCAAATTCGTATTAAGTTTGAGCTTTGGTACAAATAATCGATAGACTTTGGGTTGGTCATTCATTTCGAGTTAATTATTTAATGCCTTTCACGAATCACGAACACAGAATCACACTAAAAATAAATATTAGGCACTAGAATGAACAAAAATGTCATCAAATGATTCATATCTAAAATATTGGAGTAAATTACAAAAATTATAAATTAATAAGGGTAAATTTTGGTGAAAAATAAAAACATGAATAAAAATACCATCATATTAAAAACATTGGACTAAATTACAAAAAATGAATAGGGGTCAATTGGAATAAAAATAAAGTTTTAGGGACTATAATGAACAAAAATAATAAATTAAAATTATAAACATTAGACTAAATTAAAAAAATGGGGTCAATTTAGGCTAAATTAAAATTATGTATATGTATATGTATATGTATATGTATATGTATATGTATATGTATATGTATATGTATATGTATATGTATATGTATATGTATGGGTCAATTTCGACTAAGAATAAATTTTTAGGGATTAGAATGACGAAAAATATCATCATATTAAAAATATTGGATTAGATTACAAAAATTTAAAATAAATAGGGGTCAATTTCTGTTAGAAAACATCTAATTAAAAATAACTCTAACATTAATTGTCGAATCTTAATTAAACTAACCTAAATTAGGACTCAATTGAATTAAACTAAAACATAAAAGTAAACATTAAGGACTTAAATGAAAAAATATCTAAAATTTAGAGGGGCTAAAAAATAACTACCCCTGCCTAAAAATGTAGGCGGGTACTTTCGCTCCCTCCCACCCATTCATTTAAATTAAAATAAACATAATTGGTTTTATATAATAAACACAAAAGGTGGCAGGTGGGGGTAATTGAAAAAAAAAATGTTTCCTCCCTCCACCCATTCATTTTAAATCCCCGCTCATTCACTTTAAATTGATTATATATATAATTTAATAAACTAATAGTTAATAATTGAGTTACTTAATAAAATATTTTAAATACACAAATTAATAATTTAAATGATGAAAATTAGTTTATCATATTATGATATACATATATGTATGTATTGTTACAATTAATTAAATATATGTATGTATGTATATGTGTGTGTATATATGTGTACACACATATACATATATATCTATGTATATGTATATATGTATATGTGTGCATATATATTATACATATACATACATAGATATATATATATATATATATATATATATATATATATATATATATATATGTAAGTTTAATATGTATATGTATATATATATATGTATATGTGCGCATATATATATATATATATATATATATATATAGGTAAGTTTTAGTATGTGTATGTATGTATATATATAGTATATATTGTTATAATTAATTAAATGATTTCTGACAATAAACAGATTCATAAGTTTTTGATTTGTGACAATGAGCCACAATAAAAAAACTAGTGAGATTTGTTGTAAAGAGTTTTAGAATGTGACAACAAAAGATGTTGTCTATTTGACTATATTAAACTTGGTCAAATATTTGAAGGATGATCATTCTATTGTTAGAAAAGACAAGGCAATTGTTATTGTTGCATTCAAATGTTGCTAAAGTAAATATTGATAAAACAAATGTTGCTAAGACAACAGAGGTACAACTAAAAGCCAAACCAAAATTTACCAAGGTAAACGTAGTAGAAGTGAAAAAGAACTTTAACAAAATAAATCGTAAAAAATTGTATTATGGGACCAAAAGGCGGTGTATTCAAGAAGTAAAATTTTGTGGGAAAAATTTCAATTTCCATAAAACGGAACTATATGCTTCTAAAGAAAGTCAGAACAAGTGAGATCAATGTTATGACAATATCATCGTGATAATTGATATGGCAAACAATTGATTGAAAAAATTTTTGTTACCATCATAATAGTACAAACTAGTGTTATGTGTATTTGCTTAAAAGCAAAGATGATATTTTATAGATATTAATTTTTATAAATAAGATGTTGAAACTCAAACTTTAAAAATTGATTAATGTGTGTGTGGGGGGGGGGACTCTTTGTGAGCAATGCTGCAACATCAAAGGGTACTATATTTTAAAGATAACATCTGAAAAGAACTGAAACTTTAAAAATGTGCCTAACATGTGGGTGGAAGTTGTTAAATCAACTAATTACCTTTTAAATAAGGTTTCCCATGATAAAAGAAGAAATACACCATACGAGTTATGAAAAGAAATTAAACCTTCCTACAACTAAATATGGGGGTGTCTTACAAAGGTAACAACCTCATTATTGAAGCAAACGAAAATAGATCTCAAAACGGTTGATTGTATTTTCATTGTCTATGTAGATTATAACAAAGCATATCGGTATCTTGTGTATGAATCAAAGAATATTAAAATTCACAAGAACACGATAAGAAAATCAAAGAAAGATACATTTTTTGAAAATATATTCTCTTATAAAACTACGAAAGTTGATCAAAGTTTAACAAAATAAACTTTAAAGGCGACCAATAAAGATAAGTCTAGACTTTCAACAAGAGATTGAAACAAAGATATATTGTCACAATGACAAATGTGTGTATGTCAAAATTACTGATATTAAGATATAAAACCCTATGTTGTTGACATGTTCATTGTTATAAGTAATAATAAAATAGTAAAATGTATCAAAGACATGTCAAATTCAAGATTTGGCATGAAAAATATGAGACTCATATCTGATAGTGTCTAGCATCTTTTTGAGAGTCTCATATTTACGAAGTTACACTACGTAGACAAGAAAAATTTGACGAGAATGTTTTTGACATAGTCAGAATTCTAATGAATATGAGACTTGTCGTAGACTTTACTAGACCAGATATGGCTTACACTCTGAGTAGTTTAAACATATTTACAAACAATTAAGGGTTAAACTTTTGAAAACGATTGTGAGAGATATGAAATATCTCTAGGGATGGGCATTTTACCTGGACTCAACGGGTTTCGACCCGGCCCGGCCCGGCCTGATTGAGTCAGATTTTTTAATAAAAAATCGGGTTTGGGTTAAGTCGGGTCGGGTTCGAGTTTTGGGTGGAAAATATTCGACCCGACCTGGGACTAATAGTGTAACTTTCCCTAAATTTTTAGGGATATTTATAATAATGCCCCTCTTTATATATATATTTTATAATTAAGTCCTTAAAATTGAATTTTTATTTATAATTTAGTCTTTTAAATTATATTTTTTTACAATCAAGTCCCTTAAAAGTATTTTTTTACAATTAGGTACCTAAAATTAATTTATTTTATATAGATCGGGTCGGGTCGGGGTCGAATTTAGTATATTTATTTTCGGGTCAGGTTGAATTTTTTAAAGAATATTGTCGGGTCGGTCGGGTGCAGGTTCAGGGTGTTTATTTTCAGGTCGGGTCCGGATGGGCCAAAAACCCGACCCTACCCGACCCGTGCCCATCCCTAGATATCTCAGATAGACTCGTGACTATGAACTGCATTATTCCAAAGATCTTGCTATTTAGAAAAATTCTTCAATGCTAGTTGAATATATGATATTCATGATATCCAAGGCACAAGTGAATATGTTTCACATTGAAAGAATGATATATGTCATGGAAATCCTTATGACCAACATTACAACTAGATCCACAATGAAATCTGAGTTCGTAGCTCTAGACAAGTCTAGAGAAGAAGCTTAATGGCTTTGGAATTTCTTGGAGGATATTCCTGAATGGCCGAAGTTTGTGCCCACAATATGCATATATTGTGATAATCAAGCAACAATTGGTAGAGCACAAAGCTTCATGTATAATGTTAAGTTGAGACATATATGTCGTCGACACAATACCATTATACAATTGATCTCAAATGAAATTATCTCTATTGATTTTATAAGATCAAAGGATAACGTTGCAGATTCGCTAGCCAAAAGGTTAAAATCGAGATCAAGTTAAGAAAACATTGAAAAGAATATGACTAATGCCCAGGGAAACTTAAGGTACTATGTGAAGAAAAACCCTACCTAGTTGACTGAAGATCTCAAAATCTAGGTTCAAATGGACAACCTAGTTACATAGACCTATGAGGCCACTGTGGGGTTTCTTATCCCCAGGTCCATTCCTATGAAGTAAACAATGATCAAAGTGGTATAGGCTAAGCAATGCTTTTAATAACCATTGTGTGCTTTGGTGAGCCGAGCAACATAATTCACCTATGTGAGAGTAAAGTGAGGCTGCTCTAAGAAGACTATTGAACAGTTCTTTCAAACTCTTGCATAACCAGAAGATGTCCATGGCTTTAAGGGCATATCCATGGAACTAATATCTTGGCTAGAGAGGTAGTTGTGTGAAGTATGTCATCGTTTACAAAAATAGTAGAACTGTTCAAGGACTTCACTTCTACTGATTAGTTAGTAAAGTAAATATACTTTCACAATGGAAGGTTTAAGGGTAGACACCTACTTATCCTAAACAGCTATTGATCGTAGAATCTATCACCACATTGAGTCAAAATATTTTTGATAAAATCATCAATTTCATTCATGTGGGGATTGTTGGAAAAATTTGATATTTTTGGAGCTTTGAATGAGAAATTGATCCAAATGTTGTTAAGAAAAATGTGAAACAAATTGTTGGTTTGTAAATGTGCAGACGTGCACGACGTGAGTAACGCTAATGTCTGAACCGATCAGTCCTCCGTGGGCCTGCATATATTTTAACCCAAATAATTTTTCCTCAAATAGAGCATATATTTTCTAAATTATGTTTTGAAATTAAAAGGATAAATATTAAAATGTTCCTTTAATTCAAACAATAATTTTAGAAATTTCTCTTTAAAGACTCATTGATTAAATGCTCCATTAGATCAAAAATTTTCAATAGTTCTCTATGTGAAAGCTCTATAAATACCTTGTTAACCTACTAGGTTAAACACACAACTCAAAAAATTATTTTCTTATACTCTAGTTTTAGGTGATAAACGAATGCAAGTTATAGTTCGTGATCTCTGCAGTTGTGCAACTGTAGCTGATCATTTAGTTGTTGTATCTTGAGAGACAGACGACCAATGATCTCAAGTATCATAGGAGTGGCCACAAATTTATCTTAAAGAAACTGCGTAATTGTAAGCCTCAACCCGTTTCCTACTAATCGATTTTTCCTGTCTACTACAAGTAATCGATTTAACATTGTTTAAATTTGATTTTGTTCTAGATAATTTGTATCTATGTTGGTTTTATTCGATTGAATATTTCAATACAATATTCATATTTTATTGTTTATATTGTTTTTGGATTAACACTCTTGTAACAGATCATCATCATCAGGAATGTTTTTCGGTGCTGCACAAATCTCATTGATTCTTTTGCTTGTTGCCATCTCTATATATCGATTCAAAATATTACTAAAAAACATTCTTTATTTCAATCTGTTCATCCAAGATCTCGCCACCTTCTTCTTGAATATGCAGTATTCTGTTTCGAACATGTTTTCTGTTCACTCTTGTATCCATAAGTTTTTGAAACAATGTTTATGGAAGGTGACCAATCATGGCGGATTACCTCTTTGCATCTAGGTCTAAATTAGATCCACATTGCCTCCGACCTGTATGGTCGACGAACAAATATTAATTTACTTTTTCTTTTTCTTTTTTTTTTTTGTGTCGAGAAACATTAGACCATGATAAGATCCGATAACCCGGAGGTTCTTTAGGACTGCCATTAGGCATTGCAAAAGACTTTGTCAAGGCAGTCTCATGTGAAGTAAAGGTGAGTATTCGATCGAGTCGAGTAAAAAAATTTAACTTAATTGAGTTTACGAATCCTATTTTATAACTCAAACGTGGTTTGAATTTTTTTTCAAATTGAATAAAATTGCTCGAGTTTCTGTTCAAATTTAATTGTAGATATTTATAATTGTATGGTTAGAGACGAATGCGTAATTTTATGTTAGAGGGAGTGAACCTATAAAATTTTAGGGGAAAGAAAATAGATTTTTGGTAGAAACATTTTAAATCATATACGAATTTCAAATTTTCAAGGGGAGGCCACTCCCCCAGCCCCCTCGGTCTATCCCTAATTATGATAGTAATTGGTTCCAATTTAAACTGCTTTTGTAACCCCCTAGACCCGCCTATGCGTTAATACGGATCCTAGGAAGTCACATTAGGGTCACCGGAGTGACCCACGTTAAAATTTTAAATAAACAATTTGCTAAACCATTTAAAATCATAAGTCAAAATTTGAATTAAAATACAGTTTCAGAAAATATTCAGAAAATAAATCAAAACTATGATACAAATTATTAACACAAGTTTCAAACTTGAATATAAACCAAAACATGACGTATATGCCCCCTGATTACACAAATACCATACTCCACGAGCAAGCCGAAGAAACTCTCATACCGACGCTGATAGCTGCAACACGGTCGATCTTTTAACCTGCTATGATAAAACATCATGAGCTTCGAAAAGCTCAGTAATACAAACTACCAGGAGATGCTAAAAGCACAAGCATGTATATGGCAAGCTTAACACTATGATGATGAACTGGTAACTGTAAGCTCAAACTACGATTCGATATTTCAGTGGAGCAGTATACCAGAAGGTGACAGAGTTGTTCTTTATTTGATCACTCGAATCTTAAGAGATGAGTCTAAAGTCAAAGGTTCAAAAGAGATTCAGATTTTAAAAGTTGAATTAAGGAATTTAGAGTGGTTCATTAAGCACAAATTGTAAGTTTACTAAGAGTTCAACTTTGATACATTAATTTAGTAGGGTATGTTTCAGAAGAGTGCAGAAAGTTTTATTTATTTACTTAACTATCCTCCAACCGAATTCCAGAATGCAATTCCCCCTGAACTGCATACAGAAGGTCTTACCCTAGGCCTGAGGCGTAGGAGCCTACCTAAGGGAATGTCTTAGGTCCAGAAAGACTTACCCTAAGCCCATTGGGCGTAGGAGCTTAGGTCCAGAAGGACTTACCAGCGCTGAGCCTACAAATCTTCATTCATATCCCAGATAATATACCCAAATGATTTCAGTTTATATTCATAAGAAAATATTACAGAAAATAGATATCAAATCTATTTTTTATACCAGAAGACATATGTCAAAATTTATTTTATTATTATTATTATTATTTCGGATTCAATGTCATATATCAAATATATTTTTCATATCAGAGGTCAGAAGTCAGAGAATTACTTTTCTTTCGTATTACAGTATCATACTTTTAAATTTTAAGCATATGGTCTTGGTTTAGAACAGAAAGTATTTACAGATACATGGTACGCGCTTTGTGATCCAATTCATTTCTTGAGGTACTTGATAGATATCAGAAAGATGACATTTGACAATTTTGGGCTGATTTCAGAACGAGGTCCCTACGAATAGGGGAATTCGATAAGACAGATTGAATCAACATTAGGAGTTGATGCATCAGAATCATTGGGATTTCAGATATATCGCGAGCAGAATTAAATGTTACGGCCTATGAGGGTATTAAGGTCATTTTGACCTTCGGGGGGTAAACTGGTAATTTGAACCCACAAGGTATAAACGGGGATGTACAAAATTTAGGAATTCTAGTTACTCGTCAAGTTTTCGAGCACCTTCGAACTAATCGGAACACATTAACATAGTGTTTAATATCTCACTGGATAGGTATACTTCAACCATTCATTTCTCAAAACTAACCACAGAGCATAACATCAATAGTTCACCTACACCAATCGTCCAATGAACTTATCACCAGAAATTAAGCATATATTCGAGTGGTATTTTCCAAGTATTCAAGCATGTGCATTGTATCTGAACTCGTTCCAAAACATCGAATGTGCCTTAGGAGAACATGTTTCTCTCACTATTAACTATGTACTTTCTCCAAATAAATTCAACGTGCCTTCACACAGTATTCTCCCACTATCATCATGGTATCTGAATCGACCAACTGACACGAGTTGTATTTTACCACATTTGGAGTCATTACATTTGTTTGCCTTTATTGAAAATTATAATTCCATGTCTTAGGGTCATTGTGACCCATTCCAGTCTTATTAGTATTCGAGGGTAAATCCATCATTTTGATTAATTGGGCAATCGGTGCCGAGGAATAGTTATTCCTTTTTGGTCATTATGGATATTTCGATCAATTCAGCCTTATCAGAATTTCCAAACATTTCAGTCATTTCAATCAATTCAGCAATTTACGCGACTTTAACTAATCCATCATACAATTATTTTCTCGTGAATGTCATCAGAGATTATTCAACCTCAAAAAGGATCTGAGCAAATTTGCAATCTCAAAGGTGAAGCCTCGCTACTATAACTTCCCAAGCAAACTCCAAGATTTTCAAAAGGTTTAGTTGTTTTACCGAATCTAGTGTAGATTCTCAGACCACTCTCACTAATAGGGGTATTTTAGTCATTTTCATACATCGAGGGCATTTTCGTAATTCACTAGCCAAAATAATAAGACTTAGAAATTAACCCTTTTTATTAACCGCTTACTGAACTCAGAAGTCCTTTCGATTTATCAACTTCTTATTCGAATATTTGCTTTGGCCATTAATATTTTTATTTCTTAATTGATTGACGTAGCGGGATTAATTACATGCTCAATCATGGTCGTGCAAGCATTAACCGAATACCAACAGGTTTTGCAAGCATGTAGAAGGTAGTAATGTATTACCTTGGCTCCGAGCTACAATGATCGATCCGTGTACGACATTAGAACATCCTTGAACCCGGATTCGACATCCTTCAACAAATCGTATTCCAGGAACTACGAGTACCTTCAATTACACAAATCCCAAGATCAGACTTTATTCACAAAGCTCTTAACCAAATAATTAAATACATAAGCACCCTCGAGTTCAATGTCAGATAAGGAGGCTTTCGGGTCAGAATTTTGCGAAACGGGCTTCAAAAACGGACTCAGGACGTCGAAAAACATAAGATATGGCTTTTCGGAAAATTTTGACTTTTGGTCAAAGTCAACGCTGACGTCAGCAGGTCAACACTGACGTCATCAAGTCAACGGTCAACGGGGTCAGAGTCAACGCTGACGTCAACAGTCAACTGATAAGGGTCAACTGAGTTGACTCGGGCTGACTCGGACGAGTTGACTCGGCTGACTCGGACGAGTTAACTCGGCTGGTTTGACTCGGTCAACGGATTAACGGGTCGGGCGGACGGGTCGGGGCTCAGATCGGGTTGGGTCGGTTCAGACCGGGTTAGACTGATTTGGACCCGGTTCACTTACCCAAAATTCAAGCTCGCCGGCGATACACCAGAATCTTCGCCGGTGACTTAAAAATGTCGATTCTGCCGAAAAAAAGGTAGATCGTTAGGCAAATTTCAAAACCCAACCACGGACACTCAAAACTAACCGGAAATTACACCGGATTTTACCTAAAATAAACACAAGACGGCCGAAGGCGCACTGCTCCGACGAGGCTTCTCCCTACGTCGACACGACGATCGATCAGAGGGGCTTTACTCGCCACCGCCCAAGGAGCTTAGATCTGACAGTTGCGCGACGAAGGGACGATGGTGGCGGCCGGAAATCTCAGAAAATGAAATGCGCCCTTGGCTTCTCCGATGAAGCACGCAATCGGACCTTGCCGGAGTCAGACGGACGATCGGCCGGTACGGTTTTGCTCGTCGTGACGCGTTGAGTACGATGGCAAGGCTGGTGCGACGAACGGAAGGCGGACGGCGACAGAATCACCTGAAAACAGAAGGGTCGAGTTAGGGTTTCGACCAAACTTTCGAACCCTGCTTTGCGACGGACGGCGTTGCTGACGCGCGAGTGGCTGCCTAAGATCAACCCAGACGCGACGACGCTTTGTTTGCCGCCGGCGGTGACGCTCACGACGGTGCGGTGGGCGAGATCAGGAAGTGAACAGATAGGGGGTTTAGAACCTTCTAGGTTCTCACAGATCTCGATTAGACAAAAGAAATGAAGGGTGTGTGAAAAGTCAGATTTTTATTATCTGATATAATAATTATCAGACACACTTATAATTTAGTTGGTGTAAAGCTAGACCAAGAGAACTCTTTGCCACAGTGGTAAACCCAACATTCCTTCAAGGGTCACGGGTTTAAACCCTGGTGACCCCAATTCTTTTTTTCATTTAACCATGAAAATCGAGGTGTTACAGCTTTCTATAACCATATTTAATATATATATATATATATATATATATATATATATATATATATATATATATATATGAAAATTCTACCACGGGCGACGAACATTGATGAACACCAGTAACGATGAGCACCGATAAACACCATTTTTTTTAAATTTTAAAAATCTAAAGGGCTAAAATTATAATTAAAATTATCTCTTAAAAATAAAAATCAAATTTAATAGTTACTTTATAATATTTTTTAATAGGTTAGAATCAAATATACCCAATTTTCCTAAACCCTAACAAAATCAATCTCTTAAAAATAGAAATCAGTTTATAATTTTTTAATAGATTAGAATCAAATATACCGCCTGTTCACATGGTTGTCGCGTCTATTAAATTTGGGTTTAAACCGATTTCTATCAAATAGATTTAAAAAAATAACGATTTCTATTTTTTTAAGGGATTGATTTTGTTAAGGTTTAGGAGAATTGACTATATTTGATTCTAACCTATTAAAAATATTATAAAGTAACTATTAAATTTGTTTTTTATTTTTTTAAGAGATAATTTTAATTATAGTTTTAGTCCTTTAGATTTTTAAAATTTTAAAAAAATTAATGGTGTTCATCGGTGTTTATCATTAGTGGTGTTTATCAATGTTCGTCGCACGTGGTAGACTCATCCATATATAGATCACACAAATTGTGAGACTCGATTAGAACTTAAAAACTAATTTACTAATTAGTAAAATATTTAAGTTATTCAAATTCTAATTGAATAACTCAATTTTTTTTAAAAATCAAGTCGATTTAAAGTTTATAATTTTCCGTGACAAAGAAAAATTCTACAACGGGCGACGAACATTGCTGAACACCACTAACGATGAACACCATTAATTTTTTTAAATTTTTTTTAAAATCTAAATAACTAAAATTAAAATTAAAATTATCTCTTAAAAAATTAAAAAATCAAATTTAATAGTAACTTTATAATATTTTTTTAATATGTTAGAATCAAATATACTCAATTATCCTAAACCTTAACAAAATCAATCTCTTAAAAAATAGAAATCAGTTTATAATTTTTTAATAGATTAGAATCAAATATTCCCAACTCTCCTAAACCTAAAACCTAAAAAATTAAATTTGATTTTTATTTTTTTAAGAGATAATTTTAATTATAATTTTATTCCTTTAGATTTTTAAAATTAATAATATTCATCGGTGTTCATTGTTAGTGCTGTTCATCAATATTCGTCGCACTGGTAGACTCATCCCGTGACAAATAAAGTAAAAAAAAATCGGATCAAGTTAAATTTTGCTGTCCTAATCTAACATGTATTTGTAAGGGAAATAATATTACATTGGCTGCTTCATTATGCAGTAGACACGTGTGCTTTTTATTACAGGAGTGATGGCCCTCGTTTCGTTTGTTGTTATGTGTCACGTCATTTGCAACCAAACAAGTCCTAGATGAGGAAAAAAGTTGTCGAACATGACGTGTCAAGGAATGTACGCTCTGATCTATTCATAAAGTGGTGGTGCGAAGTGGGCCCAAACCCTCCGTCTTGATTCTTTCTCCAACTCTACTGAAACAGCCCACGAGATTTTGGAGTGACAAATGGTGTACCCTTGTTGGTTCACATTTCACACGGATGCTTCAATCGGTTTAATTATTGGGTAAAGTTCAGAACTAATCACTAAATTATCCCAAAATAAATTTTTGGACATTGAACTTCTAAAAGTTATAAAACAAGCATTAAACTTCAAAATTTATCACAAACTTACCATTGAATAATGTCCACCTAATTAAAATAATATATTAGCTATTACAAATGAGCATTGAATTATTCAGGCTTAAGAGTTCAATAAGCCCCTAAACTTTTGAAAAACACTAATTCATTCTTTGAATTTTTGCATTCAATTAAGCCCTAAAACTTAGGGAAAAATCAATTTGATCCTTTGACCAACGTTGATCATTATTTTTAAAGGGCTTTTTTTGAAGAAAAAAATTAGCCATGAGTCGAAACAGGGTAACGCCACTTGACGTTCTAGGAATTTTATTTTATTTTATAAAATACTTAAAAATAAAAAAATTATTTTTATAAATTTGAAATTTATTTAAAATTTATTTTAAAAATTATAAAATATTAAAATTTTAGAAACTATAAAAATATTAAATATTATTAGAAAGTTTATAAATAGTAATGTTTTTAAAATCTAAAAAATAAAAAGTTATTTTTAAATAGTTAAAATGTTATTAAATTTATTTATTATTTTTAAATAAATTTTAATTTTTTTAAAATCTAATATTTTTAATAATATTAAGATATATTATCAAATTTTAGAATTTTTTAAGAAAATTTTAATTGTTTTTAAACATTTTTTAAAAAAATAATTTTTTACAAATTTAATAATATTTATTATTTTTTTATTTTTTGAATAAATTTGATATTAAAAATACATATTTTAAATTTTAAAATAATTTTAATAATTTTTTGTATTTTTAAAAATAAATTTTAAAAATTCTAGAAATGCCACATGACATCACAGAGTGTGCCACGTGACACAATTTCGTGTTGCCACATGGCAGATCATTAATACTTAATGCTAAAAGTTGTTCGAGTGACTTAATTAATGTATTTTTTAGTTCGAGGGTTAATTGATTTAATTTCTTAGTATAAAGACTTAATTGGATGCAAAAAATTTAAGGGTTTAATTGATTTTTTTCAAAACTTAAGGCCTTATTTAACCCTTAAATCAATTATTTAATTATTACAAAATGATAAATTCAGTATTTAATTGTAACAAAATAGTTGGTTACTACAAGTTATACTACATTTTTTTAATAATTGATTTCGAGATACTTTACTTTTAGAAATATTTCAAATAAAGAAATGGAAGAATATTTTGTTTCTAAAAAAATTCAAATCTACTATCATAAATATTATAGAAGGACTATTAAGGGAGATGGAGAGAGCAGAGAAGAAAAGAGAGAAAGGTGAGGAAGGCGAAAAGGGAGAAAACAATCTCAGAAGGGATGAAAGAATTTTCAGGCGTGAATCCGGTAAGGTAGAATGGGTGGCTTTTGTCGATAATCTAAGTAGAAGGATGTCGAGGGGCGCGTTATGGGAATTGTTCAGTCATCACGGGAGTGTGAAGAAAGTTTTCATTCCGTTCAACAATAAAAAACCGAGATACAAGAACAACACCTTTGCCTTTATCCACATGTCAAGCTACAAGGATTTGGAAATGGTGATAGAAAATGTGAATAAAACTACCATTGACGGTAGACTAGTTACCGTGTCAAATGCTAAATTTGCAAGAGAAGTGAGGAACCATGTTCTAAGCAGTACCTCGCCTCCCAGTGTCTACAAGAAGATGGCATCGAGTGGTAGAATTACAAGGGATCAAGTGAAGACGACATCAAACAAAAGAGATGGGAGATCGTATAAGAAAGTGATTATGGCCCAGGGTAAAGCTGAACCAAATGACAAGAAGCATTCTTCGACGGCAGAGAGGAATGGGTGGAAGGATGGGATTGATTTCACCATTCCAATAGAGGAATCTGATTGGATTGATAATTCAATTGTTGGCATAATCAAGAAAGATTTCGACAAAGAGTTCGTCATGAAAGCCTTAGCCAGTGACGATATCCATGTTAGAGTGGCCAAATAGGGTTTTGCTTATAATTCATGCATTATCACGTTCAAGTCTTTGGAAGATAAGAATGATACTTGGAGCAAAAAGAGGGAGGAGCTGATGTTCTAGTTCGAAATACTTGAGGAGAAAATCAAAGTGGATGGTTTTCCATTCTTCTATTGTTCAGTATCAATGTACGGGGTACCCATCTGCTGCTGGAGCGAAGACTTTTTCTCAATGATTGCTAGGAAGTGGGGTTTTCTGACTGCTATACACAAAGATACCAGGAATAAAATTGATTTAACTACAGCAAGGATGATAGTCAGAGTGTCTAGTCAATTCGATATTCCTAAGTCGATTAGAATCAACGTGTTGGGAAAAGCTTTTCTAATCAAGGTCAAGACAGGAGAATTATTTCCTGAGGAATCTGAAACCAGAGATTTTCAAGATGAGGGATTTCATGCCGATGGCTGGCCGGAACATTGCTCGGAGGCGGGGCAAGTTGAAGGTGAAGAGTTTGAAGAGAATGGCGATGTCGACTTTCCCCCAGGGATTATTCCCAATACGAATGATTGGTGCCCAAGGAATGTGAACGTTATGGAGAATAACACGTTGGATCGAGAGAATGTTGACAGTTCCAAGTCAACTTCATTAAACTGTCAGTGTGGTGGCATTGGTATCGTGAACGAGGCTGCCAAGGGGTTTTCTGGCCATTCTTTGACTCAGCAAAAGGTTATCCTAAGTGTGGACAAGCTGAGCCCACCGATTGAATTAATCACCTCAAGTGTGGGCTGTGTAGAGCCCAATGAACACAGAGTTTGTGGAAATGGACAACATGTTATTGGCCCAGACAGTACGGTAGGCCGGGTTCCTCCACAAGGCAAAATTGACTTCGACAACTTAATAATGGAGGACTCTCTTGAGTCTGACAACGTGGTTATTTCCCCAAATTTTAATTCAAAAGTTATCCTAGATAGCTTAGAAGAACCTCCTTGCCATGGGATCGAGTCATCCTCTAACGAATTAAATGTGAGCTCGAGGCTCGAAAGAAATTCGCCTGTGCATTCCCTCTCGGAATTGAATGTTTCAATTTCGCTGGGAAGAACTGGAGAATTCTACAACGCGAAACATAAGAAGGCAATCCGTAGTTAAATTCGAGATTCTCTGGAAAATTCGAAGAGGGGTTCAATGCTCGAAGGATCTGGCTATTCTCATGATTCAGTACATCTCAGTTATATCGAAGAGGCTCTAGCCGTTTGGGGTGTCAGCAAAATACTGGGCATTTCATTCAATGGTGGAAAAGAAGCTTTGGTTGAAAAGGTAATGGAAATTGAAGCAGCAGCAAGGTAGTGGAAGATCGTTTTTCTTTTGATTGGGTAATTACTACATTACTATGGAACTTTCGTTAATCTCTTGGAACATTAGGGGGCTAGGGAAGAAGGAAAAATGTTGTGCAGTTAGGAGATTGTTAGCAATAAAGAAACCAAGGATTTTGTTCTTACAAGAAACGAAGCTGGTAAATTTTACTCTTGCAATTTTGAGGAGTATGGGTTGTCGACAGAAACTTGAGAAAGCGATTTCACCTTCGCTCGGGTCTGCGGGAGGGCTAATCATTGTATGGGATATAGATTTTTTCGTTGCTTCGAATACTTGTATTTTTTCGCGTTTTGTCGCGATTCTGGGGAAATTTCAAGGGAGTCAGCTCAGGTGTGGTTTGATAAACATATACGATCCTTCGAATGATGCAGAAAAACACAGCTTCTTTCGTGATTTGCTAGCTTTCATGAGTAACCATAGGGTGGCATGGTGTCTGGGGGAGATTTTAATGCCTATCTCGGTGGTGAAGAAAAATTTTGCTCAACTATTAATTTGGCTACTGTTGAGATTTTTAGATCGTTTATACAAGACGCAGGTTTGGTGGACTTGCCGCTAAATGGTGGGAACTTTACGTGGTCCAATAATAGGGAAAATCCTACATACGTCCGACTCGATAGATTTCTTGTGGATGCAGATTTTTTATACAACTTCCATAGTTTATGTCAAAGTCTGCTGCCTAAATCCATTTCGAATCATAATGGTATACTTTTGGAATGCAAAAGGAATGATTGGGGGCTGAAACCCTTCACAATATATAACTATATCATGGATATTGATGGATTCGATGAGCTAATTTTAGAGTCGTTTAGACAGCAGAAAGAAGCAAACAGCAGAATAGGCTTGTTGAGTTTATTGAAGGGTACTAAATCCTCCATAAAAAATTGGACAGAGGAGAATGTGCTGAATCAAAGAAGAACCATTCTGCAGATTGAAGAAAAAATTGCACGGATTGAAGAAGAGGTTCAGAATGGTTCGGCTACAGCAGAAGAATGGAAGAGTTTAAACGCGCTAAGAAAGGAATTATGGATTCTATTGAGAAGAGAAGAGAGAATATGGCTTCAAAATTCGCGTCTAAAGTGGTTTATCGAAGGTGACCGGAACACGCGCTTCTTCCACATCACTGCGTCCAATAGAAGGAGAGTGAATTCGATCAATACCATCAAAATCAATGGTGAGCCAGTATCCGATCCAACCATGGTAAAGGAAGGTATTTTAGACTACTTTTCTAAAGCTTATAACTTGAAGAATACACTTGAGGTGGTTGACTTGTCCTTGGAATTTAGCAAAATATCTGATGCTCAGAAGAGCTGGTTAGAGAGGCAGTTTGGTGAAGATGAGGTTTGAGAAGCCATAGCATCGACGAATAGCTCCAAGGCTCCAAGGCCCGACGGTTTCACAATGGGATTCTTTAAAAAACATTGGAAGGTTCTAAAAGGCGATTTAATGAAAGTATTTGCTGATTTCTATCATGGGAGGAATCTGGAAAGAGGGGTAAATCACTCATTTATAACTTTGATCCATAAAAAGATGGGCGCGGAGAATATTGAAGATTTCAGACCTATCAACTTAGTAGGGGGATTTATAAAATTATTTCAAAGGTCCTTGCAAGGAGATTGAGATGTTGTATGGATGAGGTAATTAGCAAAGCCCAGTTCGCTTTTATACCAGGGAGACAGATATTAGACTACTCATTCATTGCAAATGAAGGCATCGACTATATGTCTAAAGCGGGGCTAAAAGGAGCAGTTTTCAAGATAGACTTCAGGCGAGCCTACGATACTGTCGACTGGCACTTCCTAATCAGAGTGATGAAAGAAATGGGTTTCGGCAACACATGGTGTAATTGGATTTTCAGTTGTGTTTCGACGACTTCCATTTCTATCTTGGTAAATGGTTCCCCGACTTCATGTTTCTCGCTGGCAAGAGGGCTGCGTCAGGGGTGCTCTTTGTCACCACTGCTCTTTAATTTGGTGGGGGAAGCGTTGTAACCCCCTTAACCCGGCCTAGACAGTTGACCCGAATTAAGAAAGTCACACGGGGAAAACCAAAGTCAACCCGAAAGTCAACCTTGATTAACGACCCTTTTTTTTTACTTTTTATCTTGTCTAGATGCACATTAACCCTAGTTATGATCACACAAACAGCATACTGAAAGATCGTAAACATCAGAGATCAAACAGGGGCCCAATTGAACAATTTACAACTTTAGGGACCAAATTGTAAATTCTGTAAATTATGAGGTCTTAACCCAAATTAAAGTTACCATCTTGAAATTAATCAGGTTTCATGCTTCTCTGTAAATTTTCAGCTCAAAAGGACTTCCCAAACTCATACAATTGCACAAACAAGATTCAGGACCAAAATATAAACATTTTGAAACATATAACTGCCAATGTCAGCCCCAACGGTCGGCTGTTCTGAAACAGGGAGATCCTGTTTCGAAACACGGGGCCGTTCCGCAACGCGTATCGAAACGTGGGCTGGCAGAGAGCTTCCCGTTTCGAAACGGTGCCTCCCGTTTCGGACGCCTGGGTTACTACAAGGCACCCGTTCCGAAACGGTAGCCACTGTTCCGAAACGCCCTGCACAAAATGCATGCTTTAACACACAATTGATCAACCATACATGCTCCAAATGCTACCAAACTTTACCAACAACAAATTCAACATACAAGAAACATATTTGCATCAACCAATTAACATAATATCATCATATATGAAAAGCCCCAATTCTAATGGCATGCTTCCTACACAAGCTAACCATTCAAGCATAAACCTCCAAATCAAACATGTATTGGCCAATTACAAAAACCAGCATAAGCAACAACATTAGACAAACTTAGGGAGTTCAAACATCTCCCAAAAAATCCTTAAAGGTCCCTCATTGCCAAATGCCAAAAGCTAAAGTGTATAAGAAAACCTTCCCATACTTTGAGCTTAACTTTCACTTGATTGCTTGCCTTCCTTGCTGCCCTCAAGGTACCTTAATGATATGCATTATTGGTTTAAGAAAACGAAAGAGAGCGTAAGCAAAAGCTTAGTGAGGAAGGCTCATTAAAACCATTCAATAATGCATTTATAAAACACTTTATAAATCATACTTCAAAACATCATATATACATGCTCACTAGCATTCTTAAACAAGCAATACATGCTTCCACATCAATTCATGTCATATTGGCCACAAGTGATAAGTTCCATCTTTTAAAAACAAGATCAACATAAGACTCACACATGGACTTTTAAACACCATTGTGATCTTATAATTCTCAAGAACCACACAAGGACTTTTAACCACCTTTGTGTTCTTACAAGTTTCACCCCAAGGACTTTTAAACACCTTGGCCCCAAGGACTTTTAAACACCTTGGCCCATGGACTTTTAAACACCATGGCAAGGACCACAAAAGGAATTTTAACCACCTTTGTGTCCTTAACAAGAACCATCCAAGGACTTTTAACCACCTTGATGTTCTTAAGTAACAAGGCTCACTCAAGGACTTTTAACCACCTTAGTGACCTTAACAAGAATCATCATGGACTTTTAACCACCATGAAGTTCTTAGAATCCACAAGGCTCACTCAAGGACTTTTAACCACCTTAGTGACCTTAACCTTTTTCAAAACATCACTTGCCAACATACATCATTATCATCAAATAATCCACTGTTTTAAAGCATTTAACCAAGCCATAAACATCATGCATTTATAAGCATCAAACCACATTTTGACAATGCTCAAAAACAAGGAACTCTTACCTTGAGCTTCCTTCAACATATGGCTTACAAAATCAGCAATAACCATGCTAAATCATGCTTTCAAAACAGAATTTAAAACATGCAATAAACCACATTGCATAACAACCAAACCATGGCCACCACTAGAGAGTTTTTCCGAAAACTTACACTTGAGCTTAGCAAAGTTGTTTAGACTTAAACTAAGCTCCCAAGACATTGGTTTCAAAGCCGAAAACCCAATTTCACTCACCGATTCCGCTTTGCCTCTTGCCGAAGCACAAATCAAGCTTCCGGATCACCACCACTTGGATCCAAAGATGACTCCCCTGTTTTAAACACATCAAAGCAGAGGATTAATGCATCATCATGCATTAATAGCTTCAATGAAAGCACCTAAACTCGCTGCTCTCATCCACACTCCATTTTCGGCCACCAAACACAACCGAAAATGCATCCAAACCACTCCTCAACAAAGCCTAGCCATAAACCATCAAAACTAAACATCCTTTAACATCATTTAACATCTAAAAAGAACCTAATAACATCCTTATACCTCCAGCAACATCAGATCCACAAGATCACTCCAAAACAACCAAGAATC
Organism: Hibiscus tridactylites; assembly: GCA_958450335.1. Taxonomy (NCBI): domain Eukaryota; kingdom Viridiplantae; phylum Streptophyta; class Magnoliopsida; order Malvales; family Malvaceae; genus Hibiscus; species Hibiscus tridactylites. Next base: position 24,576,473 of record OY288281.1, read on the forward strand.
ACAAGCCAAACTTAGGAAATTCAACCTATCCGGGATTGCATTAATCAAAACTCAATTCCTTATCAAATTAACATTCATTAATCATCAAAAACACATCTCAAATCACAGCTTTAACAGATCAAACGAAAATCTATCAAAAATCACCAAATCTTGCATTTTAAGCCAAGATCCATTTCACAACTTTAAAAGCCTTTAATAAAACATCAATTTAGGATTGAGAACTTAGGAATTTCAGTAAAGAACTGAGAGTTTAGAGGAGAAGGACGTTCTTACCTCCAAACTTGAGTTTCTCCTCTTTTAGAACCAAAAAGCTTGATGAATCAACTAGCAAATGGTGAGGTTTTGTTGATATGATGATTAGGAATCAAAAGAGGATTGAAAAGAGAGATTTGAGTGACAAAATCAGAAAGAAATCTCTGGAGAGAAAGTGTTTGGGTTGAGAGAAAATGAGAGAAAAGGAAAATTGGAAAATATGGAAAGTTAGTTACAAAATAGCCAAAATGATTTCCCTCCACTTTTCTTTTGTTTTAAAATCAGAATTAGACCTTAAAATATCTTAGAAAAATCTGGAGAAACTCCCTTTGGGTAAATAGCTCCTTAAAGATTCAAAGTTTCAATCCTTTCTTAAACAGTCACGCAACTTTCAAAAATTACATTTTGGTCACTAGCCAAAATGTCACCCTTCCAAACCTCATTTTGTAAAATTGTTTTCACAGTTCACTTATATATATTAAAAGATGATTTTAGAACATTTTTCCATATTTTTAATGCAACCCGAACTAGGCTTTCCTAATTTCACCTTTTTAGATTCGAACAGCACTTTGACCAAACCGGTCAACGCCCAAAACTTTTAAGCCCAAAACCGGGGCGTTACAAGCGTTACACCTTATGATTGAAAAGGCGACAAAACGAGGGTTTTTCAATGGGTTCACTGTAGGAAATGGGGTGAATAAGTTTGAATTATCCCATTTACAGTTTGCGGACGACCTCATGATATTTTGCGGAGCTTCAATAAGGGAAATTCTGAACGTCAAGCGTGTTCTACGTGTCTTCGAGGTCGCTTTAGGGCTGTAGCTGAATTTAGTGAAGAGTAGGTTGTTTGGTATCAATATTGAAGAGGAAACCTTGAACGTGTAGGTGAGCAAAGCGGGATGTTCAAAAGGAAATTTCCCTTCTGAGTACTTAGGCTTACCTCTGGGGGTCAAAAGGAACTCGATGGCACTGTGGGAACCAATAATTGAGAAGTTCCATAAACATCTGGCGAGTTGGAAAGGAAAAAGTTTGTCTACAAGTGGGAGAATGGTATTAATTAAATCGGTATTGTCTTCACTCCTTATTACTTATCTATTTTCAGATTGCCTAACGAAGTAGCGCGCAAGTTAAATAGTCTCATGGAAAATTTCTTATGGGGTGAGGCGGATAATCGCAAGAAAATACACTGGGTTAATTGGAGGTTGATAAGCCTACCTTATGAGTTGGGAGGCTTAGGCATACGTGATATTGTATCCCATAACAGAGCACTACTGTGCAAGTGGGTGTGGAAATATGCGAATGACTAAGAGAGTGAATGGAAGAAATTGCTGGTGGGTAAATCCAATTCTGATCCTAAGGAAATTTTTCCAGAGCTCACGCGACATCGATGTGATTCGTGGATTTGGAGAGGTGTTGTAAATTCTTTCCATAATTCGGACAATTTTGGTGAGTCAATTCGCAACAATTTGAGACTTCAAGTTGGTGATGGGAATTGTATACGTTTTTGGATGGACAATTGGATTGGTGAGGCACCGTTACAAGTCCTTTTCCCGAGAATTTTTGCCCTATCGTGTAACAAGCAAGGAAGAATTAATAAATTCAGATCGAATCAGAATGGGAAGTGGAGTTGGACAATTCCCTTGAGAAGACAGCTTTTTGTTTGAGAGGAAGGGCAGTGGTACGCTTTACTGGCGAAACTTTCGTCGCTGAAATCTGAAGGTTACTCACACGACTGTTTGGTGTGGAAAGGCTCGGGGGATGGTATTTACACAACAAAGTCTGGGTAGGCGTGTTCCTTGACTGCTAAGAAACCGAAGTTTGATTGGAAGAAGCTTGTTTGGGAGGGCACTACTCCTCCTAAGGTAAAAGTTTTCTTGTGGCAAGCGATTCAGAACAAAATTGCCGTGAGAATGGAACTCCGGAAGAGAGGTGCGATCGTGAATGGGGAAATTTCTTGTCCTTGTTGCAAAGAATTTCCTGAAACTGCACAACATTTATTATTATATTGCAAAGTAACGTGGAGGTTGTGGTCTGAATTTGCTTCATTTTGGAATGTGGTTTGGGTGATCTCAAGAGAGATCGATGCTTTATTGCATGAGTGGCAGGATTTACGACCATCGTCCACTAATGTTTCTATTTGGTTCCTTATTCCGGCAGCCATCATGTGGTCTATTTGGTTGATACGAAATGATATTATATTTAAAGATTGTAATATTGATGCAATGCAAATCTCATTCTTAGTGAAGTGCAGGCTCGCAACTTGGTATAAAGCAAACTTTCCGGCAGCAATGGTAACCTTGGATGATCTAATAACTAACCCGACAGTGGCGGATCATTGTTGCTAGGATAAACAAAACAAAGGAAGGAAAACAAGGTGGGAACCGCCCCCCAGGCTTCTTGAAATTAAATGCTGATGGAGCCATGCGAAGTGACGGTAGTGCTGGAGGATTCGGTGGAGTGGTGCGGAACTTCAAGGGAGAGTTGCTGCTGTCGTTCTCTGAGGTGATTGGCCCGGGTCCTCCGATACTGGCGGAGTTGCTTGCGGTAAAACATGGCCTCAAATTGGTCATGGAAAATAAGGTCTTTGCCAATTACCAACTCATAGTGGAGAGTGATAGCAGCGTGGCGGTGCAATGGATTTCAAATCCACAGTCGTGCCCAAGAGTATTTGGAGAACTGGTTTGGGAGATTGTGAGGCTAGGTAAGCTGAAATCTAGCATTTTAGGAAGATAGCTCGGGTTTTAAATGTTGATGCGGACTCTCTTGCGAAGAGTGGCATCGATTAGGGATAAATCGATATGAAGGGAGTGGTTCTAGGAGGATTGCTCGGGTTTTAAGATGTTTACTTACTCTTTTCTGTCTTTGGGGGCTTAGATTTGAGAATGGGTGTAATGGTATCGAATGTAAGTAACGTGTTATTACCTGAGAATTATTAAATAAATTCACGTGACACTTTTTTTCTCCTTCTGCTATTGGTTGGTACACGTTAAGTGTTAAAACTGATATGAAGGGGGGGTTTTTAACGAGGTCACCAACTTATATAAAAAAAATCAAATGAAAGAAATTAAAAAATATTCTTTTTTTCAAGAAACATTTTAAATGAAAGAAATATTTCAAGTTATATTGCAAGTTTTTTTTGCAGTTAAATTCAAGTGACTTTTTTTAGAAACGTTTCAAATGAAAAAAAATAAAAAGGTATTTTGTTTTCAGAAATATTAAAAAAAGAACTTTAACTTCTTTCCATTGAACGGCTTCTTAGAAGACCCTTTAGTTCTTTTCATTTGAAAGGCTTCTGAAAACTAAATTCTTATTCCATTCCTTCATTTAAATATTTTCTGAAAAAAAATAAACTCTTTAATTCTTTTCAGTTGAAAGATTTTTTTTAAAAAAAAAACTCATTCGTTCCTTTCATTTAAAACGTTTCTTGGGGGAAAACTCTTTAATTCATTTCTTTTAAATTTTTTTTCTGGAAATAAATTACTTTTTCATTCCTTCATTTGAAAAGGCTTTAGAAGTAAAGTATCTCGAAATTAATTGCAAAAAATGTAGTATAACATGTAACATCTAAATATTTTGTAACAATTAATAGTTTAATGATCAGTTTGTAATAATTAAATAATATATTCATCATTTATAATAATTAAATAAGTTAATGACCATTTTGTAACACTTGTAATCTTTAATGACTATTTATAATAATTATTATATTACTTTAATTGTGTGGACATGTTCAGTTTACGGTCATTAGATTGTTATTGACATCTAATGACTAAATGCTTATTTTGTCACAATCTAAAATTAATATTTGTTTTATAACTTTGAAAATTTTAATGTCCAAAAAAACATTTTGAAGTAGTTTGATGAGCATATGTGAACTTTGCCCTTAATTCTTTGTACGAGTTCATTAATCTTACGTGTTATTTCGTGCGCTCAAAATTGGTAAATTTTAGTATTTATTATTTTTGAATTAGAACGTGTTATTCCACGTTGACCTTGAGTTTTTTAATCGTGAGTAATTATCTCATGCTTTCACTTGCCTTCAATTAAACTGAGCACATTCTTATTTCATTTTTTTTGGTTGCTCTCCTGTTCCTAAGGTTTAGAATTCAGATCAATTCATGTAGAGATGACAACGGTGCGTGGCAGTTTTTTGACCGCCCCAAACCCGTCCGATCTATAAATCTGGATCTGTCTCAATTAAAATATAATTTATTCCCGTCCCGTCCTGATATAGTAACTCTTGAACTCGACTCAAAAAATTAAAAAAAAATAATTTTTATCGACGATAAAAGTTAAATCCAATGAATTTATCATCACACCCACAAAATTTTAATCTTTTTATTATATTTGCGATTTAAACAACGATAAATACATTTTTTTGTCTTGATTATTAGGGAAATCAAATTCTCTAAAATTTGAGATTTATCATTTATGTTCTATAGTTTGATTTTAAAATAATTTTTACCTTACATGTTTAATTTGAAAAAAGACAAATATTTAAAACCCAATTTTTGAAATTGAGAATGCACACACACACACATTTTATACTTAAAAACAACTAGGGGTGGCAATCGGGTGGGAATAATAAAAAATCGTGGGGATCCGAACCGACAGATATAGGAAATAACCGAAATCTTCACCCACGGGGACGGGAGAAATTTTATCACCGAAGCTCAAATGGGGATGGGGACGGGGATTGCTATATCCGAACCGTAAGGATAATCGAACCGTACCCTTATAAATTACCGTAGGGGTCCCCGAAAAATATCCACACGAATCCCAATATATTTACAAATTTGGATGGCTATAAGGGTAATTTGCCCATTTTTCAAAAAAAATTCTAATATCCCATAACTTGAGTATGGACAACTGGAGTAAGTTTGGAAATTCTCCGTAAATTTTGTAAAAATGATTAGAAAATTGTCTATACATCATTGTAAACATGATTCAGTTTAATTTTATTTAAAATAGAAGGTGATCGATTTCGATATGTATTTTAAAAAATAAATATTTGAATGTTGAAAGATTATAAAAATTTGGCAGCACATTTCTTAGAAAACAATTTTACCAATAATTTTGAAAAATCACCAAAACTTCTACAAGATAAATTAGGAAGCAAGCCTTATATTTCTATAACCATACGGAAGTCTAGATTCGTTTAAAACGAATCGTTCTTGGTTTTGAGTTATATTTTAGGAGTTATTAATTTTTGAGTGAGCAAAGGTCAGAAGAAAATACTGCAGATTGTTTAAAAAAAACAATCTGACGGTGACTTCAGAAATTCACCATAAAAATTGTACAAGTAAAATTTGCATAGGCAATTTATATGGTTGGAAAGATTATCGAATCTAATTTTTTTAGAACAAGCAGATCATGATTTGAAATTGTAGATTATTAGTTATATATTTCTTTTAATGTAGTGCATGGTGTAATGTTCCAATAGTTAATATTTTAGTCATGTTTTGTAGTTTTAAAATAGTTTGTTTGTTATTGGTAAAATTAAAATTATCATTTATGTTTGTAATTTTAAAGATTTAAAGTTGATTATTAGTTTCAATGTATTAATTTTTGCTTATTTTTTTGGGCACGAGGATTAACCGAAAATTGTGAGGATCCGTAAGGGATGAGTAAGGAGACAAAAAATACCCGTAACGGGAATTTCCTAAAACCGTAACCGCAAGTGTTAGGGACGGAGTGGGAAATACAAAACCGGCCCCGATCCGACCCATTGCCACCCCTAAAACAACCTTTTTTTTTTTATTTGAGAAAAGATCCAAGTAGATGGCCCATGGATAGCTCGTGTGGATGCATGCATGGTATAATTCCCCTCTTGTGTATTTTAGTAGGTTTGATTTACTTGCAAAGGAGAGAACTTATCCAGTACGCCACTATAAAAATTCAAAGATGGATCAACCATTATTACAAACAAAACAATCTCTTCTTTCTTCTTGCAAGCAAACCCTATTCATCCATGGTCGAGTCAAAACCGAGTTACATATACCCAGCCAAGGAATCCGATGACGGAGACGACGACGTTTTCGAGTTCGATGAAGCAGATATATGGATTTATAATTCCAGTGAATCAACAACCAATGCACAAGATGGAAAGAAGCCATTGCCGAGTTCTCGAGCTTCGTCGGCTAAGAAAATTCCAAGGAAGATGGAGTTTATAAGTGTTAATCACAAGACCCAAAAGATGGCTTCAGCTTCATTGCCGGTCAACGTCCCGGACTGGTCCAAGATTCTTAAAGCGGAATACAGGGTACGTGGTGATAAAGACGGCGACGGAGACGACGGAGACGGCGGTGATCGTGACGGATGGGTCCCACCTCATGAATATCTGGCGAGGAGAAGAGGAGCTTCATTTTCTGTTCATGAAGGGATCGGAAGGACTTTGAAAGGAAGAGACTTGCGTTGTGTAAGAAATGCTGTCTGGAAAGAAACAGGCTTCGAAGATTAACTCAACAAAGACAGCTCCGCTTCAATTCTAACTCTCTCTTTTTTTATTTGAGATTTCAACAAAGGATTTCTTTTTGCTTATGTAACTATTCAAACTTTGAAATTATTAATGTCTGGAATTCTCGATGATGATTTCTTTTTCCTTTGTGCCAACTTTGAAATTGTTAGTGTTGGGAAATCTCAAAAGAATTCTTTTCGTTTAGATTGCGAAAATTTAAATTTATTTGACGGAATATCCAATCCTATTAAACAAACTGATAGGATCGGTTAAAAATAAACATTTTTTAATGAATGTTAATGATTTATGAGAGTTTTTGTTGGTTAGAAAATGAGTTCAGCATGATTGTTTATTTTATTTTATATTTCAGTCTTTATCAATAATAGTTTATTAATCAGAATGAAATTGTTCCCACAAAAACTTGAGACATTCAATTTGCATTGCTCATGAAAACTTGTAATTAGGGGTGGGAATCGTGCGGTGTAGGGACGATTTTGTATTTTTCATTTTGTCTCCAACATTTGCGGGTACGATTTTGGGGAATTTCTATTACACACTTCGGTAATTTTTTGTGCTCATTCATATACCCATCGGATCCCCACGTTTTTTGGAAAATCCCCATCCTAAAAAATTAAGCACAATTTACTACAAAGAGATTGAATTCTTTAAGAAAGCAATAATGGGGAAAGAAGTTGAGGTGTGCACCTCTGAGTGTTTCGGAGTTAAATACGAGGTCCATAAGCCCTTGGTTGACTCTGTTAAATCGAAGGTTGCAAGTGCGAAACCAGCAGTAACTCCGAAGGTTGTGATCTCGACTCCTGCACCGTTTACTTTCAAAAGTACCAATGCAGTTCCCTGAAATTATACAACCAATGTGACCATACCAGGAAAAGAGAAGCCACAAGAAGAAACAAAGTCAAATGATGAAAATAATGATGAGTTAGAGGAAAAGAAGGATAAACAGCCGGATACATGAGCAGTAAATGAAGTGGGACACTTTACCCGAAGTGATAGATGCTATTCTTCTCCAGAAGTACTTAAAAAAGCAGAGAAGATTAAAGGGAAGGCTGCGGTAACACCAAAGAAGATTTTTGGAGAGAATCCTGCTCCAAAGATAAATGAGCTGGTAACAGAAGAACAAGCACAAGAATTTTTGAGGTTTCTGAAACACAGTGAATACAACATAGTTGAGTAGTTAAAGAGACAACAAACATGAATTTTTGTCTTAGAATTACTGTTTAGCTTCGAAGGGCACCACAATGCTTTGATGAGGGTGCTAAACCAGACATTTGTACCAAATGATATATATGTGGACAAATTAGACAGAATCGTGAATCATATCACTGCTGACAACTACATCACATTCACTGATGATGAAATTCCCGAAGGCGGAATGGGCTCGGTGAAGGCTTTGAATATTACCACACATTGCAAAGGGCATGTGTTTCCGAGAGTCCTGATTGATAATGGACCAGCTCTAAATGTTATGCTAATGGTATCTTTGCAAAGGTTGCCCATTGATGACTCCCATATGAAGACATACCAAAATACTATAAGGGCCTTTCATGGAACGACTCGAGATGTGTTGGGAAGGATTGAAGTACCATTGTTGATTGGGCCGACAATTTACAATATAGATTTGGTGGTAATGGACATTAAGCCTACATACAATTGTTTGTTAGGAAGACCCTGGATTCACTCAGTTGGAGCAGTCCCATCGTCCTTACACCAGAAACTCAAATTTGTTATAGAAGGGAAGCTGGTTAGTGTCGGTGCAGAGGAAGACATTATTGCCTCAATAACCATTGGCATCTAGTATATCCAAGCAAATGAAAATGCCCTAGAATGTTCTTTTCGGGCTTTGGAATTTGTAAATGCGACCTTTGTTGCTAAGGGCAAGCCGTTCCCGCGACCAAGGTTATCAAATTGCACTAAAATGACTGTGCGAGAGACACTATGAAAGGGCGTGAAGACTGGAAAAAGGACTTGAGAAACACTTGCAAGGATGCTTACGTCCGAGGTCCGTCATCATAAAGAATTACCATTTCGGGCTAGGTTTCAGTCCAAATATGCAAGATCGGTTGAGAGAATTGAAGAAAAGAAAGGAACAAAGGAAGGCTCGCTTACTGGGAACTGAAACTTCTTCCAGACTGGTAACCTCCTTTGGCATGACGAAGATTTTCAAGTCCCCGAGGTTTGCAAATGTCGAGATGCAGCTGGAAGAAGTCAATCAAGAAACCGTAAAGCTACATGAAGAGGAAATTTTCGGCAATGATTTGGATGTGCTCTTCGTTGGAGGAATTTTCGAGGGAGTTCGACATGGAGAATCTTTAGAACAGATCCGCCCATGCTTTCTAGGTGAGATGCTGAACAATTGGATCGCTGAAGACCTCCTTCTTGTAGCTAAGAATAAAACAAAGTAAATGCTAAGAACCACCTTATACTTTTGCCCACGAGTATAAGAGATTATCTGTAAAGGGCCATTATACCTATCCATTTTAATAAAGATGATTTTCATGCTGATACACAAATGGAAAACATGTTTCTTTAATTTTTCGTATCCTTTCCAAAATATATTATTATTCCCTTTGCAGGTCTCCAATTATCGACTGAATGAATGATCCTAAATCTAATCATGGAGTAGGTTCTGAGCAGCCAATGTGTCTAGCAGAAGTCAACTAAGTCAAGGATGAAACATAATGTGAAATCCCTGAAGTATTACTAAGGTTGGTGGAAAAGAAGACAATCAAATTTTACCTCATAAGGAAGAGTTGGAAGTTCTCAACTTGGGAATAGATGAAATCGGAAGAAAGGTAAAAATAAGAACATCATTCTCATTAAAGGAGAAGCAGAAGCTGATTGATTTGCTACGAGAGTTTAAAGATGTCTTCTCTTGGTCTTATCAAGACATGCCAAGACTGATTACTGGCATGGTGGTACACAAGTTACCCATAAGGTCAGCATGTAAACGGTTCAGTAGAAGCTTAGAAGATTGCGACCGTAAATTGTATTAAAGATAAAATATGAGGTACACAAGCAGATTGATGTTGGTTTTCTTACAGTATCCCAATATCTAGAATGGGTGGCCAATATAGTCCCTGTACCGAAGAAATATGGGAAGGTACACATGTGTGTGGATTACAGAGTCAGAGACCTAAATAAAGCCAGCCCGAAGGATAATTTTCCTTTGCCACATATAGATATTTTGGTCGACTACACGTCAGGACATTCATGGTTTTCCTTCATGGATGGTTTTTTGGGATATAACCAGATAATGAAAAATTCAAAGGATATGGTCAGAACAACATTCATACCTTTATAAGGCATATATTGCTACAAAGTGATACCTTTTGGATTAAAGAATGTCGTAGCGACTTATCAACGAGAAATGGTTACCTTATTCCACGACATGATGCACAAAGAAATTTAGGTGTATGTGGATGATATGATTTCTAAGTCTCATACTAAGGAATAGCATATTCAAAACTTAAGAAAACTATTTTTGAGATTGAGGAAGTACTAGTTGAAACTCAATCCCAACAAATGCACTTTTGAGGTAACATCAGGAAAACTCTTAGGGTCTATTGTTAGCAGAAAAGGAATCAAAATAGACCTTGATAAGGTGCAGGCCATTCAAAATTTGCCACCACCCAGTTCACAAAAAGAAAGTATGTGGATTCCTTGGCAGGCTAAATTATGTTTCTCGGTTCATCTCAAAACTGATCGATAAATGTGATCCAATCTTTAAGCTGCTTAAAAAGAATAACCTTGGAGAGTGGAATGAATAATGCCAAGAGACATTTGATAAAATTAAAAAGTATTTGACGAATGCTCAAATATTAATCGCACCAGTTCCCAACAGACCATTGATCCTTTACTTGACAGTCTATGAGAACTCAATGGGATGTGTGCTGGGGCAACATGATGATACAGGAAAGAAGGAAAGAACTATCTACTATTTGAGCAAAAAGTTTACCGAATTTGAAGTACAGTACCCGCCAATCCAAAAGTTATGTTTTGCTTTGGTATGTGTAACTCGTAGGCTTAGACAATATATGTTGTACCACACTACATGGATAATTTCCCGCCTTGATCTATTGAAAATTATGATGGAAGTGCCGACATTGACTGGAAGGTTGGCACGCTGGCAAATGTTGTTGTCAGAATTTGATATTGTATATGTGAGCCAAAAGGCAATAAAAGGAAGTGTCATAGCAGATTTCTTATCCAGTCGAGCATCAGAAGATTATGAGACCATGAACTTTGATTTCCCATATGAGGATGTGATGAATGTCTCCACAACGGAAATTGGAATCCCAGATAATGAAACTTTGAAATTATATTTCGATGGAGCAACTAATGCCCTTGGACGTGGAATTGGAACGATATTGATCTCTCCAAACAATGTACATTACCCGTTCACGAGCAAGTTAGAATTTCTTTGCACCACTAATATGACAGAGTATGAAGCTTGTGGCATAGGCCTGCGAGCTGCTATTGAAGGGAAAATAGAAATCTTGAAAGTGTATGGGGATTCATCGTTAGTGATCTACCAACTTCATGGGGAATGGGAAACAAAGTATATAAAGTTGATCGAGTACTGAAAATTGATCCTGGAATTGATGAAAGAATTTGAAGAAGTTACCTTTACATACATTCCAAAGGAAGATAACTAAATGGTGGATGCCTTAGCTACAATGGATTCAGTATTCCTAGCAAACAAACCGGGAGACATGATGCCGATTTGAATGCAAATTTATGAAACCTATGCTCACTGTTGCAGCATAGAAGAAGAAGTCGATAAGCATACCTGGTATTATGGCATTCTGCAATATCTAAAGTACCAAACTTATCCCTTGGGGGCAAATGACAATGACAAAAGAACTATTAGAAGGATGACTTCAGGATATATGCTTGATGGAGAGATCCTTTATAAAAGGGGAAAAGATCAGATCCTGCTAAGATGCGTCAATGCCAATGAAGCAAAGAACATCATGCAAAAGTGCATGATGGAATATGTGGAACGCATGTCAATGGAGTGGTTCTGTGTTATTTCTGGTATTATTCGCTGACGACATGGTATTATTTGCAGAAACATCCATGGAACAAGTTTTGGTGATTAAAGATGTCATGGAGTGGTTCTGTGTTATTTCTTGTCATAAGGTTAGTATCGCAAAAACTCATATATTTTTCTCTCATAATTACCCGCTTGAGGACAAAGCTAGCATCGCCCAGGATTTTGACTTTGAGGAGGTGGATGATTTGGGTAGATATTTAGGTGTCCCGTTATTGCATCAGAGGGTGACTACGACGACATACTCATATCTTCTTGGAAAGATGTGAGCGAGATTACCGGGATGGGCGGCGAAATCCCTGACTCTGGCAGGTCAGATAACCATGACAAAGACAGTCATGCAGGCTATTCTGGTGTATGTGATGCAATCCACGTGGTTGCCGAAAGGCACGTGTGAGGAGATGGAGAAATTAATTCGTCGATTCGTATGAGGTTCTAATGATGGTAAAAGGGGCATTAGTTTGGTTCCTTGAAAGACCCTTTAGAGGCCTATGGTTGAGGGAGGTTAGGGTTTTAAAGATATTTTCTAGCAAAATAGAGCGTTCTTGATGAAACTTGGGTTTCAGCTTCTAAAGGATGTGGATAAACTTTGGGTTCAGGTTCTTCGGGCGAAGTATAATTGGGATGAGGTGTTGCCGCTGTCGATCCATCGCAAAAAGTGTTCAAGACTTTGCAAGGGATTGATGAGTGTGTGGGAGGATGTTAAGGAAAGCGTATCTTGGGAGATTCACGATGGAACGTGTACGGATTTCTAGTATGATAATTGGCTTGATCCGATTAAATGATTAATCTTTTCTTGGTTATCCGACTCTGCGCCAAGGCTTGCGATGGTCGCGGATTTGGTTAAGGATTCAGGGGACTGGGACTATGACAAGTTAGCATCAAATCCGCCTAAGGATGTTTTGGAGCATTTGAAGGCAACAAAACCTCCTCGAGCATCGTTAGGGGCTGACTGCCCTAGTTGGCGATGGACTGATGATAGGGTAATCACGCTTCGGTCAGCATATGACTATCTAGTTAATAGAGTGGTGGTGGATCCGGGAAATACGTGGAGAATTATTTGGCGGTTACATGTTCTTCAATGCATAAGAGTCTTTATTTGGCTTGCGGTTCATCAGTGCCACCTTACAAATGTGTAAAGGGTAAGGCGGCATTTAGCGTTGTTAGAGGAGTATGTTATTTGCCAAAAGGATTCCGAGGATTTGGATCACGTCCTTTGACATTGTTCGATAGCGGTTGAGCTATGGAAGCGTGATTGACTCCGGCCAACATGTCGTGTTCTTCCAAGGTTCTTTTGAGGATTGGATGCTATGCAACCTTGCCGAGAGCAGTACAAGGGTATCGACAGACATATCTTGGAGTGTTAGATTTGTAGTGTATTGTTGGTTGCTCTGGAAAATACGATGTATCATGGTCTTAGACGAGAGCTTTGTGTTACGGGAGGACATATTGAGCTGAGGGGATCACTTGGTGGAAGAGTGTGGTCGAGCATTTTCACCAATGCGACAAGAGGAGACGGGCCAATCTTGTCCTTTAATGTATTGGTCGATACTTGTTGGGTTATTCGGTGCTCGATTTCTTCAATCGTTCTTGCTCGCCAAGTGGTGGAGAAGTGAAATTTTGGGTGATAGAGGTGTGGAAGCTAAAATAGATAAAGACAAGATGATTTATAGTGGTTCAACCTTCTAACCAATGTCTACATCCACTACCTTAGCTTCCCACTAAGGATTTCCAATCAATCCACTATTGATTTGTCCTCTTTTTTAAGCTTAGGAAGAAATCCTTACAAACCGATCAAGCTTTCTACCCAAAGCCTTGATCAAACCCTCTTTACAAGAGATAAAAATACGCAAACTTAAATCCCTCTAATAGATATTTGTTTGCACTATAAAGCTCTCACCCAATCTTAAAACACTTGAGCAAATCTAACAATTTTAGCTCACTAGTGTTTGTCTATACAATAAATTGACACTTAACCACTAAGACAATTTCTTGATTATATGTTGTATTACAATTGAAGCATTGACCAATACTAGATACTTGGAGGTCTCTTTTATACTCCTCTTTGAGTTTGTAGCCGCTACTAGCCGTTGGGGTTGAATTGGAGCCGTTGAAGACTTCATTTCCCATCATAAATACAGTTCTGCATCTCCCCGTTTCGAAACTCTCGAACTCGTTTCGAAACACTCTTGAAATAGAAAGAGTCGTTGCAGTCTGATGTAACACCTGTATCGAAATGCTCTTGGCCGTATCGAAACGCCCGTATCGAAACACTTGTCCCCGTATCAAAATGCCCTACATTTAAAAGGTAGTTGGGAAATAGCCGTTGGGGTTTTATGACCGTTGAGGTTAATGCCACATAGGCGTATCAAAACGGCAGAGGCCGTATCGAAACACTGTGAAAAAATCTCATCCAGATTAAAGCCCATTTCGAAACATGTTTCGAAACGTTTTGCCACTGTAAAGACCCATATCGGAACACTTAGGGGTGTTTCGAAACACCTGGATGATTTTGTTGAATTTGGCTTTGAAAACACTTAAAAACCTTTTGAAATATCCCATAACCATAGTGTAAAACTAATGTTTTGATATAATAATTGAAAAATGTTTTGGACTAATTTGAAAAGAATTTAAAACTTGTTTTTAAGTCCAAACAACTTGAAATTATGTTTGAGGTATTTTAAGAGGTTTTTGGCAAAGCTTTTTCATGTTTTAAACAGCCAAACTTGTGTTTTCAAGTCACCAGTATCGATACGGTTGGACCCGTACCGATACCTTTTTGCCTCAGTTTGGCTACTGTCAAAACCAGTATCGATACGAGGGTTTAGCGTATCGATACGGACCGGGGTCGTTTCGATACGCCACGTCAGCGTACTGATCCCTGTTCAACTACCCCAACGGCTATTTCCCAACGGCCATTTAAATATCAAGCCGTATCGATACTGCTATATGAGTATCGATACCCCATGCTGGCAAGAGCCCAACGGCTATTTCCTCAAGAAGGCTGTATCGATACCGTTCCACGAGTATCGATACTGGTAGCTGCAGAACAGCATTTATGAAGGGAAATAAAGTCCTCAACGGCTCCAATTCATCCCCAACGGCTAGTAACGGCTACAAACTCAATTGGGAGTATAAAAGGGACCTCCAAGCATCAAAAGAAGGCTAATGCTTCAATTGTCAATCAACAAATGATCAAGAAATTGTCTTAGTGCTTAAAGTGTCATTTCTTGTATAGACAAACACTAGTGAGCCAAAATTGTCAAATTTGCTCAAGTGTTTTAGGATTTGGGTGAGTGCTTCATTGTGCAAACAAACACCTATTAGAGGGTTTAAGTTTGCTTTCTTGTTTCTCTTTGTAAAAGAGGGTTTTGATCAAGGCTTGGGTAGAAGCTTGATCGGTTGTAAGGGTTTCCTCCTAATCCTAGAAAAGGGGACGAATCAATTAGTGGATTGATTGTGAAATCCTTAGTGGGAAGCTAAGGTAGTGGATGTAGGTGCTTGTTAGAAGGCCGAACCATTATAAATCATTGTGTCTTTATTCTTTCTAGCTTCCACAACCCTTCCACCCAAATATCCACCTCTCCACCACTTGGTGAGCTAAATTGGTTGATCGAATCGAGCCCTACACAACTCAACAATTGGTATCAGAGCTTGGCTCAATCAGTGAGGATTAACATCCTATTGAGAAGATCCGGCAAGCTCGATCACTATTTCATCAACCGGCTCAAATGGCGCAATCCATCGACAAACCGCCTTTCTTCGACGGAGACCACTATGCCCATTGGAAGACAAAGATGAAGTTCTTCATCAAATCAAAAGATTACAAGCTATGGGATGTAGTTGAAGATGGCCCGTTCTTGCCTAAAAGAAATAAAGCGGAATGGAGTGCCGACGATCGCAAGAAGATGGAGCTAAATTGCAAAGCCTTGCACATCTTGTTTTGTGCATTTGGTCCATCCATCTATGAGAAGATGTCTTCTTGTGAGAGTGCCAAGGAGGTATGGGACAAGCTTGAAGTCACATACGAGGGGACAAATGAAGTCAAGGAGACCAAGATTGGGCTCCTAACCTTGGAGTATGAGAACTTCAAAATGGATCCGGAAGAGAACATCGAGAAGATGTTTGATAGATTCTCCACCATCACCAACGGTCTTAAAGGTTTTGGAGAAGCCATCCCGGAAGAAAAGCTTGTTCGAAAGCTCATCTACTCACTTCCCGAGTCTTGTGACTCAAAAAGGACCGCCATCATCGAAGCCAAAAATTTGAAGACTTTGAAGCTTGATGAACTCATGGGGTCTCTCCTTACTCATCAAATTATGAAGAAGAACAAAGAGGATGAGAAGAAGAGGGAAGAAATTAGAGCTATGGGAGAGAAGAAAATCAAAGGGCTTGGCATCAATGCTAGTGCCATGGCTCTCAAATCCTCCACTTGCCATCATGTCTACTCAAGTGAAGAGGAGGAGGAAGATGAAGAGATAGTTCATCTCTTCAAGAAGTGTGCCCCTTTCATGAAGAAAGCCTTGAGAGAGCTTGAACGAGAACCTAAAAGAAAGGAGAAGGCAAGCACTTCAAGCCATAAGAAGAAGGCACATGTGGCTACTTGGAGTGATGAGGACTCCACCGACGATGAACAAGCCAACCTTTGCCTTATGGCCATCGAAGAAGATTCAAGGGTAACTTCTAATTCATCTACTTCATGTTCTTACACTTTTGATGAATTACAAGATGCCTATGATGATTTGGTTTTAGATTTTAAAAGCCACATTTTGAAAAACAATAAATTGATTTCAAAGTTAAAAATTCAAAATGATTTGCTTTCTAAAACCAAACTTGAACTTGAAGCAAAACTTGAAGAGTTTGAGTTAAAATGTCTTGATTTACAAAAATTGCTTCAAAAAGTTCAAGGAGAAAAAGATTTGATTTCCAAAGAGCTTGAAAAGAAAAACAATTTTGGAAAATCAAACTTTTATGTTAGACAATCTAGTGCCCCTAGATTTGTAAATGGAAAATGTTTTAGAAGTGTTTGGGTCCCAAAAGGACTTAATACTTCAACTAAAAAGGATGAAATTGAAAAATGGATTCCAAAGGGGACTAAATTTTGTGCAACTAACGTTTATGGGTCCAAAGCAATTTGGATACCAAAAGTTACTTGATTGTCTATTGTAGGTGTGATGGAGATGTTCAACAAGTCAAACATTGAGGGGGAGCTCCATACACACAAGGAAGAACACTTGAAGAAGGAAGGCTTCACATCCTACCTTTGAGTTCAAGTGTTGGTAAAAATCTAGTTGTTTATGCCTTTATTTGTTTTAATTTTTATTTAATTCAACTAGATGATCATATATGTTGGACTAACATTTCAATGATGCTTTGAGTAAGGGGGAGCCATTTTAAAACCAAAATTCTTATTTGTGTCAAAATTTTTACCTCCATTGTTATTTGAACTTAATGTTTAAATTCTTTTTGATATAACAAAAAGGGGGAGAAATGGTATGGTTTGAAAAATTGAATTTTCAAATGAATAAGGGGGAGCTTTATTTAATTTCATACATTTAATCTCTTATTCACATTTTTAAAGTTTAAGGGGGAGAAATCCCAAACAATTTTTCAAGTTAGTTTTATTATATCAAAAAGGGGGAGATTGTAAAACTAATGTTTTGATATAATAATTGAAAAATGTTTTGGACTAATTTGAAAAGAATTTAAAACTTGTTTTTAAGTCCAAACAACTTGAAATTATGTTTGAGGTATTTTAAGAGGTTTTTGGCAAAGCTTTTTCATGTTTTAAACAGCCAAACTTGTGTTTTCAAGTCACCAGTATCGATACGGTTGGACCCGTACCGATACCTTTTTGCCTCAGTTTGGCTACTGTCAAAACCAGTATCGATACGAGGGTTTAGCGTATCGATACGGACCGGGGTCGTTTCGATACGCCACGTCAGCGTACCGATCCCTGTTCAACTACCCCAACGACTATTTCCCAACGGCCATTTAAATATCAAGCCGTATCGATACTGCTATATGAGTATCGATACCCCATGCTGGCAAGAGCCCAACGGCTATTTCCTCAAGAAGGCCGTATCGATACCGTTCCACGAGTATCGATACTGGTAGCTGCAGAACAGCATTTATGAAGGGAAATAAAGTCCTCAACGGCTCCAATTCATCCCCAACGGCTAGTAACGGCTACAAACTCAATTGGGAGTATAAAAGGGACCTCCAAGCATCAAAAGAAGGCTAATGCTTCAATTGTCAATCAACAAATGATCAAGAAATTGTCTTAGTGCTTAAAGTGTCATTTCTTGTATAGACAAACACTAGTGAGCCAAAATTGTCAAATTTGCTCAAGTGTTTTAGGATTTGGGTGAGTGCTTCATTGTGCAAACAAACACCTATTAGAGGGTTTAAGTTTGCTTTCTTGTTTCTCTTTGTAAAAGAGGGTTTTGATCAAGGCTTGGGTAGAAGCTTGATCGGTTGTAAGGGTTTCCTCCTAATCCTAGAAAAGGGGACGAATCAATTAGTGGATTGATTGTGAAATCCTTAGTGGGAAGCTAAGGTAGTGGATGTAGGTGCTTGTTAGAAGGCCGAACCACTATAAATCATTGTGTCTTTATTCTTTCTAGCTTCCACAACCCTTCCACCCAAATATCCACCTCTCCACCACTTGGTGAGCTAAATTGGTTGATCGAATCGAGCCCCACACAACTCAACACATAGTTTCAAGTTGTTTGGACTTAGAAATGGTTTTGAATTCTTTTTAACTTTGTCCAAAACATTTTTCAATTATTATATGAAAACATAGTTCTACAATCTCCCCATTTTTGATATAATAAAATGAACTTGAAAATCTGTTTGAGATTCTTCACCTTTAAGTTTAAAAATGTGAATAAGAGATGAAAAATTTAAAATAAAGTAAAGCTCCCCTTATTCATTTGAAAATGCAATTTTTCAAACCAAACTCTCCCCATTTTTGTTATATAAAAAGAATTCAAAAGACATTAAGTTCAAAATAACTTAGGAGGTTAAAAAGTTTACAAAAATAAGAATTTTTTGTTTTAAAAATGGCTCCCCTTACTCAAAGCATCATCATAGAATGTTAGTCCAACATATATGATTATCTAGTTGAAATAAAAAATAAATTAAATTGAACAACTAAAACAACTAGATTTTTACCACACTTGAACACAAGGGAGGATGTGAAGCCTTCCTTCTTCAAGTGTCTTTCTTTGGGTGTATGAAGCTCTCCTTCAATGTTTGACTTGTTGATCACTCTCCACCACACCTAGCAAAAGACAATCAAGTAACTTTTGGTATCCAAATTGCTTTGGATCCATAGAGGTTAGTTGCACAAAACTTAGTCCCCTTAGGAATCCATTTTTCAATTTCATCCTTTTTAGTTGAAGTACTTAGTTCTTTTGGGACCCAAATATTTCTAAAACATTTACCATTTACAAATCTAGGGCTCTAGATTGTCTTACATAAAAATTTGATTTTCCAAAATTATTTTTCTTTCAAGCTCTTTGGAAATCAATTTTTTTTCTTCTTGAACTTTATGAAGCAAATTTTGTAAATCAAAACATATTTGTTCAAACTCTTCGAGTTTTGCTTCAAGTTCAAGTTTGGTTTTAAAAATCAAATCATTTTGAATTTTCAACTTTGAAATCATTTTATTGTTTTTCAAAATGTGATTTTTAAACTCTAAAACCAAATCATCATAGACATCTTGTAATTCATCAAAAGAATATGAACATGAAGTAGATGAATTAGAAGTTACCCTTGAATCTTCTTCGATGGCCATAAGGCAAAAGTTGGCTTGTTCATCGTTGGTGGAGTCTTCATCACTCCAAGTAGCCACATATGCCTTCTTCTTATGGCTTGAAGTGCTTGCCCTATTCTTTTTCATTGATTCTCGTTCAAGCTCTTCCAAGGCTTTCTTCATGTAAGGGGTACACTTCTTGAAGAGATGAACTATCTCTTTTTCATCATCCTCATCTTCACTTGAATCTACATGATGGCAAATGGAGGATTTGAGAGCAATGACATTTGTGTTGATGCCAAGCCCTTTGAGCTTCTTCTCCCTCATAGCTCTAATTTCTTCCCTCTTCTTCTCCTCTTATTTATTTTTCTTCATAATTTGGTGAGTGAGAAATTACCCCATGAGTTCATCAAGCTTCAAGGTCTTCAAATTCTTAGCTTCGATGATTGCGGTCCTCTTTGAGTCCCATGACTCGGGAAGGGAGTAGATGAGCTTTCGGACAAGCTTCTCTTCCGGGATGGCTTCTCCATAGCCTTTGAGACCATTGGTGATAGTGGAGAACCTATCAAACATCTTCTCGATGTTCTCTTCCAGATCCATCTTGAAGTTTTCATACGCTAGGTTGAGGAGCCCGATCTTGGTCTCCTTTACTTCATCGGTTCCTTCGTATGTGATTGCAAGCTTGTCCCATACCTCATTGCCACTTTCACAAGAAGACATCTTCTCATAGATGTTTGGGCCAAATGTACAAAATAGGATGTGCAAGGCTTTGCAATTAAGCTCCATCTTCTTACGATCTTCGACACTCCAATATGCCTTGCTTTGTTGAGGCACGAACATACCATCTTCTACTATATCCCAAAGCTTGTAGTCCTTTGACTTTATGAAGAACTTCATCTTTGTCTTCCAATGGGCATAGTGTGTTCCATCGAAGAAGGGCGATTTGTCGATGGATTGCGCCATTGAGCCGGTTGTATGAAATGTTGATCGAGCTTGCCGGATCTTCTCAATAGGATGTTAATCCTCTTCAATTGAGCCAAGCTCTGATACCAATTGTTGGGTTATTCAGTGCTCAATTTCTTCAATCATTCTTGCTCGCCAAGTGGTGGAGAAGTGAAAATTTGGGTGATAGAGGTGTGTAAGCTAGAAAAGATAAAGACAAGATGATTTATAGTGGTTCAACCTTCTAACCAAGGTCTACATCCACTACCTTAGCTTCCCACTAAGGATTTCCAATCAATCCACTATTGATTCGTCCCCTTTTCTAGGCTTAGGAGGAAACCCTTACAAACCGATCAAGCTTTCTACCCAAAGCCTTAATCAAACCCTCTTTACAATAGATAAAAATATGCAAACTCAAATCCCTCTAATAGGTATTTGTTTGCACAATAAATCTCTCACCCAATCCTAAAACACTTGAGCAAATCTAACAATTTTGGCTCACTAGTGTTTGTCTATACAATAAATTGACACTTAACCACTAAGACAATTTCTTGATCATATGATGTATTACAATTGAAGCATTGACCATTACTAGATACTTGGAGGTCCCTTTTATACTCCTCTTTGAGTTTGTAGCCATTACTAGCTGTTGGGGTTGAATTGGAGCCGTTGGAGACTTCATTTCCCACCATAAATGCAGTTCTGCAGCTCCCCATTTCGAAATGCTCGAACCCGTTTCGAAACACTCTTGAAATAGAAAGAGCCGTTGTAGTCTGATGCAACACACGTTTCGAAACGCTCTTGGCCGTATCGAAACGCCTATCCCCGTATCGAAACATCCTACATTTAAAAGGTAGTTGGGAAATAGCCGTTGGGGGTTTATGACCGCTGAGGTTAATGCCACATAGGCGTATCAAAACGGTAGAGGCCGTATCAAAATGCTGTGCAAAAATCTCATCCAGATTAAAGCCCGTTTTAAAACACGTTTCGAAACATTTTGCCACTGTAAAGACCCATATCGAAACACATAGGGGTGTTTCGAAACACCTGGATGGTTTTGTTGAATTTAACTTTGAAAACACTTAAAAACCTTTTGAAATATCACATAAACATAGTTTCAAGTTGTTTGGACTTAGAAATGGTTTTGAATTCTTTTTAACTTTGTCCAAAACATTTTCCAATTATTATATCAAAACATTAGTTTTACAATACCGGCGTCGGGTTGGGTTAAGCTCAACATTGATACTCGGTAAACACGAAGGATAACCGAGTAGTGATTGGTGGAGTGATTCAGGATGAGACGAGTGAGTGGCTCTTCGGTTTTTCTAGGCATGTGGGTAGATGCTCAGTTCTTCTAGAGGAATTATGGGCGTTGCACGATAGCTTGCTCTATGCATGGACGAGAGGCTATAGATGTGTAGAAGTTGAAACATATTGTAAGGAGATCACGAGGATTATTGGTGGTAAATCGGCGACTTTGGCCGGTAGTGTACTGGTTGAGGATATTAGGGAGTTGATTTGTCGTGATTGACGAGTGATGCTCAATTATGTCAAGCGGGAGAGTAATGCTGTTGTCGACAAACTTGCGTCCTTGAGTCGGGATGGGGGCCTTGCTGCGTCGACTTACTTGGAGCCTCCTCTACTAGTGATGGGGTTGGTTTCTGTGGATCGTGGTCTGTGCTTGCGAGGGGATTTGGAGGTGGAAGTCGAGCAACTATTAGGCAATAGTGTTGAGGCTCGGTGGCATGTTGATCCCGGTGGTTAAGGGGGTTGCTTGTGTCGCTTGTTCAATGGTGTTTAGAGGCATGGCTATGGTAGTTTTGTGATTAGGCTTATGTAGACGAGGTTTTGCTCGCGTTGTTCTTTGTAATGGTATTCTAATAGGTACTCATTTCCCCAGTTAGGTTTAGGGGGTTTTAACGAGGCCTATAGGTATACCCAACTCCTTTCTATAAAAAAAGGTCAGGAAAATATAAGTTAAGTTCGTGACGTTTCAACGAGGATAAATAATCAATCCGCAACTAAAATGAAAATTAAATATAAAGGTTATTTACATCCAAATCCATATATATTAAAAAACTATGCTTAAATGTCAAATAAGTGTTCAAACTATACCTTTTGTTCCGGATAGACGCCTAAAGTATTTCTCGGCCCAAGTAGGTGCCTAACATTTTCAGTGTTACCCTTTTAGGTACCCGCCTTCAATGTTCGTTTACGGCCGTTTAAAAAAACTATGTTAGCCAATCCAAACTTGACACATGACTTTGATTTTAATTTATTTTTTTAACTTAAGTTTTTAAAACACCCCTAAATTTCTCAAAATTTATAAAAATAACCTTAAATTCCTAGATCCTCAAATCTGGCCTTTTTTTTCATCGTTCATCATGTTGATGACGACAGAATGAAGCCTCCTTCTATCCCCGCAAGACTTTAGGCACGTCCACCGTCGAGTTTTAGCGATAAGAGGATGTGAGAAATGATCTTGGGGGTTTAATGACTTAGTGGGCACGCGGTTGTCGATTGACGGCGGCAACGACTGCAATATGGATTTGGGACTTAAGGCTTGTGTGGACTATTTTGAGAATTTTTGAGGATTTTAAGATATTTTTAAAAATTCTTAATTTTTTTAAAAATAAAAGAAATTAAAATAAAGCATGACATATGTCATGTTTTTGATTGATTAACAAAAATTTTTAAACATTCATTAACGGTCAGACACCTAAAATAGTAACTGTGAAAATATTTTGCACCTACTTGACCCGAAAAAATACTTTAGATACCTATATGAAACAAAATATATAGCTTAAACACTTATTTAACAATTAAACAAAAAAAAACAATTGGAGAAATGACCAAAGCCCAAGAGAAAACTCTACCTAGTGGAGAAAGAAACTTAAATATATGTATCACAATTTAAATATTAAATTAATATTGATCAATTCCAACCAATTTTTTTACTAAATTTGGTAAAAATGTTATGCGAGTTATTTTGAATTAAAATTTAATTGATAAAATATAAAAGTTTTAAGGCTTAAAGACCTGATTTTTCCCTTAAACTATATATTTCTTATCGAGTTATTCGCAAAATATTTTTGATGTTATGTTTTCTTTAAAATGTTATCTCTATTGGAGAATTATAAAAACATCGTATCTCCTTATCTCATTTTTGTTCGAACTTTTTCTTTATACCCTTATAAACTAGTTTTGTGCAAACTTATGGTAGTGTCGCCCCTGGGCATGGGCAAAAGTAGCATTCACCCAAGACTCAAATCTTTTTTTTATAATATTTAATATTATAATTAATATTTTTAATATTTATTATTAGGAGTTTACTTTTATAATTTAATTTTTCAATATTTGTTATTAAGGTACTAAATTTTTAACACTTGTTATCAGGAGGGCCTCAATTTTTTCCTCAATATTTGTTATTATGTTTCATTTTTCCCCAATACTTATTATTGGAAGTCCATTTTTTCACTACTTATTATTATGCCTAATTTATTTTCCAATATTTGTTAGTAGAGACATATTTTTAAAATGTATTTTTCTCAATACTTGTTATTAGAGAGCCAATTCTAATACTTGTAATTATGGGCCAAATTTTTCTAATATTTGTTATTAGGAGTCCAATTTTATCTCAATACTTACTATTATGAACATAATTTTTTTTTCATATTTGTTATTAAAGACATACTCTTAAAATTTTAATTTTTCCAATACTTGTTATTAGATACCTAATTTTTTTAAAACTTATTATTAAGGGCCTACTTTTAAAATTCATTTTTTCAATATTTGTTATTAATGACTTAAATTTTAGATTCACTCTTGGGCCTCTAAAACCTCAGAAACGCCTCTGCCTACTGGAGCCATTAACATTGCTGCCAAAGCATATCCCGGCTTATGCACAGAAGCAAGCTGGTCGAAAGCAACAGTGGCAATGTGCAACATCCAAATTATCCATTGAACATGAAGAGAAAACACACACAAAAACACCAATCAGAGTTAAGTAAATAAAATTTATCACTTTTTCACAAACTAATTCTTTAATTTTCTCTTGAATACTCTAAACCTGTTACATTTTCCTCCCAAATTAAAACTCTTTCAAAATCGTGAAAAGTCATTTCGATTTGTTTACTCGATATCGACATTCAAAGGATTAATTTATGTTTTAGGGTTAAAAACACAATCCACCACCATTTTGGTTATTTCAGGCCACATGATTTTTAATTATGTGAACAACATTTACAAGATGGAAATAATGGGGCGACTATAGAAACCAATTAGGTAGTTTTTAACAACAGTGCCTAAATTGCAAAGATTATTTTTTCTGCTCAAAATAAAAATGCCTTAAAAGTTAGGCCACCAACTCAGTAGGTTACCCAAAGCAAAATTAAATTAAGTTAAATTAGATAGATAAAAAATCAACTTCGAAATGATCACTAAATTATCCTAAAAATATAAATGATCAATAAACTTTTAAAAGTTATATAATGGTCATTAAACTTTTATTTTTATTACAAATTAGTCACTAAACTGTTATCTGTTGTCAACGAGGTGTGTTGTTAACGAGGTGACATGAAAGTTACAAAACTTTATACAACAACACATTAAAAAGACTTGGAAAGTGAAACATAAAAAGCTAAATGGGTTAATTTAGTGACCATTTTATATTTTATGGGATAATTTAGTGATGATTTGGGTAGGTTACCCTTTTTGTTTTGAATCATAAAGAGCTAAATGGGTTAGTAAAAAACGTAAGGCGTGGTGGTCGAGAGTCATCGAGATCGACATCTCAACTCCGATGTCCTCTTTGCCCTTAAACCTCTATCAACCATTAAAAAGACTTGGGAAGTGAAAGAGAAACAGAGAAAAGGAAAATGGTGAGGAGAGGGAGAAGCAGAATATTGGTGGGATTAGCGGTGGCTATGTTTTTAGGAATAGCAGTTTATTTCAGGCTTTGGGCTATTCAATACTCTATCTCTTCTGATGATGCTGACTTGATAAGGTAGCTTTATATGAATTTTGGGTCTTGATTTGAATTCTGGGTTTCCAATTTTCTGCTTAAATTGTAAATAAAATGGGGTCTTTTTTTGTGTAATTTCTTGGAGAGAAGGAGGCAGTTTGATCTTGCAAACAAAGAGGCAATGGACGAATCTGCGGAGTGGAGGCTGAGATTTGATAAAGAGGCAGAAATGGCTTCCAAGTGTGCCAAGGAACTGGAAGAGGTATGCTCTTTTTCTTGTCGCCATTTTCATTTTCTTATTAAGTTTGGATCAGTATGCGAGTTTAGGTTTTCAACTGCCATTCTTGATTTTTTTTCTCAATTTTGAAGATAGAAAATTATTTCAGTTCCGTAGTCTTTTGGGGAAGAATTAAGATTAAAAGAGTACTATAATAAGAAAACATAGTTGATCTTGTAAATCAGATCACTTAAAAGGTTCAAATTTGGAGCTAATTAAGTCGCATTAGCAGTTTTGATTCACATATGAGACTGCAAAAAAAATTCTTGCCTTTGCGCTAAAAATTTCTCAACTTCCTGCTTGAAAAGCTGAAATCTGGAGTTTGTTTCTTTCCACAGTTCCTGCTTTTAATAGAAATTCTGTGTTACAGCAACTCATGCTAATAATATGTTTTTTTTTATTAAATAGAGAGAGAAATTATATTCTCATGTCGAGATTCAGACCCATACAAGACGGGTCAAGATGAGTATCCTTAGCCACTAGGCCAATTAGCGGATGTCATGCTAATAATATGTTGCTTATTAACAATAATTCATTCGGTATGTTATATCGTCTTTCAAGCTTTCTTGTATTATTTATGTTCATGGTGAGGGTGTTACTCTGCACGACTTGGAATTTTTTGTACTCTATTTCATAATAAAAATCAGGGAGTAATATGCACTGAGAATAGGGAAAAAATAATGTTTTTTGAACAAGCATATTGTTATAGGTCAGGTTGTACCATTTCTGCTTAGCGGTTTCTTATAGAGTTGAGTATGTGTCCTTTTCACAGATCAAGGAGTCTATTGTAACGAAGGATGATTCCACTAGCTTTGATAAAAGACTGAAGATGCTGCAAAAGGTAACTTCTTCACTACTGAAACTTGTATTCTTCCTTTCTTGTTATCTTCTTCTTATGATGACTATTCCCAAATGTTTTATTTGACATTCTCGAAACGTAAGACATTCGAAAGGCCATTTATCACGACTTTCTTGTTTGTAAACTAAAATGAATGTGAGAGACTTTTGTTAACTTTGTGAAACGGCAATCACTATTGTTACTTAAAGATGTATTTGCAGAAGAAAATTAAGAACGACTCAAATATTGCTTTTGGTTATGAATATTTCCTATTTTATTGACTAATTCCAATATTACCAGGAAAATGCTGCTCTACGTGAGCAGGTGGAAATGTTAAAAAATGAGCTTGAAGCCGAGAAACGGAGGTGTCGCTCATTGTAGAGAAACAAAAATTTGCTGATATATTTGGGTTGAGCACAACTTCTCTCAGCTCCATTGCTTGCAACTAATTGGCTAGGAATCTGCAGCTTCCCGAGTAATTCAGCAAGTGCTGATGGACTTTGAAGTTGTTTGAGGATTAGGAATTCTCTTTCTTTCTTTGCATGGTGGATAGGTTTCTTGAAAGCTTGTTGATACTCTATTATTAACTGTAACTACGTCCCGTGTTGGCCGCCACTGAACCGACAAAACTGATGAAATATTACATTGGACTTGGAGGAGTCCTCTGCCATCTTACTTACAGTTCATGAAACTTTGGTTTCGATTCAGATGATATTTTTTCTGTGGAAGAACTTAGTACATAGTCATAACTTGAAGATAAAGGAAGTGATTATCAGTTCCGGGATTCAAAATTCTAACATACCAACTTCTTAAAAGATATAATTATCAACTAACATTATACAACTGGTAACTGAAGCTAAATGTACACCCATGAATCGTTGGACATGACACTCCTAGAACCTCAAAAATATGAAATAAAAACTTTGAATATCCCCCATGTTGAACAAGCTGCATTTGTCGACACTCACAGTTGAGTCTAAGTAACCTACACTATGTGCTCGAAACAGTTTAATTCAAGGGTTAAATATACCATTGACCACCGAATTAATTAAAAATTCTTATTTTGATCACCGAACTAACGAACTCGTCAATTAGATCACCGAACTTATAAAATTAACCTATTTTGACCACCGCCGTTAAAACCTAACGGTGGAGTGACGGAACTGTCACGTGGCAATTAACGGGAAAATTTTAAAATTACACATTTGGTCCCTGTTATTTACACATTCTTTCAATTTAGTTCTAATTTTAAATTAATAAAATAATAAATTATTTAATTAGGTGGTGACACATAATTATTTATATTTGATTGGAGGAGGAAAATAAAATCCCCTAACATGCGTTGTGGGTGGATTGAACCTGGGCAACACTTAGGTAAGCCACTTCACCAAGCATAACTTTGTGCTTTAAATCACCAAATTTAATATATATTTCTTTTTGGTTTCTACATTTATAAGCCAAAAGGTCAAACCCTAAGCACTAATTTTACATATATAACCCTAAACTCTAAATATTTCAAATTAATTTTACACTAAACATTTTAAATTAATTTCGCATATATAAACCCTAAATATTTCAAATTAATTTCACGCTAAATACTTCCAATTAATTTCACATATATAAACCCTAAACATTTCAAATTAATTTCACACTAAACATTTCAATTTAATTTCACATATATAAACCTTAAACCCTAAACCCTAAATATTTCAAACTAATTTCACACTAAATATTTCAAATTAATTTCACATATATAACCTTAAACACTAATTTACGGTTTAAGGTTTATGGTTATGTATGTGAAATTAATTTGAAATATTTAGCATTTAGGGTATAAATGTCAAATTAGTGTTTAGAGTTATATATGTGAAATTAGTGTTTAGGGTTTATATATGTGAAATTAATTTGAAATGTTTAGTGTAAAATTAATATTAAATAGTTAAGGTCTAAGGTTTAGTGTTATATATGTAAAATTAGTGTTTAGGGTTTGAGCCTTTGGCTTATAAATGTAGAAACCAATAAGAGATATATATTAAATTTGGTGATTTAAAGCACAAAGTTGTGTTTTGTGCAGTGGCTAAGCCATTGCCTTTATCCAAGCATTGCCTAGGTTTGATGCACCCCCAATACATGTTGAGGGATTTTATTTTCCTCCTCTAAATAGGTGGTGACACGTGTCACCACCTGATTAGAAGAGGAAAATAAATTAATAAAATCAAATATAAATAATTAAAGTCCTCCAATAAGGTGTCACCATCTAATTAAATAATTTATTATTTTATTAATTTAAAATTAAGACTAAATTGAAAGAATGTGTAAATAACATGGACTAAATGTATAATTTTAAAATTTTCCCATTAATTGTCACGCAGTTCCGTCACTCTACCGTTAGGTTTTTAACAACGATAGTCAAAATAGGTTGATTTTATAAGTTCGGTGGTCTGATTGACGAGTTCGTTAGTTCGGTGGTCAAAAATAAAAATCCTCAATTAGTTCAGTGATCAAAATAGAAATCCTCAATTAGTTCGGTGGTCAACGGTATAGTTAACCCTTAATTCAATTAAAAACAAAAGGATTCCCTTCCCATAGCTACATTGATCATCGAAGTCTTGAAATATCTCAAATGCATTACAGTATAAAATTTGATCATCCAAGACTTGGGCTACTCATTATGGAATGCCTGCTTCCCTTTCTTGGTGCAATCCTTTGCCTGTTCAACCGTTAAAAATCCAATAGCAGCCTGCAGCCTTGGATGGTTCACGATTAATACCGTTGTCGACACCCATAGCTCTCATGGAATGGCAGGGGACTTAACTTACACGTAACAGCAATGGTGACTGGCTCGTAGGTTTTCACAGGTACCTTGGAATTTCACAACCTCTCCATGCGGAACTTTGGGGCAATCTTGAAGGCCTACATGTTGCATGGGATTACGGTTTGTAACGAACCAAATCGAACTTAAAAATTTTTAAACAGAGCAAAGGGAAGAAGAGAAATAGATCAGAGAAGAGATAGAATTTTTTGGGGGAAAGACAGAGTTTTCATTCAACATTCAGATAATGGATAAACATTCCTTTATGAGACCCTGACTCTAATAGCACTATTTGCATAAAACACTGCGTTTTACAGACTCCAACCTAATTCTAAACGAACCGTTTCATTAAATGCTTAAAACATGAAATAAACTTAATTAAAAGAAAGCCCTTTTATTTAGGCTCGTTACAGAACTCCCTTCTCAAAACAATCCTTGACCTCAAGGATTAAATGAAATTTGTCATTGTTGCACCCCCTTGAAGACTAGTCCTTGATCAACCTTGACCATCCTAACTTCCTTTAGATGGTTAGACCAAATATTTTCGAGAGCTCTCTTTGCCTTAACTAAAACTGCAGCCTGAACAGACAACCTTTCATCCATGTCCATATTGACAAAAATATACCCACCATGATAACAAAACCCTCCATTCAGTTCATAATTTTCCATGCCAAATGTTGAGATTCTAATTTTATGGAAAACAGTCACAAGTAACTGATATTCGATAGCTTCAGTTGCCACCTCTACTATTATTCATATATCTCATATTCTAATAACATGGTTTTAAGCTGTCATCAAGAACTTGTCCTTAATTGATTTAAACTGCACAACTGAAGAATTCTTGCAAAGTCCTTGATAGGTTCTTCTTGTATCACCTTCACTATAATTCCATTCAACAAGGGACAACTTTTCGCTTTCATTAGTCCCACATGAAAACACCCCTTTATTATTAGCATTGTATGCCAGTGTTGTGCATGTTAGACCTGCAGCATCTATATGAACTCTAGCTCCCATGTTATCATATAACCATGCTTTAATTTTACCATTCACCCATGTTGAAAAGATAAAATGGACATCATCCTTAATTAGCTTGTTCACGCCACTCATAATGACCACCCTTTGCTTGATAGGTGTGGCAAGAGCTAGATCATTAACATCACTAAAACGACCCTCAATCTTCAACTTCCGCTGAACATTAAAGCTACCACTTCCATGGATCACAACAACTATTCTTTTAGTCGTATCCACATCACTAAAGTAAAATAGTTCTGATCTAATTTTTCAGATGGTAACCAACTCCACAACTTCCAATTGACTACGATTTTCAGCAAAAGACCATTGTATTCCATTTCCCCCTATGTTAGGCCGGTCATAAGAAGCTCTGAACTGAAATTTGATCTCAGTGGTTCCAGTGTAAGTTCTAATATCCTTCATAAGTGCTGCCAAGTATCCAAGAGTAGTCAACGCACAACAATTTTCAGTCTTAGAAAAAATAATTTCCAGCCCTAGTTTCAATGAAAATTCATGCTCACATCCACTAAAAGTTAACATTTTCTTAAGCTTTATGCATGTCATATAATGGAGATAAATTAAACATGCAAGGCATGAAACAAAAACTCCCCTATGCTCTTCCTCAACCTTCTTCGGCATTTGAATCACTTCCTTAAATGTAAGTCGCAAGATTTTTGGCTTGTACTTCCATTTTCTAAAGGAATATTGTCTCCCTACAGCTTCAAACGCTTTCTGACACTTCTCATCCAAACTCTTAGACATTGTAACCATCAATTTGTCCACCATGCTAATCACTTCATAGTAGTGCTTTGTTATTTCTCTTTGAACATCAAAAGGCACCTTAAAATTCATGTCATGAGATATCTCTGCAAGTTCTTCAATGTTGGTTCCTCCCTTGCTATAAACAATTATAAGTAGACCTGCAGTATTATCCAGCGAGGTATCAAAGTACATATTGTTCATCAGAAATAACTTTTCCCACATGTAAACCTTGCTACCAACTTTGCCTTGGGGGCCAGTTTGTTTGATCACAAGTATCAGTCCAAACATCTTCCTTAAAACAATTTGAAGCAAAGTTGCAAGAGCATTTAAAGGCAAGCATATAACAAGTGTTGCTTCATTTGCATTAACAAACTCATTCTTATATGTAGACCCAATCAAGGACGAAATATCGAACCTTATTAGTTTCTTAGGCAATCTGACTAAACCATAGGTAATTGCAAAATCACTTGCCAAATCTTTGTTCTCAAACTGTTGCAGCAGACTGTCAGTCTTAAACATTCCACTCTCTTTTGGAAGAACGGGTAGTGACCTTGGTTGACATCAAAGAAAATGCTTCTCAATAGAACCACCATCAAGCATAAAATTAATTCTTGTATCCATTGATGAATATCCTATCCAGTCTTGTCTCCAAGTCCAAACGTTGTTCAAATCAACATTATGAGATAAATATTTCCAGTTGCTCAACAAGTTCTCATGAGTAAATGGAAAAACTGCACCCTCAATTAATCCCTTGGACAGAGATATTACATAGAAGGCATCTCCTGCTTTGTTTTCCTTTTCCATTAGTAGAAGCCTAAACCCATATGGGTCATCATTCTCAACTAGTTTACAGATAGAGTTTGTTGGAGCTGGGACCTTACATTTTCTCACAAACGTTCCATCAAACACTTGCGATGAGTCTGACTCCACCTCTCTAGCCACCACTACTGAATCCAACAATAAATCTTGGGTCAATAATGGTTCTGTCATATCCCTAGTTAACTCCCCACACCCCTTGAAGATTAGGGCCTTGTCCCGTGGAAGTTCTAGCAAACCTATATTTGAATCATCTTTCAGCAGATTGTATTCGGCATTAACTGTCTTAGACAAATATTTCTCAAATCCCTTAGTATCCTTGATGGCAGTCAACATTTTTCCTTGTTTTGGTTCAACGCAATCGGCCACGGTGGGTGACGCATCCGATTCTCCATCCCTTGTTATAGACAATATGTCGAGCACCTAGTCTTCGGCAGAACTTGTCAATAATGATTCATGTTTTGTCTCCACCAGCTCTGTCGACACTACACCTTGAACCAGTGGTGGTTCCAACATACTGTCATTGAACTCCAACGATGTTGAAACTTCAGTTATAAAGACTTGAACGTTCGGTTTTGCACAATCGGTCACCAAGGAAGAATCATCTGATTCCTTACAGCTTTGCAAAAACTCAACAGGAAGGTCTATTGATTTTCCGAAGGCCTTCTCTAGTAGCTGTTTTGCATCTGCCAAAAATCTGTCTTGAAACTCCTGAAACATTTTATCTATAGAAGTTTCCAAACAACTGAACTCTACGTGTAACTGATTCGCAGCCATTCATGAGGATCACTGTGGTCTCTAATACCACATTCAGATAATGGATAAACATTCCTTTCTGAGACCCTGACTCTAATAGCACTATTTGCATAAAACATTGCGTTTTACAGACTCCAACCTAATTCTAAACGAACTGTTTCATTAAACGCTTAAAACAAAAAGTAAACTTAATTAAAAGAAAGCCCTTTTATTTAGGCTCGTTACACGGTTTGTAACGCGTTCAATGCCAAACTAATGGTGCTGAAGCCCTCAAGCTTATTTCCTTGTCCGTGAGATTGCGAGCATAACCTCTAAGGCCTAGATGGTGGACTTTGTTCTTATTCATCGTGAAGCAAACTTTGCAGCCGATTCTATTTGAGGTCCCTATTAAGAATACATGCTTAGGGATAAGTTTAACCGCACCATGTTCTTTATTTTCTTTAAACTTTTTCTTTATTTATCCCTTGCATAAATACAAAACGAGTAAAACATTTTGTATTGACTTTTACTATTCTAATAAAATTCCCAATTACTTTTTCTCTCTATGAAATCGCTAAACATCAAACCCTAATAATGGTATTAGTCGATTCTTCGCATTCGCATTCTTCCGATTCCATGGAGAATCGCTCTGCTCACCTTGATGATCCAAACAATGAATACTATGTGCATCCAAATGAGAATCCTGCTTTCGTGTTGACGTCGTCTCTTCTCACCGGAAATAATTATCACGGTTGGGCTAGATCGATGAGGTTTTCGCTCATATCGAAGAATAAGTTCCAGTTTGTTGACGAAACAATTAAAGAACCAAGAAAGGAGGATCTGAAGTACAACGCTTGGATAAAGTGTAACAATCTTGTTCTTTCGTGACGTCAGGAATCAAAGTACAGATCATTGTTTAATTAATAGATTCAGAGTCTCAGGACCCACGAATTGGGTATACTCATATCAGATATCAAGAACCAGAGGTCATGTTTTTTTTACTTCAGATAACAAGATCAGTTAAGATCAAAGTGAATAGACTTGATCTCTGATCTAGGAGGTCAGTCATGTATACACGGTATTCAATAGATGGTCCAAATTATAACGCAGAGGTCTTTGACAGGCATAGAAAAGAGATACTGAACTGTAGTCCATTCAAGGCTAAATTCAATAATCAAGGACCTTTTTTTGAAGGGATTCGATAAATATTGACTTTACCCAAGTATTCAGAAATTAAACCCCGAGATCATTCGGAATTTTTGGCATAACATGATTATACAGAAATTTAGATATATCAAGGGAATTCCAGTTAATATTACTCATAAGGTGTATTTTGGTCATTTTAACTCTCAAGGGTAAATTCGTTATTTATCCCAAGGAGTAGCACAAAATTACATTACCCAAAACTTCTAACGGCTTAACCATCCTCCAAGTCCACTAGAACTGAACAGTCCCGTTATCGCAATACTTACTAAGTATTCTGACATGTGCATTTCACACTAACTCAATCCCAAAACATCGAATGTACCTTTTTGAAGAATAGATTACTCTTGTTATTAAGTATGTACTTTCTCCACGTAAATCGAACATGCCTTCATATGATAATCTTCTAATATCGCATTAGTATGGGGAAAGACCGACGAGCACGGTTCGTGTATTACCACTTCTAAATCCATCATCTTTGTTTGGCCTTATTGGTGATTCTTGTTCCAAGTCTTAGGGGTACCTTAAGTCATTTTGGCATTCAAGGGTATTTTAATCACTCCAATGCCTGAAGGAGTTTCAATTGTTCAAAGCCTTTTGGTCCTTCCTACTATTCATTTGTACCAGATCTCGAGGATATATCCCATATGTCGGTCGATTGGCAATTTATGCCCGAAGAAAATATCAGTATTTAGGGTCATTCTAACTCATTCTAACTTTATCAGTATATTCAATCTGTTTTAGTCGTTTCAATCAATTCAATCGTTTCTGCCTCATTGCTCAATTCATACATACGAATATTTTTTCGTAAATTTATCTTTGTCAAATTATTCATAATTCTAACAACTCAAGTACTTTACAATCTTGAGGGTTTAAATCTTGTAACCATGACATTTTAGTAATCTGAGGTTTTCAAGTGTATTGGATGTCTTACCGGATCAAGTACAGCTTCTTGGGTTGTTTTTATAGATATGGGTATTTTCGTTATTCGTTAATGAATTTTGACATTTCTTTTTAATCAAAAGGATAATCAGACTTAAAGATTAACTGACTCATTTATCGTGCACTAAACTCAAAAGTCCTTTCGATTTATCAAACCTCTTATTCGAATATTTGTCTTGGCCATTATTTTTTTTCATAATTGATCGACATAGGCGGAAATAATCATATGCTCAAACATGGTCGTGTAAACATTAACCGAATACCAACATGTTACAAAAGCATGCAAAAGGTAGTAATGTATTACCTTGGATCCTTGCTATATCGGTCGACCCTCGAACGACATTTGAACACTCTTAAACTCGAATTTGACGTCCCTCAATATCTTGTATTCAAGGAACCGAGAATACCTTCAATTATACAAATTCCAAGATCAGACCTTACTCGCAAGCTCTTAACCAATTAATTAAATACATAAGCACACTCAGGTTCAAGGTCAGATTTGAAGGCTTTCGAGTCAGAATTTTGCAAAACGAGCTTCAAAAACGGACTCAAGACGTCGAAAAACATAAAATATGACTTTTCAGAAAAGTTGACTTTTCGGGTCAAAGTCAACGCTGGCATCATGCTGACGTTAGCGGTCAAAGTCAACGCTGGCGTCAAGGTCAGGTCAACGTTGACGCCACGTTGATATCATTGGTCAATTGGGTTGACTCGACTAAGTTGACTCAGGCATGCGACTCAGTCAATGGGTTAACGGGTTGGGTACAGGTCAAACGATTTGGGTTCGGGCTTTGGTTTATTAACGGGCTTAGGCCGGTTTGGTCTGGATCAGTTTGAGTGGCTTGGTTTACGGGTCAAGTCAGGTCTGAGCCGGTCGGTTCAACGACCACCGTCCAGAGCGGCCGAAAATCGCCCCGAAAGGCGCTTGAAACCTACGTGCGGCCCAAAACGGTTGTAACATCACCGGAATAAGTAGAACTTGACGACAAACCCACGAATCATCACTATAAACCCAGATTTATATCGAAACCTTACCGAACTTACCCAAACTGAAACAGAACGACCAAGATACACATTACTCTGATGAGACCTTTATCGGCATTGATCGTCCGGTTGCCCGATTGGGTTTTGCTCGCCATGGCATGGAGATGATGATGGCAGTAACGGCGCGACGAAAAGATGGTTGAGGCGGCCGAAAATCTCAAAAATCATAGGCGAGATGGAGGGTTCTGTCGAATCTTCGAATCTATCTCTACGGCAGACGAAGCGTCGGTTCTGTGCGTGGTGGTCGAGGTTTGATTCAGGGCACGACCGAAATCGTGGAGGTGACGGCGGTGCATGACACCGGCGAGCGATGGCCGAGATCAACGACGGTGGCGATATGGGTAGATGGACAGTTATAGAAGGCTAGATATTTTCTGTCCAATAACATATTCGATTGGGTGTTCCTTATCGGTAGCTAAAGAGTCAGATAGGACTGATTTAGTTTCAAAAGGAAAACAACATTGATTTAAAATAAACTAGGGGAAACATGAAGCCAAGAGCTTTATTAGCTCAATTGGCTAGGTATCTCGCTAAACATGCAGAGGTTGTGGGTTTTATTCCCACAACTGTTATCTTCCTCATTTCCTTTTTTAAGAATATACTGGGGTGTGACACCTATGTTGTAATGTGGTTGATGGCCCTAAATGGCCCTTTTGTTTTGGCTTAAAGTGGTCTAAAGTTGCATATTTAGCTCATAAAGGTTAAAACGTAGTAAACATATTCGTATGGTCATGAAATTTGGCATGCTAGTAGTTTATATTGTAATCACTAATTTTGTCCCGAAACTTAAACTCTTTTTGTTCGCATTTTGGGCTTGTATTGGGCTAAAATTATAATAATAAAAAAATTAATTAAGGAAAAAAGAAAAAGAAGGACAAAATATATATATATATATATATATATATATATATATATATATGTTTTACAATTAATATTATTCCTATATATGTATTACCCCTATCGTTCTAATATTACTACTATTATTCTCATTATTATTAATTATTTGTATTATTTCTTATTGTTGTCATTATTATTATTATTACCATGGATGATTTAATATTATTTATTAATATTACTATTATCTATTTATTATTATTTAATATTATTACTAATATTAGTATTATGTTAGAAAAAGACTAATCCATATATATAAATAAACCCAATGAAGCCCATCTATTAAACAAATAATTGTCCATTTACAAAGATAAAATGTTACAAGGCCCATTTCGGGCCCGATCCGGAATTGAGCAAAAAACCCTAATCTTTGTCTTCTCTTGCGCAGCCGTCTAGTGACCGTAGGATCAGGAAATGATCCAAGGGTCCAGATTGAACCCGAGGAAAAACCCTAGCAAGGCATCAGCAAGCCCAGCGCCGCACGCCCCGCACCGTTGGATCTAGGCGTGATCCAACGGTCCAAATCCCATCCATCCAGAAACCCTAATGGTTCCCCCTCGTCTCGCGCCGCCATGAGGTCTCAGCCGTTAGATCGAATCTCGATCTAACGGCTCACGACGATGCCCGGAAGGATCCAGAAGCTTCACGCGCCCACGCGCGACTTTTCGCTCTCCCCACGCGCGCGTGCTGTCGACTGGTCTGACCACTCCTCTCCACGCCGTCTGCCCACCTTGTCCCTCCCATTTCCGGCAATACAAACATGCAACAAAAAAGAAGAGGATGTCAGGAGTCCCGGAATAGCAACAAGAAGAAGAGAACAAAAAACAACAACAGAAATCAATTAATAGCAAGGACAACTTCAGAAACCAAAACCAACATTAAAGCGACAGAGCACAAAGTCAACCAAGTTTGTTTTTACTCCTCTGTAATTTCGGTTATAAAAACTGAACCCCAAAACCATTGTAAACTCTGGGAAATTATAATAAAAAATCAATAAAAAGCACAAGATTTTAGAGGGTATTGAATCTTCTCTACTTCGTCTTTGCATGCAAGAAAAAAATCAAAAAAGGAAAAAGGAATCGTTTTTTACCGTTAGGTGCTCTGTCGTTCGGCGTCCTCTTCGCGCCGTTCCCCTTCCGCCGTCGATAAGCCATCGGACCTTTGACTGAGCCGAATATGGTGAGACGCCGGAGAGGGGAACATAGATTTTTTTTTCGTTTCGAACATAGCATCGGTGTTAGGGTTTCAAAAAAAAAGGGATTTTCCGGTTTCGATGTAGAGCAAAACGGGGAGGTTTTAGAGTTTTCGGAAACGAGAAAGCCAAAAGAGCTTAAGAATGTCAAAAGGGTGTCTTTTATAGTGTTTTAAACATTTTAAAAATGGTTTATTCACCATATGGTCCCTCCGTGTTTTAAAGATTGCTTTTAAGGGTTTCCGTGTTTTTAAATCCCGTCCCAGGTCCCTCCTTGTTTTCGAGTTTTTTTAATTTCGTCCACGATTCCGTTTCAATCGACTTTTGGATGGGTTAATTCTTGTCCTGGTCCCTGTGACTTTTTATTTCCTTTTAATTGGGTCCCATTTCGCATTTTAATCAGTTTTCCAAACGGGTTTATTACATCTTTGATCCCTGGCAGTTTGCTCTTTTCCTTGCTAGCATTTTATTATGTTTTTTTATGCATCGGATATATGTTATTTTGCATATTGTTATGTGTATTTATTTTGCACTGTTGTTACGTTTGTGTGATGTAAATATATGATACGTGTTTAATGTTTTTTTATATATATGGGTTCGTATGCTTTTTAATATTAGTCTTGTTCTTTTATTTATTATTTTAACATGCGGTTTTATTATGTGTAAATTCTTGGTTCAAATATGCATATAGCTTAGTTTTTCTTTGTGTCGTTCGAATATATTTTAGCATGCATTTTCTTAACTTGTCATTATAATTATAGCACGCACGGTCCCGGTTTCCGCGTGGGAATGATATTTCGAAAGCTCGGATATCGACTCCTTTGGAGCCGTAGGACTTTAGATTAGCTTTAATTTTGTACTAATGCATTTGTTTTTGTAGTTTTCAAAAAAAAAATTAAAATTGTTTTCAAAAATGTGATGTCCTTTTATTCGGGGACGAACGAGGCCAGTACCAGTCGTAGTGGTGGTGGTTCGGACGTTCGTATTCGAATATTAGGATTTTCTAAATTTACTCGCGTATATAACCAAATCTCGGTTAAAATTGTCACTTTGATTCGTAAGATTCGGTTTTAATTAAGCGGTAAAGTTTTGGTACCAAATT
Source organism: Hibiscus tridactylites (assembly GCA_958450335.1). Taxonomy (NCBI): domain Eukaryota; kingdom Viridiplantae; phylum Streptophyta; class Magnoliopsida; order Malvales; family Malvaceae; genus Hibiscus; species Hibiscus tridactylites. The sequence continues at coordinate 24,615,548 of OY288281.1, forward strand.
TGGGCACGTCGAGGGAGCTAACCCTTCCTCGCGTGTAACCGACTCCCGAACCCTTTTGAATCTCTGGTTTCTATTTCCGGTGTCCGGTCTACCATTTCAAAGTGACCGGTGGCAACTCCTTCTTTTTTTTCAAAATCTTTTTTTTAATCCCCAATTTCCCAATAATTTTCTAAAATCCATCTTCACCCCTCAATTTCTAAAATTCTTTTTTAACCCCTAAGTTTTAATTTCTAAAACATCTCTTCCACCAAATACCTACATATACATCAGTGTTTTTCAAAAAAGACGTCGCTACAGATGGCGACTCCGCTGGGGACACAATTTTGTTTTCAAAAAAACAAAAAAGAGAGTCAGACCAAGGAAACTTTACCGCTTAACTAATATCAAAGGTTCGAACTAAAGTGACAAATTTAACCGATATTTGTTTATTAACGCGAGTCTATTTCGAACGCATTCATTTTTTGCATATACACCCGTTTGTTTAAGTGGGGGGAAAACGCTAGTGCTTTCGTGGGGATATTGTTCCTCCGTCTGGGCCTAGTAAGTACCTTCGGGGCTCGACTACCCTATATCTTCGTGGGAATATCGTTTCTTCATCTGGATATAGCTAAAGGGTCCCCTCGAATTGAACTCGGTTGAAATGAGCCTATAATGGGTGATGATCGGGGGCCTTGCTACCCTTAGTAGGGGACAGCAAGGACAATTCGAGTACTTCCTAGAACCAGAACTGCATGTAGCGAACTAGAATGCCTACCCTTTAGAGCCATGCGGAAAACCTAGGTGCTAGACAAAAATAGGTGTATTTGTGCTTGTTTATCTCTATTTTGTTTTACACTAACCCGATTGTTTTGTTGCTTTCATACACCACATTTTTTTCTTCTTCATATCATTAGCATCATCATAAGCTCATTACTCATCCATTCATAGTTGCATCATTACATTATGACATTCATCATGCATTTTCATGCATTCACTTCCAAGATGATGGGACTAATCATCGGGATGTTCCTTAGGAGTGATACTGGGTAAAGAAAAAAGACAGCCGATTCAGCACCCTTACGGAACCCGACGAAGAACTAAGATGGTGAACGAAGACCGGTTTGACCAAATTGAACAAACTCAAAGGGACATGCAAGCAGATTTGACCAAGAAGTTCGAGGACCAGTTAGCTAGGGCCCAAGAGGAGATGAGGGAGCAGCTCAGAAAATCTCAGGAAGATATACTAGCCCAAATAGGCCAGATGCTAGGAACCCGACCTCCCGTACGAGGAGAAGCCTCAAACGGTAATCCGGCGACGAGGCCCACCGTTGCGAATGAAGATCTCTCGTATCCCCCAGGATTTACCCCCACTCATGTTAGGGTCCAAGCTACCCCTCAGGTGATACTCGATCAAGGAAAAATGCCAATTCATCAGACTGATACCCCTTTCCCCGCTAATGCACCCTCCGCGCCGGAAGAGAGGCTCGGAGGAAACCAAGCCGAGAATTTCGTCTCAGATCTCGATCAGTTAATGGAAATCGAGAAGCCAAGGTTTGAGGCCTCTAAAGAGATCGCAGACCGTTGCAAGCGACTCGAGGAAAAGTTGGAAGCCATGGAGGTGGTCGATGCTTTCACAGGTTTTGACGCCACCGAACTCAGTCTTGTCCCAGATCTAGTGCTACCCCCTAAATTCAAGGCCCCGGAGTTTGAGAAGTATGATGGGACAAGTTGTCCCCGCACTCATCTCACCATGTTTTGCCGGAGGATGACCGGATATGGTGGGGATGACAAACTGTTGATCCATTGCTTCCAAGATAGTCTCTCAGGACCCGCCATTCGTTGGTACAATCAGTTAAGCCGTCATCAGATCAAGACATGGAAAGATTTGGCCAAGGCCTTCTTAGCACAATACCAGCATGTCAGTGACATGGTACCGGACCGGTGGACCCTACAACACATGAAACAAAGGTCGAATGAAAGTTTTAGGCAGTATGCACAATGATGGAGAGATGTGGCAGCTCAGGTGCAACCTCCACTTGGTGAGAAGGAAACAGTGGTCATATTTATCCAAACTTTGGAGGGGCCAATCTTGGATCGCCTCATTGGAAACGCAACCACCAACTTCGCCGACTTAGTATTGTCCGGTGATCTCATTGAAAATGTCGTCAAAAGTGGTAGGATTGAGACGGGAGGAGGCTCGTCCCACAAGAGGCAAGCTCACAGAAGGAAGGATAACGAAGTCAACGCTTCAGACGTCTACAATATTAAACCAGTGGCAGTGGTGCAACCTAAAGCGGCCTCAAATGCCCAAGGTTCCTCAAGTCAAAGCTTCAACCAGCAAAAAAATAATGAAAGGATTGAGTTCACTCCGTTACCGATATCGTATGGAGATTTATACAAGCAGCTCTCTGATATCCATGTAGTGGCACCTTACTACGTGCCCCCTTTGCAACCCCCATTCCCTAAGTGGTATGACGCCAAGGCAAAATGCGAGTACCACGGTGAGCAAGTGGGGCATTCGATCGAGAATTGTTTTGGTTTCAAGAAGAATGTAGAAAGGCTCATTCAACTTGGGGTCATAAGCTTCGAGAAATCAGGTGGACCAGCTACAAACACGAACCCTCTACCAAATCATGCCAAAGGAGTGAACGCCATTTCCGAGGAGGGCAATCGGAGGACCAAGACCAATGTATCTGAAGTCAAGTCACCCTTCAGTTGGGTATGGATGGAGCTTTACAAGGCAAGTCTAGTCAGCCAGGGGGCAATGAAGCCCGAGGGGCTTGTTGGTCCTTATTGCGAGTTCCATACCGAAGGCGGACACACTATCCAGGACTGTTGTGAGTTCGCAACTTTAGTTCAAGGGCTAATGGACAACAAGGAGATCGAATTCTTTGAAGAAGTAAAAGAGACTGTTGAAGAACCAACCTCGGGGTTTTTAACTGCTTCAGCCAAGGGAAAGTCCCCGATATCTGAGTTTGGGGAAGCATGTTTGCTAAGAGAGGCCGCTTCGGATTAGGCTACGAGCCCAAGGAAGGTGAGGAAACAAAAGACCAAGAGGAGGTGGAGCCAGTGTTTTTCCCCCCTCTAGATCAGATCTTTGTACCAGGAGGATTCTTTGGTCCAATCGGGCAATTTGAAGCACCATTTGGGGATGTCGTCAAGGAAACAGTTGAAGATTTTGTCGAGGAGCCAACAGTGGAAGAACTCCTAGAAAATCTGAACATTGATTTGACATTCCTAGAAAATGAGGCCTAAGGGTAGGGTCTATCCAAGCTTACCGGTCAAAAATTCTCATAGGTTTCCTTGTTGCTTTTAATCTCTTTTAAAGTATTGCACCAAATCAAACTCACCCTCTTAAGCCCGAAGGCGGTGATGATCTTTTGTAAGGGCCTATGACTCCATGTTTTTTTATTTTCAATAAAAGGGTGCATCGCGTTTTGTGTCTCAATTAGCTCTTCCGTCATCGGACCCTCGTATATCAATTGTGCGAGGAACATTGAATGTGACCCGAAGGTTGGATTCAAGCAGCTTGTGTCTATTAGAAATCAGAAGTTGCGAAGATAACTAATTTGTGACTTGCATCCCAACTTAAGTTGGTCATCTGTTTAAGCCCGTAAGGCATTAATGCATCAAGGTTAATTCTCTTAAAAAAGAGTCTAAATTGAGACCAAGGCAAATAAATCAAATCTCCCAAAAGGGAAAATGAACAAAATAAGATAAAAAAACACTCCAATTTCTGAAGCCTGGTAATAGGCATTTCAGATAAGAGTGTGGCAATTTTGGGGCACTCTGCTGTAGCAAAAGGGCCAATAAGGTTGCATTGCACCATTTAAATTCAAAAACCTTAGCTTCATGAGTGATGGTAATATTTTCAAGTCATGACAATGCCGAGTAACTAGGGGTTTTGGTGTTTGCCCCATCTTTAACTTCAAGCCAAAGGAATGTGATGACTTGATTTCCCCAAAATCCTACTAAAGCAAAATGACGCCAAAATCAGCAAATGGTGCCACGAAAAATCAACAAAAAATAAATAATACAAAGAAAACCAAAATAAGTCAAGATGTACTTCACATTTCAGATATCAACCCAACTTACGAGGTCTTCTAGACACAAGATATGCTCGGGGCATCCCCGGTAAGTCATTTCACTATCGCTCCTACACTTGATGTTCAAGGTATCTGATCTAGCTTGGGCTATCCATAATTCAAAAAAGAAAATTTTGTTTTCTCTAACAAGCATCTCACATTGGAGTAAAAAAGCATGTGGTCTGAGTTTTGTAGTAAAACAAAAGATTTCTCTGCATTACTTTACAAAGAGGTCTAAAAGTACAGGGACCAACGATAAGTGTGCCAACCATTTACACAAAGGACAAACTCTAAACCAAAGAAAGACACCCATAACTTGGAGACATTTCACAAGAATATGGTCAAGACCACGAAAAGTCAAGGGGCATCATCGTGCAAGGCAGCACTAATCATTTGACCAAGGCTACAAGACCAAACTAAAACAGATAAGACCGAGCCAGTATGACTATGAAATCAGGGGGCATCCCTTTGAATGTCAACATCAGGACCAATTACATCACATATCATTCCAGCATCAGTGCATTCATCATGCATTCACATCAAGCATCTATACCATATATCAAGTTACATGCATCCATACAAAACATACACATTTCATTCGAACGTAGAAAAATAAACAGTCAAAAGACAAGGATGGCGAATCCTCAACCAAAGGAAAGCCACGCCGACAAAAAAAAGACAAATCAACAAAGAGGTTGAACCCCACCAAGAGGAACAACCACAACACCAACTCTCTTTCAACATCAATCTCGTCCTGCCGTTGGTGGTGGCGGATCTCTTACAACATCGATCTTGTTATGCCGATGGTGGTGTAGCGGATCTCTTACAACATCGATCTTGTTATGCCGATGGTGGTGTAGCGGATCTCTTTCAACATCGATCTTGTTATGTCGTTGGTGGTGTAACGGATCTCTTACTACATCGATCTTGTTATGTCGTTGGTGGTGTAGCGGATCTCTTACAACATCGATCTCGTCCTGCCTTTGATGGTAGCGGATCTCTTACTACATCGATCTTGTTATGCCGTTGGTGGTGTAGCGGATCTCTTACTACGTCGATCTTGTTATGCCGTTGGTGGTGTAGCGGATCTCTTACTACATCGATCTTGTTATACCGTTGGTGGTGTAGCGGATCTCTTACTACATCGATCTTGTTATGCCGTTGGTGGTGTAGCGGATCTCTTACTACATCGATCTTGTTATGCCGTTAGTGGTGTAGCAGATCTCTTACAACATCGATCTCGTCCTGCCTTTGATGGTAGCAGATCTCCTTCAACATCGATCTTGTTATGTCGTTGGTGGTGTAGCAGATCTCTTACAACATCGATCTCGTCCTGCCTTTGATGGTAACGGATCTCTTTCATCATCGATCTTGTTATGCCGTTGGTGGTGTAGCAGATCTCTTACAACATCGATCTCGTCCTGCCTTTGATGGTAGCAGATCTCTTTCAGCATCGATCTTGTTATGTCGTGGGTGGTGTAACGGATCTCTTTCAACATCGATCTTATGCCGTTAATGGTGTATCGGATCTCATCCTCACCGGGTCATGCCTCTTCGTCGGAGTTGCAGCTTGATCCACACCAATCTCCTGATCTCGTCTCGTCGTCGGTGGCGTAGCGGCACCCACATCCAACAGGGAAGTGGGACAAAATTAGTGCTTATGGTCTTTGCTTTATCCTTGTTCCACAAGTATAAGCAAAGAGGGGCAACTGTAATCACTAATTTTGTCCTGAAACTTAAACTCTTTTTGTTTGCATTTTGGGCTTGTATTGGGCTAAAATTATAATAATAAAAAATTAATTAAGGAAAAAAGAAAAAGAAGGACAAATATATATATATATATATATATATATATATATATATGTTTTACTATTAATATTATTCTTATATATGTATTACCTCTATCGTTCTAATATTACTACTATTATTCTCATTATTATTAATTATTTGTATTATTTCTTATTGTTGTCATTATTATTATTATTACCATGGATTATTTAATATTATTTATTAATATTACTATTATCTATTTATTATTATTTAATATTATTACTAATATTAGTATTATGTTAGAAAAAGACTAATCCATATATATAAATAAACCCAATGAAGCCCATCTATTAAACAAATAATTGTCCATTTACAAAGATAAAATGTTACAAGGCCCATTTCGGGCCCGATCCGGAATTGAGCAAAAAACCCTAATCTTTGTCTTCTCTTGCGCAGCCGTCTAGTGACCGTAGGATCAGGAGATGATCCAAGGGTCCAGATTGAACCCGAGGAAAAACCCTAGCAAGGCATCAGCAAGCCCAACGCCGCACGCCCCGCACCGTTGGATCTAGGCGTGATCCAACGGTCCAAATCACATCCATCCAGAAACCCTAAGGGTTCCCCCTCGTCTCGCGCCGCCATGAGGTCTCAGCCGTTAGATCGAATCTCGATCTAACGGCTCATGACGATGCCCATAACGATCCAGAAGCTTCACGCGCCCATGCGCGACTTTTCGCTCTCCCCACGCGCGCGTGCTGTCGACCGGTCTGACCACTCCTCTCCACGCCGTCTGCCCACCTTGTCCCTCCCATTTCCGGAAATACAAACATGCAACAAAAAAGAAGAGGATGTCAGGAGTCCCGGAATAGCAACAAGAAGAAGAGAACAAAAAACAACAGCAGAAATCAATTAATAGCAAGGACAACTTCAGAAACCAAAACCAACATTAAAGCGACAGAGCACAAAGTCAACCAAGTTTGTTTTTACTCCTCTGTAATTTCGGTTATAAAAACCGAACCCCAAAACCATTGTAAACTCTGGGAATTATAAAAAAAAAATCAATAAAAAGCACAAGATTTTAGAGGGTATTGAATCTTCTCTACTTCGTCTTTGCATGCAAGAAAAAAAATCAAAAAAGGAAAAAGGAATCGTTTTTTACCGTTAGGTGCTCTGTCGTTCGGCGTCCTCTTCGCGTCGTTCCCCTTCCGCCGTCGATAAGCCATCGGACCTTTGACTGAGCCGAATATGGTGAGACGTCGGAGAGGGGAACATAGATTTTTTTTCGTTTCGAACATAGCGTCGGCGTTAGGGTTTCAAAAAAAATGGATTTTCCGGTTTCGATGTAGAGCAAAACGGGGAGGTTTTAGAGTTTTCGGAAACGAGAAAGCCAAAAGAGCTTAAGAATGTCAAAAGGGTGTCTTTTATAGTGTTTTAAACATTTTAAAAATGGTTTATTCACCATATGGTCCCTCCGTGTTTTAAAGATTGCTTTTAAGGGTTTCCGTGTTTTTAAATCCCGTCCCAGGTCCCTCCTTGTTTTTGAGTTTTTTTAATTTCGTCCACGGTTCCGTTTCAATTGACTTTCGGATGGGTTAATTCCCGTCCTGGTCCCTGTGACTTTTTATTTCCTTTTAATTGGGTCCCATTTCGCATTTTAATCAGTTTTCCAAACGGGTTTATTACATCTTTGATCCCTGGCAGTTTGCTCTTTTCCTTGCTAGCATTTTATTATGTTTTTTTATGCATCGGATATATGTTATTTTGCATATTGTTATGTGTATTTATTTTGCACTGTTGTTACGTTTGTGTGATGTAAATATATGATACGTGTTTAATGTTTTTTTATATATATGGGTTCGTATGCTTTTTAATATTAGTCTTGTTCTTTTATTTATTATTTTAACATGCAGTTTCATTATGTGTAAATTCTTGGTTCAAATATGCATATAGCTTAGTTTTTCTTTGTGTCGTTCGAATATATTTTAGCATGCATTTTCTTAACTTGTCATTATAATTATAGCACGCACGGTCCCGGTTTCCGCGTGGGAATGATATTCCGAAAGCTCGGATATCGACTCCTTTGGAGCCGTAGGACTTTAGATTAGCTTTAATTTTGTACTAATGCATTTGTTTTTGTAGTTTTCAAAAAAAAAATTAAAATTGTTTTCAAAAATGTGATGTCCTTTTATTCGGGGACGAACGAGGCCAATACCAGTCGTAGTGGTGGTGGTTCGGACGTTCGTATTCGAATATTAGGATTTTCGAAATTTACTCACGTATATAACCAAATCTCGGTTAAAATTGTCACTTTGATTCGTAAGATTCGATTTTAATTAAGCGGTAAAGTTTTGGTACCAAATTTGGGCACGTCGAGGGTGCTAACCCTTCCTCGCGTGTAACCGACTCCCGAACCCTTTTGAATCTCTGGTTTCTATTTCCGGTGTCCGGTCTACCATTTCAAAGTGACCGGTGGCGACTCCTTTTTTTCAAAATCTTTTTTTTAATCCCCCAATTTCCCAATAATTTTCTAAAATCCATCTTCACCCCTCAATTTCTAAAATTCTTTTTTAACCCCTAAATTTTAATTTCTAAAACATCTCTTCCACCAAATACCTACATATACATCAGTGTTTTTCAAAAAAGACGTCGCTACATATATAATTGAAATGTTGTGTGTAAAATTTCATTGCATTTGAACATCGTTCGATAGGTCAATTCGATTAAAAACCAGCAAAAATCTGTCATTACAGGTCAGGTTGTATCGATACGGGTGATGGCGTATCGATACGGTTAAGCATAATTGGACTCTAAGAACATGGCGTATTGATACAGTCTATAGCCATATCGAAACATTTTGCTATTGTAATTCATTGTTTCGATACGGGTCTATAGCGTATCGAAACGGGTCAAAGTCAAAGGGAGTCAACCCGTACCGATACAGGGCTTACCTGTATCGATACGATCTAAAGAAAAAAGTCAACTTAGGTTGACCATCGTGCACCCGTTTCGAAACAGCCCTAAGGTGTTTCGATGCAGGGTTAGTTAGTTAAAGGCATAATTTGATAGTTTGTAATGTTCACAGATTAGTCACTGAATTTTTAATAATTAAATTGAATGAGTAAATGATCTTCGAATTGTATGAAATTTTGCAGTTCTGTTAATATAGTATTGAATTTCATTGTGGTATAACTAATTGCATCGAAGGGCCTCTAATTTATCAAATTTATAGTTTAGTGCCTAAAACTTGTAATAGTCAAGAATCAACCCTAATTGAATAATTATTGCTTCATAAGGACTAATTGGACTATTACGCATTGTGGTAATGTGTTATTGTATATTATTGTTTTAATCGTTGATAATAAAATGAAATTTTATTGCACCGATCACTGTATTGATCATCGGTATCACTTTCTGACTCGGTTCTCGACCAGACCGGGAAGGGGTGCTACAGGGAAGCAAACCTAGGGCTTTAGAGTCAAACAAGGGAGTTATGCACAAATTTGAAATTTAAAGAGATACTTGTTGGGAATTTCTTTAAATTTCTGGAATTAAGGCTAGAAATTTAAAGAAACAAAGATAACATGAAGGATAAGAAGATGATTTATAAGAATAAAAGCACAAAGATCAAAAAAGATAATTATAAAGATAGGTAAAACAAATCTGAAAACTCAAATTTGTTTATGGAAGATGGCGTCAATAGAGGCTATTTGAAGATGAAGATGGATTGATGAATAATCGATGTTCCATGAGACTCTCCTACCCATAATTGAATAGGCAACCTCCACGATAAGGCTCTAACTGACCCTTCTAATCGCAATTGGATAGGCAACCCGGAGTGTGACGATTCTCCCTCCCACAAACTAGTTGAAAACGTTGCAGAAGACTTCTAATGTACAAGTTTTATCGACACTTGCAAACATGTAATCAAAGAATGCTTTTATTTATCAACTTAAATCTGAAAAACAATGAAGAAGTCTTTATCCTTTTATAGGAGAAGGATTCCTAAGAAGAATAAACTATTAATGATTAGAAAATCACAAATAAATCAACATTGGAACTCTTAAAGTTGATGGCAGCAATGGGGAGCCTTGGATGAGATTCAATATGATGGTTGAGATGAATTTGAGGAGTCTTGGAGTGGGCTGCCAGAATAGGGTGTGTAATCTTGTCCCTTGGATTTGGAGTTGATTCGACGGCTTGTATGCTTAAATATGAAGGTGGTTGATGGTTCTTAACTTATAAAAACCCTAAAAACACCAATTTAAATGATAATAAATACATTGGGTTAAGTTTAATTCATCCAAAGCCTTATATATTAGCTTTTAGGCTAAATTTACAAAATCCCGTAATAAATCCTATATCTAGTTTTCTGCATGCACAATCTTCATTAAAATGGATGTATCTTGAGTTCACACATCATATTGATGCGTTAGAAAGGTAACTGAATGATAGTCAATTCATCATAAGACATATCGGCCCATAAGTGTATGCATCTCATTCGAAAAGTCGTCTCAAGTCGACTTATTTTCTAGACTTAGAAAACAGTTTCAACTTCTTGTTCAAGATGTATTGTTTTAGCTCTCTCATGCATGTATCAGTTATTTACGAGATTAGAGGTGTTTTAAAGATTATTGGTCTACTTGTAAATGGTTTTCTATTATAGGAGATGAGGAATACATGAATTCAGAAAACTTGTATAACAAATATTTTGGAATAGACAAGTGTCTACGTCCAAGTGAAATTAATATGTCTTGGATCATCAATACTTATGGGCACTTGGATGAAAATGTTTTTCTTGAAGATGCGGAATTTGACTGCTATGTATGGGTTGTAGTATTGTATATCCTAGGGTTTATTGTATTCCCTACTATTTCTAATTTAGTGACTTCGTTTTATTTTATATATTTTTAGAGATGTTAATGAAATTAAAAGTTATGCATGGGTGCGCTCATGTTAGCAAGTTTACATTGTAACTTGCAGAAATACAAATAAGAAAACAAATACTATATCTGACAGTTTTTATTTTCATTTATAGTTTTATTTGTTTAGTAGTCTTTCTCTTTATTTCGTGTGAATTAACATTTTATTTTTCTTTGTTTTAGGTATTTATATTTGAGCACATACTATGAGTTGCATTTTTTTTCTTCATCCTAACTCTAACATAATATTTGAAAATGTCATTGACAAAGATAAGAAAAACCATTCCAATGACTTCCCTTTGCTAGTTGGCTGGCATGAGAGGTTGTATAAGGCATCCATGAAGCACAAATTACACCCCACCTTATTACTATTTGATCATTATTTAAAAAAAATTATTGGTAGCTAATGTAAGTGAATTCGTTTTTTTATTATTTAATTTCAACTTTTTTAAATGACTTATTTTTTTAGTCTTTTCTATTTCAATGTTTCAAATAGGTTGAATGGACCCAATATAATACACTGTCAGAAAATTTCTTGCCTTCTCCATGTGATAATCAAGTTCACGTAGAGCTTGCTTTGACATTTCTTATATAGAGAGAGAAGATAATTCTTCATGATCTTGTTGTCTTGGAGCAAAAGTAGCTACGTGCATCTCATCGCCTTTGATGGACATTGAAAACACAAATCTATGGGAGGAACAAAGCAAGATTATACTAATAAACTAAGAGTTTTCGTGAAACTTAGGGCTGAGCGTCGACAATTTTTGCATATTGAAGTTAATCATGAAATTGTGCCCCTTGTGCCCTTTTTTGCTTCTTTATTGCTTCCCTGTGAATGCAATAGATGGAGAAGATGAGATCTTTCAAAATCTGTTACACAACCTTACCATGGGGATTGTGTTATATTCCTATAATTATTGATATTTTGTATTGATAGGAGAAGAAGATGCAAATAACTTGCTCTATAATATAGAGTATGATTAGTTGGGGAATGATAATCCCATGTTACAATAGGCTCATCAATCGATTCATGATGACTTCATAGAGCAAGATTAGTTGATTGTTAGCTCTCAAAGCAGAATATAGAAGGAGACTTACAATGTGAGGAGGCTAAAGAAATTCAGAGAAAAAAATGAATTGACAAAGGTTGAGACACAAAAAAGTAATGTAAAAATTTAATGCTTTATTTCATTTTCAAGCAACCCACTTACGGCACAATAATTGTTTATGACACTTAGTTTTATTTTACACATTCAAACATTTCAATCGTTTACGACACTTAGTTTGATCTTATAACTTATTAATGAGATTGATGTAAGGCTTTTTGCACGCTCGAATCAATCTCTAAAAACCGTCAAGTGGATTGTATTTGGTCCTTAAATGAATTGGCTAAAAATCGAAAGAAAGGTAGACAAATTGCACAAGGATTTTAAAGTGGTTCGACTACCCAACCGAGTCTACATTTACTACCTTAGCACACCACTAAGGATTTTCCAATTCACTATGAACTCTTCCCCTTTTCTAGGCTAAGGAGATAACCCTCACAACCCTATCTTTTAATGGCTAAGATAGAACCACTCAAGTTTTTCACTAAGGTTAAACTAGAACCTCTCTTTTCACAAGGGATTTGTTTGGTAAACTAAATACCTCACAAGATGGATGTTTACACAATTTAAGCTCACAAGAAAGAGTGAAAGATTTATAATTTAAGCACTCTCTTAAACTATGTACAAGAGAAATGAAGAAATGTGATTTAAACTCAAATTCTCTTGATCATCTTGCATGGATATGTTCTCTAATCATTTTCAAGTGTCTCAAGCTTGCTTTAATAGTGTGGAATGATATTCTAGCCGTTTGTGAGCGTCGGGGATGTTTTGAAACCGTTGGGAAGTCATAAATTTGAGCTCTAAATTCTCACCTGCACAAAAGTTTCGAAACCTTTACTAGAGGTTCTGAAACCTTAAGGAGGATTTGAAAAATATAGTTGTTATAGAGCCATGGTTTCGAAACCTTTATAAAGGTTTTGAAACCTTTGCTAAGGTTTCAATTTCAGGCCATTCTGCCCGAAAGGTTACGAAACCTTCCATATAGGTGCAAAGTCAAAACATTTTAAACATATTTTCCATGTTTTGAGGACTTTTGAATTATTTTTGAAATCTTTAAACAAGTCCAAAACATTTTTCACATAATTGTTATATCAAAATATTTTCTCAACAATCTCTCATTTTTATATAACAAAACTTCTTTAAAAAATTGTTTTTGACAAAAGCTCCCCCTTAATTTTTCACTTAATTCTCCTCCTTTTTGTTATATCAAAATAATTTCAATCTTTATAGTACATAATAACAATGAAGAGTAAGTTAGAAAAAATTAAGTACAAAGCATTTGAAAAATTAAACTCCCCTTACTAAAGCATTCCATTAAAATTTTAGCACAAACTTTGACACTTAAGAGATTGAATTTCACCATTGAATCAAATCAATTTAAAACACATGAAATTCAATTTATCCAAGACTTTAAAATTTTGTGCAAACATATGAATGAAACAATATGATTCATATGTATAAAGCATCATAAAATGACATGCACTTATAAATATAAATAAGCAATGTTGCATGAACATTTATCATCAAAATAGGTAACCAAATGTTTATAATCCAATGCATTAATATTAGAGGTTACTCATCTTCTTGAGTGGCTAGAGCATTTTCATATATTTGCTTTTCTTACTATTGCTCCAACACAACTACAAGAGACATTCACTTGATTTTTTGTATCCAAATTGTTTTTGATCCTTTGACATTAGTTTTAATGTCTCTTGTTCCCTTAGAAACTCATACTTGTCTAACCCCATAAGATTTTCTTTTCTTTATATGACAAGTATGCAAAGAATGACCATGATAATGACAATGTGAGCATTTTGTCATTATAGATGAGATGAATTATTAGAAATAATTTAATTTGCTTTTGTTAAGATTTCAAGCTTAATTTTCAAATCAAAATTTCTTTTTCCAAAACTTCATTTCCCAATTTTAAAAACTCTAAATCATTTTTCAAAATCACATTTTATTTTTCTAAATCCAATTTAGTTTTCAAAAGAGAATAATTTTCAAATTCAAGTTAAGGAACGTTATTTTTTTATTCTATTAAATAATTACTTTTTTGTATATTACATATCCATTTTATGGTCTATGTTTGGAATTCGTGGCTCTCCCTCTCAACAATGTTATTTCAAGGTTCGAACTTGAGTTCTCTCCTTAAGAGAGCAATATACATTGTCATTGCATCTAACTCTTGTTGGTTAAATAATTTTGGGTAAACTGTCACTTATCTTTATCGCAATGGTCACTTACGTTTTCATTTTTTAAACATTTGATCACCGAGTGTTTAGTTTTCGTTAGACACTAACAGTGCATTGACTTGGCACAGTAAAAAGAAGGATAATTTACATAGATAGTCCCTAAATTATTACTTCGCTCCTATTTTGACCATCAAAATAAAAATAATTTATATAATTACGTATTTAATACTCTATATTTATATTTTTTTTATTTCTTCTCCCCTCCATCATCTTCCATGTTTTTCTTCATCTAGCCCAATCTCTAATTTTCTACTATATTAATCTTCAATTCACACCGTATATTTTTTTTTCTACTTTCCTTTATTTTTTCTACAAATTTTGCCTCCAACTCCGATCCCCTTAAAAACAGTTCTTAGTTTTAAGCATGTTAGCGTAATGCGTTATCTAAAAACAGTTCTTATGAGCACAACACCTTATGTAAACAAGGTATCATCATTGAGGTCGTCAATTCTTAGTTATCTGCATTTTTTCTTTATTTTTTTGCCCCATCTTCTTCTTTTCTTTTTTTCTTTTTAATTAAAATTAGACTTTTAAAAACTGTAGGACAAAGAATGGGTTCTTGACATTCAAAATTTTTTAGGATAATAATAATTTCTTGACCACCCCATATGGTAAATTAAAAGCCTTTGTGTATTAACTTATTTTTTTCTTTATCTGTTTGGATATTGCTAATATTATTCAAGTTGATTCTTTAGTTTCTCTTGTTGTTTACTAAATATTCCCTCAAATTATGTTCGGTGCAAGCTTTTCTTATGTTCCTAGCTACCATTTCCATGACTGGGTTCTTTCGTATTCTTAGTAGATTCACACTCTGGCAGTTCTACTGACACTGACGTTGTTGCTGATAAAGCTTCAAGACCGGTGGGTGCACATGAGGTGTTGTGCTCATAAGAATTGTTTTCAGACAAAGCATTACGCCAGCATGCTTATAACTAAAAAAATATTTTTAAGGGGGACCGGAGTTGGAGCCAATATTTGTAGAAAAAAAGGAAAGTAGAAAAAAATATACGATGTGAGTTGGGGGATTAATATAGTAAAAAATTAGGGATTGTACTAGATGAAGAAGAATATGGAAGATGATGGAGGAAAAAAAATAAAAAAATGTAAATATGGAAGATTAAATGTGTAATTATACAACTTATTTTTATTTCGGTGGTCAAAATAGGGGTGAAGTAATAGTTTATGGGCTATCTAGGTCATTTATCATTCTTTTTATTGTTTCAAGTCAGCATACCGTTAGTGTCTAACAATAATTAACACTCAATGGACTAAATGTTTAAAAAATGAAAACATAAGTGACCATAACGGTTAATTTTTAAAATCGGTAACTAAAGTGTACGCGAGATAAAAATAAGTGACCATTGCGATAGTTTACCCAATAATTATTATTTGATATACTAGTGAAGTGGCTCTTTTCTTCACAAATGAAATTAATCTATTTCTTTATATCTTATTTATTTATTTAATGATTAAGGACACGTGATAATTGGATTAAGGCCACTTATAGAGAAGAATGTAAGATTTTAGCCCAACGTTTTATGGGCCTAATTAAGTTTAAAATTAAGTGGGGGTACTTAGGTTATTTACTTTGAGTTGTTTAATATTATCCATTCAGTTACTTAAGGGATATACCATATTAAAAATTGACACTATTGATTAAGGGTAATTATTCAATGCTCTATCAATTAAAAACAAAAAAGTTTTTATAAATGTATTATTTTTAGAATTTATGGATTTAGTTTATGATTTAAGATTTATAGGTTTAGGTTTAGGAGTTTAAAATTTAGTTGTTTGTGTTAGAATTTAAGGTTTAAAATTTAAAACCTAAATCTTAATATATTACCATAAAACTTAAATCATAACCTTTAAACCTTAAATTATAACCACAATCACTTAATTCTAAACTCACAAACTCTAAACTAAATCCATAAACCCTAAAATTAAAACACTTATTTAAATTTTTTATATCCAGGGTTACATACATTAAACAAATAAAACTTATAGCCTATGTCATTATAATTTGTGTAGCAAAAGAATGTCAAAAAAAAGGGAGAAATCAATTTACTCTGGTGGAAGTTTATGGCTGTAAAAACCAATATTTTCTAAAGATCCTATAAATTATTATTTATAAAATATTGTTTTGATTTATAAGATATTAAGTTATCAAAATCTTGAATTAATTTTATAAAAAAAACCTGAACAATCGTTGTATAAATTTAAATAAGAATTAAGGAGACATCAACTAATTGTCTTAGTGGTTAAGGATGTTCATCTTACCATATCTTATATGGATTCAAATCCCGACATGAGAATATAATATCTCTATTTAATAAAAAAAATAAGAATTAAGGATACATTTGAGACCGTAATAGAGGTCGCTATATAGCGGTAGCAACGTCATCCGAAATCGTTGTTGTCGAAAATAATGATGTGAAACAGAATCACACCAATAGTGGTGGATTGCGATCACAATTTAATGGGTAAAGACCGATTGCGACAATAATAGGTCGCTATTCACGTTATTCTTCTGGTATTCCTGTTATGTTTTACAATAAATTGTGCGAATTAAAAAAAATCACAACCACTATACTTACAATATTATTTGTTATGTTCATAATCACGATAAACGTAAAACAACCGAAAACGTGGTCGCAACTACAATTCAAATCCTTGATAATAACCTCACAACTTTCTTAGTGAAGTTTTGCGAATTAAAAAAAAATCACAACCACTATACTTACAATATTATTTGTTATGTCCATAATCACGATAAACGTAAAACAACTGAAAACGTGGTCGCAACTACAATTCAAATCCTTGATAATAACCTCACAACTTTCCTAGTGAAGTTTTCAACTTTTCTGGTAGAATTTAAAAAGGAAAATATTTTGATACAAAAGCTTGTTATATAAGCCTTTCAATTTTATGGTTTAATGTTTTAGGTTAATGTTTAGGGTTTATGAGTGTAGAATTTAAAGTTTATGGTAAGAGATTAGGGTTCAGGGTTTAAGGTTTAGGTGTTAGGAGTAGGGATTTAGGTTTTAAATTTTTATAGTTTAAATATGAATGGTTGTGTAAAAAAAATTACACAACTTGTGTATCAAAATATAACTCATTTAAAAACGACACTATTTAACTAATCAAATATATATATATGGTTAGGATCAACTTACACAGTGTAAAAATCTTAAGTTTTACACGTTTTTTGGACCATTGGATGGGGAAAATGGATGACTGAGATTAACTCCTTACCTTTTTCCCAAGTGATAATCTTCACATATTCTACTGTTAATCTCATCCATCCGTTTTACCCATCCAACGATCCAAAAAACGTGTAAAACTTAGAGAGTTTTACGTTGTGTAATTGGATCCTATCCCATTTACACACACATATATATATAATATTGTGTAAAAACTTAATTATTCTAACACTTTTCTTGACCGTTGAATGATGGTAATAAATGTCTAAGATTATTTTTTTAAGTGATAATCTGTACATTTTTTACTGTTAATCTCATCTATCTATTTACATTCATCCAACTATCCAAAAAAAAATATAAAACTTTCAAGTTTTACATAGTGTAAGACGATCCTATCTCTTTGTATATATATGTATGAGATATGATTTGTTTATTCAGTGTAATAGTTTTAAAGTTCTACACGTTTTTTGAATCATTAAAAAAACTCATAATTTTACATTGCGAGATCTTAACCATATACATTATTTAAATATATATATATATATATATATATATATATATATATATATATATATATATATATATATATATAAACGAAGTCCGAGAAGGTTCAAGTTGAATGAATAGAAGAAAAAGGGAAAGTCAAGAAATGCAGAGAAACGAAGGATTGGTCATTGAATGCAAATGACATAGTGATATGCGGATTGCCCATTTTTCCCGTGACTTGGATCTTTCAATGCAACTCGTTAGTTTTCAGTGTTCAATACTAATAATGTTTATTAGCGCAGAAAACAATGCATACAACATGGTGGAAAGATGGCGAACGTAAATCAATGCCCTTTCCTTTTTGTCTGCGCTTTGACCATTCGTTCTTTCTTCCACTACTAATCCATTTGCCAAACTATATATATTACTATTAGGCTTAACAATAAATATACCCAAATTATACTTTCTTTTTTTTAGACAAGGCTCTAAATTATTTTTTTTACCCAAATAAATATCTAATGTTTCATTTTATAATTATTATGGACTGTGATATATTTTTTGTAATTTTATTTATAAAAAATCATATAATTTTTTAATTTTATAAAAGTCCTTAAAATCTTTCATTTCTAAACAAATCTTCAATTCTTAACCCTAAATTTCTCTTTTTTAACTTTCGATTCAACCACAACTAGTTACCCTACCTTCACTGACCCTAAAGTCGATAATCCCAACCTCACATCATCAAAAATTGATGAACAAGCGATTAAATGAACGCCAAATATAAAATTTTTAATCGAGCGATGAACGGTGGATGGACGAATGACAAACTGAGCTTTGCAAGTAGTGCGAAAAAAGGAGGAGACCACACCGCTGCAATGATAGTGTGGTGTTCGACAACAATAAAGGAGTGATTTCAAGATTTGAGGGTTTTTTTATATAAAACAACATTAATGTTTTGAAAATCTTAAAAAAATTAATATATTTTTTATTTTTTAAAATAAAAATTAAATAAAATTGAATACTCAGGTCACATATCATGCAATGATTGAATGAAGAAATTTTTAATAATAATTGACGAAAAACTTTAAAATAGTGACAAAATAAAACGCTATACCTATTTAAAAAAAATAATTTAGACACGAATCTGGAAAAAAGAAGAAGGATATAGTTTATGCACTTTGATAATAGTTAAGGCTATATATTATTGGGAATTTTTTTAATTGTGTAAGTATTAGAATTGTTCTAGGGAAAATATATCATGCACGATGGTGAAAACAAAAAGTTTTTACAACCGCCTTAATTGTAGGGTTTAGATATTTGATTTAGGGTTTATGGTTTATGAATTTAGGTCTACATATTTAGAATTTAGGGTTTATAGTTTTAACCTATAGACCCTAAATTCTAACAACAACCTTTAAATTTAAACCCCTAAAACTAAAGCACTTGTGAAAATTTTTATTTCGACCGTGAATGCATGAAAAAGTTACCCTTTAATGATAAATTGATAATACACAATTTGTTTATTTAAGTACTACTTAAAGAGTTGTATTAAAGTGAGTTTTGTAAAGATAGAAAAACTTGTAAAACTAAGTAATGAAACATTAGCTTCTTCATCATGGGAATTGAAACACACAAAATTTGGAGTAATGAAATTAATAATTAAGAAAGAGAGAGAAACAAGAAAGCAAAATAACCTGGAAAACCGCAGTCAAACTCAAAGGAGAGCATGGGGGTCGTGGAAATGCTGCAGCACATGCAACGCTTTAGCCACAGGCTTTGCCATAGGCTTAGGGTTAGCTGACGTTGTTCCCACACGTGAATCTCTTTCTGTATGTATTACTGCTACAAACCTTTTTGTTTCGCACGTGGGGTCCTCCTCTCACACGTGCGGCACTTGATTGAGATTTGTGATATGAATGCTTGTATTAATTACTTGTAGTATTTAACTTTATTACCTTACTGCTTTCCAGCTCTTTCTCAAGCTATTGACTTCTTTATTCATGTTTCAGAAACTCCTTTTGCAATCCCAACATCTCATTTAATTCAATTTATTTATATGTTTTCTAAAGAGTTGAAAAGCATCTACATTAAATACTAATTAACATACAATAAATGTACATTGAGATTAAAGACCATGTTTATGAAACCACAAGCAACAATATTAGTCCAACAAAAATGTTTGATCTACTATGAACATCAAATCTAAAATATTTCCTGCAAAATAATGGACAGAGTCATATCCATTCGAGTGACCACCAACTGTATATGTTAAAACCAAGGTTTATTTATTCTCCGACATATGTTGTCGATGCTTGAATCCATTACAACTGTTAATCTCCATGCAGGTTTCTTAAATGTTACTGCATTGGCAACAAAAGCTTGTCTTTTATGCCCTTCGGAGAACATGGCGGCTTTATTTTTATTGTAACAAGAAGATTTCTAACAAAATGAGCAAATAAAAGCAGAAAGAAAATGAGTTTTTACCTGATTTGTTCATCCTCTCAAGTGGTTTGACTGTGCAACTGTAGCATCCCGGTAGGGTAAATGGCTCGGAGTATGAGAATTTTCAATACGTTTCGTCATAAGACTTGGACAATCAAAGTTGAGCATATGGCCTACATCCTCCTATTCCATTAATACTTTACAGTGACCAGTCTCCAAGTTGGGTTCAGCTTCGTGGCGGTTATCTTTGTACCACGGGAAGCCTTCGCATGATGCACGCACTGGTACGTGTTGTTGATGAAGTGTAGATCCAGAACCGTCGAGAAAGTTTGCTGTCTTATTCAGATTCTTTTCTGAAGAACTATTCCCATTAAGAACCAGAGAGACTGCATCACTCGAGCAGCTGCGAGAGATTTGCTGCTCGGTAAGGATTGGCTGACCGAAAAGTACAAGCTGGGGTGTCTTTGTGTCGTCAGTTTTCGTAGAATTCTCAGTAGAGTGGGCTATGGATAGCACACAAGAAACATTCTCACTCATGTTAGGATTTTGAACAATTAGGCCACCATTGGATATCCTATTGGATGTAGCTGTATGATCAAATGGAAGGAAACAACTCGGAAATAGACCTGACTGCAGTTTATTGAGGTGGAGATCCGATATAGATAGACCATAATGAGCATGCCTGGCTCCCTGCATGCCAGCAGGACTGGTGTTGGGTTGACACCGAAAGGGGTTGCTGGGCCCAAGGAGGTTGCCCGAAAATGTTGGCAGTGGAAGTTCACCATCAGGGGGGAAATCTGGGTGCTGTAGCAGTCTCAACTTCTTCCTAGGTGGTGAAAAGGGAGAGAGATGAACTGTGGGCATGTTCGAAACCAATTCAACCAGCCAGGGGCTTACACATTTTACATTTTGAAGCAAATCTGGTTCGTCCCACGTAACCTGCAGGATGAAAGTTGTACAAATAAGAACTTGAAGGAAAATGAATCATCAATCTAGTTGGGAAAACAACAAAAACTTCACAGTTCAACAATTACAGGAGAAAACTGATATGCAAGATCATATTTCCAGGTGTCCTTCATGGAATCCAATCATTCCCTGATAATAGGTGTGATAATATGATGCACAATATTCATAAACACTCCACAAGTCATAGTACCACATCGCGGTGTTGGCACGTGGCAATGCATTTGAACATATGCAACAATTTTTTAAAGCATTTATAGGGGAAATCCCACATATTTTGGAGAAATAGTTGTTAGTTTTACACATCCTTCAATCCATACTAGCATAAAACTGCAGCAAGCAGGAAGAAGCGAGCATATTTGGGTTGATGAAGCCTGTCATATAAGTTTGGAGCACAAGATACATAATTATTACCATATCAGACCTATATTGCTATAATCGATCACCTACTCAATCGAAGAACGAGTTGCAATTTTAGACTAATATTAAGAACAACACATGGTTGGCCTATAGATAATGCAGAAACCATTCATGGACTTTGAATCAATGGTTATAACAAAAAATATCTAAAGTTGGGAAACTGAGTCACAGCTTAGAGCACCAGATAAAGTTAGGAAGAATAAGCAAAAGAGAGGGATTTCTTTAATGCAACAAAAAGGAGTATACACTTGAAAGTCAAAAGACTGTAAAATTGAGTAGGATGAGAGTACCTGAAGAAGCCTCCAAGGTGAGTCTGGCCAGCGGAGGGGATCGACAACTTGAACTGACGATATAGAGCCCATAAACCAACTAATCCGTGAAGAATCTTCTGTTTCAAAGGCCATTTTGAATCTCATTCCTGAGCACCACCGGATCTGTAATGCTGCTTTCACTAAAGAGGCCTTCACACAAAACTCAGGGGTACTCCCCCTGGGGTAGTAAACAACTTCGAACTGTTGTCCTTTGGCAGCCATAGTTGCAGCTTCAATAACTTGTTCAGGTCTTACCTTTGTCTTCCCCATCAAA